>OY992895.1:16958085-17178085 GCA_963921405.1 Cepaea hortensis
CGGACGACAGACGTACACAACACAACTACACTAGGTAGGGCGACACACGACAGCGACATTGCAAATACACTTAGCCAGAAAACAGCACACACAGCTAATACCACTACAGTACTTAACCAGACAGATGACGACGGATTAGAATTACCAGTCCCTACTGTAGACACGACTGGGACCATTGACAGTATACGGTTAGAAACCAAACTTAATGACGAGCAACGAGGACAGATGATAGATTTAGTGACAGAGTACAAGGACATTTTCTCCAACATCCCAGTAAAGACAGACCGAATAGAGCATTCTATCATTCTGACTGATAACACCCCTATCAAATGTCAACCTTATTCCATCCTTCTAAATTATAGGGCAAATCTCGACAAAGAACTACTATCTCTTGAGTCGAGTGGAATAATTCAAAGATCACAGTCGGAATATTCCTTTCCAATCGTTCTTGTCGCCAAAAAGAACTCTACAATTCGCCTCTGCGTCGATTATCGACGTTTAAATAGAGTGACAAAGATCGATGCTGAGCCAATTCCAGCATGCGAGGATTTGATTCTAGATATGTCTACATCTCGTATATTTTTTAAACTTGATCTCATTCGAGGCTACTATCAAGTCCCGATGCAACAAAATTCAATTCATTTGACAGCTTTTTCCACACCTCTAGGACTCTATGAGTGGCGCTTTCTTCCTTTTGGCCTTCGTAATGCTCCTGCCACTTTTGTACGTCTTACTAGAGATCTACTCCACGGGGTACCCAGTACATCTACATACATAGATGACATATGTGTACATACTGAAGACTGGACGTCACACCTACAGAAACTTAGACATGTCTTCGACAGGTTACGATTATTCGGTCTTACCGTCAAACCAACTAAGGTTGAGTTGGGCATGGAACAAATTGACTTCCTAGGCCATACCATCTGCAGAGGCCAACTCAAAACAGACGAGAAAATAGTCACAAAGATTCTAAACTTGACTATGCCAACGACCAAGAAACAGGTCAGAAGTCTGCTAGATCTTGTAAACTACTATAGTAAATTTATTCCCAATCTGGCGGAAATCACCAGTGTTTTTTCCAATATTTTGAAAGCTTCGGCTAAATTGGATGTAAAAGATGCAGCGTTAATTGGAACGTTGTCAAAATTGAAACATCTATTCAGTATACCACCTATTTTACGTTTACCTAACAAAAATCGTACCTATTTCCTCCGCACAGACGCAAGTGCGATTGCCATATCTGGTATATTGGGCCAGTTTTACGATGGGAGGTTCCACCCAGTGATGTTCGTATGCCGGAAAGTTAGCCCAGCTGAATCAAGATACTCAGCTACTGAATTTGAGGGTCTTAGCGTATTCTATTGCGTTAGAAAACTGCATAGGTGTTTGGCAGGTACAGAGTTTGTAATCCAGTCCGACAACTCTCCCCTTGCGGTAATGCAGTCTGGCATCCCTCAAAACAACAGGATCTACAGATGGTCCTTAATATTGGCAAACTATGCCTTTACAATCCAACATTTAAAGGGATCATTGAACTCTTTGGCGGACGTCTTAAGTAGACCTTCAGATATAGAGATACCTGAAGTACAGGAAAAGAACGACGACTTATCACCAGAAACAGTGACACTGTAGTTATTAATGAAATTAGTGCCGTGTGTGTTAGAAAGTTACACTTTAAGTACGTTCTTTAAGTGCGTTAATATCGCCTGTCTACTGAACTGTGTAACAGAAACAGTGCCATTATGAGTAAATGAACAGGCACATTACTAATATTGTTACAGCGCTAAAACGTAGATAAGCCATAATTACATCGAAAGTGTTAGACTTAAACCTACATAAACTAGTAGGGAACGTTACATATAAACACAATCTTCAAAGGAGAGCAGATAATACTGTGGTGAAATGAACTATGTAATGAAACTAGTCTACCAGGAACAGTGCTCGAACATTACACGGAAAGGACGAC
Source organism: Cepaea hortensis (assembly GCA_963921405.1). Taxonomy (NCBI): domain Eukaryota; kingdom Metazoa; phylum Mollusca; class Gastropoda; order Stylommatophora; family Helicidae; genus Cepaea; species Cepaea hortensis. The sequence continues at coordinate 16,960,055 of OY992895.1, forward strand.
GTTGGTGTAATTATATAGTAACGTAATTGTGATATATATATTACATTGTGTTTTTTTTAAACAGTGCGCATAACCTCACTGTGTATAGTTATAAGTGAATTGCAAATGTTCAATTAATTGTATGACGTTATTTATGTTAGTTCATAGGTATAAATCATCCACATTTACTTAAAAACAGCATTTAATTTAACACCTACGTTAGAAATGTAATTATTAGACATTACTTTATCACATCACCATGTAAACATAATCATTTAGAGATTAATTTCCTTAAGACATCATTTCTAAACTAACCCAACCATTAGAAAATTAACATCATTTCATTTACCGATAATACTATAAGGTAACTAACCCACTTTGCTTAGAGATAGTTAATTAATTAGGTTATTTCCCTTAGGTTAATTTAGAACAGCACACGAAATTACTATAGCTTAGTTAGATTAGTTAGTAACACATGATCGGTAACTAACCATCATTGCAAACGTGTATAATATGTTGTATAGATATGACGCGTGCAAACTCATAGCACGAAGACTTGTACGATTCAGCCAATCATTTATTGTAAATATGTATTGTTCATTTATGTAATATTATGAACCATATTTTAAAGACGAATGAATGTTTTATCATCACTATGGTATGAAACTTGAGCGAAAGATGTATAGATGAGAGGAGTGAATGAAGACAAAGTAAACATTGAGTGAGAGAGAGAGAGAGATTTAGCGGAATTTTTTTTTCTCCGCGCAAATCGACTTATTATGACTTGTCTGCGTCGATCTGTGTAAGCAATGTGTTGTTCAGTTTAAGTGTGTAACTGCCATACTTTAGAAATAGTAGTAGTAAATAGAGAAAGTACTTTGAGCATCTTAAAACGAAATTGTGGTCATAAATAAAATTAACCAACATTTGTAGCCACAATAATCCGATTTACGGCGCTCGAAGTAATACATACATGTAGAATAGAAACACAGACACATGTTGGCAAGGTATTTACATTGTAGTTTATTAGATAACACTCAAACAAACAGGAAAACAAACACATAAAAGTTGCATTCACCATTTGTTGCAAAGAACGGTAACTTAAAACAGGGGGACACAATAACTTCTTTAAAAAACCTGAAGGTAACATTGAAAATATTTATTCACAAACGGAAGTTAAAAGGTGAAGAGTAGAACATCGAGCATACGAGTTGGTACTAATATTATAGGGGAACATGAACAGTCATGCTCATGTGTTGTTCTCTTAACAGAGACAACTTGTTGCGGGTTGTCATATTGGGCAATTTGAGGACAGGTCGAGACATAAGTCAACGGGTGAAAGTGAAAAGACATAGGGTCAAACGACGGCAGCCAGGACATAAGTCATAAGACAACGGTTCCGGATCAATACAATTCCCAAGAATATAATAGAGGTCTATAGCCAACTATATTGATGTGATGCACTACTCAATTAGCCGAGTGAATCAATATAACAGTGTGAAAAGGAAAAAAGAAGATAGTTTGTTCTATCCCCAGAAGAGATTCTTAAAATGATGAGATCTTTGACAAAAATTGGACAGCCAATTTTTCAATGACTAATACGTGTTACATACGGGAGTTAAACGGTTGTAACACTACACACAGAGGAGAGGAGTGTGTCAAAGATCTACACACAGGGGCTTAGAGAGTTAAGACGGAGCTATACAGAGAATACAGACAGGAGAGACACAGGCACTATATTTAGCTTGACAACAGGACACAAGTGTGTCAACGACGAGAGCATTAAGCGCGTATGAGCGAGAGTATAGGAAACTCGCCTCTCGACGAGTAACTGGGGAATACCAGTTACAATAGTTAACTGACCAAGCGTGCTGGGACTCTACGCACGCAGAACTCGTCAGCGCACGCAGGACTGAATGTCCGAAGTTGAACGCGCAACTAGAAGCGTGCCTCAGACGGGGGACAAGGACTGAGAGAGAATAGACGTGTTCGCTAGGAACCATATGTAGTGTATAGACAATAGTGTTAGCTAGACCTTAGATTCCAATTAGTGAATGGTATCATTATTTCCACCTCTTCATTGCATCTGTGAAACATACCATGTTGTCGATTATCTATGAAGTAATACGCTCGCCGAGCTTGTGTGTCATAAGCTCTAAATAAAAATGTATCCTTTTGCAAACCACACGAGTTATTGATTGTTGTTGTGCAAAAGTAGAGATTCCTGAATAACCTGTCGCAAGTACGTTGTTGACAACATCTGTCCGGGGTTGTTTTGTTGCGTGAACTGCTTTTCGGAGAAAAAATGGCGTGGTTGGCTAGGAAACATCTAGAAACAGAACAACATCTAGAAACATCGAGACTTTGTAGGCGAACATCTGGTTGAGAAAGTGACTGCCAATTCCATAAGGATGAACTGTGCTTCGTTGAGGACTTTTGTGGTGACATTCTGTCGGCGGCATTAGGCACAGCGCGCCTGAGGGGGGGGGGGGGGGTTGTTTGTTCAGACTCCTGTCTCTTCACTGTTCACATGGGGCAGTGGGGAAAATTTTATGTGATATTCACTGGCACGGGAACGGAGCTTATTGGGGACGACCATTTGCTGTGATGTTGGAACCGTAATTAACGACTAATAATGGCTGCCTTCCTCATGCTATTTTCCCCTCAATCTTGCCAGTTGTCACCAAGTTCTCTCATTTATTTCTTCTCAAAACGTGACCAAGAATGTTGACTGTCTACGTCTAATTTCTCTAATCAGTTTACCATTGTCATTTATTTATTGTAGGACTTGGTCGTTGGATTTTCTGTCTGTCCGTGGTATTCTTTGCATTTTCCTAAGAAACCACATTTCCACAGTCAACAGATGTTTTTTCAGCTTGTTTGCTCATTGTCCACGCCTCAAATCTATACCAAACCTCAGATTATATGTAGCACCTCAACATTTTGTTTTCCTCGTTGCAAATGGCATATTTTTATTGGTCAGTATGTTTTCCTTCTTACAAAAGGCTACCTTCGCCATGGCGCTTCTTGTTCTTATCTCTCCAAGACATTTCCCATCAGATGATATGATTGCTCCGAGGTAATTGTTACAATTCAGTTGTTTAAGAATATTCCCATTTACTTGTATATTACATTGTGGTATTTCGTTCTTCCTAGTCACAACCACGATCTGTGCCTTCTTAAAGTTAATTATAATCCTAGTTATTCACTGTGTGCAGAACATGACCGCCGACGCTTATCGGCATGGCACATGATGAATGGATGGAATGACAACAACAATCTGCGTCTTCCTACAATTTAATTATAAACCCAGTTGTTCACTGTGTGCAACAACCGCATCTACTAAATGTTGCAGATCCTGCTCATTGTCTTCAATCAATACTTTATCATCTGAAAATCTAATGTTATTGATGTTTCTTCCTCCAATAGTGATTCCTTTCGTATCTTCTACATTTCTGAAAATATTTTCACGCCACAAGGATAAAAGATCTGCGGACTTTCTATGAGATTGCAATATATGCTATTCTTGGCATCTTTAAAAAAGGTAGTTTGCCATTGCTTTCCTTCTTAGCAGTGACCATACTGGTCGATAACGGTAGCCATTGTCTCCCAAAAAAGAGATCCTCTGCCTACCGTCGTAAAGTTGGTGACCATAACCTACAACTATCTGTTGGCTGCTGTTCAACTTCATCCACCACCTGCACCCATGACTTCACGTAACCCTGAACGGGGTGTTAACGGGTACTCCACCTTGCCCAAGGATGTCCTGTAGGCTAACGGAGGGAATGAGTCACCTTACCTCTCATTTTATAGGGGATACCCCTACCCCGCCTCCCAGTATAACAACATAAGCGTTATTTTAGGGGACATTACTAAATATAGTATACATGTACTTTTGATTTAAATAACTGAGTATTTGTCTTATATGTTGATATGATCTACAAAGAAACAATTGACGGGTACATTGCGCAGAAATAATGGAGTAAAAATGTTAGGTTATCTTTAAAGCTTCTGTAAAAGTAAAGGCGTTATTTTAAACATTTGAGAATTTTATAAAGCATTTTCCATTCCTCGATATTATATTCAAGGTCTTATATTTTTAAAATCACGTTGATCACGAAATGCACATTAAAGCTTCTACAGGCAATACACAAAAAAAAGGAGGCAAAAACACCAAAATAAAAAGCCATAAGGGCTGCACCCAGCCGAGCCAGGAAACAGCACCATCAAAGAAACAAACAGGAGGAACGGGCACAAAAGACAGCCGCTACCATCCCCCAGCTGACGTCACAGACATAAAAGCCGATACAACCAGTGCCGGAGCAGGACCAACTCGTAAGAGCGCTCAAACAAGAATCAGGGTGAATAAACCCACACAAACCACGGACCTCAACAATAACCACAGCTGAGGAAGCAAGTTAGACGAGACCGAATTTGGAATTTTTTTTCGACAATTGGAATTGGAAGTAAAATAACGTTATGGAGTATGCATTAACGAATTGTTGTCAGACATGTAAAAGGCCTAAATATTCAGCACCTTGTATTGTTATCCGTTGCAGCTAACTTCATGCATTCCTTTGACTTGCTCTCTCTCTCTCTCTCTCTCTCTCTCTCTCTCTCTCTCTCTCTCTCTCTCTGTATCTGTCTCTTTCTCTCTCTCTCTCTCTCTCTCTCTCTTCTCTCTCTTTCTCTCTCTCTCTCTCTCTCTCTCTCTCTCTCTCTCTCTCTCTCTCTCACGTGAGCGCTCATGCAAACGTCATATATGCCTGTTTTGCAGTAAACGTCATATATGCCTGTTTTGCAGTTTACTTTGTAAAATGGGATGCTTGTTAAGATGTTCAGTGGATCGAAAATTTTGTAAGTACATACCATTTCTGACGTGAACGCTGATAGAGTTGCGTTTTTCTTTAAAATTGACTCCATCATTCTCCAGCAATAAATAGTACGTGAATAAAAAACATCCCTACTGGTTTGCTGGACCTGTCGTAGGTTCATCGTTAACATCAATCTGTTCAAATAAGGATGAACCTACGACAGGTCCAGCAAACCGGTAGGGATTTTATTTGTTCATGTACTATTTATTGCTCGAGAATTATGGAGGACATTGAAAGAAAAACTCAACTCTATCAGCGTTTACGCCGGAAACACACCCAAGCCGAAAAACAACAAGCGACTAACAACTGCTAAACTTCGAAATAGAAAGGAGATTTTCGCGACTTGGAATGTTACTGGTCTAGGATATAAGGACCCAGTTCTCGTAGAGTTTATGAAAAAAAATCAAATATTCAAATATTAGGACTCGCAGATACTAGGAAAAAGAGGCAGAACACGAAATGAACACACGAAGGTTACGTTCTTATATGGAGTGGCGTCGACCAGCGAGCTACAGCTAAACATGGAGTGGGGTTTTTGTTACATCCAGACAAAGCGAAAGCCATTATCAACACTAAATTTATATCGGAAACTAGTACAGATCAAAGAAGGAAATAGAACAACAACTTTTATACAAACATTCGCCCCATGTAACGATACTTACAGCGACGAAGACAAAGACGAGTATTTTGATAAACTTGCAGACACGTTAAATAATGTCAGGGAGATAGATGAACTAATTGTGATGGGTGATTTCAACGGACGAATAGGCACACGAAGAACACCGTGGGATGATTGCATGGGGCCATTCAGCGACACAGAGACTGAGTATAACAGCAATGGTCAACATCTACTCAACATATGCTCCGAACACGGACTAATAATAGCAAATAGTTTTTTTCATCATCGTCATAGCCACACCACAACCTGGTATAAATGGAATGACATAGACAAAGCATCTCAAATCGACTTTATTCTAATTAGGAAATCAGACAGAAGACTACTGTTAGATTCAAGAGCACTCCCAAATACAGATGTTGATACTGATCGCAAACCAGTCATAATAAAAAAGATTTCAACATACAGGAAAATAAGAAACAAAAAGGTAACAACACATGTCATCAATTATAGGAGGCTAAAGGAAAATAGACGTATTTTAAATACGGTTAAAGACGAGTTCAATCAAGAAATTAAAGAAAACAAAAACCACATAAGAACATCCCTGATGACCACTCAGGCGTAGATAAGGAATGGACAATTTTCAAGGCTGTCATGCTCGACACAATGGAAAATAAATGTGGAACAAAGAAAGTAGGGCAGGACAAAATATTTAGAAAAGCCTGGTGGAAAAACGAAGTTAAAGATAGCATATTAACAAGAACGTAGCGTTAAAAATGTGGATCACAACTAAATCTGAACAAGAATATGTTACTTATAGAATAGCACGACGTAATGCCAAACGAACAATTAGAGCATCTAAAGTGCCTGTTTTATAGCGACGAGGGCAGACTGCAAAATCATATTAATAATCTGAGTTCAACATGCAGGAGATACCATATGAGTATAAATACAGCCAAAACCGAAGTAATGCGAGTTAGCAGATCACTGGGCCCCCTAAGTATACAGATAAATAGCACAACTCTGAAACAAGTTTAAAAAATTCAAATATCTTGGAAGTATGATCACAGAAGATGGCAGATTTGACAGAGAAATCGAAATCAGATACCAAAAAGCTAGTGCACTTACATATCAACTATCACCCTTACTGAAACATCCAAATATATCCATGTCCGCAAAACGACAGATAATAAACAGCATATTCACACCATACCTAAGCTACCAATCTCAAACTTGGACTTTATCCAAATTACACCTTCGCAAAATCAACAACTGCGAAATGAGATGCCTGAGGAGAGCTGCCAACTTAACAATCCGAGATCGGGTAAGAAATGCTATTATCAGACAGACTGTCGGATCAACACCTTGTGCCATATTTATTGAAAGACAGAAGATCAAGTGGTTTGGCCATGTCGTTAGAATGCAACACCATCAACTACCATCACTTTGCCTTACATCTAAGCTCATCTGCGACGAGACCACGAGGATGCCCAAGAAGAAAATGGATTGATGAAATCAAAGACATTGTACAACCACACGGAATGACACTATCCAGTGCCGCCCAACGGGAGCTGGAACGCAAATTATTCCTCTCCACGACGCTTGACTGCAGAAGTGGAAGATGATGATGATGATGATGATGATGATGATGATGATGATGATGATGATGATGATGATGATGTTGATGATGATGATGATGATGATGATGATGATGATGATGATGATGATGATGATGATGATGATGATGATGATGATGATGATGATGATGATGATGATGATGCAGTTATTACACAGACATTTAGGGAATTTTTCTGCATTTGACGTCTGGGGTCTTTGATGTGTTTGCAAATGTAAAAGAAAACACACAATGCACCTTGTAAATATACACTGTTTTGTGCGAAATAAAACCTCATTAAACGGAAGACATGTGAATAAAATAGTCAAAAGGGACAGAAAAGCATCACTATCATCATCATCATCATGTGCCATGCCAGTAAGCGTGGGCGGCATGTCTCGCCTACTCACTCGATCACCAGAGTCGTGGATGACCCTAGTGTTCTTGTCTCTACCATGCCAAGTGGTTAGGCCATCCAGGTATCTATTTCTCTGCCTTCCTCTTGTTATTTTCCCCTCAATTTTGCCAGTTGTTACCAAATTCTCCAATTTATTTCTTCTCATAACGTGACCAGAAATGTTGACTATCTACGTCTAATTTCTCCAATCAGTTTACAATTATAATTTGTTTTCTCTGGTAGGACTTGCTTATTGATTTTTCTGCCTGTTCGTGGTTTTCTTTGCATTTTCCTAAGAAACCACATTTCTACAGCCTTCAGATTTTAATTTTCAGCCTGTTAGCTCATTGTTCACGCTTCACATCCATGCAAAAGTACAGGTTTTATGTAATACCTCAACACCCTTTTTCTCGATGGTCAGTATGTTTTTCCTAAACGTGTACTCCACCTTACCCAAGGGTGTCTAGTAGGCTAGCGGAGGGAAAGGGGCACCTTTCCTCTCCTTTGATTGGGAATACCCATACTCTGCCACCCAGTATAATAACATAAGTCATTTCAGGGGACATTACTAATAATAGTATAAATGTATTATGTGATGTAAATAACTGAGTACTTATCTACATTTTGATATTATTTACATAGACGTAATCTTCAATTATATGCAGCAGAAATAATGGAGTAATAATTTTAGGTTATCATTAAAGGTTTTGTAAAAGTGAAAGCTTTGTTTTAGACATTTGAGAATTTTATAAAGCATTTTTCTGTTTCCACTCAATGTTATATTAAAGGTCTTATACTGTTACACTTCACAATAACGAATGTTACGCATGGAATTTTTGACAGCCTGTAATAGGCTAAACATCCTAATTATTCAGGACCTTGTATTGTTATATTGGAGGGGCATATGCCAGGGAAGCGAGGAAGAGGAAGGTCAAAGAGACGATGGGTGCAGGATGTTGCGGATATTCTCCAGATGTGTGTATCGGACGCGGTACAATTTGCTTATGATCGAGAGGATTTCCGGAAGGTTGTTATGGAGCGAGGTTCTACAAAGGACATGCTACTGAATGAATGAATGAATGAATGAATGTACTGTTATCCAATGTAGCTAACTTCATGCATTCCTTTGACTTGCACTCTCTCTCGTTCTCTCTCGCTCTCTCTCTCTCTCTCTCTCTCTCTCTCGCTCTCTCTCTCTCTCTCTCTCTCTCTCTCTCTCTCTCTCTCTCTCTCTCTCTCTCTCTCTCTCTCTCTCTCGTGTGAACGCTCAGACAAACTCCATGTATGTTTGTTTTGTAGTTTACTTTGTAAAATGGAATGCTTATTGGGATGTTCAATGTGTGGAAAATTGTGTAGGTACATACCATTTTCAGAAAGCAATGGTGAATGAGAATAATTGGGGTATGAAAGATTCAGTGATACTGCTAAACTTGTTTAAATAAAATTAAGTGTGAATGAGAAGAATTTCTATTGAAAGAGTTTAGTATACATTAGAGTAAATGATTACTCCACCACCATCATCAACACGTAATATGTAGGTAATTACACCATGTCATGAATGTAATATTATCATGTGTATATGAATGTACATGTTGTATTCGAAAATGTAAACACACACACACACACACACACACACACACCCACACACACATACACACACAAACACACACACACACACACACACAATGCACCTTGTAAATACAAACTGCTTTGTACGAAATAATCGTTTATGTTATAAAACAAAACAACAAATGCAGCACTTTGGATTGTTTCACGGCATGTTGGCTAAGATCAAAGTGTGGTACCTGTTCTTGTATGACGTCAGTGATTAAGGGTAGACTGACTTATCTGCACTTGATCTGGCCATGGCCACCAGCAGAGGTGGTCATCACAATGACATACAGGGACTTGGAACCTCATGGGACGGTTCTTGCTCCTGGGGAACCCTGAGCCCTAAAAAATTAAGAAAATTTTTAATATTCAGGACACTCAAACAAAATGTTTATAGCTATGTTCATGAGCAACGTGTAAGTGTTCCCTCCTTAATTAACATATGATACATGCAATTATCGCTGTTTTTTTTTTTTTTTTGTAACATTGTTATTATTATTTCATTAAGAAAACAAAAGTGTGATGGACCTGTTTCAGGCCATATACCTTGGATGGGATGGGATAGACAAATATGTTCCATGGACAAGCCTGCCGGTAGGCGTGGGCGGTCATGTCTCGCCATCTCACTCTATGACTAGAGTCGTGGATCACCTCAGTGTTCTTGTCTCAACCATGCCACGGGTCAAGCCATCCAGCTATTTACTTCTCTGCATTTCTCTTGTTCTTTTCCCTTCAATCTTGGCAATTGTCACCAAGTTCTCCAGGTTATTTCTTCTCATAACTTGACCAAAAATGACTGTCTACGTGTAATGTCTCTAATCATTTTACAATTTTCATTTGTTTTTTTGTAGGACGTGATCATTGGTTTTTCTGTCTGTCCATGGTATTCTTTGCATTTGCCTAAGAAACAACAATTTCCACAGCCATCAGATGTTTTTGCAGCCTGTTTGCTCATTGTTCACGCCTCAAATCTATACAAAAGCACAGGTTCTATGTAGCACCTCAACACTCTTTTTCTCGTTGCAAATGCATTTTTTTATTGATCAGTATGTTTTCCTTCTTAATTTAGTTGAGTTTAGTCAACAGATCAACATCACGGCACACGGATGTAACCCATAAGTGCTCCGTTCTACCCCTAACTCAAACCTGAGTACAGAGAATCTCAGTTCAGTGTACGAACTCCGTAGCAACGGCAAGGATCCTAAAATACTTTGGGTAAATCTTTAATCTATGTGGACGATATACTAATTATCACTACAGACGAGCTACAAGCAACGTCGTTCCAGGCCACAATGAACGGGACACATAAAAACATCTCTCTATCTATGGAACACGAACACAACGAAACGTTGCCGTTTCTAGATATCCTAATGAGAAGTAGAGCAGACGGCACAAATCAAAGATCAGTGTACCGTAAAGAAACATGGACTGGCCAATACTTAAATTTGCAGAGCTTCGCACCTGTCCAGTACAAAGGGGGCTTAGTACGGACCCTGTTTGACCGTGCTAGGAAGACATGCACCCAGGACACACTGACAGAGGAATTTGAAACCTTAATTTGAATGCCTTAAACCTGAATGGGTACTCCACAGAATTTATAAAGAGCAATGCCAACAGCCCAAACCGAAACCAGAAGTAACTACAGTCCCTAAACTCAAGGTTTTCATCCAGTTAACCTTCCGAGGAGATGACGTAATGCAACGTCTGCGGGACCGGCTCACCACAGCAGTCGAGCGAACATTCTGTGCTGCAGCTCTAGTCATCAGGTACCAAACCAATCCCCATCCCAGCAGCAAAAGAACCTGCAGCTTTGTACGCCAAATCAAATTGTATTTACCAATTTACATGCAGATGCGTGGCCATCTACATAGGTAGAACTGAGCGACAGTTACATTGCAGGGTTTCGGAACACATTCCGAATTGGGTGGACAAGATACTACACACAGAAGATGGTAGCCTAGGCAGGCTGACACACCGGAACAGTCCTGCTTCATCGGTCGCGAGACATGTGCTCGAGAGCGGTCACGTGGTTGAAAGAGACAGTGCCTTCCGTGTGATGTTCAACACACAAAGTAGACGATTGTTAAAGTTTGCTGAAGCGATGATAATCAACCTTCGTAAGCCGTCCTTGTGCAAGCAAAAAGACATGTTAGTCAGTTTAAAATTACCGTGTTAGACAATCGACATTAGTGTGCGAACATGTGTATATTTCAGTTTGAAGGATTTTTCTAGTTAATTCACTTTACGTTGTGTGATTTCCGCAGTATGTACCTGAGGAGATTCAGCGAAATATGCCAGGCAATAAATCGTGCAATCTATTGTTTGTGTCTTCGTTATTCAAATAAATCTGTAACTCGAAATTTTGGCAGCGATGTTAGGCTACTCTTTTTCGATTTCTAACAGCCAAGGAATATTTTACCTGGGCAACAATACACACGGGCGTCCGATCTCACTACCCAGAGACAACAATACACACGGGCGTCCGATCTAACTACGAAGAGACAACAATACACACGGGCGTCCGATCTCACTACCAAGAGACCAGGCGAAATTTTGTTACTAAAAGTCACGTGAACAAATCCCTGCCCTCACCGTGACTTAAACCCGGGACTTTCAGCACTCGACACGGACACCATTCCTCAAGAACACCCAGCCCCTTTCCATCTTGCAAAAGGCTACCTTGGCCATGGTGTTTCTTGTTCTAATCTCGTCAAGACATTTCGCATCAGATGTTATGACTGCTCCGAGATAATTGTAACAATGTACTTGTTTAATAATATTCCCATGTAGGCCTACTTGTATATTATTTTTCGAATATCCGTTACAGGACATTGCAGTCAACACCAGCATTTTTCAGCTGCTGTTGATGTCTTGGCAAGATTACGTACAGTATTTTGCCATTATTTCTGAGCGACCGGCTCACATACCCCCGTAAGTAACCAACACGACGCGATTCGCTACCTAATCTCGCGCAGCTGCGTTTCCCACGTGAATATACGGAATTACGGAGAAAGTCGTTAACCTCTTCACCAGAGAGACCGGCATTTGTGTATTACATTGTGGTATTTCGTTCTTCCTAAAGGAAAACCAAAGAACAAATCCTTCGAGAAACAAATAAAGATCGTAAACTAATTAGAGTCATTGACGTAAACGGTCAAAATGTTTTGGATATGTTGTGAGAAGAAATGTATCAGAGAACTGGTGACAACTGGCAAGATCGAAGGGAAGAGACCAAGGGGAAGACCTAGAAGTAAATACCTGGATGGCTTGGCCACGTGGCATGGTCAAGACACTAACACAGAGCTGATCCACGACTCTGGTGATAGAGTGAGATGGCAGAACATGACCGCCGACGCTTATCGGCATGGCACATGATGGATGGATGGAATGACAACCACAATCTGCGTTACAATTTAATTATAAACCCAGTTGTTCACTAAATGGTGCAGATCCTGCTCATTTTCTTCAGTCAATACTTTATCATCTGCAAATTTAATGTTATTGATGTTTCGTACTCCAATGGTGATTCCTTTCATATCTTCTGCATATCCTAAAATATTGTCATGTTACAGGGAAAACAGATCTGTGGACTTTCTATGCTATTCTTGGCATTTTTACTTTCCTTCTTAGCAGTGACCATACTGGTCTATGACCGTAGCCATTACTTTCCTTCTTAGCAGTGACCATACTGGTCTATGACCGTAGCCATTGCTTTCCTTCTTAGCAGTGACCATACTGGTCTATGACCGTAGCCATTGCTTTCCTTCTTAGCAGTGACCATACTGGTCTATGACCGTAGCCATTGCTTTCCTTCTTAGCAGTGACCATACTGGTCTATGACCGTAGCCATTGCTTTCCTTCTTAGCAGTGACCATACTGGTCTATGACCGTAGCCATTGCTTTCCTTCTTAGCAGTGACCATACTGGTCTATGACCGTAGCCATTGCTTTCCTTCTTAGCAGTGACCATACTGGTCTATGACCGTAGCCATTGCTTTCCTTCTTAGCAGTGACCATACTGGTCTATGACCGTAGCCATTGCTTTCCTTCTTAGCAGTGACCATACTGGTCTATGACCGTAGCCATTGCTTTCCTTCTTAGCAGTGACCATACTGGTCTATGACCGTAGCCATTGCTTTCCTTCTTAGCAGTGACCATACTGGTCTATGACCGTAGCCATTGCTTTCCTTCTTAGCAGTGACCATACTGGTCTATGACCGTAGCCATTGCTTTCCTTCTTAGCAGTGACCATACTGATCTATGACCGTAGCCATTGCTTTCCTTCTTAGCAGTGACCATACTGGTCTATGACCGTAGCCATTGCTTTCCTTCTTAGCAGTGACCATACTGGTCTATGACCGTAGCCATTGCTTTCCTTCTTAGCAGTGACCATACTGGTCTATGACCGTAGCCATTGCTTTCCTTCTTAGCAGTGACCATACTGGTCTATGACCGTAGCCATTGCTTTCCTTCTTAGCAGTGACCATACTGGTCTATGACCGTAGCCATTGCTTTCCTTCTTAGCAGTGACCATACTGGTCTATGACCGTAGCCATTGCTTTCCTTCTTAGCAGTGACCATACTGGTCTATGACCGTAGCCATTGCTTTCCTTCTTAGCAGTGACCATACTGGTCTATGACCGTAGCCATTGCTTTCCTTCTTAGCAGTGACCATACTGGTCTATGACCGTAGCCATTGCTTTCCTTCTTAGCAGTGACCATACTGGTCTATGACCGTAGCCATTGCTTTCCTTCTTAGCAGTGACCATACTGATCTATGACCGTAGCCATTGCTTTCCTTCTTAGCAGTGACCATACTGGTCTATGACCGTAGCCATTGCTTTCCTTCTTAGCAGTGACCATACTGGTCTATGACCGTAGCCATTGCTTTCCTTCTTAGCAGTGACCATACTGGTCTATGACCGTAGCCATTGCTTTCCTTCTTAGCAGTGACCATACTGGTCTATGACCGTAGCCATTGCTTTCCTTCTTAGCAGTGACCATACTGGTCTATGACCGTAGCCATTGCTTTCCTTCTTAGCAGTGACCATACTGGTCTATGACCGTAGCCATTGCTTTCCTTCTTAGCAGTGACCATACTGGTCTATGACCGTAGCCATTGCTTTCCTTCTTAGCAGTGACCATACTGGTCTATGACCGTAGACATTGTCTCACAGAAAAAGGATATCCTCTAGCTACCGTCGTGAAGTTTGAGACCATAACCTACAACTATCTGTTGGGTGCTCTTTAACTTCATCCACCACCTGCTACATGGCTTCACGTAACCCTGATCGGGGGTCTAAACGGGTACTCCACCTTGCCTAAAGATTGTGCAGTAGGATAGCGGAGGGAAGGAGGCACCTTTCCTTTCCTTTGATAGGGAACACTCCTAGCACGCCACCCAGTATAACATAAATGTTATTTCAAGGGACATTACTAATAATAGCATACATGTATTATGTGATATAAATAACTGAGTATGTGTCTTATATTTTGATTTTAGTTTACGTAGAAATTAACCACAGTAAAAGCCGGCGGGAAAAAACTGTAATAATTTTAAGCGATCTTTTAATCCTATGTAAAAGTAATGGCTCTATTTTAGGTATTTGATAATTTTATAAAGCATTTTTTATATTTGCAGTCGATAATATATATGAAAGGTCCCATTATTTTTAAATCAACTCCCTATTAAATTTAATTAAACTAAAGAATTTTTGTCCGGCCTGTAAAAGGCTAAAAATCCTAAATATACAGCACCTTTTATTGTTATCTAATGCAGCAAACTTCATACATTCCTTAGACTCTCTCTCTCTCTCTCTCTCTCTCTCTCTCTCTCTCTCTCTCTCTCTCTCTCCCCACCCCCCCTCCCCCATGTGAACGCTCAAGCAAACGCCATATATTCCTTTTTCGTAGTTTACTTTGTAAAATGGGATGCTTGTTGGGATGTTCAATGTATGGAACATTTTGTAGGTACATACCATTTTCAGAAAGCAACGGTGAATGAGAATAATTGGAGTATGAAAGATTCAGTCATACAGCTAAACTTGTTTAAATAAAACTAAGTGTGAATGAGAATACGTGGAGTATGAAATAATTTCTATTGAAAGATTTTAGTATGCATTAATGCAAATGATTACTACAACACCACCACCATCATCATCATCATCATCATCATCATCATCATCATCATCATCATCATCATCATCATCATCATCTTCCACTTCTGCCGTCAAGCGCCCTGGGGAGGAATAATTTACGTTCCAGCGCCCATCATCAACACGTAATATATATGTAATTTCATCATGCCATGAATGTAATATTATCATGTGTATATGAATGTATATGTTGTATTCAAAAATGTAAAAACAAAAACACACACAACGCGCCTTGTAAATACAAACTGCTTTGTACGAAATAAACGTTTATTTAAAAAAAAAAAGTCAGCACTTTGGATTGTTTCACGGCATTTTGGCTAAGATCAAAGTGTAGTATCTGTTCTTGTATGACGTCAGTGATTAAAGTTAGCCTGACGTATCAGTACTTGATCTGGCCATGGCCACCAGCAGAGATGGTCATCATAATGACACACAGGGACTTGGAACCTTATGGGACGGCTCATGGCCCTGGAGAACCCTCAGCCCTAAAAGTTAAGCAGACTTTTAATATACAGGACACTCAAACACAAATGTTTACAGCTATGTTCATAAGCAAAGTGTAAGTGTTTCCCTCCTAAATTAACATTTGACGCATGCAATTATCGCTGTTTGTTAACATTGTTGTTATTATTTCATTCACAAAACAAAAATTTGATGGGCCTGTTTCAGGCCATAGAACGTAATAAAAGAATGGATCTCACTTCTCGGCCTCGTGGCTAAGATCAAAGTGTAGTATCTGCACTTAATCTTACGAGGACTACATGCAAAGGCGGTCATCCGAATGACAAATAGGGACGTGTCGTGTCCTCCTTTAAAGTGTCGTCCCTGGAGTGAAGGGAGTCAACACCCACATTATAATATTTTTTTTTTTATCAATATCCTGGAGAATCCACCAGCTTCCGTCCAACACACTCCATCAGCCCATGGACACCTTTTCCTATCACTCTCTCACTGTCGTACTATGCCCCCTTCTCATACTTCCCCAACGCAACATACTCAACAACTCTTGCTTCTAAAAATTAATAACGGTTAATTTATTAAAAGAAAAGTGTAACGTATATGATATGTGTATGCGAAGAAAATGCGTGATGTGTTCTATACTGTGTGTATGATCGGACTTTCAGATAATAGCATAGTTTCTTCATTGCAAGGGCACACCACAGCACATTAAATCATAACCAGTGCACCTCACCCGGTGTCGAAACCCTCTTGCCGGATACTGACTGTCATCGGTAGCCACCTGGTAATCCATCTTCATGATCATCCGAAATAGATACTGTTTGTAAGTACAGATTGATTACGGACTGATTGTCAACTAACTTTGTAAGTTCCTATCGGTCCTACAGAATGCACAAATCCTCTGTAGTGTATTTAGGTTTTACTGTTAATGTTTCTACACTTGATCCTAACTAGTGTTCATATAGGTTCAAGTATATGTCCTATGTAATATTTCACTGGAATCTAGCACATTATGTGACTTATCCGTTAATGTTCTCGTTCCTTAAACCATGGTTGTCTGATGTGTGATATATCAACAATCATCACCCATCCTATGTGAACCATACCACGCAGGAGTCGTTATATTGACTGGCTCTTCTGGGCCATGCCATGGTGAACCCTTCTGAGTATGAGTCCAGCGTCAACATATACTATCTTTCTTCTCGGACTTTATTCCTTTTCCGTAAGAATCATTTAGAGTCCAACTGGTGGTCGTCCAATTGGAGTGCACTTCTTCAAAACCAGTGTTGAGTTTCCTAGTAACTGGTGGGGAACCTGTGGGAAAACCAACACATCATGTGAGAGCACTAGTCACTGATCCTACCGGCTGGGTGTAAGCTTATTACCCTGCTCTGTTATTTTACAGCTAACTACTCTTTCAGAGAGCCTTATAGCTTCTCACCTAAGTCCGAATCAGGCTATGATAAGAAAAGACCAATAAACAGAGTGCAACCTCAGTATTCTATTCACCTTAGCAGAGCCAATATCACTATTCTACTCTAACTAGTTTTCCACTAACAGTGCTAATCATCACACTATAGGTTTGACAAGGCTACAGTCTATATTAATTAGAACTAAAAGACTATATTGACTACCTTATGCAAAACCGCCTCATTCCCGGGATGGCTACTACACTTTGCCATAACGACACATGCTAGTTAATCTAGAATTAATCTAACACTGTAGAGCTCTCCCACAAACACGTCCATCATAATCCACGGTTTTTGGTCAACTCCCTTTCTCCCAATCATGGTTTATGGCAAAACCTAAAATTGGTCACGTGATATGGGTGACGTCCTGCAGGTGTTATTTGCTCATATCATCCATTGTCAAGAATCGATTCTCCCTTGCCTTAGTCACTGTCAAAGTTGTCATCACTTGTTTCGACTCCCCCAACAAACTAACGAGTTACTGTATGATCCCAACAACAGTTTTTCCCAACAAGCTGCCAGTCTTCTTGATGTTCCGGAAACTAAGAATTGACAGAGGTACTGTTTACTTCCGTGCTGAGTACTTCCGTTTTCCCTCTGATATGTTATTGACTTGTCAAAGCGATGTATGATTCAGCGCACTCACTTCCTCTATACATCTGCCACTGTTAATTTTGCCCGACAGGTGATGGACAACATCCGATTGCCACTATGATCCCACGGGCTCCATCTGTATTCAAATGTTGACAAACTGTCAAAGCGATGCCGGGACCCGTCTATACTGTTAGTTAAAATAGTTGTCGCTGGCAGATAGTCCGTTTAATCAGAAAGCCTCTATAATAATCAACTGGTTAAACACACGGTTTTATTTTGTGACAGGACGTTTGACCTGATGGAGCGGGTCTGAACCCTTTGTGAACTGCGAGCCCTTATTTAACAACATTACAACTTAAAAAGATTCGATGCACTTTGGGTAAACCCTTATGAAAACCTTATTTCATATAAAACATTCAACATATTTTACAGACTCTTTTATGTGTTTTGTTTGAGCAGAGTGTCTAATTTTGGTAAAAACTTGGTTGATGATTGTAATTTGGTGGTTCATGTATGTTCACTATGCTGTATGCATGAATATTTTTTTTCTACCTGTGTTATACAGATTCGTCCCTGGTCATCCGTCTGTGTTCTAATAATATCCCACCTGCCTGATGTCTGCAGTATGGCTGTTCATGACCCGATTTTGTGTAGCCCAAACTAAAGCATGAATGTCTGAGACCTAGCTGTGTAGTGATTTGTTGTGCGAATGTTTCTGAATATATGTTTGTTTCTTGTAATAGTATAAAGTCTGGTTTATGTTTTCATGTGAGTTTGATGATGCGGTGTAATTGTGTACGCATACCACACATATTTAAAGTAATAATAATTATATCACTAGTCATTGTAATTTGAGTAAAATAATAAAAGGAGATACAGTTAGCAGATAAATTCGCAAAGCAAGTTATTTTCCAAGACGGACATGTCTCGGCTAGCAAGTCTTCCAGTAACAAATGTTTATACGAGTGGATCTTCTTGATCCTAGTTCTTGTCACTTGTGTCGATGTCCTTGAAGAGAGTGTCTTGTATACTGCATGTGGCTTCTTCGTCGTCTATTTGTTTCTCTTTTTGTTCTTCCTGTTCGTTTTCCTTTGTCTTGTGACTGTAGCAACTCTATTTGGGTTGGATTTAGAATTGACCAAGGATATCACCCATCTATCTTAAAAGTACTCAACTGGTGATTCTGCAGACCCCTTGGACCCAAGGATTACAACACATGCACTGGGCAGTCACCCTAGACTGGTTCTCAAAACATAACTCATCTCCCCCTCCCCTTTAATTAACTTAAAACAACACACCATACAACACACAACACACCATAAACACAACACACACAACACAACACACAACGAAACACACCACACAACACGCAATCTAGAATAGAGTTCCTTTTTACAGACAGCACGACAAGTAGGATTGTGCTGAAGCTCAGAAGTGTCTTAACAGGTTCGTCATAGAAGGGGACTTCAGTTTATATGTCCGTCACGTCGGTTACAGACATACACACTTCACCTGGTTCGATGATAGTCTTTCCAAGAATCCTCCAGGTTATCGAAAGTTCTGCACTCCATTTGGATCATTTCTGGTTAGCTTTCTGGTTTTTCCTCTTTTGGGGCTAAGCTGGATACTGATTCACCCTTTGAGGTTGAGTGTCTAGCAGTTCGTACAGATCTTCACTATCACTGCTCTTGCTATTAAGCCATTTTCTCAGGTCCTAGTGGTATTTGTTAACTGATCAACTTTAGTTCGATGATATGGAATGTCCATAGTCCTATTCCCAAGTCTGTGCAAGGAGGCAGGAGGGATTTGGCAATTGTCTTTGATAATACTCGTGCCTGACAGTCACCTGGGGATAATTAGAAACTATGGATATTCCCCAAAGTCTCTGATGCAATCCTTCATTGGAGATTCAGGATTATCAGGAGTGCACGACATTGGGCTTAACGACTGTTGACGTCCAATAATGGAATAAGTATTGATAAACTTCATACCTTCCGTGTCCCAAACCTTTGATAGAATGGCGGGTTAGCGTCCAGTAACTTCTTCAATTAGATATATTCTTCATGGACGTACCATGCCTGATAGTTGTCAGAACATAATCTTCCCTTAGGGGACCTGTGAATATATACAGAACCTCAGGGTAGTATATGGTTAGCTCTACCTTAACATGACAGTATCACACCCCCCCCCCCCATTTTGTATGCACAGACTGTTATTGATAATTGGCATAATTATCATTAGACCCAAAGATTCTGGCGTTCTGAACCAGAACTTAACTTGGACCAAGAAATGTCTCGTTTGAGTCTTTGATCTGGATAGGAGAAGCAGAGTTGGCTGTCATCAAGAGTTATAGGCTGTACCCTGGTCTGGTGTTATGTTCTTGCACCCTTTTACCGCTCAGTACATGTATGGTTTAACCCCATAGTTTACCTTTTACCGCTCAGTACATGTTTGGTTTACCCCCATAGTTTACCTTTTACCGCTCAGTACATGTTTGGTTTACCCCCATAGTTTACCTTTGCCTTCTTTATTAAGTTAGTTCATTAATGCGAGGCTTTTATTTCCCATCCCTTTTAGTGGGTCGGTAAAGCATTACTGCAAGTTTTAAAGAATATAGATAGTTATCCTAGATCTTTCCATTATTAGCTAGGAAGTTATATGATTGCTCTAGTGTAGGTCTCCAGTATATAGAAATAGCGTTCCCTATCTTTCTCTGGTACAATCGAGCTATTTGGTAGTGAGCGTGCTTCATAGCTTCAGTGCGTCACCCCATCTGGCACCTGATATTGAATGTGGCAAGTCAGCGAATTATGCCGAATTTGGTTTTATTTTGAAGCTTATGGGATTATGAAGCTTGTTTCCTATATTCGCCTTCGATTAATCCCATTGTTAGCTTTTTCCTTAATGGTTATCTCTATGATGGTCTCAGGTTCAGCTACGGTGTAGTTTAATTATAATGGGTCACAGCTGTTAGAACGTTGGTGTGTGATCAGTGTAGTAAAGCTTTCACAAAACCAATGATCACAATTATCTTCCGTTTAGCACCGAATACCCTTATTGAAAGAAGCTGGAGCTCTTCGGATGAATGGCTCATATCACCTAACTTTCAGATTTGGTTCAAACCGTCCGATTTGAAGCACAACCTGACACACACACAGCCAACCGGTCCATAACAATGGCAACGGGGTTGCGGAACTAATACAATATCGGTTCGTCCGGGATTTCCCTGAATTTGTAAATTCATTTATTCCCGAGCATTTTCTGTACCTAATTATTGGTTAATAATAAGGTTCACACCGTAATTAGTGAGAAGTTAGGGAATCTCAATTTTCTCCACTAATTGCCATCTTTCTTAACCTTCAAGAAAGATCTATGATAATGAGGTTTTAAAGTAGGTCAAGTTGAACTGGCGTATGGGAACCCCCATTGGTCACAGGTACATAGTAGTTAGGACCAATATTGCTTACTTTTCTGCTTCAAGCTTTCTCATCTCATCTCATCATGTTCCTCTTGTACCTTGCGGTGTCGAGGTGAAGTATAAACATCGTGAGAGTGCCCGATTATGGGCTTCAAATATCTATATTCCCATGGACTCTGCAATTCCCTCCGTCCAACGTTTACGTGGTCGGCCTCTTCCTCTGTTTCCATCTGGTCTGTACATCATTGCTTGTTGTGGTATGCCGTTGACTGGTAACCTACTTGCATGGCCAAACCATTCGACTTGCTGCTTTCTAATAAAATCTAGTGCTGCTATACCCCCACTTTAGTCCTGATTTCTTCATTTCTAATCTTATCTCTTCTGGATACGTTGAGTATTCTTCTCAGGAATCTCATTTCTGTTGTGATTTTTCTTTTCTCTTTTTCTGTCATTGTCCAGGTTTGACATTGGTAGCATAGAGTTGGTAGGAAGATTGCTTTAATTTAAGAAAAGTGGAGAGAGACTGCCAGGCAATTTTGTCATAGTGACCTTCTGTAATGTGTTTATTTCTTTCTTTCCTTCCCAGGATGGATCTAGTTGGTGAAAGATCGCGAGTGACAGTGTCTATACTGTCTAGTGACAGCAGTAGTCTTCTGTCTGAACGTTTTCTCTTATTTGGATTGCTGACGATTTGAAAACCGCATAGTCTTCATTTTTTAGATTGTTTTCTTGTGTGTTGTTTTCTTGTGTGTCCCTGTCTTCTTGTGTGTCTATTTGACTATTAAACGTGTGAATCAGTTCTGTTATTTTCTGTGGAGGAGTTTCTCGCATGAAAGACTGGAAATCTTATTTACTGTGTACACCAATTGCTTCTGTTGGTGTTATCACTGGTCGTCTGCTGGGACATGTATTTGCCCAGTGGTTATCTTGACCACACGTAGGGCAATTTGCCTCTCTCCCCGGCATCGTAATCAATACGCTGTGATTATTGTTAATAACCCCAGATGTTTAGATCCGTATGTTATGGGGCACTTCCTTTTTGGGTTGCAGAGTGCACCTCACTTTCCAGCCCCATTGTTCATCCTAAAGACCCCAGCCTTATCCTCCCCTGTAAAACTTTTCACAAGTTTTCTAACTCCTTCAAGGGTAATCATGACAGGCAACTAGAGTACGGTCAGCCTGTCTCTTTCTTTCTCTAGATTGTCTAGTGATATGTCCATCCCTAGGCTTGGTAAAGTGAACATTTTCCTGTGTAACTTGTCACACACGGTTTTCTGCCCTTCTGTTGACAGGTGAAAGTACCACCTAGTGGGAACCTCGAACCTATACAGGTCGATGATTCCCTCAGAATGCACACCGCCTGGACCAGTTAAGGCACTAACAATACAAGCTGGTGTCGATTTCGCCGCAGCCCCAGGGTCAGTAATAGAGTAAACTACAGTACCAGGCTGGTGGAGTTGCTTAACTTCGTAGTCGTCCCTTGGAAAGGAAGCGATGTTCGGATTCATATCAATAATTTGTTGTTTTCGGCAATAATAATTCCAAAGAAAAACTCACAATATCTTTTAGAATATCAATTCCAAAGCCAGGTTATCTACAGTCTTTGACAAAAATTAGATACACTAATTTTTTAGAAACCTCTTGCGTCACAACCAATGAGTCAAAGTTGATGACGCAACACAGGAGGGGAGGGTGTGTGTAAAAGACTGACATATGAGGCCAGAGGGCTGCCTCAAGATAGAACACCACCGGTCAACCTCATATAGATTAGAGGGGATACACTGCCCGGGATAAGGGTAGAGTAGGGGATAGAATGGAGAACTATTAACTAGTTCTCTCATGAGACACGGAGACGGTGACCAGATAGTTAGCACTCTGGTCACGACAGAATCACGGCGCCTACATGATAGTCACGATTGCCAATCAACAGAAAATAGCTAATGTAAGCGTGCCGAATAGAACGGCACGCAGAAAGCCGAAGGACACCTCAAGGTCCTTCCGCGTGGTGTGTAACCACGCGAGCAAGCTAGTCAGACTGGGGACTGACTTTGTAGTGGGCACCTCGTTGTAGATTGATAGGAGATCTGTGTAACCAAATAGATAGAATTAGCATTAGGGTTTAGAAACTAGGGATAGTAATTCTGTGGCTTTGTGTGTGGTTTTGATAGCGACTGTTATGTACTTGTAAAGAGCCAACGGCAATAAAATGTATCATTTATTTCCTCTCACACGACTTGCAAGTTTCTTGTGTGGTGCGAGAGAAGTAATCTGATGATGCCTTACACATGAGTTGTTGACAAGTATGCCCTTGAATATTTAGTTGAAAAATAGTGGCTAATCCGGTATTTAAATTGCGTAAATTGACACGTCAGAAAGCTTCCAACAATGCGAATTCACAATGTTGCCAAAGAGTTTGTCAACTCTGTATCGAGAATATACTAACCGTGGTTGTGACAGTTAGTCAGTTGCATATCCTTTACAGGACGTTGCAGTCAACACCGGCATATTTTTAGCTTTGCTGTTGTGATCTCTTGGCAAATTTACGTTCAGTAGTTTGTCACTTTCGATGGAGTGAGACATGTCGACATGATAAGGATGCTTGAAGATCTACATATTGATGGAAAACACTTTAAACTTGTAAAAAAGATATATTGGAAACTACAAGCTGCCATTAAAATTGATAACGATGTGGGTCAATATCAGCCTATTAAAAGAGGTGTGAGACAGGGATGTGTAATGTCTCCAGATCTTTTTTCTCATTACAGTGAAAATATATTCAGAAATATAGAAGATGTTGACCAAGGGAAAGTCCGTAGCCAATGCTACTTGGCATCGGTGCCGTCGCAGGAGTTGCAAGAACTATGTATATATATATATATATATATATATATATATATATATATATATATATATATATATATATATATATATATATATATATATATATATATATATATAGAGAGAGAGAGAGAGAGAGAGAGAGTGAGAATAATAAATAGTATGCAGTTATTACACAGACATTTAGGGAATCTTGCTGCATTTGACGTCTGGGGTCATTGTTGTGTTTGCAAATGTAAAAGAAAACACACACTGCACCTTTGTTAATTCACAGTTTTGGGCGAAATAAAAGCACATTAAAGGGACCGAATATAATCATCATCATCATGTGACATGCCGTTAAGCGTGGGCAGCCATAATTCGCCATCTCACTCGATCACCAGAGTCGTGGACCACCTCAGTGTTCTTGTCTTCACCATGCCACGTGGTCAAGCCATCCAGATATTTACTTCTCTGCATCCTCTTGTTCTTTTCCCCCAATCTTGCCAGCTGTCACCAAGTTTATCAATTGATTTCTTTCAGTAGGGCTGGCTTCTATACTGGCCAAGACCTACTGACGCGTCCTCGCCGAGCGTCCTGGGCAACAGGTCCCTTCGGGGTCCTGGCTAAAGTCAGTAGGATCGTTGATTCCTCCGAAGTCGGAGAGTGTCTGCCTGTACGGCAAGGAACCACCAGTCTGCACACCACTAAGCCAGACATGGGACAACGGATACTCACGCAAACCTCAGGCACTGTATGACATCACACTGATGTTGGACAGCAGGATGTCTTCATCCGACATACAGGACTTCGCGCCGGAGTTCACAGCCAGCGAACACAAGCATGCAAGCAAACATTTCTTCTCATAACGTGACCAAAAATGTTGACTGTCTACGCCTAATTTCTCTAACCAGGTTACAATTTCCATTTGTTTCTTGAAGGACTTGGTCATTGTTTTTTTCTGTCTGTTCATGGTATTTTTTGATTTTCCTAAAAAACGACATTTCCACAACCATCAAATGTTTTTCAGCCTGTTTACTCAGCCGGTCTCTGTGGCTGAAGGGCTTGCGAACGCGGTTTGTGAGCCCGTATACCCGGGTTCGAAACACGGCGGTGCTCGTATTTTCGAAAAAGGTATAGAGACCGGTCGTTCAGAAAGCAATGGCAAACTACTGAACGTAACACTTGCCTAGTACATCAACAGCAGCTGAAAATGCTGGTGTTGACTGCAACGTCCTGTAAGGGATACGCAACAAAGTTTTTTTTTTTTTTTTTTACTCATTATCCACGCCTTAAATCTATACAAAAGCACAGGTTCTATGTAGCTCCTCAAAACTCTTTTCCTCGTTGCAAATGACATATTTTTTTATTGGTCAGTAAGTTTTCCATCTTACAGAAGGCTACCTTCGCCATGGCTATTCTTGTTCTAATCTCTTTAACACATTTCCCATCATATGTTATGACTGTTACGAGATAATTGTAACAATTCACTTGTTTAAGAATATTCCCATTTACTTGTATATTACATTGTGATATTGTATTCCTCCTAGTGACAACCACAATCTGCGTCTTCTTACAATTTAATAATAACCCTAGTTGCTCACTGTGTGCAACAACCGCATCTACTAAATGTTGCAGATCCTGCTCATTGTCTTCAGTCAATACTGTATCATCTGCATATCTAATGTTATTGATGTTTCTTCCCCCCAGTGGTGATCCCTTTCATATCTACTACATTTCTGAAAATATTTTCACTGTACAGGGAAAACGATATGGGTACTTTCTATGAGATTGCAACACATGCTATTCTTGGCATCGTTAAAGAAGGTAGTTTGCCATTGCTTTCCTTCTTATCTGTGACCATACTGGTCGATGACGGTAGCCATTGCCTCCACAAAAGAATGAGATCCTCTGCCTACCGTCGTGAAGTTGGAGACCATAACCTACAACTATCTGTTGGCTGCTTTTCAACTTCATCCACCACCTTTACACATGGCTTCACGTAACCCTGATCGGGGGGGGGGAGGGCTAAACGGGTACACCACCTTGCCCAAGGGTGTTCTGAAGGCTAGCGGAGGGAAGGAGGCACCTTAACTCTCCTTTGATAGGTTATACGCCTACCCCGCCACACAATATAACAACATAACAGTTATTTCAAGGGACATTATTAAAAATAGCATACATGTATTGTGTGATTTAAATATTTGAGTATTTATCTTAATTTTTGATATAATGTACATAGAAATTAACGACAGGTATTTGCAGCAGAAATAATGGTGTAATAATATTAGGTTACATTCAAAGTTTGTGTAAAAATAAGGCTGCGTTTTAGATATTTGAGTATTTTAAAAAGAGGTTTTCTATTTCACCTCGATATTATATTAAATGTCTTATGCTTTTAATATCACCTTGTCTTCTAGGTCTCAAGGAATTAAAAACTTTTTTGTCCGGCCTGTAAGAGGGCAAACATTCTAAATATTCATCACGTTGTATTATTATCCAATGCAGATAACTTTGGGCATTCATTAGTCTCTCTCTCTCTATCTCTCTCTCTCTCTCTCTCTCTCTCTCTCTCTCTCTCTCTCTCTCTCTCTCTCTCTCTCTCTCTCTCCTGTGAACGCACAAGCAAACGCCATAAATACCTGTTTGGTAGTTTACTCTGTAAAATGGGATGCTTGTTAAGATGTTTAATGTATGGAAAATTTTGTAGGTGTATACCATTTTAAGAAAGTAAGTGTGAATGAGAATACTCGGAGTATGAACGATTCAGTAATACCGTTAAACTTGCTTAAATACAACTAAGTGTAAATGAGAATACGTGGAGTATGAAAGAATTTATATTGAAAGATTTTAGGAAGCATTTGAGCAAATGATTACTACACCACAATCATCAACACGTAATATGCACGTAATTACACCATGCCATGAATGTAATATTATCATGTGTATATAAATGTATATGTTGTATTCGAAAATGTAAAAACAAAAACACACACAATGCAACTTGTAAATACAAACTGCTTTGTACCAAATAAACGTTTATTTACAAACAATAACAAATAATAATAAGTCAGCACATTGAACTTTGTATATGTTGACTTACTCTTTGTACAATGATTGAGTGTGGTCCAGGGCGATGGCTCAGTGTTCATTGTCCCAAGGGAGAAGGTAGATAGTGAGGGTCTAGAATCTGGAGGGGCTTGTAGACATCATTAACTAATACCAGGTTAACAGCTAAACAGTGTATCTACCTGTCCAGCCCCTGGGGTCAGAATACACGGGAGTGCTAGAGACACCTCGGGTGTGGTTAACTCTCAATACCCGAGGCCATCTTGTCACAGTTACTCAAATTATCCACATTGCACATGGGACAGATCTCATCCTCAGTATATGGTCAGCACGTGGAGCTGACAGATCTGACACTGAGTACATTGTTGATTTATAAGTCATTGTCTGCCCTGGTGTCAACTCATTCTAGAAGTATAGTTTTCAGTGTATTTTCAGAATGTTCTACAAACATGTTCTACAAGAAACAAATGAAAACCGTAAACCGATTAAAGAAATTAGACGTAGACAGTCACAATTTTTGGACACGTTATGAGAGAAAAAAAATTGGAGAATTTGGTGACAATTGGTAAGATTCAAGGAAAAAAAAACAAGGGTAAAGAGTAGACAGACAGGTAGCCTAGTACATCAACAGCAGCTGAAAAATTGTGATGGTAACTGCAACGTCCTGTAAGGGATATGCAAAATATAAAAGTGCCAAATGTGCACCAACATGAGTTGTCCTTATAGAAACAGACAGACAGGCAAACAGACAGACAGACAGACAGACAGACAGACAGACAGACAGACAGACAGACAGACAGACAGACAGACAGACAGACAGACAGATTTATGATAACACGAGCAGCAACAGAACAAACAAACAAAAATACACACAAACAAAAGAAGAGGAGGAAGCAGAAAAAGACAAACAAACAAACAACACCAAGTCAGCATACATATAATATACAGTGACATTTATTATTTTAATTCATTTCATGATACAGGAATGATATAACAATTCATTAACAAAGATGCACATGCAAAAATCAAGTATCAAAATATCAGTCGCTATTTGTTACCATTGCTGGTGTATGCTGTGAAGGCTGACAAAATAAAGGTGAGGTCTTGCCTAAGCAGTCTTCACCATCAATCATCTTCCTTGATATAACCCATTGCCCACCGTTCTTAATACAACCCATTGCCCGCCTTTCTAAATACAACACATTGACCACCTTTCTTAATACACCCCATTGGCCACCGTTCTTAATACAACCCATTGGCAAGTTTTCTTAATACAACCCATTAACCAGCTTTCTTTATAGAACCCACCGACAACCTTTCTTGGTGTCACCGATGGTCGCCGTACTTGATGTCGTCCATAGTTCACCCTTCTTGATATCACCCACAGGTCACCCTCCATGATATGGCCCATTGATGACTTATACAGTACACCAGCACTCCATTACATTGACAAAAGGCATTCAGTAAAAAAAAAAAAAACATACCATTCTTATATACAGTAAAAATCTCCCGGACACTGGATTAGAATCAGTCGATAATGAAGCACTCAGAACACGTGAAGGAATCATGGCCAGCCTGGGTCTAGTTACAGCCTGCCCGTGTGCTTTCTGTTGAATTATAACCCGGTCATGTTCTAGCATCCCTCAGGCAGGTGGGAAGTTACAGTACCGATACTGCATACCTCAATGGTTTCTGAGCCTGGGGTGGGGAGAGCTTTGCGATTCAGTTCCCGTGGAGAAGGAACTTTAGTTTCGGGTGGGAAGAAACGTCACTAACCTGACCTTTCAGGGCTCGGACGACCCGATTATGCCGTGGACTTAAGAGTTGAATCTCACAGTCTTCCATATAATTTACCACCCAACAGTCATCTCAACCAACCAACCACCAACCAGCTCACTAATCAACGGAGGCCAATCAACCAGTCCACAAATCAAACAAGCCATACATAAACCAGCCTACCAACCAATAAACCCGCCAATAAAGGCAATCACCAAATAACATATCAATAAATCAACCAGTCCATCAGTCAATCAACCTAACAGTCAATCAATCCACCAATCAGCCAACCAATCGATCAAAGAACCCATTAATAAACCATCCCACCAACCAACCAGATAACTAATAAACTAACAGACCCATCCATCAGCCACTCATCTATCAACCAACCAACTAATCAATCAATCAGCCAACAAATCCATAAGCCAACCAATCCACCAGTCAGCCAACATATCAGCAAACCAATCAGGCCATCAACCCATCAACCAACCAACACCCCAGTCAACCAGTCCACAAGCCAACCCATCAAATTATTCACCTTGTACAGTAGAACCTCAATCACCACTGCGCCTCATTCTCAAGCGTTCAACAGTCCCCGTAGCTAAATAACTGTAAAACTTGTGCTTGGCAATGACTTATATTGACCTCAAAGAAAGGAGTGAGGATATGAACTAGTCATCCATCTCATAAAGTAGCGCTCGTTCTTAAACATACGGTGCGCTGATGCGGAGGTGGTGGGTTCAATCCTCCTTGCCCTTGACTTGGGGACGTAAATTACAAGTACACTTAAAGTCGAGTGGGTTCGCCTGATGGCGAGGGACACTGGTAATAGGTAAAGTTAATACACACGCACAAATCAGTCCAGAACACTGAAAGTAGTAGTAGCATGTTTACAGACTACGCTTGAGTTCAAAACACACACACACAATTTAATCATTTAGATAATTTGTACTTTCATCCCTTTATACATAAATGTCTGATCACATGTTGATAAATACTAACACATTTCTGAGCTGAGGGCACAACTGAGCTCATAGACATTGTTGAGCTCTTAGACATAACAGAGCACTGAGATATAGTTGAATTCTTGGACATAACTGAGCTATTGGACATAACTGAGCTCTGAGACATTACTGAGCTCTCAGACATAATTGACCTCAGAGACATAAATAAATTCTTAGACGTAACATAGCTCTGATATATAGTTGAGTTCTTAGACATATCTGAGCTCTTAGATATAACTGCGCTCTGATACACTGCTGCGATCTCAGACATAGTTGAGCTCTGAGACATAGATAGGCTCTTAAACATAACGGTACCCTCAGACATAACTGAGCGCTTCGACATAGTTGAGCTTATAGACACTGTTGATCTCTTAGACATAACTAAGCTCTTAGACATAATTGAACTCTAAGATAAAGTTGAGCTCTTAGAAATAGGTGAGCTCATAGTTGAGCTCTTAGACATAGTGGACCTGTAAGACATATTTGAGCCCTTAGACATAACTGAGCTCTTCCACATACTTGAGCTCTAAGACATAGTTGATCTCTGAGATATAACTGAGCTTTTAGACATAGTTGAGCTCATAGTTGAACACCTAGATACAGTTGACCTCCAAGACATAACTGAGCTCTTATACATAGTTGTGCTCCTAGACATAATTCAGCTCTTAGACATAACAGCTCTCAGGCATAACTGAGCTCATAGACATAACTGAGCTCTTAGACATAACTGAGCTCTTAGACGTAGTCGAGAACTTAGACATAATTGAACTCTGAGACATAACTGAGCTCTGAGACATAGTTGAACGCTGAAACATAACTGAGCTTTTAGATATAGTTGAGGTCTGAGACATAACTGATCTTTTAAACATAGCTGAGCTCTTATACATAGTTGTGTTCCTAGACATAATTGAGCTCTTAGACATAACAGCTCTCAGGCATAACTGAGCTCATAGACATAATTGAGCTCTTAGACATAACTGAGCTAGGAGACATAGTTGAGCTAGGAGACATAGTTGAGCTCTGAAACATAACTAAGCATTTAGATATAGTTGAGGTCTGAGACATAACTGAGCTTTTAAACATAACTGAGCTCTTAGACATAGTTGAGCTCCGAGACATAACTGAGCTCTGAGACATATTTGAGCTCTTAGACATAGCCACGTACATAGACATGGCTACACTGTATAAACTTATGAACACTTACCGATAGCTGAACTCTTACATCGTTGTAAACTGTATCTTGATTTAACGTCAATAACAGTCTACATCACTGCTGAATGGATATGTTAACGCTTTTTTCCCTAAACCTCCCCCCCCTCCCCTTATTCAAAATGTGACACAAGTGAATGTATGACTCTTACTGAATGTGATAATTATTATTACAACACTGAATATCTAAATATTAGTCACGTGACTCATGTCCTTATTTTCACACCCCAAATATAAGCTAGCGCTGTTTGCATACATGTACTGAAAGATATTTCTGTGTGATTATGAATAAACTTGTTAAAATGTTCTGGAATGAGACATACCGTGTCACAATATAATTTCCTAGATACCATTTTGCTGCTGTTTCAGATAGAGCACTGCTGCGATGTAAGGACAGTTAGGATATGCCAAGCCTGAGTTCTCTAATTCTCTCTGATGATGTGTCTACGGATGGTTTCATGTCATGGGTTCTCTAGTTCTCTCTGATGGTGTGTCTATGGATGGTTTCATGTCATGGGTTCTCTAGTTCTCTCTGATGATGTGTCTATGGATGGTTTCATGTCATGGGTTCCCTAATTCTCTCTGATGATGTGTCTATGGATGGTTTCATGTCATGGGTTCCCTAATTCTCTCTGATGATGTGTCTATGGATGGTTTCATGTCATGGGTTCTCTAGTTCTCTCTGATGATGTGTCTATGGATGGTTTCATGTCATGGGTTCTCTAGTTCTCTCTGATGATGTGTCTATGGATGGTTTCATGTCATGGGTTCTCTAGTTCTCTCTGATGATGTGTCTATGGATGGTTTCATGTCATGGGTTCTCTAGTTCTCTCTGATGATGTGTCTATGGATGGTTTCATGTCATGGGTTCCCTAATTCTCTCTGATGATGTGTCTATGGATGGTTTCATGTCATGGGTTCTCTAGTTCTCTCTGATGATGTGTCTATGGATGGTTTCATGTCATGGGTTCTCTAGTTCTCTCTGATGATGTGTCTATGGATGGTTTCATGTCATGGGTTCCCTAGTTCTCTCTGATGATGTGTCTATGGATGGTTTCATGTCATGTGTTCTCTAGTTCTCTCTGATGATGTGTCTATGGATGGCTTCATGTCATGGGTTCTCTAGTTCTCTCTGATGATGTGTCTATGGATGGTTTCATGTCATGGGTTCCCTAGTTCTCTCTGATGATGTGTCTATGGATGGTTTCATGTCATGTGTTCTCTAGTTCTCTCTGATGATGTGTCTATGGATGGTTTCATCTCGTACCCAGTCCAGGAAAGCTGCTACAGTATCCCTTCTTGTCGGGTCTTGATCTAACAGTCTCAGCAACGTATCCCTGTATGGATGAATCAATAACAAGAGAATAATTCACAAATCTATTATGGTTATAACACAGGCATGACTAAGTCTATCAACGATATCAAGATTATGGAGGGTAAGAGACACACATATAAAACCGTGTAATATCTATTATCAATGTCGCACTATATTTTTCCACTCCTCTTCATTATCTTCCTCATTATCACTCTGGTTTCCACGTTATTATCTTTAATAAAAGCAGTAGTTAGTTTCAGGTAATTAAGAGAAAACAAAGTCTCACCTCCATGTGATCTGATTTCTGTTTTATATTTCCAGATAAAGATTAGGGGAGAAAAGAGCATGGTTTTCTTTCTTCCGGTTCGTTCGCTTTAAAATAAACGTAGTCCATATATAATACTACTACTTCTTGTGCACTGGACTGATTTTTGCCTGTGGATTAGCTTTCCCCATTACCAGTGACACTCGCCATTATGAGAACTGACTCCAACTTCAGAGGTACTTGTAATTTATGTCCTTAAGAACCAGGTCTAGTATCCACCTAAACCTACAGATACACAAGAGGGGCATCATTCTAATATACTAGATCCAGGATCCCATCTGTTTGTGTTTGATATTGTACCTATGCTTCTTTAATATACATTTAACAGACCTATGCTATATTAACATACATATAACAGACCTATGCTATTTTAGTATTCATTTGACAGACTTTGCAATATTAATATACATTTAACAGACCTATGCTATACTAATATACATTTAACAAGCCTATGCCACATTAACATCTATTTTACAGACCTATGCTTCATTAATATACATTTACAAGACATGTGCTTCATTAATATACATTTACAAGACATGTGCTTTATTAATATACATTTAACAAGCCTATGCCGCATTAATATACAATTAACAGACCTATGTTAAATTAATATACATTTTACAGAAAGATGCTATATTACTATACATGTAACAGACCTATGCTATTTTACTATACATCTAACAGACCCATGGCGCTATGTGGGAATCTCGCTAACGTAGTGGCTAGACGTCGCCTGCCGGTCTGGTGGTCATGAGTTCGATCCCCATTGGGTGAATTAGAATGGTTAACTGTTTCAGTGCCGAATGATAATATATCGCTACATGTGACCTCCCATTTGAAAAGAAGGACGATATATCGCCATACTAGGGTCATCGTGTTATTTGTTCTGTTTCTTGGCGTCTGCTCATCATCTGGTGGCCGTGGGTTCGAATCCCAATGTGGCCACACTTCATCTAAATATGTTTATATTCTCTAGTCTGTCCTCTGATCTCTTCTTCTTTTCTCTACTTCTATGAGTACCTATGAATTTATTTTATTTACTATTTCTGAACCGGCTCCGCGGAGAAGGATTTACGGACGCAGTTCGTAATCCCGCATACCGTGTTCTAAACACAGCGGCGGGTGATGTGGCAGCAGACCGCCTTGCGTTGGGTTTATGAAATGTTATGTTTGTCGGTCGTTCATAAAGCAATGGCAAACTACCGAACGTAAACTTGTAAAGTATATGCAACTAACTAAATATTTCTAATGTTATCCATAAGATCGATGTCTATGGTTTCCTTGTACTTTAAAATTCCATGTGTTACATTGTAGGCAAACAGAGACAGTGTATCGGCTTCATTCGCATATAATATATGATTGAACCCTGGACAATTAGTAAAGAAACCAAATATCCATAGAAACTGTGGGGTGTGGTTTTAGGGAATAATGCTAAATACTCATTGGACATCCATCATCCATCATGTGCAATGCCGATAAGTGTGGGTGGTCATGTTTTGCCATCTCACTCGATCACTAGAGTCGTGGATCAGCTCCGTGTTCCTGTCTCGACCATGCCACGTGGCCAAACCATCCAAGTAATTACTTCTCGGTCTTTCCCTTGGTATCTTCCCTTCGATCGTGCCAGTTGTCACCAAGTTCTCCAAGTCATTTCTTCTCATAATATGTTCTAAATATTTTGACCGTCTATGTCTAATGACTCTAATCGGTTTACGATCTTCATTTGTTTCTTGACTCATTGGACAGCCGATGCCTAAACATTGTGAGGGAGGATAATACACAAAGACGTATCTCTAGCATCAGAAAGAGGCAGCCTTCTTTTTGTGGACTTATGAGAAAACAAAAGGTGGAAAATATTGTGACAACTGGACAAATTTGTGGCAAAAGCGATAGAGGAAAACAAAGAGAGAACATTCTTCACAGTCTTGTGTTATGGCATAGAAGGAAATCAGCACCGGAACTGATACTTGCCGTTGGAAAGTACATGATGTGGAGAAACATGGTAGCCCGCGACATAATGGCATAAAAACTTGCCGACATACAGAATGACAGACAGACAGAATAGCATAAGGACTTGTCGACATACAGATTGACAGACTGACAGAATGGCATAAAGACTTGCTGACATACAGAATGACAGACAGACAGAATGGCATAAAGACTTGCCGACATACAGAATGACAGACAGAATAGCATAAAGACTGGCCGACATTCAGAATGACAGACAGACATACTTGGACACGGACATACTCAGATTTGTTGCCATGTCTGTATCTGCCCCGTTACACAAGTGTAAACGATACCAAGCTATGCTACAGGTTATGATTTCATTATTATGACTGCTTAGTTCAGCATCGTCTTTACACGCAAGGCAGACAGACCAACAAACAGGTTGGTAGATAGATAAACCTTCATCATCAAGTGCCCTATCGATATGCGTTAGGAGTCACAGTTGGCCATATCATGTGCTCACCAGAGTCGTGGTTAATTCAGCGTGCTTGTCCTGATCAAGCCGTGTGGCCAAGCCATGGTTGTGTTTATCTCGATGACTTCCCCTTGCTTGTTTTCCCATTGCGTTTGCCACTAGAGTGTGAGCTTTTGAAAATTAATTCCCTTTAAAGCCTGCCCAAAATATTTAGTCTGGCTCTAATGTCTCTATCTAATACACGATCTATTATCATTGATGTTTACTTACAATGTAATTCGAATCCTAGTCGCTCACTGCGTATCTTAGCATCCACTTAATACCGAGGATTCCGATCATTGTCTGCTGTCAATACTGTATCATTTGCATGTCTTATATTGTTGATGTTATGTCATACGATAAGATTCCTCTCATATATTCTACACTTATTATAATATTTCAACTGTATAAGGAAACCATATCTGGAGAAAGTACATATACTTGGAGCACATCTCTCTAGATAGAGCGACAGACAGACAGGCAGGCAGATAGCCGACTATTTATGTGTGTTGTCGGTGTGTGCGAGCGCTTGTATGTGGGTGTTCGTGTAAAGAATTATAGAAATAGATGTCATTACTTGATCAGTGGCTGCAGATCTTGTCTTCGTCTGGCTTCAAGATAATAATAGGTGTCAAAGTGAGGACTTCGTTTAAATACCAAGCACCACAGCACCACGCCCAAGCAGTAAGAGTCCATCTGGAGATTGGCAGTTTTAAAACATGTCTTACTACAACAGTTGAGACGAGACAAAACATATCTTACTACAACAGTTGAGACGAGACAAAACATGTCTTAATACAACAATTGAGACGAGACAAAACATGTCTTACTAAAACAGTTGAGACGAGACCAAACATGTTTTACTACAACAATTGACACGAGACAAAACATGTCTTACTACAACAGTTGAGACCAAACTAAACATGTCTTACTACAACAGTTGAGACGAGACAAAACATGTCTTACTACAACAAATGAGACCAAACAAAGCATGTCTTACTACAACAGTTGAGACCAGACAAAACATGTCTTTCTACAACAGTTGAGACGAGACAAAACATGTCTTACTACAACAGTTGAGACCAAACAAAACATATCTTACTACAACAGTTGAGACCAAACAAACCATGTCTTACTACAACAGTTGAGACCGAACAAAGCATGTCTTACTACAATAGTTGGCCA
Source organism: Cepaea hortensis (assembly GCA_963921405.1). Classification (NCBI taxonomy): domain Eukaryota; kingdom Metazoa; phylum Mollusca; class Gastropoda; order Stylommatophora; family Helicidae; genus Cepaea; species Cepaea hortensis. The sequence goes on from OY992895.1 coordinate 16,996,408, forward strand.
AACAAAGCATGTCTTACTACAATAGTTGAGACCAGACAAAACATGTCTTACTACAACAGTTGAGACGAGACAAAACATGTCTTACTACAACAGTTGAGACCAAACAAAGCATGTCTTACTACAACAGTTGAGACCAAACAAAACATGTCTTACTACAACAGTTCAGACCCGCCAAAACATGTCTTACTACAACAATTACAACCCACCAAAACATGTCTGACTAAAACATTTGAGACCCAATAAAACATGTCTTACTATGAGTACACAATGTGAGACCAAACAAAACGTCTTACGACAACGGTGAGACCAAATAAAACAGGTTTTACTACAGCAATTGAGACCAGCCATCTTTCGTTGTCAGTAACACATTTTACAACTGATATATGTTATACATGCGTGTGTGTGCAATCCTTCTGTACAGGCAAAGACTGTCATCAATTATGTCACATCTTCAATGACGGCTGGCTGCAACTGACCACCATAAATATCCGTGTTGAGCCTTCGTTGCACATTCTGTTAGACTGTTCTGACCATGTCTTAATGTAATCTGTCCATGCCGCCTGTCTTTTTTGTCCACAGCTTCTCTCCCCAGCTATTCGCAAAGTCCTGCAAAGGCCGTGAAACATTTTGCATAGCTGTAGGATCGACTAAATCTGATGACATGGGAAACGGATAATTTACGGGGAATTTTGTGGCAAGAAACTGTAGCGAAGAAATGATGGACACCCAATTTTATGATGTGGTGGCCTGGGATATGTGAAGATGAAACACATGGCACCCAGGGACAGCGCAAGTCTACAGTACTTGTATGTACGTGTTGCAGCCACCATGGTGGAATGGCGAGGTCGAAAAGGCATGGCTGGGAAAGAGGCAAGCTGTCAAAGACTGGCATAAAGCCAGAAAGGCCAACATACCACAGGTTGAGTTGGCGGACCTGAAAACTGAGGTCCATAGGACGATGACTTTATTCAAATCCTGCGCCAAACAGGCCAAGTCCGAGAAATGGGACGAGTTCTGCAGGAAGGTGTGCTCCGAGCGATCTCTTACGACATTCTGGCGCCTCTATGAGAGCACGAACGGTGCCACACAACGTAAGGGTATTCCAGACTTTCAAGGCACAGACCTAACATGGAAATAATCGGATGCCGACAAAGGTAAGGCCCTTCTTGCACGCTACATAGAGCAGACTGACCAGAAAGACGAGCCCGCCAGACAGAGAACCACAACGACACTCTCTCAGTTGTGCGAGGGGGTCGGGACAGACGAAGAGTGCAAAATCATAGCTGAGACAATACGTGCAATGCTCAAGAAATCACCTAACACCGCCCCAGGCTCAGACGGCATCCGATATGGTGACCTACTGATGAAGTCAGATGATGACATGAAAGAACTGGCCAGAGAATTCAACACCAGTATCCAGAGGGGTCAGATCAAAGAGGAATGGCTACACAGCTATTTGCTGCCGCTGCCAAAACCGAACAAAGACCATTCCAAGGTAAGGGGCTACAGAATCATTACGATGCAGAACACTGTTGGCAAGCTACTGGAGAAAATTGTAGCACACAGACTTGCTTGTGACTTGGAACAGCTCGGCTGCTTCCGCACACACTTGGAGGATACAGACGTAACAAAGAGTCATGGCTGAATGCGGCAGTCTTTGCTCAAGATGTTTACGAAGGATTTCAGGTCAGAGAAGAGACATGTGCGGCCGCCATAGACTTAGAGGACGCATACAATAGAGTATCCTTCGAGCACATGATCCAAACCCTCTTCAGACTGAAAGTGCACCCTTACCTTGTACGATGGATAGCTGCAGTTCTGTTTTAAAGGAAGGTGGTGCTAAGATACGAGAGTTGGTCTTCTGAGCCGATAACGATATGTCCAGGATTGCCGCAAGGTTCACCACTGTCACCAGTACTATTCAACGCGTATACGGTGCCCATCACTGAACAACAGTTGTACGGGAAGGGTAGGACTCTATCATTTGCTGACAACATTCTCGTGTACTGACAGGGTCGAGATAGACAGGTGGTTACCAATGATATGCAGGGCGAACTAGATCGAATTTCCTCATGGTGCGCTGATGAAGGTGCCCTTGTCAACCCTGCAAAGGCATCGGTTACATGGTTCCCCCTAAACAACCATATTGTGAACACAGACCTGCCGGCATTAAGAATGGATAGGAGCCTTTTGAGTAGAACCCAGTCAATGACATATCAATGACATGAGGCTTGATCGAAGCCTGTCCTTCAGAGATCATGTCGATTATGTTATAAAAGCTTTAAAAGGTTTGTCAGCAATGATAGTCATGGCGGCTGCCAATATCGAGCAAAGACTGCTAATACTTCTGTTCCAAGGACTGGTGCTTTCACGCATCGAGTATGCCCTGGCCATCCTCACTGTCAGCCCTACACAGATTGGAAAACTTGAAAAGGCACAAAACGAAGCCATGCGCATCATTTTGGGCTGCACGAAAGACACCAGCTGTGTAGCAATGAGATACCGCCTTGACTTCCCGACAATGGAACACAGGATCAAGATCTGGAGAGCTCGTGCATATTTAAAAAAAAAGTGCAGATGAGCAGCACCCTCTGCATGACGCTATATACAGAGAAAAGGGTGACAGGCTAAAGAGAGGCAAATCATGGATGGGTCGGGCGGAAGATGTCGTCAGACAGGTCTGCAGTCTTACCAGTATCAACCCCGGCAAGGAATGGGTGGCGGTGCCTCCAGCTTTTAAGTGCACATTCTCCTGCATTATCACACTCGACAGACGGTGCAGAGAGCAGAACCCTGTCGCTGTCAATGCAGAAGTCAACGCGCTCATCTATGAACACTCATATAGCCCCGAAATGCTCATCTATGCAGATGGATCTGTTGTAAAGCAGCAGAGAAGTGCGTGGGCATTTACAGCCCGTTGAGCGGGCAGAACAGTTCAAGAATCCAGTGGTGCCCACTCTATGACCACGATCAGCATGACGATGGAGGTGATGGCAGTTACACAGGCTTTTATATGGCTGGAATCACAGCATTATACCAACGCGTGTGTACTAAGTGACTCAATGAGCATGATTCAGAAGATCGAAGCTGGATCTGCACGTAGACAGTGGACTGAGTCGCTGCGGAAGTCTGTTGTTCGTAAAGTCACCTTCATCTTCGTCCCGGGACATGCAGGAGTCGAGGGAAATGAACGAGCTGATAAACTGGCTGGCTCTGCACCCCCTGTAGATGGCCAGCCCATGGATCGTGCCGATGTTAATAACGTCCTTAAAGATATGGCGAGAACAGAGGAATTTGACGTCAGTGAATCCACATCGCTGTCCAGGATGAAAGACTTGGGAGTAAGAATCGGCACAGACAGACGAGAGAGGTACATCGGGAAAACAAGGCGCCTCGTCAACCAACACAGGCCCCTTCAACACACGGGAGATCAAACTACATTACCATTATGTACGTGCGTGTATACTCAGCTGTCAACAGTTGACGTATCCCAGGACAGCATCAGACTACAGTACTTGTATGTACGTGCGTGTATACTCAGCTGTCAACAGTTGACGTATCCCAGGACAGCATCAGACTACAGTACTTGTATGTACGTGCGTGCATACTCAGCTGTCAACAGTTGACGTATCCCAGGACTGCATCAGACTACAGTACTTGTATGTACGTGTGTGTATACTCAGCTGTCAACAGTTGACGTATCCCGGAACATCAGTTAGAAACATGCACACAAGACACTCATGTACACTATTTGTGGCGTGGCCTTAGTTCCAACATGGACATTGTTTGACTTACAATTAACGTACGAAAAGTGGCACAGATCACGGAAACAGAACACATCAGAGGGATGCACGAGACGGGCTCGGCGGTGACAGGTGTCAGTGAAATGCTTAAACATTGCTTGCAAACACCCACAGACAAATTACAGATAGATACACTTGAAGAGCCTGCATTTGAGCAGAATGTGAATAATACATCGTCATCATCATGGTGCACGATAAGGCAGATGTGGCTAGGGCCATTTGTGATCATATGTAAAGTGTGAAAGACAACACACACCATCTTTGCCTGGAGAGAATCGTGTAGCAGGCAGTGACTAGAGGATCTGGCCGACACTCAATACTCTGAAGAATGACTAGACGGCAACATAACCTGATTGCACTCGGTATCATTATTATTGGGACTCTTCGCTGGTTGTTGAAGATAAGGACGAAGTCCTTACATCTGATACTACTTCTAGTATCACTGGACTGATTTTTGCATGTGGGTTAGCTTTCCTTATCACAAGTGTCCGTCCTCATCAGGCAAACCCACTCCAATTTCCGAGGTACTTGTAACTTACATCCGCAAGTCAAGGACAAGAAGTCAATAGTTTAGTCCAACTGACCTGAAAGGGCTGAACCCACTACCTCGACATTAGTACTCAGGATATTTAACAACGAGCGCTCTTATCAATAGGTTCTTCATACTGTGTAATCCATGCATTACTTTGGCCAGCGTGCTGTACCTGTTTTTCAACAATGACCATTGCTGTTGGTTATGAAACTAAGATATTCAGAGATTGTGACATTTTTTGTTTGTGCATACCAGTCTTACATAAAATAAAAACGAAGAGAAACAAACAAGAGGCTACAGGACAACATATAAACAGTTCTTTAAGTGTTAGACTTACTTTGTATGGGTCAAGTTCCGTGTCAGGTGATTGTCGTCTCTTGCGTTCCGGCGCAAAGTAACAAGATGTACCTCCGCATTTGTATCTAGGCAAAGTCTGCTGCTCGGGCGACAACACAACTGACAAGCCGAAGTCTCCCAGAATGGAGTTAAATTCACCGTCTACAAAGATGTTTTCCAGTTTCACGTCAAGATGAGCGAGGTTTTTCCTGTGCATGTACCGAAGAGCACAGGCCACTTGTATAACGCTCAGTTCCGCCATCTCAATGCTGATGCTGTCGACATGGTGATTCAATGTCCGTCCCTCATAGTAATCCATTGAGTGGGCTAAATATCCAGGACATTTAACGGCCAGCATGCTAGTAGCAATATATGGGTGCCTCAAACCTTGCATGAACTTCACCTCGTTTTTGAATATTCTTTCATTTCTTTCTGATCTATCCTCTGTTTCTGTTAGTAAACTGAATTTTTTCACGACACATTTCCGTGTTAAGTCCTCCAAGGGTTTTGCCAAAATAACCTCTCCGCACATTCCATTGTCAATAACATTAATAGGCTGGAAAAAAGTTCTTACAAAATCTACGTCTAATTCTAGGTACACAGCCTCGCCAATAACTGCATTAGACATCCTGAATAAATTAGCTGTATGGACTCGTAAATACGAGTTATTCAAAGTTACAACAGTAAATCCAAAGAATGTTAAAAAGGCACGAAATATTTGTTGCAATAACACAAAACTAGCTAGAATCCCCACTGGTAAATATAAGATATCCAAATGTCGAACAGATCCACAGTTAAGTACACTACCTCTTGCAATCAAAACAGGTAAATATAAGATATCCAAATGTCGAACAGATCCACAGTTAAGTACACAACCTCTTGCAATCACCACTGGTAAATATAAGATATCCAAATGTCGAACAGATCCACAGTTAAGAACACAACCTCTTGCAATCACCACTGAGTTCAGAATGTGTGGTGTGGTAGCAGGGTCTATATATATATATGGTTTCTGCCGGTAATTAGGAAGTCATTGTTGCCTTCATGAAGTCATACTACAGTACGCTAGCCTTAATGCCACGTACCGACTTCTTTGGCAAAAGTCCACTAATCCTCTTGTAGATAAAACCTTTCCTTGCATGTACCAGCAATATTAAGGATGCCGCAATGAAAACAAGCAAACCGTAATCACGTGTCACCTCCGTCCGATATCAGTATAAAAACATACAGCCAGCCAGTTAAAAGAATATGCCATGATGCCGACAATTGTGTGTGTGTAAAACGCGCGCAGCCGAGACGCCCACACCTGGACTAGAACAATGGAGTTAGTGGTCACTCCTGTCCCGCTGGAGAGATACGGACTCTTGACACCCGAATTGGCCTGTGATGTTCTAAATGTTATATTGGTTGTTGGAATTAAATCCCTGAGATCTTTGAAGTTCTTTGAGATGAAGTTCTTTGGCATCTCATGGCCTCCAGTAAATGGAGAACGCCACATCCTCAGATGTATGTAGCCATGCTTTCTTGGCGTGCCGCTGGCAAACATTTGAAGGCACACTTTTGTTTTATTTTGAGCGGTCTGTGCAGTCTGTAAACAACTTTAACACGCCTAAAGACACGTCGGGCACACGATGCTAGATACATGTGTCTATAGACCAACCGGCACTCGATGGCTGATGAAGTCAGTATTAGCCCGGCCGTCTTTACGTCCCAAGGCATTCTAGGTACACAATTTAGGCTGTCTGCCTTGAGCACTGTACAGTGCCTGTAGTGAGACATGCCACCTGTGGAATATAGATAATTGCCAACTATTAAAGATTGGTAAACTATTAACACTTTAACGAAGCATTTGTTACTTTCCACTTTACTTTACCTTACTTTACTTTACTTTTCTTTACTTTTCTGCTATTCCGACGTTGTGTGTTACAATATCATCATCGTCGTGTGCCATTTTTATACGCGTGGGCGGTCATGGTTCCCGATCTCACACAATCACCAATCTTGGATCAGCTATATGTTCTTGTCTCTATTCTGGCAATATATATATAGGTCTTAGTCCGATGTGTCTGAGCTACCGCATGACAGTAGACGGTACTACCTGCTTTCTGTTAGCGCCAAATGTTGGGCGGCATTCACCAAACCCGGCACCCCACATTGTGACAACGGCTCCGGACGGAAGAGTTGAATGGGAGGGTACAAGCCATACCCTGTGTGAGGAAATGCAGCGTAAATACTAAATGTCATGACAGGGCAGACCAGTCCGTAAGCCTTAGTCGAAAACTGGTCTGTGATCGAAGCTCCGACAGATGGTCAGTTATAGTATTGCTTTGCTGATCCGGCAGCTTCTGCAGCTGGACTTTTTCTAGACGTATTGGTGTTACCTTTCCTCTGGGGTAAGCTAGGCAGACCGAGAGGGGGATCATGCTGCATGTGCAATACATTGACTTTAAATTCAGTCCAAGCTTTGTGTTATTGAGAGGTATAACACCATTTTATCGTCTCGAGAATTGAGGTTTGAATATTGGGCACAACCCACTCCTGGCAACGCTGATCCTTAAGCCTTGTCCACGTCAGACTGGAAGCACTAGACTCGAGTTTCTCTCTCGTTGGAGATCGTCAGTAGTGCATATCCTGGACTGGACCCGGGATTGAACTCCGGATCACTAGTGTGTGAGCGGGTGATGCTAGACGCTATCAAATTATCAGACTAGAATATCACAACTTCACCCATTGTATAAATTATAATTCGTCGCCAATAGAGATAAAAAGAGGTTTACGGCAGGGATACGTGTTGTCCCCCAAGTCCCTGCAAATTATATACAGAAGAATGTATGAACAAGTCGAACAACCTGAACTTAACATCAACTGAAAAATAAAAAAAAAACATCTTAGGTATACTGATGATAGTGATCATGTGGTTGTTTCGGGATTTAAAATTTTAAATATTGAGCACAACCCACTACTGGCAACGCCGATCGCATTCTGGTATGCACCTAAGGCCTATCCACGTCAATATGGAAGCACTATACTCGAGTTTGCCGGTCTCTCTGGCTGTGGGGTTACAACACTTTCTCTCTGTAATCCCGTTTATCACGCAGAGTCTCGCAGCGGAGCGAGAACTGAGGTGGTTCGACCCCCGCTCGTGACTTGCGGATACTGAGCCGGCCGCTCAGAAAGCAATGGCAAACTACTGAGCGTAATCTTGCCAAGAGATCAACATACAGCTGAAAGATGCTGCTGTTGACAGCTAAGTCCTGTAAAGGATACGCAAAAAAAAAAAAAAAAAAAAAAATACTCGAGTTTCGCCCTCATTTGAGCTTATCAGTAGTGCATATCCCTGACCGGATCCGGAAACTGTCCCGGATCACGCGTGTGAAGCGGGTGTGTAACCACGCGGCACACACTGGACACACCAAATTATCACAACAGAACATCACAACGCTACCCATCGTAGGCTATGCTCAAGATTGCCCAATCGCCGCGACCGACGTCCGTCAATCGATGGGACCCGAACGATCAGGACTTCTCACTGGCAAGGAACACCAGGCCTCCTAAATCCAGTGAGCAATAATCAGTTGATCATGTGGTTGTTTCGGGAATTAAAATTTTAAATATTGAGCACAACCCACTACTGGCAACGCCGATCGCATTCTGGTATGAACCTAAGGCCTATTCACGTTAATATGGAAGCACTATACTCGAGTTTCACCCTCATTTGAGCTCGTCAGTAGTGCATATCCCTGACCGGATCCGGAAACTGTCCCGGATCACGCGTGTGAAGCGGGTGGGTAACCACGCGGCACACACTGGATACACCAAATTATCACAACAGAACATCACAACGATAGTGTTAGCAGCAGAAAGCGAGCAATTGTTACTAAAATTAGTTGACCATGTACACAGGCAAAGTGCAGACTGTGACTTATATTTTAACATCCAAAAAAATTGAAACTATGATAGTTAGCAGTGGAAAGGAAAGGTAATCAATGATCATCACATTAAACTGTGAGATACTATAACAAGTAGCAAGTTTCTCCCATCTCAGATATGTCATAGCAGATGATGACACAAGTGAAACACTAATTAAAAAGAGAATGGAATGGTCAAAAATGCTTTCAACAGCGTGAAATCAGTGTTAACATCTAGAGAGTTTCATTCATCATGTGCCATGCCGATAAGCGTGGGTCGTCATGTGTCCCATCTCACACGATCACCATGGAGATTAATAACGCATTAAAAATGAGAATTGTCAAATGTGGGAAGATAACTTCAAGAGATGGACGAAGAGCAATCTGATACAATGTACAGTCAGGGCGGGAGACACACAGTGTTGGAGATCCATTGCAGCCAACCTGTTTTGTGGCGACGGCACCTGATTGATTGATTCTTCTTGATTTGTGGGTGAGATGCTTCCCACCTTCCCCCTTCTTCCTTTGTAACGGAGAGCGACTCCTGCGTGGGGCCTGGCTCCACCTTCAGCTGCCACAGATTGACTGCCGTGGAGGGGAATCCAGCGACATTTCTGTCTCCTGGTGTTCACACCGTGGAGGGGAATCCAGCGACATTTCTGTCTCCTGGTGTTCACACCGTGGAGGGGAATCCAGCGACATTTCTGTCTCCTGGTGTTCACACCGTGGAGAGGAATCCAGCGACATTTCTGTCTCCTGGTGTTCACACCGTTGAGGGGAATCCAGCGACATTTCTGTCTCCTGGTGTTCACACCGTGGAGGGGAATCCAGCGACATTTCTGTCTCCTGGTGTTCACACCGTGGAGGGGAATCCAGCGACATTTCTGTCTCCTGGTGTTCACACCGTGGAGGGGAATCCAGCGACATTTCTGTCTCCTGGTGTTCACACCGTGGAGGGGAATCCAGCGACATTTCTGTCTCCTGGTGTTCACACCGTTGAGGGGTGCACTCCACTCCCCGGTGCTCAGGGCTAAGGGAGAACCAATCTACTTCACAGCAAGACTAGTTGGGTGGGACAAGACTTGAAGGATGTGGTCGCCATAGGCTGGGTTGTGGGTCTGACTAGACAGCGCTCTGAAGTCAGAGCCACGGGTCATATAACCTCTTGGATTTTTCTTATGCAAAACAATGTATTCCGTTAGCGAATGTAAACATAGAATCAATAAACAACATGAGGCACAATTTATTGCCTGGTATGAATAAATGCAATGACTGCAGAAGTCAGCTTAATCTTGTTGACATCTTCATGGAATTTGTCTTATAATGGAACGGCTGTAGGCCAACATAGTTTGCTCTTTTCGGCATTTGTTGAACTGTCATAAAACTGTCATTTATGACCAATTTAGTACCTTGCGGTGTATGGCAGAGGGGTCTTTGAGCCTGAGGAATAAAGGCCGCCTGGCTAGTGCAGCCGCCGCGAACTGTGCAGGTTAGGATTTTCTATTTGCCCCCGACAGAAAAAAAAGCCCACGCCTTACCGAGGGATCGAACCCGGGTCTCCCGAAGGAGAGTCCGGCGTTCTAGCCACTCGGCCAGCCGCTCCTTTGATGTAGCCTTTGTTGAACAATCCTGTAGGAAATGTTTAGGTGTTAATTTTCTTGCAGGTTTGAATTCCGCATTAACTTCTATCATGCTTCATCACATTCTTCTATTGACAGAACACCGGTCTTAAAATGGATTCCCGATCGTTTTAAGCATTCTTCAGAAATTGAGAATAAAGGTCAACCACGAAGGGATTTTGTCACCACATCTAAGATTTCAAAATATATAATTAGTTGGTCAGTTATTTAACTGATTAATAAGTTTGGTAGTCAACTAGTTAGTTAGTTGATTGATTAGTTGGTTGGTTAGTTAATTAGTTAGCTTTAGTCAGTCAGTCAGTTAGTCAGTCAGTCAGTTAATTAGTGAGTTACTCAAATTTTCCAGATTGCACATGGGACAGATCTCATCCTCAGTATATGGTCAGCACGCGGAACTGACAGATCTGACACTGAGTACATTGTTGATTTATAAGTCATTGTCTGTCCTGCTGTCAACTCATTCTAGAAGCATAGTTTTCAGTGTATTTTCAGAATGTTCTGGAAACAAGTCCTACAAGAAACAAATGAAAACCGTAAACCGATTAAAGAAATTAGACGTAGACAGTCACAATTTTTGGACACTTTATGAGAAAAAATAAATTGGAGAATTTGGTGACATATGGTAAGATTCAAGGAAAAAAAACAAGGGGAAGGCAGAGAAGTAAATTCTTGGATGGCTTGGCCATGTAGTATAGTCTAGACAAGAACACAGAGCTGATCCACGACTCTGGTGATCGTGGGAGATGGCGAAACATGGCCGCCCACGCTTATCGGCATGACACATGACGATGATGAAATTGAGAATAAAAACGCAATGAAGAAGGGAACTGGTCACCAACGATGTAGCCTTCTGTCATGTTGTACTGTCTAGCTGTAGCCCGTGGCCTGTCACATTGCCGTACGGACTGCATGGTCGCAGGTTTATAGACCAGTCATCATTGGGTGGTTGATGTGGGCGGTATCATGGAGGTGACCGTTACTTCTCATGCTGGTACCCGTTTAGGCAGTATCGACCTGCGACCCATGCTATTGTTACAAACTCCGCCTAAATGGGGATTTTTTTTTTAAAACGTGCTTTCCACTGCGTCTTCCTTGCTGTTAACTGCCCCAATGCCGAAGGATACTATACTATATCGCCAAATGTTACCGCTCATTTCTTCACAAGGACGACATATCGCCATACAAGGGTCATAGTGTTATCTGTTTTGTTTCTTGGTATCTCCCGCAATTTCAATGCTCTGTGATCGCAACGTCAAATTATAACACTTATTCATTTGATTGTGCACCGTATTTGGTCCAAACCGACTTTTATTTGACACTGTCATTAACATCTGTCATTTACTGCCTATTTTTGCTGTCTATTTACTGCCTATTTACCTACGTTGCAGTGTATCGCGGGGGAGGGGGTGGGGGTCTTGAGCCCATGGCACTGAATCAGTTAATTGGCATCTGTCTATGAATCTCCATTTGCTACCGGGGGTCGGGTCACACCCATTTATGGTCATTAGATGTGCTTGTTACTATGGGCACAATGTCAGATGTGGCATATACACAAGACAAAACAACACAGACCAAAGTAGCGAAAGAGATAACGCAGATACACTAAGAGTGAAGGGAGTAACGAGTGTTAACAACATTAAAAATAGAATTATTTTTATACTAGTATTTTTATTCTTATTTTCATATTATTCTTCGTTGTCGAAATTCATTATGGGAAAATATTATTCCGAGTAGTATTATGAAAATAAAGTTCAAAGCATAATAATCATCGTCATAACAACACTAATAATAATAATGTTTGAATGTGGTGTATATTATGCTAACTGTAATCGCACAACCACTATGCAGTCTTTCTCTCTACGATTATCTTGGGGATAACAAATGCTCAACATTCCAGACAATTATGTATTTCAACCGACATATAATTCATCTATTCATGTCCTATGATATACAACTTTGCAGTGTGCACCCGCAGAGATGCAGCGATATATACCAGGCAATAAATCCTGCATCATATTATTGTTGGCTTCTGTGTTTACATTTGCTAACGGACTACATTGTTTTGAATCATAATCACAATAGTATTAATAGTTATAATAACAATAATAAAATGCTACTAGGAATAGAAGCTGGTGTTGCTGTGCTAAATTTAGTCTGATAAAATGGAAACTGGATCATTAAGTGTCTGGTAGAAAAAACCACCGAGGAAGGGACATGGAGAATGAAATGAACCTGGACACAAACTAACAGAATGGAAGGGGCATAACTATTATTTTTGTCTCAAATAAGGTTTCAGAATCATTCGAAGAGACGTTGGACCTGGAAAAGTCCAGGTGTAGACACCAGAAATCAGACCGGTTATGTATTGGTTTAACAATGTATTAAGACCGGTGTAAAGCGAAGGAAGTAAAGGACTCCTTTACACGGCTTGAGGTGTGCTGGGTGTATGGTGGTAGCTCCATATTATCACAGAACGACCGGTACTCCGTGGGTAATGTTATTAATATCTCGCAGCCCTCGCTTACGTCTCAGGACATTTACTGGTGGCCATCTTGTGTAGGACTTGTCGACCCGGATGCTGATACGACGTGGCGAAGCTCCGGTGCAAGCCTGGCGCTGGCTATGAAACGACTGGAGCGACGAATGGAATAAATCGACGCGGTAAGATGACCTGTGGCTCTGACTTCAGAGCGCCGCCTAGTCAGGCCCACAACCCAACCAAGGACGAACACAGCCTTCAAGCATAGCCCCGCCTACCTAGTCATGCTTTTAAGCAGATTGGTTCTACCTTAGCCGTGAGCACCTTGGAGTGAAATAGATTGGTTCTACCTAGGTCGTGAGCACCGTAGAGTGAAGCAGATTTGTTCTATCTTAGCCGTGAGCACCGTGGAGTGAAGCAGATTGGCTCTACATAGGCCGAGAGTACCTTGGAGTGAAGCAGACTTGCTCTACCTAGGCCGTGAACACAGTGGAGTGGAATAGACCCCTCATCGACGTGAACTCCAGGAGACAGAAATGTCGCTCGATTCCCCTCCAGGCAATCAATCTGCGGCAGCTGAAGGTGGAGCCAGGCACCATGCTGGGGTGGCTTCCCGTTACAAAGTAAGAAGGGCCAGGGGAGGATCCCGCCCAAAAACCAAGAACAATCATTCAGATGGGCGCCGTCTCCAGAATGATTGTTGGCTGTATGGATCTCCAACAGTGACTGTCTCTCGCCCTGACTTAATATTTTGACAGATTTCTATTCGTCAATCTCTTAATGTTATCTTCCATCTTGTAACGTTGTCTTTGATTCAACGGGCAAGACGGCGTTTACCTGCAAAGCGTTGTGGAACGTAATGAGCACGGCAAGGCACGTAGAGCGCCCTGGTCATCCACTGCACCTGTATTCGTCTCTAGTCGTCTTGACTTGTCCTGCCACTGGATTCAAATGGACGGATTGCGCAACTCTTCCTCACTTTAATCCAATTCATCGCTCAAGTCATTCTTCCTCCAACGTTATGTATCAACCTTCAAGCCCTGTGGCGATGGGTGAGCGGCGAAGCTGCATGCGTGGGTACGCTGGCAGCCGTAGTCGCAGACCTGCACACAGGTGGCTCAGGTCATATGGTCGTCTTCTACTGGCCGGAACAGCAGTCGAATTCGGCAGCCCCCTGAGCAACTGAGCAGCCCTCTATAGGAACACACTGCTCACCTCCATAGCATGAGGAAGGGGCTAGAAAAGGTGCCCTAAACATTGTCTGCTCTATCACTACCTAACCAGCTAGCCGCGGTTTGTGGGTACCCTAAACTGCGGTCGACATACAAAGAAAGAGAACACAGGTAAAGCTAAAAGAGCAAACCATATTCCCTTAACAATCGGAACTTGGAATGTACGCAACCTACTTGACAGAGATGGCGCTTCGGGTCCAGAGAGACGAACAGCACTGATTGGGAGAGAGCTGGGCAGGTACAACATCGACATTACAGCCTTGAGCGAGACACGACTTGGCAGAAGAAGGCCAAATATGTGAAATAGGTGCCGGCTACACATTTTTCTGGAGTGGAAGAAAAAGCGAGGAAAGACGCCAATACGGTGTGGGATTTGCCATTAAGTCGGCCCTGGTCGGCAAACTAGCTGGATCCACAAAGGCTATAAACGACAGACTCACGACCATTAAGTTGCCCCTGCTGAATGGAAAGAGGCATGCAAACATTGTTAGTGTCTACGCACCAACTATAACCAATGAAGACGATGTCAAGAACAAGTTCTATGAGGACCTGCACAATGTATTAACATCTTTTCCCAAAGGAGACAAACTTATACTCCTTGGGGATTTCAATGCCAGAGTAGGCACAGACACCACCTCTTGGGGTGGCATTATTGGAAAGCACGGAGTCGGAAATTGTAACAGCAATGGACTCCTCCTTCTTCAGACATGTGCTGAACACGATCTCCTTAGTTAGTTAGTTAGTCGCGGTTCCAACTTCACGGCAACGGGTTGTCCCCATATTGCTCCGTTCCTGTGCCAGTGAATATCACACAAAATGCTCCTAACTGCCCTATTTGAACAATGGAATAGACAGGAGTGTCGGCAAGCCAACAGCCCGCACAGGTACACTGTGCATAATGCCGCCGCCAGCATGCCACCACAAAAGTCTGTCACAAAAGTCATCATCTGTTATTACGATGCTTTTCTATCGAAAGATGTTCTCGAAAAACACACAAACGGAGGGACTAGACAATCTTAACAGGACTTGGCGGTCTAATGGATATCTAGCATTCGCTGAATCTTTTCTTCAGGACACTGGTATGGCGATTTGATGCACGAAAAGGCAGGTGTAATGAAGGCTCCCTGGGAGAATGTCATTAATGTAGAAGAACAGATGGACTATCGTGGTCTAGAGAGAATGCAGCAGCCAGGGATCTGGTCGACAGTCGTCAACAAAAGGTAAAGCAAGACAGACATATAATCAGATTGCAACGGTCACCATTAGTATTGCAACTCCACGCTGGCAGTTGAAGATGATGACTGAGCGTTTATGAGAAAGAACCGAGCGATGTCGGTTCTTGCCTCAACTCAACACAGGAAACAATACTACAATTTCACTTTGGTGTAAGACAGTTTTCTCTGGCGTAAGGTTGTTTTCTCTTATGTAAGGTCGATTTCTATGGTGTAATGTTGTTGTCTCTCGTGTGAAGGTTTTATCTCTGTTGTGGGGATGCTTTCTCTGGCGTAAGGTTGCTTTCTCTTATGTAAAGTTGATTTCTGGTGTAGAGTTGTTGTCTCTGGTGTGAGGTTTTTATCTCTGGTGCGGGGTTGCTTTCTCTGGTCTAAGTTCTTCAGTTTGAGATTATATTCTCCGGTATAAGATGGTTTTCATTGGTGTAAATTTTGTTTTCTCTGGTTTAAGATAGTTTTCACCGGTGTAAGTCGTTTTCCCTGGTGTAAGATTGTTTACTCTGGTATAAGTTCTTCAGTGTGAAATTGTGTTCTCTGGTGTATGTTCTCCAATGTGAGATCGTCTTATCTGGTGTAACATGCATTTGTCATAAAAGTAGTTTCTTTGTTGATAGATTGTATTCTCTGGTGTAATATTATTGTTTAGTTTAGTTTAGTTTAGATTAGTTTAGTTTAGTTTAGTTTAGTTTAGTTTAGTCGACGGATCAACATCACGGCACACGGATGTAATCCATAAGAGCACCGTAATACTCCTAACTCAAGCCCGAATCCCAAGAAACTCAACTCAGTGCACGAGCCCCGTAACACCGGCGAGGATTCTGGTATACTTTGGGTAGATTTCTAATTCGAAATTTTGCCCGGGAAGCGCCGTTAGGCTGGTCTATTTCGATTTCCAACCGCCAGGGGATTTTTTGTACGAGCGCAACAATACACACGGGCGTCCGATCTCATTACCCAGAGACCAGGGGAATTTTATTTTTCCCACTAGAGCTCTACGTGAAAAAACAAAATATAAATCCCTGACCTGACCGGAGCTTGAACACGGGGCCTCCAGCACTCAGGCGGACACCATTTGATTTCTCTGGTGCAGAATTTTTTTCTTGACTAAGATTGTTTTCTGTTATGTAACGTTATTTCTCTTGTGTAAGATTTGTACACAAGTGTACAATTGTTTCTCTGGTTGATTGTTTTCTCTTGTGTAAAATTATTTTCTATGGAGTAAGATTATTTTCTATGGTGTAAATGTTTTTCTCTAATGTAAGATCTTTGGTTTCTTCTCTGATGTAATCTGTTTTCTCTAGATTAAGATGATTTTTCTGGTGTAACATTTCGTGTTGTTTTGATTTGTTGGGAATTATTCTCCGTCTGATGTGAGCATTTTGTTGGTCTAGAAGATGTTTTTTCTCTGGTGTAGAATTTGTGTCTCCAGTGTAAGGATTTTTTCTCAGGTGTAAACTGTTACCTTTGATATGGGTTGGTATCTTTAGTGACAGATATGACGTAGGTGTACTGATAATCAGCGAGTTACGGAACAATAAAAATACCTATATACCCACTCCAACACCTGCTGAGGGAGACAGTGCATATGGGCGTGTCCTGTGTGCCATGACGTCGATTCTATTTAACTCTTTCTGTACATGCATTGCACCATGTTTGACCAGCTGTTGATCATGAGTATAAAGAATCACATTATGTTATTACACCATTTATGTTTGGTCTGAGTATAGTAGAGACATCTGGCTAAGTGTTTTAACATAGTCAAGTCGGTTAAGGAACGGTTTCCATTCCTTTAGGTGTATTGTGTATATGGTGCTACCTCCATTTTTGTATAGAATCATCAGCACTGCATTGGTGGTGTATGTTTTAATATGCCACACAGTTTATGATTTGTTTTGAATGTAATTCACTCATACTGTTTTTTTTTTGTAGTTAGTTTTCTTGTTGATTACTTGCTGCAACATCCTCAGACTGAAGGAGTTAATGAATTAAACAATTAATCTGGACGTCTTGTGAGGATGAAACCCAATGCATAACACTCATAATGTTTTTGTTATTAGTGCCTAATGGCCTGTCTGCCTAGCCTAGGGGTTAACGTCTTTCTCCGTAATCCCGAATATTTTCGTGAGTAACATAACCTTCGCAGGAATCGGTAGCGGTTCTCGCCGCGTTGTTAACTTAAGGGTATGTGAGCCGATCGCTCAGAAATCAATGGCAAACTACTGAGACTAATGAGTAGACAGAAAGGTAGCCTAGTACATCAACAGCAGCTGAAAAATGGTGATGCTAACTGCAACGTCCTGTAAGGGATATGCAAAATATAAAAGTGCCAAATGTGCACCAACATGAGTTGTCCTTATAGAAACAGACAGACAGACAGACAGACAGACAGACAGACAGACAGACAGACAGACAGACAGACAGGCAGGCAGGCAGACAGACAGACAGACAGACAGAC
The DNA here is from genome assembly GCA_963921405.1 of Cepaea hortensis. Lineage (NCBI taxonomy): Eukaryota > Metazoa > Mollusca > Gastropoda > Stylommatophora > Helicidae > Cepaea > Cepaea hortensis. The sequence goes on from OY992895.1 coordinate 17,014,025, forward strand.
AGACAGACAAACAAACAAACAGACAGACAAACAAACAGACAGACAGACAGACAAACAGACAGACAGACAGACAGACAAACAGACAGACAGACAGACAGACAGACAGACAAACAGACAGACAGACAGACAGACAGACAGATAGATAGACAGACAGACAGATTTATGATAACAACACGAGCAGCAACAGAACAAACAAACAAAAATACACACACACACAAAAGAAGAGGAGGAAGCAGAAAAAGACAAACAAACAAACAACACCAAGTCAGCATACATATAATATACAGTGACATTTATTATGTTAATTCATTTCATGATACAGAAATGATATAACAATTCATTAACAAAGATGCACATGCAAAAATCAAGTATCAAAATATCAGTCGCTATTTGTTACCATTGCTGGTGTATGCTGTGAAGGCTGACAAGATAAAGGTGAGGTCTTGCCTAAGCAGTCCTCACCATCAATCATCTTCCTTGATATAACCCATTGCCCACCGTTCTTAATACAACCCATTGGCCACCTTTCTTAATACAACACATTGGCCACCTTTCTTTATAGAACCCACCGAAAACTTTTCTTGGTGTCACGGATGGTTGCCGTACTTGATGTCACCCATAGTTCACCTTTCTTGATATCACCCACAGGTCACCCTCCATGATATGACCCATTGATGACTTTTACAGTACACCAGCACTACATTACATTGACAAAAGGCATTCAGTACAAAAAAAATACTATTCTTACATACAGTAAGAATCCACCTGACACTGGAATACAATCAGTCGATAATGAAACACTCAGAACACGTGAAGGAATCATGACCAGCCTGGATCTAGTTACAGCCTGCCTGTGTGCGTTATGTTGAATTATAACCCGGTCATGTTCTAGCATCCCTCAGGCAGGTGGGAAGTTACAGTACCGATACTGCATACCTCTATGGTTTCTGAGCCTGGGGGTGGGGAGAGCTTTGCGATTCAGTTCCCGTGGAGAAGGAACTTTAGTTTCGGGTGGGAAGAAACGTCACTAACCTGACCTTTCAGGGCTCGGACGACCCGATCATGCCATGGACTTAAGAGTTGAATCTCACAGTCTTCCATATAATTTACCACCCAACAGTCATCTCAACCAACCACCAACCAGCTCACTAATCAACCCAGGCTAATCAACCAGTCCCACAATCAAACAAGCCATACATAAAACAGATTACCAACCAACAAACCAACCAATAAAGGCAATCACCAAATAACCTATCAATAAATCAACCAGTCCATCAGTCAATCAACCTAACAGTCAATCAATCCACCAATCAGCCAACCAATCGATCAAAGAACCCATTAATAAACCATTCCACCAACCAACCAGATAACTAATCAACTAACAGACCCAACCATCAGCCACGCATCTATCAACCAACCAACTAATCAATCAATCAGCCAACCAATCCATAAGCCAACCAATCCACCAGTCAGCCACCACATCAACAAACCAATCAGGCCATCAACCCATCAACCAACCAACCCCCCAGTCAACCAGTCCACAACTCAACCCATCAAATTATTCACCTTGTACAGTAGAACCTCAATCACCAGTGTGTCTCATTCTCAAGCGTTCAACAGTCCCCGTAGCTAGATAACTGTAAAACTTGTGCTTGGCAATGACTTAAATTGACCTCAAAGAATGGAGTGAGGATATGAACTAGTAATCCATCTCATAAAGTAGCGCTCGTTCTTAAACATACGGTGAGCTGATGCGGAGGTGATGGGTTCAATCCTCCTTGCCCTTGACTTGGGGACGTACATTACAAGTACACTTAAAGTCGGAGTGGGATCGCCTGATGGCAAGGGACACTGGTAATAGGTAAAGTTAATACACACGCACAAATCAGTCCAGAACACTGGAAGTAGTAGTAGCATGTTTACAGACTACGCTTGAGTTTAAACCACACACAAAATGTCATCATTTAGATAATTTGTACTTTCATCCCTTTAAACATAAATGGCTGATCACATGTTGATAAATACTTACACATTTCTGAGCTGAGGGCACAACTGAGCTCATAGACATAGTTGAGCTCTTAGACATAACAGAGCACTGAGATATAGTTGAGTTCTTGAAAATAACTGAGCTATTAGACATAACTGAGCTCTGAGACATTACTGAGCTCTCAGACATAATTGACCTCAGAGACATAAATAAATTCTTAGACCTAACATAGTTCTGATATATAGTTGAGTTCTTAGACATAACTGAGCTCTTAAATATAACTGCGCTCTGATACACTGCTGCACTCTCAGACATAGTTGAGCTCTGAGACATAGACAAGCCTTATACATAACTGAGCCCCTCAGACATAACTGAGCGCTTAGACATAGTTGAGCTTATAGACTCTTGATCTCTTAGATATAACTAAGCTCTTAGACATAACTGAGCTCTAAGACAAAGTTGAGCTCTTAGAATAGGTGAGCTCATATTTGAGCTTTTAGACATAGTGGCTCGTATTTAGTAATTTCTCTGTTACTATCTTGACTGCCTCAATTTCGGCGTCATATTTATGGCAGTACTTTCCTGTTTTAACTCTGGCAGTGTCCCTAGTATTTATGTCTTCATTTAATTTTATTAATAGAACTCTGTCTGACACGGCCCAAAATCCCTTAACATAATTTGATGTCAATATAATGACTAAGCCTCTTTGCCGTTTTCTCCCCCCAGAATAAATAATCTTACAATCTTCTCCTGTCTTGATCCCTGCCCCTTGTCACCCCCGTTTCGCACATTCCTAAAATATTAATCTTCTCTCTTTCCATTTCTTGTTTGATATTTTCTGATTTCCCATCTGCACTCATTGTTCTAACATTTCAAGTTTCTACTTTCAATGATAGTAATTGTTTGCACCTAGTAGCCTGCTGACGGTCTGAAGTCACTTGGTGCACATGGCTATCCCTACCGGGCGAGGCTTTTCCTGTGGAAGACCCATTTATATCGTTTCTAAAATCAATGCTAAAATCATTCAATACAAATTCATTCATACTCTAAGTATTCTGATTCAGAATTAGTTTTATTTGAACAAGTTAAGTGGCATCACCAAATGGATCATAAATTAAACATTGCAACAAACGTCCCAGTTTACAAAGTAAATTGCACAAAGATATGCATGTCGTTTGATCGCGTGCGCACGCAAGAGAGAGGGAAAGAGGGAGGGAGAGAGAGAGAAAGAGAGGGAGAGAGAGAGAGAGAGAGAGAGAGAGAGAGAAAGAGAGAGAGACAGAGACAGAGACAGAGACAGAGACAGAGCAAACTAAAACAAATACTAAAGTTAGTTACATTGAGTAGTAACTTCATCACAGGCACAATGGGTTTATTTGGGGTGGGCGGGGTTGGGGTGGAAGTTAAACGAACTGTTGTCTTGGTCATGATCGTACTTTCCACTTCCAGGCTGACAAAGAAACTGACCTATGAGATACAGGCTTCCTTTGTTCTGTGAAGCTCAATGAATTTCTGCCCCTCACTGCGATAATATTTCCCAGTCCCCGGTGACAAAAGAAAGAAAATGTGCTGATTCCTCATGAAGGTAAAATATGTAAATAAAGGTTCTATAAGCCTAAATATATCTCTTTTTTCTCTTTTTTAAATACAGGTTCTTGGCGATCATATTCATAAACTTTTGTAGTATGCACTCCTGTATATCTGTGGGATACTTTCTGCGTGGTAAGGAAAGAGGGAAACTAAAGATGGTAAAACATATATGATGGCAATAATACAAAGAATGATTGATTAAAGACAGTGGCACACTCTAGAAATATAGAACTACCTGTGAAAGTATGTTTTGAACATGTATAGTATGATGTGTGAACTTGATAGGATGGCTTTTCTGAACATGTATATTATGAATTGTGAACTTGATTGGAGCGTGTGTCTGAACATCTATAGTATGAAGTGTTAACTTGATGGGAGTGGTGTCTATACATGTATAGTAAGTGACACCTTGACGTCTTTACAGACGAAAGTATATGGATTCGAACTAGAGCTATAATTCCATCGCACAATGCCTGGGCATGGATTCAGAGAACATGTGTTGACCATGCAACATGATCCATCTCTCGACCTGGCCTTGTTTTCTCCAGAGGAAAAGATAACCAGTACGTCTGGAACAAGGTAGGCTGCAGATGCTGGCGGCTCAGCATCAAACCTCCAAGAGCAGGAGGTGAATAGCGGCCAAGCCCTCACATGTTGGGGATTTGACTTAGAGACTTTCAGCCATACTTCTCTGCTGAGTACCTCAAAACAAGTGTCTGCACCTGTTTGAGCGTGTACATATGTTAATCGCAAGTGTCTGGACCTATGTAAGTGTGTACTACTGTCAGACTCTCCGCCTGACACTGTCTTTAGTGCGGATCACGCGACCAGCGAGATTCCCCCCGCAGAAGATATTGTTTGTCTGTGTTGGGTACAAATCGCCACTGAAGATTGACTGAATAAGTAAAGAAACGATAAAAGTAGTGGTATTTTAATTGCGCTTGCGCTCCCACCTATGCGACACCCTTTATGTGACTTCACAAAGTCAGACTACAGTCAAGATCAACAGAGTCTTCTTTCCCCACTGATTCTGCCAAGCCCGTTCCCTTGGCTGTGGTTTAGCTAGATAGTAGATACGGATAGTGTATAGTATGAAGTGTGAACTTGATGTGAGTGTGTTTGTCTGAACATGTATAGTATGAAGTGTGAACTTGATGTGAGTGTGTTTGTCTGAACATGTATAGTATGAAGTGTGAAATTGATGTGAGTGTGTTTGTCTGAACATTATAGTATGGAGGGTGAAATTGATGTGAGTGTGTTTGTCTGAACATGTATAGTATGAAGTGTGAAATTGATGTGAGTGTGTTTGTCTGAACATGTATAGTATGAAGTGTGAAATTTATGTGAGTGTGTTTGTCTGAATATGTATAGTATGAAGTGTGAACTTGATGGGAGCATGTGTCTCTGAACATGGATAGTATGAAGTGTGAACTTGATGGGAGTGTGAGTGTGTGTGTGTGTGTGTGTGTGTTTGTGTGTGTGTCTCTGTGTGAGTGAACACGTATAGTATGAAGTGGGAGTCTCTGTGGCAAAGTAGTCATGCCGTTTGACTTGGGTTCCGAAGGTTGTGGGTTCTATTCCGGGTCACGTCCTTCGGTTCGCGAGTGAAATTTTTTTGAGACTCCTGTGGATCATCGCTATAGCTATGGAGTTCGTGCTTTGTGTGACGTGTTACGTGTGCTGCGGAAAGAAACCAAGCCATATGGATAAAACCCGGTGCAATGAACGTTTAGTTCACTTTTTTTTATAGTATAATGTGTGAACTTAATGGAAGTGGCATTTTGCTTAATATGTTAAGATTAAGAAAAGTTCTATTAAAATCTGTGTGATAATATGCGTGAGTGTATTGTGTGCTGATTGTAAGTGCCTGAGTTACGACTAGACATATTATATGTTTATATTCTGCTAATGCTACAAGCTGTTTTGTGTGTTTATTTATTGTGCCTGTTGGTGGAGTATTGTGTTTAGTAAGATTGCTTTGCATATTCAGTTTTCATGTGTGTGTGTGTGTGTGTGTGTGTGTGTGTGTGTGTGTGTGTGTGTGTGTGTGTGTTAGTTGTTGTAGTGCAGTCTGTGTGGCTGTGATTATTGGACATGTAAAGCAAATATGTGTTTCTGTTTTTTGAAAGTTGTGTCTGCATAGTTGGCATGGTGCTATTTGCTTGGATCTCCGTGTTGCTCTTTTTATTGTTGGTGGCATGATGAAATGTTGTCTGTATGTTATTTCTTTGGCTTTTGATGTGATATGTTTGTTGTGTAAGTTATTTAAAGTACACTTATAGTCTTTAATGTAGCATTTGTATCCTCTTTTGATTATCAGGTGTAATGGTGGTGCTTGTTGTTTCACTAAGTAAATGTATATCTGCATGGTTATCTACTGTGTTAAAAGTTCATTGCCTTGCATTTTATTACATACATGTTCTTTAAAATCATTATGAATCCCGAAACAACCACATAATCAATTTGATTGTTGCTCACTGGATATTAGGAGGCCTGGTGTTCCTTGCCAGTGAGAAGTCCTCACGGACGTCGGTCGCGGCGATTGTGCAATCTTGAGCATAGCCTACGATGGGTAGCGTTGTGGTATTCTGTTGTGATAATTTGGTGTGTCCAGTGTGTGCCGCGTGGTTACACACCCGCTTCACACGCGTGATCCGGGACTGTTTCCGGATCCGGTCAGGGAAATGCACTACTGAGCTCAAATGAGGGCGAAACTCGATTCTAGTGTTTCCATATTGACGTGGATAGGCCTTAGGTTCATACCAGAATGCGATCAGCGTTGCCAGTAGTGGGTTGTGCTCAATATTTACATTTGATCTTAGCCAAAAGGCCGGGACGCGATCTCTTAGCAAAAAGGCCGGAATGCATAGGGGTCTATATGTTTTGTTTTTTTTAAACCTTTATTGAGTGTTAAGAAACATTTGCATTTGTATTGTTGGTGTTTTTACAGAGCGTTGCATGTGGAAGTGTAGGTGACATATGCGCAAAATTTTTCAACATTTATTTCAACATTTTTACATTTGAAATGGGGGGTAATGAAAAACGAGTACAAACAACAACAAGACGATAGTATACCATTTTTTTTCCCTCTGCCACCCTATCACCTGTCAGCTCCAACCCCACCAATACCATCATCACCACTTGGTAATGAGAAAAATGGCAGTAAACTTGTTGGAGCCAACCGGTGAAGGCAGCAGCAGCATCAAAACCAACAGTATCGAAAACATTCCTTCATTGACATTGTTGTAAGGGAAATATTTTAAAACAATTGCGTGATGGTAGTGCGTCGTTGTTATTTCCCTTGCCGCCTCGCTCTCCTGTCAGCTCTAAAACTCCTACCAAATACCATCACCACCACTCCGTGATGATGAACATGGCGGTGTAGAACCAAACGGTGATGGTGGCAGCAGAAAAACAACAATCATAGTATCAAAAGGTGGGAAAGGGGGATGTGACAGTTTACGGGTTTACAAAGCCATATATATTAATAATGATTACAATGCTAATAATGCAAATAAACACCCAAATACATAAATAATAATAATGACAAAGAATAAAAACTGCTAAGGGTGATAAACAGTAACATTTAACAGCAATGATAATAACAGCAAAGATAATAATAGTTAAAATATGTTATTCCATTTGCTAAAATGATTTTTCTTAGGAATGGTGTTTACGTGAAATACATTTATAATAATAATGACATAGAATAAAACTACAAGGGTGATAACAGCAATGCTAATAAGACGCAATGATAAAAATAGTTATGATAATTGATCACATTTTCCAAACATGTGATTCCATTTGCTAAAACGATTTTCTTAGGGATGGTGTTAAAACATGGTAGGTATATACAATAACAAATGCAGACCTGCACTTTTCAATAATATAGTAGGTGTAAAGGGAGTTGGTTATCTTTTTTCTCCTTTTTTTTTCTCCTCTTAAATGTAAGGGTTCATTCATTTTTTCCCTTTCTCTCTTTGTTTTTTGTTTTTTTTAATTAAAAATAAACAAACATTGTATCAACATAAATAGGAGTCTATATGGGCGAAAGATTTCTACGTTGTGAAGAGAATAGTAATAATTTCAGGAGGACCATTGGGGGAAGTCGTTAACATCGTGCACGGAGCTTGCAGTGTTGAAACATTGTATATATTGCATTAACAAGTAGATTATATTCAATTTTAGCAGTACAAGTATTTATACTTTTGGATATTAAATTATCGTGTTAACTGTGAGTATGCAGTGTCATTAAATTAAACATTTTACAACTGATGTAACTAATTGCTTCTTTAGAAAAAAAGCTGGCTAGTTATGTCCCTTGCATACAATAACCTGAATATTATGTTCCCATGAAAAGGAGGTATTTGTCGGCAATTTGTTTCTCAGGTTATCTTTACTGCCTATTGTGAATGAGCTAACCATACCATAGTGTAAATCAATGAAATAAGACATGGCTGTAATTTAAGAGGACTTGCATTATGGCACTGATGTCGAGGTAAGGGCTTCATCCACTACACCGGACAGTTGCACTAAAATGTTGACCTGTCGTCCTTGACTTAGGGACGTAATTTACAAGTACCCCTGAAGTCGGAGTGGGTTTCCTTGACGGCGAAGGACACTGGTAATAAGGAAAGCTAGTCCACACGCAAAATTCTGTCCATTGCTGGGAGCATTGTGTATGGACTTTACGCTTGTGTTCAAAAGAAAGCGAGAGGAAAAAAAATATTTTCAAGAGATATTACTTTGAGTAAGATAAATGTACTATTTGATTCAAATAACTGTAGTTTTGTCTTTAATTTGTGTAAAGTTTTCTATAGAAATTAACAACGGTAAAATGCAGCATAAAAGATTAGATAATAATTTAAATATCTTTTAAGATTATGTAAATGTAATGGCTTTATCTTACATGTGAGAAATGTTAAAAGACATCTTTCTATTTCTCCTTGATATTACATTAAATATCCTTTTAATGGCATCGCTAAGCTATTAATCTTTAACGTCTCATTATTTTTTGACTGGCATATGAACTATGCCATAAATGTCATATGATCATAAATGTATATGTATGTATTTGTTTCATGTGGTATAACACTTAACACTAACAAACGGCAACGCTCTGTGATATACACAAACAAGAAACACGCGTCACTTAGGAAATATACGTACATTTCTTTGTATAAAATAAAGGTTTGAAAATAAACCAATTCTCGGTCTTTTGGCTAAGATTACCGTCCTTTACCCCATTAGACAAGTGTACTTTCCGATTAAATTTCCCCTCTGTGGTCACGAGTGCTCACTACAAACTGGATTAAAGATTTTCTCGGTTACAGATTATTCAAACACATCAGTGATATTAATTTTGTGGCGGTAATTTTGATTGTTTTCACCATGTGTAGATCTGGATTAAAAATTTTCTCTGTCAAGAACAAAACAAAACAAAATGTAAGAAGCCACAACCACCCTCAAATTAATACCCTATGTGAGTACAGGCTTCTCCTGATAAAGGAGAACCACTTTTGGACAACAATCACCTCCAAATAAGAGCACAAATCCCATGGGGACTTTCACAAGAAGCCCGCTCGGTGGCGAAGGGATCACGGACGCAGTTCGTAATCCCGCAAACCCGCGTTCGACATACAGCGGCGGGCGATTTGGCAGCAGACCGCCTTGCGTTTCTTCTGTTTGCAAAAATGTTGTGGGTGCCGGTCGTTCAGAAATCAATGGCAAACTACTAAACGTAAACATGCCAAGAATTCACAACAACACAAATTAAAATATGCTGGTGTTGACTGCCACGTCCTGTAAAGGATATGCAACCGACTAACTGTCACAACCACGGTTCATGTACTCTCGATACAGAGTTGACAAACTCTTTGACACATTGTGAATTCGCATTGTTGAAAGCATATTTTCTGACGTGTCAATTTACGCTATTGAAACACCGGATATTCACTAATTTTCAACTAAATTTTCGAGGTCATACTGTGCGTTTTGATTTCGAATTGATATTCTAAAAGATATTGTAAGTTTTTCTTTGGAATTATTATTACCGAAAACAACAAATTATTGAAATGGATTCAAATATCACTACATTTGTTAGTCGCGCGTCCTGGGCAACAGGTCCCTTCGGGGTCCTGGCTAAAGTTAGTAGGATCGCTGATTCCTCCAAAGTCGGAGAGTATCTGCCTACACGGAGAGGAACCACCAGTTTGCACACCAGTAAGCCAGACATGGGACAACGGATACTCACGCAATCTTCAGTCCGGTATGACATCATACTGATGTTGGACATGTCTTCATCCAACATACAGGACTTCACGCTGACTTCACACCCAACAAATGCAAGCAAGCAGCAAGCAAGCACTACATTTATGGTTCCAAGGGAGCACTACCAGTTTTAGCAACTTCACCAGCCTGGTACTGTAATTTGATCTATTACAGAACCTGGGGCTGCGGTGAAATCGACACCAGCTTTTATTGTTAAAATTCGGTGAAACTGCGGTAAAGCTGTGAAAATGTAAACAATATAAAATGACACAACAGAACAGAATTACGACACATACAGGACGAAAAGAACAAAAAGATGAAAAAAAGAAAGCAATGAAGAGAAAATGAAAATAGGAAAAACATGTTCATACTTACCTCAGAATTCCAAGCTTTGTATAACCCCAAATATGACAGATGTCTTCTTTTTATACCCAACCGAGGGAGGGGATATAGGATGATGAAGGGTGTCAGAATCTCGAATGTCTCCAACCGAGATGCAGGAACATCGTTACGCCCGCCAGGCAAATAGTCCCCAACCGGGATGCAGTAACATCGTTACGCCCGCCAGGCGAGTATTAGTTACCTGCCCGCAGGTTGCTGGCTGACGCGATAGCCAGCGGTCAGGCAAGGACAAAGCAAGACGCACGCAGTCCTCGTGAAGCCAATCCACAGAGGGCAAGCGCTTTGCGAGAAACAGACAGACAGCTTGGGTACTCGGACCAGACAGGACATGTGGGTAGAGAAAGGCTTTGTGTAGTTCTGTGCCCGAAAGTCGAGTGCTTGTACATCTTGTGAGATAGACTGTAAAGCTGTGGGTTGTCTGTAAGTGCATTGATGTATTGTATATGTATTGTAATGATCATCACATGCCAAACTAGATCGTATTGCATGTGACTTGTAAATAAATCCATTGAACTTCGTGTCGTTGTGTCTCAAGTCCAATCATGTTGTACTTGTACTTGTCTCACATGTGTTAGATATAACGAGCCAGGTTTAAGACCCTGACAAAGGGGTGGTGGGTTTAACGGTTCAGTGAGCACATTGAAAGAAGGGGGAGGCAGGAAGGTAGGACGGCAACCTGTGATAGTAGTCTGAGAATGGTATCTGAGCAATCCCAGTGGATGTACTAACAAAGCATGCGTGGGTGCCAGTGAATGGGTTGGCCCTGGTGGACGAATATTGAAGAGCAGTGGAGTGTACACCCAAGTATGATGGTGATACTAATCAAAATCACATTATGCACTCCTTTATGTTATTGTGAGGCGAGTCCTAAAGTCTTGGTGGAATGATATGCGTGAGCGCACATACATACATCTACACCTTCATTCATACAATAGTGTATATGGACATGTGCAATGTATATATGAGAAGAGAGAGAAGGAGAGAGAGAGAGCGAGAGAGAGAGAGAGAGAGAGAGAGAGAAAGAAAGAAGGAGAGAGAGCGACAGAGAGAGAGAGAGAGAGAGAGAGAGAGAGAGAGAGAGAGAGAGAGGTTGGTATAGTTACTGTGATATGCCACATAAGGTTTGCGGACACATGATATTGCAATTTTTGAGTGAGAGAGAGAGAGAGAGACAATGAGAGAGAAAGAGAGAGAGAGAGAGAGAGAGAGAGAGAGAGAGAGAGAGAGAGAGAGAGAGAGAGAGGGTTGGTATAGATTTATTGTTAGTGCCTTACTGGTCCAGGAGGTGTGCCTTCTGGGGGAATCATCAACCTGCAAGGTTCGAGGTTCCCACTAGGTGGTACTTTCACCTGTCAACAGAAGAGCAGAAAGTCGAGTATGACAAGTTACACGGAAAATGTTCTCTTTTCCAAGCCTAGGCATAGACATATCACTAAGAGCATCTAGAGAAAGGAACAGACAGGCTGACCATTCACTGATTGCCTGTCGCTCCTGAAGGAGTTAAAAATACTGTTGCACAGTGTTACAGGAGATTAAGATTATTTCAAGATAGCATTAATGCAAGAACCGATTACTTTATATCCTTTTTACTTACATACTTTACGGTGCTGTACTTCTCGCCCTTCTTAAATTCATTTTATAACGTAAATAGACCTGCAAATCACTTTTTATATAGACGTCTAGACTTGTTCTACTGTAGTATGTGTTATTAAAGCTTCCTTTTTTACGTATACTGTGATATGGCTGGGGGATGGGGGGATTTATAGGGGGGAAATACGTAGGGGAGGGGGTGTGATATTCTTAACAAATGGTGAAGGGGTGCATTGGCCAAAAACGTTTGAGAACCACTGATTTAGACACTGTCAACTAGAACCATACTGAAAATAAAAAGAATGTAAAAACCAAAGAAATTACCGAACATCACAAGACAAGGGAAAATGAACAAGCAGAACAAGAAGAAAAACAAGTACTAGACGAATAGGACATATACAGCATACCAGGCACCCTCTTCGTAGACACCGACACAAGTGAAGAGAAAGAAGATCAAGAAGATCCACTTGCATAAACATCTGTAATTGCGAAACTTGCTAGCCTTGAGGTGACCTTCTTGGGAAAACAATTTGCTGTGCGAATTTACCTAGTAATTATAACTCATTTATTTGTTTTACTCAAATTACTATGACTAGTGATATAATAATTGTTACTTTAACTATGTGTGGTATACGTACAAAATTACAACACATTATCACACTCATTCGCAAACACAAACCAGACTTTATACTACTACAATTAACAAACATATATTCAAAAACTTTCGCACACAGAAATCACCACACACCTTCCGTACTATCGTCGCCATCAACGCCATTAGAAAAACACATAAGTAATAAAAACATTACATCATTTTATTAAAAACGATCTAATAATTGACAGTCAATTTTAAGAGAGCTTTCTATACTAAATTACAAAGATTACACCCAACATATAATAGATAACAACTACAAGAATTTACACTCAAAGAGAAATTTACAGATTAAATAAAATGTAAACTTGAAACTCTGCAAAACCCTGTGGAGGAAAGCGTTGACCAAACTTGGTTGAACATCAAGACTACAATTCAATCTACCGCAGAAGAATGTCTTGGTTTGTTAACCACGCATAGAAAGAACAGATGATTCAATCAAAAATGTGAAGAAGCAGTCATTAGGAAAAGGAATGCCAGACATGTATGGTTAAATGACATCAACAACATCCAAAAGGAAGAGCAATATAGAAATGAATGTAAAGAGGCTACAAAAATAGTTTGACAGCAGAAGCGAGAATATATGAGTAATATAATCAAAGTTATGGAAAGTAATCACCAGAAAAACGAATCCAGAAAGTTTTTTAAAGAACTGAAGTCAATGAAACGAGGGCACCAACACAACACATATGGTTTAAAAGACAGATATGGGAATATGATAAATAACAATGAGGAAATGTGCAACACATGGAAAGAATATTTTGTTGAATTACTAAATTGTGAAGCTCCAAGTAACACTTTCCCACAGGAAGAGGTTCTAACGTGTGAACTACAAATTGAAGAACCTGCATTTGAAGAAGAAATCCTATTTGTAATCACACGACTTAAAAACAATAAGGCAACTGGGACTGATGGAATTGCTGCTGAATATATAAAGGCAGGTGGCCATGCAGTACATATAAAGCTATACGAACTAATAATAACAATCTGGAGGACAGAAGAATTACCCCATGACTGGAAAGAGTCATTATTGATTGATACCTATCTTTAAGAAAGGAGACAAGTTCCAATGTGAAAATTATAGAGGAATATCACTACTGTCCACAAGCTATAAGATACTATCCGCAGTATTACTAAATAGACTAAAGCCATATTCAGAAGACTTATTAGGTGACTACCAGGCGGGTTTTAGACAAAACAGATCAACAATTGATCAGATATTTATCTTACGACAAATAGCCGAGAAAAAATGAGAATATAAAAGAGATCTGCATAACATTTTTGTGGACTTTAAAAAGGCTTATGATAGTGTCCATAGGAATAGTCTATGGAATGCTATGCAGGAATTTGGAATACCAAGGAAGTTAATCAACATGACCAGACTATGCATGGAAGATACTTATAATATAGTAACATATAAAGGCAGGAAATCAGACCCTTTCCAAATAACATCTGGCTTGAAACAGGGTGATGCACTATCGCCGCTACTCTTCAATCTGGCTCTAGAGAAAATTGTAAGGAAGATAAAGGAGGAATGTGATATTGGAGGAACATCCAAGCTGCTTGGTTATGCAGATGACATAGATATTATAGGGGAAAATGAACAAAAGACATTGGAAATATTGACTCACTTGGGACGCAGAGGTGTTTCCAAGGCACCAGGGCCGGGTTATATACTGGCCAAGACCTATTGACGCGTCCTCGTCGAGCGTCCTGGGCAACAGTTCCCTTCGGGGTCCTGGCTAAGGTCAGTAGGATCGCCGATTCCTCCAAAGTCGGAGAGTGTCTGCCTGTACGGCGAGGAACCACCAGTCTGCACACCAATAAGCCAGACATGGGACAACGGATACTCACGCAAACCTCAAGTCCTGTATGACATCACACTGATGTTGGACAACAGGATGCCTTCATCCGACATATAGGACTTCGCATTGGAGCTCAAGCCAACGAACACAAGCAAGCAAGCATTGACTCACTTAAAGGAAAAAGCCCAACAGAATGGGGCTGATTATCAACCATGATAAGACAGAATAAGTGGTAATTTCAAGAGAAGGAATGGCTAAAAACTCTGGCCACATGATTGGCACCTTGCCGTCTTGATTGACGGTAGTTTGTGCTCTAAAAAGGCATAATAACTTTTACCTATGGCGGTAGCGAATGTGACTGATACGGCTAATTCGCGCTGTAAATGTCCGTTCACAGTGGGTGCATGTGAACACGTGTGTGGAAGTGGTTTAATTTCCTAGCATGTCGCTGATAAACAGTCCATGTTTCGCAAGCATATAGCAGTGTGGATAATAAAACTGCTTTATAGACTTTCAGCTTTGTTTGCAGGCTTATTCCATTTCTGTCCCATACATTCCTGTACAGTCTGCCAAAGGCCGCTCTGGTCTTGGAGATTATTGCATTCACTTCGTCATCAATTGTGGCAGCTTGTGGCACAGTGCTGCCAAGATAGGTGAATTTGTTCACAACACTTAATCAATGACCGTTCACCTTGATATTCGGTACGGTGTGGTGTGATTATTCCCTGGAGCTGGCTGGTACATAACTACAGTCTTCTCCAAGTTGATATTGAGCCCAAAGTTGGCACAGGCATATGAGAAAGCTAAAACTCTGTGGTGCATGTCTGCTTCTGAGTTGGCATATAGAGCCTCATCATCGGCAATCAGCAGTTCTCTGACAGGGTCGCTGTTAGTTTCGGTTTTGGCTTTCAGCCTTCTGAGATTGAAAAACGTTCCATCCATGCGGTAGTTGATGTCTATTCCAATGTCATTGTTCTTGAAGGCATTCGTCAGTATATCTGAATACAAGAGGCTGAACAGTGTTGGTGCCAGGACACATCCTTTCTTCACTCCACTGGTGACAGGAAAGGGCTCAGACAGTTCACCAAATTTCTGTACCCTTGCCTGCATGCCATCATGAAATAGCTGCACTATTTGAACAAACTTTTGTGGACAGCCATATTTCGCCATAATCTTCCACATTCCTTAACTGCTGACTGTTCAAAAGCTTTGGTAAGGTCAAAGAAAGTGGAGAACATTTCAGAGTTCTGTTCCTGACATTTCTCTTGCAGCTGGCTTTCAGCGAAAATCATGTCAACAGTTCCTCGTTCTTTTCTAAAGCCACATTGAGACTCAGGAAGAAGACCTGGATCGAGATGGGCCGTGAGGCGATTGAGAAGAATTCTGGAGAGTATCTTCACTGCGATTGAGAGCACAAATCTAGGAAGTATAATATCATCAAATGACAAATCAGAAGACGAGATTGAAAATAGATGCAATAAGGCAAACCAACTCATCGGACAATAGCACCAATATCAAGAAATAGCACCAATAACAAATAGCAATAACAAACATGTATCAATAGATACTAAGAAAGCACTTTACAACACAATCTTCCTACCAACTCTATGTTACCATTGCCAAACCTGGACAATGAGATAAAACGCTAAAAGAAAAATCACAACAACAGAAATTACATTCCTGAGAAGAATACTCAACGTATCAAGAAGAGATAAGATCAGAAATGAAGAAATCAGGACTAAAGTGGGAGTTATAGTTGTGCTAGATTTTATTAGAAGGCAGCAAGTCAAATGATTTGGCGATGCAAGGACGTTACCAGCGAACAGTATACCACAACAAGCAATGATGTACAGACCAGATGGAAGCAGAGGAAGAGGCCGGCCATGTAAACGGATGGACGCAGGGAATAACAGAGTCCATGGGGGTATCGATACATGAAGCCCATAATCGGGCACTCTCCCGCTGTTTATACTTCACCTCGACACCACAAGGTACAAGAGGAACATGATGAGATGAGATGAGATGATGAATATGTGTGATTGTATTGTGTGATGATTGTCAGTGGCTGAGTTTCGGATAGAGACCATATTGAATGTCTGTTTTCAGTTTCAGTCAGAAATTGTGGCCTTTATAAAAAAAAATAATTAACTAGCTTGAACAAGTTCGGACAGGACATGCACAGGAAAGGAAAAAAACAATAAATGTAAAATCAAGAACAAATAGAAAGATATGTTATATAATTTTCACGCGTGTTAAATAAATCAATTTATTTTATAAAACCTTTGAAGATAACTCACCACTGTATCCGATTTTTACTGCATATGCAAAGTTTTGATAATAACTATAAATAATTTATCATCAACATAGAAAAATGCTATAAATGTTTACATTACATAGCAGATGTATGTAACTATAAGTAGTGTCCCTTGAAACAAGTGTTACGTTGTTATGTCCCTGACAATATTTCAGTTAAAATCTGTTCCAGTTAATGTGGTTTTACTTCGGACAAAACAGTGTGTATTTTAACAGTGCGTTGTGTTTTTACATTTGCGAATACAACATATACATGTATATGCACATATGATAATAATATATTTATGGCATGGTGTAATTACCTGCACATTACTTGTTGATGGTGATTGTGGAGTAACCAATTTCTCTCATGCATATTACAATCTTTTAGCAGACTGTCGTAGTATTTCCTGGGGTGAGGGAAGCATACTATTACACCTTAATAACGGGATAGAGGCACTCTGGGAATACAATAAATCTCAGTCTACAGACCCCACCAGCCCTTGGATTCCTGTCTCTCTCACTATCAACCGCTGGACAATACCCCTTTCACCTCTCATCCAGAACAGATGACACGACTCTGGTGTCTACACATAATGACTAGATGATATAATGTACAAGAGGATTATCAACAAGGGGAATGTTCATGAGAGAATCCTGGCCACCGCCAGGCGATAGAAGAAATGGCTATCTGGATTAGCCTCAGGCCGTCTCACTCATCACTGTACACAGGGTACGATACCACAAGGTTAAAGAGGTCACTCATCTGCACACGTAGCGTGGAATGTCTCTGCCGAGGTGTAGACTCAACTGGAATGACTAACACGTCAATGTGGTGACTCCAAGTTGCGTTGGTACGTTATGACTCCGGACTAACATCCCTGTAGAAGTTCTGAAGGCCTGTCATTCAAGCTTCACTGGTAAGGCCTGTGCTAGAAAACGGTCCTAAGAAGCCACCATAACAGTTAACACACATTTAACAATGTCAAAGTTTTGAAAATAGATGGTGGTCTCTAATGGGATCAAGATGGGTATAACTGAGCCTATAAGCACAGAAAGTTGGCTCAGTTCAAGTGGACTCTGTCACTCAAAGTCAGTACGGGTAGCGCGTGACCCTGTACTGAAGGTCACCAATGTTCCTATTATGAAATGGTAGACTGTTCCCGGAACACCAGGCTATCCTGCAATAAAGGGTAATGTAGTTCTGCTCTACCCGTTGGGCCATAGGGTCACAATGTCAAAACTGATCACAGACAAGAGGACACGATACTCGCCCGTGAGTAGCCATCATAATACTTGGTGGACTTACTGAAGCTCATTTAGCAGTTGAGACGGGGACTGGACTGTGGCGTAGTGACTTCCCGGCACGTGGTGTGGTGTAGAAGCATCACTTCACGTCACGTAGGTAAACCAGCCATGTTGCCACCTTCACCAGGTCATCTTACTCTGGTCCCGTCAATTAAGTCTCTCCGAAAGTAGAACCTGTCAAAGACAACACCACGTATGAATATCGTGACACCGACTTACTCTCAGGGGTACACGTTATTTATGTGTACTCAGCATAGGCCGGTGTCGCCATGACCCGGCCGGCAGCCTCACAGACCACGATCCACTGCCAAAACTGAACTAGGTCTGGGTCCTAACAAGTGCTGGCTGAACCGTCCTCCGTCTCGAACCAGTCCAGGGTAGGGCTGTGTATCTGGTCATGGTGTCTGTGAAATCCTCCTGTCCTAAAAAGACTTCTAAGGACACAATATACCAGGTTAGTAGGTTAAAAGTACCTAGAGACACAATGGCCCTGAAGGAGGGCCGGTGACAACCGAATTCCCCTCCCTCGGAGGTAGCCCCTCTCCCTGGTTCTATGTTGAGTACCCACTATCCGATAGGTTTCCCAGAGCTCGAGCTTCGATCCAGGAAATTAATAGAGTATACAGGGAAATCCCCCTGTAGCGGAAGTCCACATCCCGTTCCCTCCTCCCCTAGTCAGGGTCAGAGCATTTGGACCGGTGTTCAGCTGGCTGTGACCAGCTCTGTCGCATCCCCACAGTTTCTCCAATGTCAACCTTTCTGTATATTAAGATGGAGTTCCGTTGAGGCGACTAATCACATAAAGAGTACGAGGAACGCCCATAAAAGCCAGTGGTCGCCACACCAAAGAATTCGAACTTCGACACCCGCAATGTCCTTCTAATGACATTCGACACGTCCGGCGACGATCGCATGGGTTTCGTCTAGTTCGGCCGAGTTCCCTGATACCTCACTTGACCTATGTTCTACAACGCCTTCGCCAACTTCCGTTTGTGTCGACTACGTTAGAGTTCTAAGGCCGCCCAGGAGTGAACTCGGACTACTAACACTATTGGGCCTGTCCTAATTTTCCCGAACTACTTGTAGCGGCGATAACACGCATTCACCCACTTGTACAATTGTAACGTACAAAACAGGCCTACACTCCATCGTGTTCAACTAGCCTGCAGTGTTGAGTTAAAACACAAGCCCACATGTTCACCCCTGACTGACCTTTGTGCGCCGGGCGGGACATGCAGTCGAACAGCTTCGGGTCAACGCGGTATCGACACACGTTATTTATCTAAATATGTTTAACGTACCTTAAGACAAACTGTGCATTCAGAATTGAGGAGCTCCCGTCCCAAACCTGGACGTTGTGTCAGTTTTCTTTAACAAACAGCAAGACACTGGCATCCTCTTTCCCATTTACGAAATAACACAGTCGTCCAAACACCACTTCTTTCTAGCAAAGCCGGATCTCAACTGAGCCTGTCTTTGTTCTGAGAAGGTTATTGCGCATGCGTTAGCGGACCCGGTTGGGTTGAGCTTTACTCACCCGAACAGACTAGAAGTCAAGGGCCACCAATCGCCCTTGCGTGGGGTAGATTTATACCTCGGTTGTATCCCTTCGACTAGATCGGCTGTTCTAGGCCAACTGACAAGGGGAATTGGACTTTTGGGAGTTTTACCAGGTGAATTCTCAGCAGTTCCATGACACCGACATTCTTTCAAACTCAAAGTATTCTCATTCACACATAGTTTTATATAAACAAGTTTAACGGTATCACTGAATGAATCATACATTTAACATTGCAACAAGCATCCCTTCTTAGAAAGTAAGTACACACATGCACACACACACACACACACACACACAAGCACACATACACGCCACACACACACACACACACACACATGCACTCACGCACACATAAACACACACACACACATAAGCACACATACACGCCACACACACACACATGCACTCACGCACACATAAACACACACACACACAAACATACACACATACACACACATACACCACCATATACACACATACACACATAAATACACATACACACCCATACACACGAACAGACACATATATACACACATATACACCAGAAGCAGCAATTGGTGTACAGAGTCAAGAAGATTTCCCGTCTCTCGTGGGAGCAACTTCCTCACAGAAAAG
Organism: Cepaea hortensis; assembly: GCA_963921405.1. Classification (NCBI taxonomy): domain Eukaryota; kingdom Metazoa; phylum Mollusca; class Gastropoda; order Stylommatophora; family Helicidae; genus Cepaea; species Cepaea hortensis. The sequence continues at coordinate 17,034,097 of OY992895.1, forward strand.
AACAGAACTGACACAAACTATCAATATTCAAATCAACACACAGGAAGACAGGAACGCACAAGAAAACAACACAACACACAAGAAAACAATCCAAAAAAAAAACAAAAAAAAACAAATTAAGACTGATAGTTTTCAAATCGTCAGCAATCGAAACAAGAGGAAAAAGGAAGACAGAAGACTACTGCCGTCACTAGATAGTTTATACACTATATAAAGTAAAATGACTAGATAAATCCTTCAAGCTGAAATATACACATGTTCGCACAGTAATGTCAATTGTCTACCACGGTAATTTTAAACTGACTAACATGTCTTTCTGTTTGCACAAAATTGGCCTATATAAATTGATGATTATGGTTTCTGCAAACTTTAACAAGCGACTATTTTTTGTGTTAAACACACTATTCCATCAAGTTCACACTTCATACTATCCATGCTCAGACACACACTCCCATCAAGTTCACACTTCAAACTATACATGTATACACAGACACGCTCCCATCATGTTCACACTTCATATTATATATGTTCATACACACGCTCCCATCATGTTCACACTTCATATTATACATTTTCATACACACACTGCCATCAAGTTCACACTTCACACTATCCATGCTCAGATACAAACTCCCATCAAGTTCACAGTTCATACTATCCATGCTCAGAAACACACTGCCATCAAGTTCACACTTCATACTATCCATGCTCACACACACACTCCCATCAAGTTCACACTTCATATTATACATGTTCATACACACACTGCCATCAAGTTCACACTTCATACTATCCATGCTCAGACACACACTCCCATCAAGTTCACATTTCAAACTTTACATGTTTACACAGACACGCTCCCATCATGTTCACACTTCATATTATACATATTCATACACACGCTCCCATCATGTTCACACTTCATATAATACATGTTCATACACACACTGCCATCAAGTTCACACTTCACACTATCCATGCTCAGACACACACTCCCATCAAGTTCACACTTCATACTATCCATGCTCAGACACACACTTCCATCAAGTTCACACTTCACACTATCCATGCGCAGACACACACTCCCATCAAGTTCACACTTCATACTATCCATGCTCAGGCAGACACTCCCATCAAGTTCACACTTCACACTATCCATGCTCAGACACACACTGCCATCAAGTTCACACTTCATACTATCAATGCTCAGACACACACTCCCATCAAGTTCACACTTCATATTATACATGTTCATACACACACTGCCATCAAGTTCACACTTCCTACTATCCATGCTCAGACACACACTCCCATCAAGTTCACACTTCAAACTATACATGTTTACACAGACACGCTCCCATCATGTTAACACTTCATATTATACATGTTCATACATGTGACGAAACGGATAAAGATCGGCAGATCTCTGCATAATATCCATTTGAAGGGAGTGCGATGCGTTGGTCTCCCTTGAATTAATATCAATTGATAGGGGATTCCCCATCAAAAAATAGTGCGGGGCGGAGCTATTCTAGTTATTTATAGAGAAATCTAGAATGTTCCCTCAAGTGCGTACGTGGTAGAGATCTCTAAGTTCACGAGTGCTTCATGCAGCACGGGGTGGTGGAACTTATCGTGACTCTGGTTTTCTTCATGAATCATGAAAGTCACGCGGCCCTTGTAGGCGAGTGGAAGGCGCACTGACTTGGTCGTGAGCAGTCGCCCACCAAACCTCAGCGTAGACAGATCGCAGCCAACAGGCTGATGTAATTTTGATGTCAATATTCGCGGCCAGTGCGGACATCTACAGTCAAGGTTGTGATTCTTCAATCACAGGTTAGTTGAGTACTTATTCTATGATTTAATTGTTGTCGTAATGCCGTGCTGAGTTCCCGGAATGAAATAATTGCCGTCGCAAAATTGAGTTGTCGCGTAGCGTTATCCGTTACAGTTGGCGGTTTGCATTTTTAAGTAGGCTTTATCGATCAGCAATGTAATGTGTTACGTGACGGAACAAGCCGTATTCCACAGCGAGTGGTGTGTAAATAAAATAGGCCGAACGATGTGCTTTACAGTGTGTAGCAGTTACGGGTTTGGTTTATTCATTACGCAGGCAAGGCGACAGTTTGTCCGTCATTACATCAACATGATAGACGCTGTAAATGATAAGGTAAAGCTTATTATTAGAAATGTGTACTGTGCTTCATGACATTAGAATGGTAACGTAATTGTTCTATCAGTGATGGTGATTTTTCGAGGAATCAAGGTGAAATCAGCAGTGGTGTATTTGCTGTGTGCAGATAGCAGTGTTATTCCGCGTAAGCCGAATGGCGTTGCATCGGTAGGATAACAATTGATAAGAAGGATTCATGATACTATTGTTACTGCTTGTTGTCATGTCCGGCCGCTAGGATGACCGTGCGTGTTCCATCGTACGTTTGTCTAGGCAGCGGGAGGTAGGCCGGTACCCCCAACCCGATCGGTAATAGGTCCGACCCAATGCAATCGTGCATATCCGATGAATGAACATACCCGATCGAGGGTGATGCGGCACTCCGTAATTCGAGGCCGAGGTGTCTAGATAGATCGAGGTTTGAACCTAACCGTTTCTGTCTCTAATATTCTACTCTTCTGGAACCCTGACTCGGTTCATGGAGTACTTGGAGTACTGCCGTGAAGTAGTAGTATAGGGGGGGGGGCATAATCCCCCCCCCCCCCAAAAAAAAAGGTGGAGCCAGAGTTTGGTAGTGGAGTCTAGAGGTTTGCTACATTGGATGACGTGACTTAAGTCGTCACGGGACAAGGTACACGAGACCCACAGTAGCTGTGGGAAAGTGTAGTGGTGGATGGCCACCACAGCTGTGCTCGACCGGCACAGGTATGACTGACCTGAAAGATAGTCAGTGAATACAAGGGCAACTCAGGATCTGGGGCAGGGATCCCAGACCTGACACTATGGCTGTGATATGATTTTGTTATTTAAGTGTAACAAGTCCTGAGTTCTCCTTAGTTAATGCTATAGTAATGACTTATCAGGAGTATAATTCATTATGGACATATAGTTATTAATGTGTGTAATTCATCAGTCCATGGGTTAAGGGATTGATGAATTGATGAGTCTGTCAGGAAGGAGATGTCCGGCTGGACACCTTCTCGATACAGTAATCCCTACACTGAAAGGAAAGTAAGTGTATATGTTGATTGATGATGGGAGATGAAACCGGATTGGACTGGCACCAGGCGAAGGATGCTTGACAGAGTCATACAGTCGACTCTGGTGCTAGGGGTTATATGTAGCCCAGAAGTGTTACTTGACTGAACAGGTGGGCTATTGCTGTTTCTACCATCATTATGCCTATATATTATAGTGACTAAGTAGATCTATGATGTGATGATTTCATACTCATGTTGGTAGACATGAGGAATGTCTGAGAGGCAGGTGACAGGGTGGAGATGCTGGTAGTCTTTGTTGTAGTTGAGTACTCACACCAACCTCTCCGTGTTTCAGGATCTGTTAGTACTATACAGTAGAAGATTCAAGAGCTGCACCATGAGCTCTATGGGCCCACTCATTCCAGTGCCTATCCAGAAGTTGATTGAGGCCATACTGGGAGTGGTCGTTTGATTCTGCAAGATCAATGTTGGAAGGAGCTGAGTGCTGAATAAGTCGGTAGGTCTAGGTTAGGACCTCCGTCAAGAGTCCGACGAGTGGCATCCGATCCTGAGAGGATCCAACACTGAAACGTCTGGTGATTCAAGCCAGTGAAGCACTGGTGACATTCAGTCTCTGTGTAAACCTTGGTAATTGCAAGGTAGTGACCTTTCAAGTTGAGCGAAGTGATCATTGTTACCGGTCACTATGACCTGTGTTATATGCTTCTGGCCCGGCTGGGTTATGGGACACCATGTATCAGTTGATGCTTAAATAGTGTTTTTACATTGGTTAACTTTATGAAGCCAACATGTGGTCCAGTGAACTAGGACATTGATTACAACATTGGTGGAAACACCTGAATGACATGTTTGTTAAGGTAGGGAGCTACCTCATGCCAACGTGATGAACAGTTGACAATGTTTGGGAAGGTAGGGAGTTACCTCATGCGATCGTGATGAACTGTTGACAGTGTATGCTAGGTTGTGATTACTACCTATTGATCAGGGTAGTTACATGATACTGTGTGAAGATCTATTGTCCAAGGACATGGAACTAAGGTGAAGTGTTTAGTCACCTGATAGACTTTACCAGTGACATTGTGTGTTCGTGTGGAGCAACCGCTTAGTGTGTAAGTGACATATCAGTGTGTGGGTCACTGATGGGATAGAAGAGTGACCTGGCTCTTGTGTATGTGGAGACGGTGCTACATGTACTTTTTCTGCAAGTGGGAGACCGCTAATGTTCTAGGGTCGGCCCAGACTTCATCAGGAGTGTGACGAGTGAAATAGTGCGACAGCAAGGAAGGATCCTTGTTCATCAGTGAGAGTGTCAGTCAGGTAGTGGTACTGCGCTTGAATAGCCCTTGCTTGGTTCTCTGGGTGAAGAGGGAACTTTGGAGAGGCAGCAGACCTTGGAGTTCCAGTCCACTGGAGGAGCCTGGGTGAGTCGCTACCACGACTGGACAACCGCACGAGCTATCGTCCGCCTCCATGATGAATACTCATCTGCGTCTTTGATCTTGTACATAGTTCTTCTAGTCTGGCTTTCAGCCATCCTTCTCTGTGTTGTGGTTGACGTAGTTCAGAATTAAATTTTTGTTCTCTTAGCTATGACTTTGTGCAGTGATATGACTGGTGTCTGGTCCGAGCCCCCTTGGGGTTTGGAACCCTAGGTGAGGGAGGGAAGGTTAAGCTGTCCCGGCTTGTGTGGGGCCTGGTAGATGTAGAGTGCTATTGAGGTGGTTGGAGCAAAGGCAGGGGATAGTATATATCGTGGCAAACCAGACCAAGCCCCGGCGGTCTTGTCACAATACACACACTCCCATCCACATCAATAAGCCTGACATGGGACAATGGATACTCACGCAAACCTCAGGTCCTGTATTCCATCACACTGATGTTGGACAACGCGATGCCTTCATCCGACATACAGGACATTGCGCTGGAGATCACAGCCAGAACCTGTGATTTCAGTTTTCCCCCGCTGAGCGATTAAGTTTAACACCCCTGTCGTAGAGCATTCAGTATATCAGCCTGGTCCATGGCACGTCCACAGTAGCCTTACCTGCAAACCTGTCAGCCTTCTAATTCTCTTGGACACCCGCATGTCCTGGCACGAAAATGAAACTAATTTTTGCCAGCCGTGACCGCCTCAGAGACACCAACCACTTTCTTCGGGCCCTCCCCATCGCTAACTTCCTGAGCTTACTCATTGAGTCACTAAACAAAAGGTCACCATACAGTGGATACCATTCAACTGTGGAGTACCCAGAAACGACAGAGCTGATCGATTGGCTAAGAAAGGAGCAAAAGAAGAACAACCCGATGTGTCAATTACATACCACCAAAAGAAAAGAATGATCAAATCAGTCGGAAGGCCACCAAACCCTACTCAAGACGACTACCACGTTATGGACAGACCAGAACATGTCATTATTCTGCGCCTCAGAACATGACACAATAGATTACGCAACCACATGTATACAAAATTCAAAATTGGTGACTCAGCCATGTGTACATGTGGTTTGGCGTCGCAGACAACAGAGCACATACTCGAGGACTGCCCAAACTACAACATATCCAGGAGAACCTTCTGGCTTGGAGAGGCAACAGTAGAAGATAAACTTTATGGACCGCTGAGTGAACTATAAAAGACTGTTAGATTCATACAAGAGACAACATTGCAGTTATAGACATATTTCAGACGAACGAAAGAAGAAGAACAGTCACAAAGGAAACATTCCCGAGAGAAGGTGTTTGCCTCGAGCCATGTAATTGCTTTACTTACTGCCATGACTTCCATAGTCAGACTACGTGTGGTCAAGGCAAAAGCACCAGAATCTTACTTCACAATTCTCCCTTCAGCCTGAGCAGTAAAGGTCCATAAACTTCTTTCGCTTCGAACGACCGACCCATCTGTGTAAAAGATAGCATGACCCTCTAAAGAAGTCTCGAAGATCAAAGCCCGTACTTCCTCCTGGACAGCAGCCTGATTTTCTTGTCTGCATTTTCTGTCTAGTCGGATGCAAACTGAAAAGGACGTACAGAGCTCTGTTGGCACTTGTACCCACTCCTCGCCAGGTTCTGAGTCCTCAAGTGAACACACCCGCTGAAGAATGTCTTCGGCTCGACACATTCATGACTTTCCCCTCTTTAACTTATTGCCCTTTACCGTCTTAATTTCACTATGCAGTGGATGTTGTGTGTTTGCATTTACTCTGAAGTATGCCTATGTGCGACAAATCGTATCATCATGTATTTCATTGCCTGTGTTCTTTCTACAGTCGCTGAGCACAGATTTACAGTTGGTGTTGGAGTGTTGACAATATGTTTGTTCAAAGAGAACCATGTCACTGCTGCCTTCGTTGGGTTGACCAATGCACCAGTTTCAGCACACCACGGACTAATGCGATTGGGTTCTGTTTGTAGAGTCACATCAACCCGATCTCTATCTTACCCTGACGATACACTAACACATCACTGGTATACGATAATGTCCTACCTGGTCCTGTGATCTGCTCACCGGTGATTCTCACAGTGTAGGCGTTGAAGAGCACCGAAGATAATGGTGATCCCTGCGGCAGGTCAGGATATATTGTTGTTGGGTCAGAAGTCAAATTGCCACATTTAAGATCAACTTTCCGTTGGAAGCAGGCAGCAGCGTGTGTTTCTTCCAATACATCTAAGCGTCTGCAAGAAAGCGTTGTGAGCAAGCCACATGAACGAGAGAGAGAGAGAGAGAGAGAGAGAGAGAGAGAGAGAGAGAGAGAGAGAGAGAGAAAGAGAGAGAGTAACCACAGTCACAGCACCTGCCACCACATATCCTCTAGACATAACATTTAATAACAACACTCCATCAAGAGACATGGCAGACATGCGGGGCTCGTCACAACTGAATCCAACATAACACCAAGGAACCAACAACGGGTCATCATTACTACACAGGAAATTAATAGCTGCCCGTTCCTGACTCACATATTGTGTTCTAATAATATCCCAAGTATGTGATGTCTGCAGTATAGCTGCACCGTACTCGCTTTTGTGTATGCCTAAATTAAAGAAAGAGTCTCTGAGATGTCCGATTTATTGCCTGGCAAATTTCGCTGTATCTCGTCATGAACATACTGCATAATTCACACAACATAAAGTCAAATAACTAGATAAATCCTTCAAGCTGAAATATACACATGTTCGCACAGTAATGCCAATTGTCTACTACGGTAATTTTAAGCTGACTAACATGTCTTTCTGTTTGCACAAATCTGGCTTGTGTAGAATAATCATTTTGCTTCTGTAAACTTTAACAAGCGAGTATTTTGTGTGTTAAATAACACGCGAAAGGCAATGTCTCTATCAATCACATGACCGCTTTCGAGCATATGCCTAGCAATTGATAAAGCGCAAAGCTTCCGGTGTGTCAGCCTCACTAGGCTTCCATCGTCTGTGTATAGTATCTTGTCCATCCACTGAGGTATGTGTTCTGACAATCTTTTGTTCACCTGCCGCTATGTTCTGCCGATATAGGTAGACTGGTACCTACATATGAATTGGTAAATACAATTGTTCTTGGCGTACAGAGGAACAGGCTCTTTTACTGATGTGGTGGGAATCGGTGTGGTTTTGTTCCTAATGACTGGAGTTGCAGCACAGAATGTTCGGCCTACTGCTGTAATGCGCCGGCCTTGTTGACGTTGTATTACGTCATCCCCTCGAAAGGTTAGCTGGATGGATACCTTGAGTTTAGGGACTGTAGTTTCGTCTGGTTTTAGTTTTGGGCTGTTGGCAGTGGCACTTTATAAATCCTGTGGAGTACCCATTCAGGTTTAAGATATTCTTCAGAGTTTCTTCCGTTCCCCAGCATGGCGGTTAGGTATTGAACCGCGACGGCCTCTGGGGCATTTTCTTCTTTGTGGCTGCGGTTTCCATTTCGCATTTTCCTTATGTTGGACTGGTAGTATAATGTCCCTTCGCCCTGCTACTGAGGAGTGAGTAGCGCGAATCTGTGACCTGTGATATTCGCGTGGAATGCTTCTTTATGTCCGTTTTGTGTGTACAGTGACCTGCATTTCGGAACAATGGCTACCGGCTGTTGCTAAATTAACTGATTTGCGTTTTCGGTTCACGAGTGCATTTTCGGGAGACTCCTGGGAGTCGGCGCTGGAGCTACGGAGTTCGTGCTTAATGCGACACTTTCGGCGTGTCACCCTGCGGATAGGGACAGAGCCATGTGAGTAAACCCAGGTCAATGAGGTCTTTCTGGTGACTGCTGATTCGATCGACGATGAACTGTGGTTTTCGTGGAGGATTTGTGTGTTGGCATTCTGGCGGCGGCATTATGGTACCTGTGCGGGCTGTTGGATTATCGAGACTCCTGTCTGTTCCACTTTTCATATTGGACAGTGAAGGGCATTTTGTGTGATATTCACTGGCACAGGAACGGAGCATAATGGGGACGACCCGTTGCCGTGAAGTTGGAATCTCGACTAACTAACTAACTAACTAACTAACTATCTAACTAACTAACTAACTAACTAACTAACTAACTAACTAACATTCTTCAGAGTTTCAAATTCCCATGTCAGTGTGTCCTGGGCGCATATCTTCCTGTCACGGTCAAACGGGTCCGTACTAAGCCCCGTTTGTACTGGACAGATGTGAAGCTATGAAAATTTAAGTATTGGCCAGTCCATGTTTCTTTACGTACACCAATCTTTAAATTGTGCCGTCAGCTCTACGTCTCATTATGATATCCAGGAACGGCAACGTTTCTTTGTGTTCGTGTTCCATAGATAGGGAGATGTTTTTTATGCACCATGTTCATAATGGCCTGGAACAATGTTGCTTGTAGCTGGTTTGTGGTGATAATTAGTATATCGTCCACATAACGACTGTAGAAGACCAAAGAAACTCACAATATCTTTTAGAATATAAATTTTAAAAAACGCACAGTCTGTCCATGAAAATTAAGCTGTAAAACAGTGAATAATCCGGTTGTCAAAAAGCGTAAATTGACACCTCAGACAATATGCTTCCAACAATGCGAATTCACAATGTTGCCAAAGAGTTTGTCAACTCTGTATCGAGAGTATATGAACCGTGGTTGTGATAGTTAGTCAGTTGCATATTCTTTACAGGACACCGCAGTCAACAGCAGTATATTTTAATTTTTGCTGTTATGATCTCTTGGCAAGATTACATTCAGTAGTTTGCCATTGCTTTCTGAACGAACGGTACCCATACAATTTTCATTTTAAAAAAATACGCAAGGAGAGACTGCTGCCAAATCGCCCACAGCTGTATTTCGAACGCGGGCTTTCGGGATTACGGACTTCGTCCTTGATCGCTTCGCCACTGAGCCGGCTGGTTGTGACAGTGCACATGGGATTTGCGCTCTTATTTGAAGGTGATTGTTGTCCAAAAGCGGTTCTCCTTTATCAAAAGAAGTCTTTACTCACACAGGATATTAATTTAAGAGTGATTGTGGTCTTTTAAAGACCAGTCAAAAATAAGTTGTCACAGATGTCATGCAATCGATGGCATTAAAATAATAAAACATTGAATGTGTTATTAAGGAGAAATAGAAAGATGGCTTCTAACATTTTCCCACATATAAAATAAACCCATTAATTTTACATAATCTTAGACGATGACTTAAAATTATTATCCAGTGTTTTATGACGCATTTAACCGTTGTTAATTTCTATAAAAACTTTACAAAAGATAAGACACAAACTACAATTATTTAAATCAAAAAGCTCATTTGTGTTACTTTGAGTAATGTCCCTTGAAATTTGTGTTGGCTCGCTAGATTTTGAACTCAAGCGTAGTCCATACACACTATTTCTAGTAGTACTGGATTGAATTTTGCCTGTGGACTAGCTTTCCCTATTACCACTGTCCCTCGCCATCAGGCAAACCGACTACGACTTTAGAGGTACTTGTAATGTATGTCCCCAAGTCAAGGACGAGAAGTCAACATTTTAGTCCAACTGTCCGGTGTAAGAGTTGAACCCCTGACCTAGGCACCAGCACACCGGATGTTTAAGAACATGTGTTCTTATTCATTCAGCCATGCTGACCTCATGTCCCTTGAAATAAGTGTTATGTTGTTATGTCCCTTTCCACTATTACAATTGTGGATATGTTCCTTTTAAAGTGGTGTTATTTCGTACAAAACAGTCTGCATTTTCAAAGAGCGTTGTGTTTTTTACATTTAGGAATACAGCATATACATTCATTTACACATGATAATTTTATATTCATGGCAAGGTGTAATTACCTACACATTACCTATTGATGATGATTGTGGAGTAATCATTTGCTCTCATGCATACTAAAATCATTCAATACAAATTCTTTTATACTCCAAGTATTCTTATTCACACATCATTTTATGTAAACAAGTTTAATGGCATCACCAAACGAATCACACGTTAAACATTGCAACAAGCGTCCAATTTTACAAAGAAAATTGCAGACATATATTCGAGTCGTTTGTTCGCGTGCGCAAGCACCAGAAAGAGAGAGAGAGAGAGAGAGAGAGAGAGAGAGAGAGAGAGAGATAGAGAGAGAGAGAGAGAGAGAGAGAGAGAGAGAGAGCAAACTGAAACTAAGACTGAAGTTAGTTGCGATGGGTAGTAACTTCTTCACAGGCTGGATTTATTTGGGGCCGGCGGGGCTGGGGTGGGAGTTAAATGAACTTTTGTGTTGGTCATGGTCGTATTTTCCACTCCAGGCTGACAAAGAAACTGACCTATGAGATACAGCCTCCCTTTGTGCTGGGTAGCTCAATGTACTTCTGTCCCTGACTGTGATAATATTTCTCTGTCCCAGGTGAAAAAGAAAGAAAGTGTACTGATTCATCACGGGTATTGTAAATATGTAAATAACGGTTCTATAAGCCTAAATATCTCTCTTGTTTTTAATACTGGTTCTTGGCGATCATATTAATAAACTTTTGTTGTGTGCACTCCCGTATATCTGTGTGGTATTCTTTGAGTGGTAAGGAAAGAGTGAAACTAAAGATGGTAAAACACGTATGATGGCAATAATACAAAGAATGGTTGATTAAAGACAATGGTACACATTAGGAATATAGAAATGTGTATGATTGAAGGCATGAACGTGTTTATTTTGTTTGAACAATGTTTACTGTTAGTGTGTGTGTTGTACATAACCTGTGTGTTGGAGTACTGGGTTGTTGAATTTCCATTGTGGCGAGCGTTTTGCGTGCCTTGTATTTGTAATATCTGTACTGCTTTATGCTAGTACTGCTTTGTGATCTGTGAATTGTTTTGTTTTTCTTATGTGTTTTGTTTGAGCAGATTGTCTAATTTTAGTAAAAACTTGGTTAATTATTGTAATGTGGTGGTGCTTTTATGTTCACTATGCTGTATCCATGAATAGTTTGATTTCTACCTGTGTTATGCAGATTCATCCCTAGTCATCCGTCTGGGTTTTAATAATATCCCACCTGTCTGATGTCTGCAGTATAGCTGTTCATGACCCGATTTTGTGTAGCCCAAACTAAAGCATGAATGTCTGAGACCTAGCTGTGTAGTGATTTGTTGTGCGAATGTTTCTGAATATATGTTTCTTTCTTGTAGTAGTATAAAGTCTGGTTTGTGATTCCATATGAGTTTGATGATGTGTTGTAATTGTTTACGCATACCACACATATTTAAAGTAATAATAATTATATCTCTTTGAAGGCCAAGACTAAAATTAAGAAGGTGCTGATCAGAGAGTTGCTTTTTGCAGATGATGCTGCAATTACAACACACTCTGAGGAAGAATTACAATGTCTACTATCTGCATTCTCCAATGCTTGGTCCGAATTTGGTTTGACAATTAGCAAAAAGAAGACACAGATTATGTCACAAGGTGCACATATGGTACCATCAATCTTTATTGACAACGCCGAACTAGAGATGGTAGACCATTTTACCTATTTAGGATCAGTGGTAAATAGAAAATTATCCCTAGATCAGGAAATCAACATACGATTGGTAAGGCAGCAACAACAATGAACAGGTTAAGAAAAAGAGTCTGGGAGAACAGGAAGCTTACTGTCAAAACAAAAGTCCTTGTCTATCAAGCCTGTGTCCTTAGTACTCTTCTTTATGGCAGTGAAACCTGGGCAACGTATTCACACCAAGAGAAACATTTAAACAGCTTTCATATGCGGTGTCTGCGAAGAATTCTTGGTATTAAGTGGCAAGACAAAATCACAAATACTGAAGTATTAGAAAGATTAGGTTGTGTGACGGTTTATTACATGCTCAGTCTTCGTAGACTTAGATGGATAGGACATCTTAGGAGGATGGATGATGGTAGAATACCAAAGGACATCTTGTTTGGTGAATTACAGATGGGTAAGAGATCTCAAGGTCGGTCTCAACTACGATACAAAGATGTGTGTAAGCGGGACATGATTGATACAGGCATTGATAATGCACATTGGGAGCAAGTCGCCGCTGAACGTGTTGCATGGAGGGCAAACATCAGAAATGGAATAAAGACAAAGGACAAAATTATTGCAGATAAGTCACACACCGAGCGTGTGATACGTACGATGGTGCATGATGGTGAAAATAATCACGTGTTCACATGCACCCACAGTGAACGAACATTTACAGCGCGAATTGGCCTTACCATTCACATTCGCTACCGCCATGGGTAAAAGTTAGTATGCCTTTTTTAAAGCACAAACTATCGTCTGTCAAGACGGCAAGGTGCCAATGAATGAATGAAATTATATCTCTAGTCAATGTAATTTGAGTAAAATAAGAAAAGGAGATACAATTACTAGATTAATTCGCAAAGCAAGTTGTCAAGTTATTTTTCAAGATGGACATGTCTAGGCTAGGAAGTCTTCCACTAACAAATGTGTATACAGGTGGAACGTCTTGATCCTAGTTCTTGTCACTTGCGTCGGTGTCCTTGAAGAGAGTGTCTTGTATACTGCATGTGGCTTCTTCGTCGTCTATTTGTTTCTCTTTTTGTTCTTCCTGTTCGTATTCCTTTGTCTTGTGACTGTAGCAACTCTATTGGGGTTGGATTTAGAACTGACCAAGTGTCAAAGACCTGCGTAAGAGCTCATAGCTAAAAAGAGCTAAGAAGAGCTAGAGAAAAGGGGCAAGTAACATAACGATTTAGGAGACCAGTCAGAAGATATACAAACGCTATAAATAGCTATAATGGGACACACTCGTGTCAACAAGTGTACGTGAGCTGGGGTTACCCAAGAGACTGGGAAACCCGCGTCACGAGAAGTGACCATGTAACTCTGGTTACTATAACCAAGTGACCAGCGTGCTGAAACTCCCAGCACGTAAACTAGCGGATGCACGAAGATCTAATTGCTTGTGGCTGAACACGCCACAGGAAGCTTGTTCAGACAGAGACTCGACGGCGTAGGGAACAGACTGTATATCCGCTGTGGATACTTTGTTGTTGAAAAGGACAATATTAATAGTTAGGACTTAGACTTAGCTTCAGTAGTTATTATCATTAACATCATCTCCTCATTCCATCTTCATAACATACTATGATGTTTAATACCGATGTGGTATTCCGCTCATGGAGCTTATGTACGATCAGCTCCGAATAAAATGTATCCTTTTGCAAACAATACGAGTTGTCACTTTCGTGTAGTGCAAAAGTAGGGAATCCGTGTATGCCTGTCGCAAGTGAGTTGCTGACACCAAGGAAATCACACATCTATCTTAAATGTACTCAACTGATGATTCTGCAGACCCCTTGGACCCAAGGATTACATCACATGCACTGGGCAGTCACCCTCTCCATAGCACAAAGCCTGGGCTAAAATATAGAGATCATGTATTGCCCATGCAGCATGATCCCTCTCTCGGCCTGCCTAGTTCACTCCAGAGGAAAGGTAACACCCCTACATCTGGAACAAGACAAGCTGCAGAAGCTGCCGGATCAGCAAAGCAATGCTCTAACTGTCCGCCTGTCGGAGCTTCGATCCTAGACCAGTCGCCAACCAAGGCTTAGGGCCTGGTCTGCCCTGCAATGACAATTTTGTCTTTAGCTTGCATTTCCTCGCACCAGGGTAAGGCTTGTACCCTCCCAATTGCGCTCTTCCGCCCGAAGACGTTGGCACAATGTGGGGTGTCGGGTTTGGTAAGCGCCGCCCAACGTTCGGCGCTAACAGAAACCAGGTAGTACCGTCTACTGTTATACGGTAGCTCAGTCATATCTGACTAAGACCTGACTAAGATATATATATATATATATATATATATATATATATATATATATATATATATATATATATATAGTACTTATAATAAAATAAATAGTTATAAAATATATTCTCTCTTGTGTCTCCACCTAGTCAAACAGTTATAAATTATATTCTCTCTTGTGTGTCTCCACCTAGTAAAACAGTTACAAATCATATTCTCTCTTGTGTGTCTCCACCTAGTTGAACAGTTATAAATGATGTTCTTTCTTGTATTATCTCTACCTGGTCAAACAACTGACAAGCTTCAACATCCCAATGACCCCATTGTTAACTACTGACAGCATATCCTAACTCTGACAACAGAAGCAACAGACACGAACCTGGTGCTTTGCAGTTCGACCTGAAACAACCAGAGCCAAAGAAGACAAATTAGCTAAGGAAGGCACATTCAAAATAAATTCCTGTAGTAAACAGGATGTACTGGGCCAAAGGCCTGATATGCAGTGCAAAGTAACTCACTTATAACGTAACTTCACTGAAGACTGAAAAAAACTCCACTGTTTTACACATGCATAGTAATCTGATATGTTATATTCATTTTACAAACACAAAATCATGAAAGAGACTGTATATATATACTTTAACAAATGAAACAATGCACCCTGACCCTGTCAGTGTGTGCTGACATGTACCATACACATTGTACATTTAAGGTATGACTCACTTCTGGGCAGTACTTTAGTTCATACAAACACAAGTTTTTTTTTAAACCTGTACCAGCAAGTAATATGACAACCATTGTAAAGTTTTCCAATAGTATCACCAAGTAGTTTGATGACAATTAATGTATAGGTTACCTACAGTATCACCAAGTAATAAGATGACAATTGATGTATAGTTTACAGGCAGTATCAGCAAATAATATAACAAAAATTAATGTATAGTTTACCTACAGTATCAGCAAGTAATATGATGGCAATTAATGTTTAGGTTACCTACAGTATCAGCAAGTAATATGATGACAATTGATGTATAGTTTACAGGCAGTATCAGCAAATAATATAACAAAAATTAATGTATAGTTTACCTACAGTATCACCAAGTAATATGATGACAATTAATGTATAGTTTACCTACAGTATCACCAGGTAATATGATGACAATTAATGATTTACCTACAGTATCACCAAGTAATATGATGACAATATATAGTTTACCTACAGTATCAGCAATTAATATGATGACAATAATTTACCTACAGTATCACCAGGTAATATGATGACAATTAATGTATAGTTTACCTACAGTATCACCAAGTAATATGATGACAATTAATGTATAGTTTACCTACAGTATCAGCAAGTGCATAGTTTACCTACAGTATCACCAAGTAATATGATGACAATTAATGTATAGTTTACCTACAGTATCAGCAAGTAATAATATGATAACTAATGTGTTTACTAGGTACATATGACTAGAAACAGACAAATTAATCAAACTTATGAGATCTTGACCAAGAAAGTAGGAGGTAGCCATTCATAAATGATACTACCATGCAGTCATACATTTTAGTACACCAAAAACAAATTAACATGAGACTATTGTAACCCAGAAGGACTATACAGGATAATACTGGTGCAATTACAATACAATACAATACAATACAGTACAGTACAATACAATGCAAGAGATATAGAAAATCAAATATGTCAGTAAGTTTTTATGTTACAAGGAACATCAAAAAACATGGAATAACAAACATGGCAGCGTGAAACAATAATTGACAATCTTAGTAACATAGAAATCAACTTATCAATAGCCATAATTATTAATGCTTACTAGCAATAAAATGTGTTTTAAATTCAATACTGTTCCAATTTTTCATTAACTTATTTGCAAGAACAATAACAAGAGTCATAAAACAGCTATAGATTGAAAACATACGTAAACTCAATACCAAGTATAAAAGCCATACTAAAATCAACCCAAGCACTGAAAACAAATACAACCACAAATTAATGTACAAGTGCCAATAAGAAACAAATGAATTTGTAGTAAATAACTACAAATATATTATCAGGAGACAATGTTGCATACAGATATATGGTAAAATTATTATCTAACATTACAGAGGAACAAAAAAAAAACAGATACAGATCTATCTAAAGTTGATATTTCCACCATATAAAGCAAAGATTAGCATGACTAGGTAGCCAGAAGCAAGTCCACAGTTCTGTAAAAGAAAGGTCTTGATTTCTCCAAACTGTTTTCCTTCTTTAGACTCTGCAGCTGAGTTCATTTCAGGCATCATATCAACCAATGAAATGTACAGAAACATTCCTCCAGCTATGGCAAAGATCCACTCATGTGACTGTGTTTTCAGCCAGAATGATGCCTATAAAAGTCCCAATATAACAAGTGCAGGCAGACAGGAAGTTGTACATGAGGGCTTTCCGAAAGCGCATACCTGAGTTAAGCAGGATAGCAAAGTCCCCAAGCTCACCCTAGACTGTTCCCAAAACACAACTCATCTTCCCCCCCCCCCCCTTTAATTAACTCAAAACAACACACCCCACAACACACAATCTAGAATAGAGTTCCTTTGTACAGATACGGTAGGCACGACAAGTAGGATTGTGCTGAAGCTCAGAAGGGTCTTAACAGGTTCGTCATAGAAGGGGACTTTAGTGTATCTGTCCGTCACGTCGGTTACACACACTTCACCTGGCTCGATGATAGTCTTTCCAGGAATCCTCCAGGTTATCGACAGTTCTGCACTCCACTTGGATTACTTCTGGTTAGCTCTCTAGTTTTTCCTCTTTTGGGGCTAAGCTGGATACTGATTCAACCTTGGAGGTTGAGTGTTTAGGATTATCAGGAGTGCACGACATTGGACTTAACGACTATTGACATCCAAACATGGAATAAATATTGATAAACTTCATACCTTCCGTGTCCCAAACCTTCTCCTACCACTCCTCCCCATACTCCTCCTCCATCATCCTCCTCCTCCCCCTCCTCCTTCCCCTCCCCTCCCATCCTACTCCCACTCCTCCCTCTTCCCCCTCCCACTCTTCCCTCCTCCTCTTCCCCCTCCTCTCCTACTCCTCCCCTCCTCCTCTTCCCCTACCCCTCCTCCTCCCCCTCCTCCTCCCCCTCCTCCCCCTTCTCCTCTTCCTCCTCCTCCTCCGCTCCTCCTCATCCTTCCTTCTCCTCATTCTCCTCCCCTACTCATCATCCTACCCTCCTCCTCCCCTCCTCCTACTCCTCCCCTATTCCTAATCCACCTTCTCCACTCCTCCCCCACATCCCCCTTCTCCTCTTCCTCCTCCTCCTCCTCCTCCCCCTCCTTCTACCCCTCCTCCTCCTTCTCCTCCTCCTCCTTCCTCCCTCCCCCTTCTACTCCCCCTCATCCTCTCGCTTCCCCCTCCTCATCCTCCTCCTCCTCCCCTACTCCTCATCCTCTCTACTCCTCCTACTCTACTCCTCCTCCTCTCCTCCTCGCGCCTCTTCCTTCTCCTCCTCCTCCCCCTCCTCCTTCTCCCTCCTCCTCCTCCTCCGCCTCCTCCTCCTCCACCTCCTTCTCCCATCCTCTCCTTTCTCCTCCTCCTCCCCCTCCTCCTCTCCTCCTCGCGCCTCTTCCTTCTCCTCCTCCTCCCCCTCCTCCTTCTCCCTCCTCCTCCTCCTCCTCCGCCTCCTCCTCCTCCACCTCCTTCTCCCATCCTCTCCTTTCTCCTCCTCCTCCCCATCCTCCTCCTCCTCATCCGCCTCCCCCTCCTCTTCCTCCTCCTCCCCCTCCTCCTCCTATCCCCCTTCTCCCCTTCCTCCCCTCCTCCTCCCACTCCTCTTCCCTCCTCCTCCTACCCCTCCTCCTCTTCCTCCCCCTCCTGCTCCTCCTCCCTCTTCTCCTCACCCGCCTCCTCCCCTCTCTTTCTCCTTCTCCCCTCCTCCCCACTCCTCCTCCTCCCCTCCTCCTTCTCCACCCTCTCCTCCTCCCTCTCATCCCTCCTCCTCCTCCCCTCCTCCTCCCCCCTCATCCTCCTTCTCCCCGCTCCTTCCCCTCCTCCTCCCCCTCCTTTTCCCACCTCCTCTACTTCTACTTATATGAATTAAATGAGATGCTCCCCACCAGGGACTGGGCGAACAGACAGACAGACAGACAGACAGACAGACAGACAGACAGACAGACAGACAGACAGACAGACAGACAGACAGACAGATAGACAGACAGACATACAGACAGACAGACAGACAGATAGACAGACAGACAGACAGACAGACAGACAGACAGACAGACAGACTGACTGACAGACAGAGAGACAGAGAGACAGACAGACAGACAGACAAACAGACAGACAGACAGACAGACAGACAGACAGACAGACAGACAGACAGTCGGGAACGGGAACTTATATGACTACTTATATGGATTAAATGAGATGCTCCCCGTCAGGAGTGGGCGAAGCCGGGCCGGGTCAGGCATACAGACAGATAGACAGACAGACAGACAGACAGATAGATAGACAAACAGACAGACAGATATATAGTCGGGAACGGGAACGGGAGCTTATATGACTACTTATATGAATTAAATACGATGCTCCCCACCAGGGATTGGGCGAAGCCGGGCCGGGTCAGCTAGTTGTTAATAACCCCATTTGTCTAGATCCGTATGTAATGGAGCACTTCCTTTTTGGGTTGCAGAGTGCACCCTACTTTCCAGCCCCATTGTTCAGCCTGAAGACCCCAGCCTTATCCTACCCTGTAAAACTGTGCACCAGTCTTCTAACTCCTTCAGGGGTAATCATGACAGGCAAATAGTGTGCGGTCAGCCTGTCTCTTTCTTCCTCTAGATTATCTAGTGAGAAATCTACCCCTAGGCTTGGTAAAGTGAACTTTGTTTCGTGTAACTTGTCATACACGGGTTTCTGCCCTTCTGTTGACGGGTGAAAGTACCACCCAGTGGGAACCTCGAACCTGTGCAGGTCGATGATTCTCCCAGAAGGAACACCTCCTAGACCAGTTAAGGCACTGACAATAAAAGCTGGTGTCTATCTCTCCGCTGCCCCAGGATCATTAATAGAACAAACTACAGTAGCAGGCTGGTGAAGGTGGTTAACTTCGTAGTCGTTCCTTGGAACGGCAAATGTAGCGATGTTTGGATTCATATTAATAATTTGTTGTTTTCGGTAATAATAATTCCAAAGAAAAACTCACAATATCTTTTAGAATATCAGTTCCAAATAAAAACGCACAATATGCCATTGAAAACTTAGTTGAAAAATAGTGACTAATCCGGTATTTAAATAGCGTAAATTGACACATCAGAACATTCCACCAAAAGAAAAGAATGACCAAATCAGTCAGAAGGCCACCAAACCCTACTCAAGACGACTACCACGTTACGGAAAGACCAGAACAGGTCATTATTCTGCGCCTCAAAATAGGGCACAATAGATTACGCAACCACATGTATATAAAATTCAAGATTGGTGACTCAACCATGTGCGCATGTGGTTTGGCGTCGCAGACAGCAGAGCATAAACTCCAGGACTGCCCAAGCTACAACATATACAGGCGAACCTTCTGGCCTAGAGAGACAACAGTGGAAGATAAACTCTATGGACCTCTGAGTGAACTAAAAAAGACTGTTAGATTCATACAAGAGACAACATTGCAGTTATAAACATATTTCAAGCGAACGAAAGAAAAGACATGTCAGACAATATGCTTCCAACAATGCGAATTCACAATGTTGCCAAAGAGTTTGTCAACTCTGTATCGAGAGTATATGAACCGTGGTTGTGACAGTTAGTCTGTTGCATATCCTTTACAGGACGTCGCAGTCAACACCAGCATATTTTTAGTTTTGCTGTTGTGATCTCTTGGCAAATTTACGTTCAGTAGTTTGCCATTGCTTTTTGAACGACCGGCACCCATACCATTTTCGTAAAACAGAAAAACAAGGCGGTCTGTTGCCAAATCGCACGCAGCTGTATGTCGAACACGGGATTGCGGGATTGCGAACTGCGTCCTTGATCCCTTCGCCACTGAGCGGGCTGGTTGTGACAGTGAACATGTGATTTGCGCTCTTATTTGAAGGTGATTGTTGTCCACAAGCGGTTCTCCTTTATCAGGAGACGTATTTACTCACACAGAGTATTAGTTGATGGTGGTTGTGGCCTTTTAAAGGCCAGTCAAAAATAAATTCCTGTTGCTACTTGATATTAAATGCCTTGAAAGAATAAAACATTAAATGTAATATCAAGTGGATATACAAAGATGGCTTCTAACATTTTCCCAAATGTAAAATAGAGCCATAATTTTTACACAATATTTGAAGATTATTTAAAATTATTATTAAATCTGTTATAGGGTACTCAAGCCTTGTTAATTTATATAAAAACTTTACAAAATATAAGACATGTACTATGATTATTTAAATCAAACAGCACATTTAAGTTACCTTCAGTAATGTCCCTTTGATATTTTTTGTTCCCCCTTTGCTAGATGTTGAACCCAGGCTATGTCCATATAAGAGTGTTGAGGGGATACATAGAACCTGTTCATTTGTATGGATGTGAAACTTGGACAATGTGCAGTCAAGCTGAAAAACATTTGATGGCTACAGAAATGTGGTTTCTGAGGAAAATGCAAAGAGTACCATGGACAGATAGAAAAACCAATGATCAAGTACTACAGGAGACAAATGAAAATCGTAGAATGATTAGATAAATAAGACGTAGACATGCTATGAGAAGAAATGGATTGGAGAACTTATTGACAACTGGCAAGATCGAGGGGAACAGACCAAGAGGAAGACCGAGAGGAAAATACCTGGATGGCTTGGCCACATGGCATGGACGAGACACGAACACTGAGCTGATCGACGAATCTGGTGATCGAGTGAAATGGCTGGTAATGACCACACACGCTTTCCGGCATGGCACATGATTGATTGATTGATTGTAGTCCATACACACTATTTCTAGTAGTGCATGTGGGCTTGCTTTCCCTAATACCAGTGTCTTTCGCCATCAAGCGAACCCACTCCGACTTCAGAGGAACTTGTAATTTACATTCTCAAATCTAAGACGAGAGGTCAACATTTTAGTCCGACTGTCCGGTGTAGGGGTTGAAGCCCTTACCTCGGCATCAGCACACCGGATGTTTAAGAACATGCGTTATTTTCCATTCAGCCATGCTGACCCTCATGTTCCTTGACATAAGTGTTATATTTTGTTTACCTACAAAACAGTATGTATTTTCACTCTGCGTTGTGTGTTTTTTACATTTTGTAAATGCAACATATACATTCATATACACATATGATAATATTATATTCTCTGCGTGGTGGAATCACCTACACATTACTTATTGATGTTGTGTCCTATATGGTTGATTCTTAGTGCTTGTATTTTTGTGTATAAATCTTGCAGTTCCGGTTCTCCTTGTTTCGTATCCTGTATTAGTTTTGTGTGTTGTATACTGTGAATTATTTTGCTGAAGGTGAAATGTCGTATGTCTTTGCTTATGTCTGTGATTGTTTGTTTTGGGGATATAACACTGTACCTAAATATATTATCTTAGGAATAATGAAACTGCTTACAACCGCACTTCTTCCAAAAATTTTTGATATCTTGTATTTGAATCTATGTCATCATCATCATCATTGGCACCTTGCCGTCTTGACAGACGATAGTTTGTGCTTTAAAAAGGCATAATAACTTTTAACTATGGCGGTAGCGAGTGTGACTGATAAGGCCAATTTGCGCTGTAAATGTCCGTTCACAGTAGGTGCATGTGAACACGTGGTCATTTCCACCATCATGCACCATCTTACGTCTCAAACGCTTGGTGTGTGACTTTTCTGCAATAATTTTCTCCTTTGACTTTATTCCATTTCTGATATTTGCCCTCCATGCAACACGTTGAATCTATGTAGAGTGTCTGTAATTTGTTTTGTCAGTGAATGTTTCTGTGTGTGTTTTTCTGGCATCGCATGGAAATGTGATCCAATATATTTTTATGCTGTCTGTGACTGTTAGATCCAGGGGTAAATCCGCTTTATTCTTCCACTTTTCCAGACCCATTATTTTAAATTTCTGTATGCGTATTTTGATCCCAATTTCTTCATCAAACTATCTGAAGTTGTGGAGTATATTTACTATGGATGTGTATGTTGTAGGAGAGAAAGCGGTGTCATCTACATAAGCAATTAGTTTCCACTCTCCAGACTCATGTATGAATGTTCCTTTAATGTTGGTGTCCTCACTGATTGCTTCTAGGAGTGGTTCTGGTGTGAGTACATACATGATTGGTGATAGTGGACCCCCGTTTATTACAGATCTTGTGATCCTGAAACTAGCCGTTAGTAAATGACTCACCAGTACCTTACTTTGAGAATGTGTATACAAGATTTGTATCCACTGTCTGTAATACCGTCCTATGTTATAGTGTGTTAGTGCTTTGTGGGAATATTAGTGTGACATTCTGTCATAAACCTTCTCCTGGTCCAGCGACAAGAGGGAGGGTAGACAGTCTTGACTGGTGGGTGTATGTGATTATATCTCTAATGAAGTTTGTATGTTGGTGTATGTTTCTGTGTTGAATACTGGACTATTTGTCTGGGTGTATGAGTGATAGCAAGAACGTTTGTATCTTGTTTGAAAGTGTGTACTGTTAGTGTATACGAGCATGAGGTGTGTCATGTATTGTACATAACCTGTATATTGGAGTATGTTGTTGTTGAACATACAGTGTGGTGATCGTTTTGAGGGCCGTGTATTTGTAATATATGTACTGTGTATGCTAGTACTGCTTTGTGATTTGTGAATTTTTATGTTTCTCTTATGTATTTTATTTGAACAGAGTGACTAATTTTGGTTTAAAAAAATGGTTGATTATTGTAATTTCTTAGTGCATGTATGTTCACAATTATGTATGCATGTATAATAATATTTCCTAACTGTATTATGTAGAAAGCAATGGCAAACTACTGAGCATAATCTTGCCAAGAAATCAACAACCAGCTGAAAGATGCTGATGTTGACAGCGTTGTCCTGTAAGTTGAGTTTAGTTTAGTTAAGAACCGACATCACCGCACTCAGGACATTCCCATACGTGCTCTATCCCCTTGTTCAACAGCCAACGAAGAGTCATACTACTAATCGTTCCCACCGCTATCTGATTAAAAGTTCTCCTTGTCTTCCCTCTCAGTTTTGAGATTCTTCCAGATCCCCTGCCGATCCCCCGCAATCTCATTCTTTCCACATATGGGTTCTCAATATGCTCCTCCGCCTTCTCCACCTGGTCCCACAGGCGCACAACCACCTCCCCCTTGTCCATAGGCAAACTACCACCAAGAGGTGCATTCCCTGCTAGCCTATCAGCCTGTTCATTCCCCCGAACCCCCGTATGGCCAAGGCAGAATATCCATACAACTCTCACAATCTGTGACCTCTGAAGCGACGAGAGCCATTCCTGTAAAGGACATGCGAATTTTTAAAAAAATATGCAGATTCGTCCTTGATCATCCGTGGGTGTCCTAATAATATCCCACCTGTCTGATGTTTACAGTATGGCTGTACCTGACCCGATTTTGTGTATGCCTAAACTAAAGCATGAGTGTCTGAGATGTAGCTGTATGGTGATTTGTTATGCGAATGTTTCTGAATATATATTTGTTTCTTGTAGTAGTATAAAGTCTGGTTTGTGTTTGCATATAAATGTGATAATGTGTTGTAATTGTGTACGTATACCACACATATTTAAGGTAATAATAATTATATCACTAGTCATTGTAATTTTAGTAAAATAAGTAAGAGATAAAATTACTAGATCAATTCCAACAGCAAGTCGTTTCCCACGACGGACAATGTCATGCACAGAAAAATTTAATCAGGTTAATAAACGCAAAAAACGAGGACAGAGAAAGAGTAAACAAGTGTTAGTTTGGAGAAAACAGTAGAATAGTGAAACTGTTAACTGTATTCAGTGAGCTCGGCGTTTCACGGGAATGGCAGGGGTCACAAGCGACTGCTTGACTAGTTGGACTCCAGTCATTCAGGCACGTGACAGCTTAGCGACCACACACAGTTTTACTCGATTATACACAACGCCGTTCTTTTGGTTCAGCACATATACGACAAATAGTTTTTCAGCACTAAGCTCGGAAGTATTTTCGCCCGACAATTAGATTCCATCACAACTCTACATGTATGTTACAGTGGGTGTCCACTTAGACCGATGTGAGGGTGACAGTAGTGAACTACGAGTGGCATCGCACTGAGTTGAGACAGAAAGAGGATGATTGTAGTGAGGACAACACAACACGCGCTAGAGTAACAATAACAACAGAGAAAGATGTTCACCAAGCGTAATGTCTACAGTGGTCAGTGAACGTGCGCCAGAACGAAATTGAGTGTGTCTCTGCTGGCTGTTAAGGTTGTTTGTTTGTGCGTCTGTGTGAAATAATCTCTATCAATCTGCTAGCGTGTTAGTTAGTTAGTCGATAGATCATCCTCATTGCACATCAAACCATGCAGTGCATAATTGCTCGCATCCCCTCCTCAGTAAATCTCGCAGCGTGTAGCGGTTCACGACAACATTTCTGTGTTGGTTTATTAATCTTCTTTGGTTCCTGCATAGTGTTCTTGTTTGGCCACACCTCTTTTAACTTGTTGTTCTCGCAGTCTGACCATGGATGTAGATTCACAGTCATCATTTGGTTCCCGCCAACGACTTACTTCTCGTAGAGCAGTGGTTCTCAACCTTTTTTGTTAACCCGTGCCCCTCTTCACCATATTTTTAGAACGTCATCCTCCCCCTTTCGTATTTCCTCCTTAAAAATCCCTCGCCCCTACACAATATACGTAATAATAGAAGCTAAATATAATAGCACATCCTAGAACAAGTTTATACGTCTAATAAAACGTGATTTGCTGGTCTACTTACGTTATAAAATGAATTCCAGAAGGGTGAGACGTACAGAACCGTAAAGTATGAAAGGAAAAACAAAATCAAGTAATCGGTTCTTGTATTAACGCGATCTTGAAATAATCTTACCCCCACTCCAGCGGCCACCGGAAACCCTAAAATCCGCCCCGGGGTGGAAATTCCCCACCGGTTGAGAACCACTGTCGTAGAGCATTCAGTATATCAGCCTGGTCCATGGCTCGTCCTCCCTCAATAGTAGCCTTACCTGCAAGTCTGTCAACCTGCTCATTTCCTTGGACACCCGCATGCCCTGACATGAAAATGAAACTAATCTTTGCCAGCCGTGACCGCCTCGTAGACGCCAACCACTGTCTTCGGGCCTACCCCATCGCTATCTTCCTGAGCTTACTCATTCAGTCACTAGGGAAACTTGCCCGAGAGAAGGTCTGTGTCTCGAGCCGTGTGATTGCTTTACTTACTGCCGTGATTTACATAGTCAGATTAGTTTTTGTCAAGGCAAAAGCACCATAATCTTACTTCACAATTCTCCCTCCAGCTTGAGCCATAAAGGTCCATAAACTTCTCACTCGTCGAACGACCGATCCAACTGTGTAAATGACATCATCATCCTCTAAAGAATTGTTTAAGATAAAAGCCTGTACTTCCTCCCGCACAGCAGCCGGATTGTTTGTTTTGTTTTGGTCTGCATTTTCTGTCTAGTTGGATGCAAACTAAAACGGAAGTACAGAACTCTGCTGGCACTTGTGCGCACTCCTTGCCAAGTTCTAAGTCCTCAAGTGAAAAAAACCTGTTGAAGAATGTCTTCAGCTCGACCAATCCATGACCTTTCTCTTTTTAACCTACTGCCCTTTTCCTTCTTAATTTCACTGTGAAGTGGATCTATTGTGTTTGCATTGACTCTGAGATGTGCCTATGCTCGTCAGATCTGTATTCTGTCCCCCATGGTTGGAAAATCAAGAAGGTATCGCATCGCCCTACATCTCTAGGGTGTATAATAAGCTTATCTTCGTTATGTATCCTCTCCATTCTTTCCATCTGCTTATGGCTGAGAGTCAGGTTCGTCATCACATACTCAAAAACAGAAACGACCAGGCCCTCTTATAGAAGACATAGATGGCGCTGCTCACAGTTTTCCGCCGCCATCACCCGCATCGCAGCAAACTCCGCTTGGCCTTTATTATCACCTGGCCGATGTGCTCAGTATAAACACGGCTTCGACAAATCGTATCCCCAGGTAATTCATTGCCTGCATTCTTTCCACAGTCTCTGAGCATAGATGTACAATTGGTATTGGAGTGTTGACAATATGTTTGTTCAAAGAGAACCATGTCACTGTTGCCTTCGGTGGGTTGACCGTTGCACCAGCTTCAAAACACCACGTACTAATGCGATTGTGTTCTGTTTTTAGTTTCACAGCAACCCGATCTCTATCTTTACCCTGACGATACACTAACACATTGTTGGTATACGACAATGTACTACCGGGTCATGTGATCTGCTCACCGGTGATTCTCAGAGTGTAGGCATTGGACAGAACCGGAGATAATAGTGATCTCTGTGGTAGGCCTGGATATATTGTTGTTGGGTCAGAAGTCCAACAGCAACATCTAAAAACTAGTTTCCTTTGGAATATGGCTGCAGCGTGTTTCTTCCAATACAACTAAGCGTCTGCTAATAGGCGTTGTGAGCAAGCCACATGAACGTGAGAGAGAGAGAGAGAGAGAGAGAGAGAGAGAGAGAGAGATAGAGAGAGAGAGAGAGAGTAGTCACAGTTACAGCACCTGCCACAAAATATCCTCTAGACATCACATTTAATAATAACACCCCATCAAGGTACATGGCAGACATGCGGGGCTCGTCACAACTGAATCCAACATAACACCAAGGAATCAACAATGGGTCATCATTACTACACAGAAAATTAATAGCTACCCGTTCCTGACTCACATATTGTGTTCTAATAATATCCCACCTGTCTGATGTCTGCAGTATGGCTGTACCGGACCCGATTTTGTGTATGCCTAAACTAAAGCATGAGTGTCTGAGATGTAGCTGTATGGTGATTTGTTATGCAAATATTTCTGAATATATGTTTGTTTCTTGTAGTAGTATAAAGTCTGGTTTGTGTTTGGATATGAGTGTGATGATCGTTTGTAATTTCTTACGTACACCACTAGATCAATTCGTACAGCAAATCGCTTTCCAAGATGGACACGTCTAGACTAGCAAGTCTTCCAGTAACAAATGTTTATACAAGATGGACACGTCTAGGCTAGCAAGTCTACCATTAACAAATGTTTATACAAGATGGACACGTCTAGGCTAGCAAGTCTTCCAGTAACAAATCTTTATACAAGATGGACACGTCTAGGCTAGCAAGTCTTCCAGTAACAAATTTGTATACAAGAGGATCATCTTGATCCTCGTTCTTGTCACTTGCTACGGTGTCCTCGAAGAGACTGTATTTTGTGCTGTGTATGTCTTATTCGTCTTGTGCTTGTTTATCCTCTTGTTCTTCTTGTTCGTTTTCCGTTGTCTTGTGATCTTCTGTAATGTCTTTAGTACTTTCTTTCATTTCCCAGTATGGATTTAGTCGGTGAAAGATCGTCTGTGACGGTGTCTAAACTGTCTAGTGACTGCATTAGTCTTCTGTCTGCCCGTTTTCTCTTCTTTGGATTGCTGACCATTTGAAAACCGCCAGTCTTTATTTTTTGGATTGTTTTCTTGTGTGTTTCTGCCTTGATGTGTGTTGATTTGACTATTGAAAGTTGGTGACAGTTCCGTTTTGTTTATGTGGAGGAACTTCTCCCACGAGAGGGGAGAAATCTTCATGACTTTGTACATCAATTGCTGCTGCTGGTGTTATCGGTGGTTCTCTGTTAGGACATTTATTTGCCCACTGGTTATCTTGACCACACGTAGGGCAATTGGTCTTTCTCCCCGGCATCGTAGTCAATTTTTTAAATGCTGCATATCCCTGAAAGGACCTTGCAGTCAACACCAGCATTTTTCAGCTGCTGTTGATGTACTAGGCAAGATTACGCTCAGTTGTTTGCCGTTGCTTTCTGAGAGACCGGCTCACATTCCCCTGTAAATTACCAGCGCAGCGCGAACCGCTACCGATTCTCATGCACCTGCGTTACTCAAGAGAATATACGGGATTACGGAGAAAGACGTTAACACCTACGTCAGGGAGACCGGCGTAATCAATACGCTGTGATTAATGTTAGTAATCCCAGGTGTGTGGATCCGTATGTAATGTGGCACTTCCTTTTTGGGTTGCAGAGTGCACACCACTTTCCATCCCCATTGTTCAGCCTGAAGACCCCAGCCTTATCCTCCCCTATAACACTGTGCACCAGTTTTCTAACTCCTTCAGGAGTAATTATGAGAGGCAACCAGTGTATGGTCAGCCTGTTTCCTTCTTTATCTAGATTGTGTAGTGATATGTCTGTCTCTAGGCTTGGTAAAGTGAACATTTTCCCGTGTAATTTGTCATACACGGCTTTCTGCCCTTCTGTTACCAGGTGAAAGTACCACCTAGTGGGAACCTCAAACCTGTGCAGGTTGATGATCCCCCCAGAAGGCACACCTCCTGGACCAGTTAAGGCACTAACAATAAAAGCTGGTGTCAATATCGCCGCAGCCCCAGGGTCAGTAATTCAGCAAACTACAGTGCCAGGCTGGTGGAGTTGCGTAACTTGGTAATGGTCCCTTGGAACGACAAATGTAGTGATATTTGAATTCATTTCAATAATTTGTTGTTAAAAAAAAATAATAATAATTTGTTGTTTTCGGTAATAATAATTCCAAAGAAAAACTCACAATATGTTTATAGAATATCAACTCGAAATAAAAACGCACATTATGTCTTTGAAAATTTGGTTGAAAAATAGTGAATAATCCGGTTATTAAATAGCGTAAATTGACACGTCAGAAAATATGCTTTCAACAATGCGAATTCACAATGTTGCCAAAGAGTTTGTCAATTCTGTATCGAGAGTATATGAACCGTGGTTGTGACAATTAGTCAGTTACATATCCTGTACAGGACGTCACAGTCAACACCAGCGTATTTTAATTTTTGCTGTTGTGATATCTTGGCAAATTAACCGGCACCCAAACTATTTCCGTCAAAAAGAAACGCAAGGCAGTCTGCTGCCAAATTGCCCTCCGCTGTATGTCGAACGCGGGTTTCCGGAATTATGAACTGCGTCCTTGATACCTTCGCCACGGAGCTGACTGGTTGTTACATTGCACGTTGAATTTGCCCTCTTATTGGAAGACGATTGTTGTCCAAAGGCGGTTCTCCTTTATCAGGAGCAGTTTTTATTTACACAGGATATTAATTTGAGAAAAGGATACAACTTTTAATGTAATATCAAGGAGAAATAGAAAAATGGCTTCCAACATTTTCCCACATGTAAAATAAAGCCATTACTTGTAAACAATCTTAGCAGATGACTTAAAATTATTATCCATTCGTTTATGCTGCATTCAACCGTAGTTAATTTCTATAAAAACTTTACAAAAAATAAACAAATACTAAAATTTTTTAAATAAAATGCACATTTATATTACTTTAAGTTATGTCCCTTGAAATTGTATTGTCCCCTGATTGTAAACGCAAACGTAATCCATACACACTACTTCTATTAGTGCTGGACTGAATTTTTCCTGTGGACTAGCTTTCCCTATTACCAGTGTCCCACGCCGACTTCAGAGGTACTTGGAATTTACGTCCCCAAATCAAAGACGGCCGGCTTCCTCGCCTAGAGGTTAGCGACTTTTCTCCGGAATCTCGTATACTCTCGTAAGTAACGTGACGACGGTGAGAATCAGCAGTGGTTCGAATCGCGTCGGTAACTTACGGGGTATGTGAGCCAGCAGCTCAGAAAGCAATGGAAAACTACTGAGCATAATCTTGCCAAGAAATCAACAATCAGCTGAAAGATGCTGATGTTGACAGCGATGTCTTGTAAAGGATATGCAAAACAAACAAAATCAAAGACGAGCGGTCAACATTTAAGTCCAACTGTCCGGTGTAGGGGCTTCTTCTTCTTCTTTCGTTCGCTTGAAATATGTCTATAACTGCAATGTTGTCTCTTATATGAATTTAACTGCCTTTGTTAGTTCACTCAGCGGTCCATAGAGTTTATCCTCCACTATCGTCTCTCTAGGCCAGAAGGTTTGCCTAGACATGTTGTAATTTGGGCAGTCTTGGAGTGTGTGCTCTGCGTTCTGCGACGCCAGTCCACATGTGCACATGGCTGAGTCACCTGTCTTGAATTTTGTATACATGTGGTTGCGTAATCTATTGTGTCCTGTTCTGAGGCGCAGAATAATTACTTGTTCTGGTCTGTCCATAACGAGGTAGTCGTCTTGAGTAGGGTTTGGTGGCCTTCTGACTGATTTGATCATTCTTTTCTTTTGGTGGTATGTAACGGGCACATCAGGCTGTTCTTTTGCTCCATCCTTAGTCAATCGATCAGCTCTGTAGTTTTCATTTATTCCACAGTGGGATGGTATCCACTGTATGGTGACCTTACGCTGACTGCTAAGTTCTGAAAGTAGTGTCCTTAGTACTGGCAATTTCCCAGACAGGAGCTCCTCGATTAATGATTTTGCATCTGTCAATATCACCACAGGTTGTGTACCATGGCTAGTATTTAGTAATTTCTCTGTTGCTATCTTCATTGCCTCAATTTTAGCATCATAGTTATGGTAGTACTTTCCTGTTGGTACTCTGGCCGTGTCCCTAGTATTATTTGGGTATTCTAGGTGCACTCCCGCTCCTCCATTTCGAACAACATTTTGTGCTGACCATCTGTGTAGACTCGGATCTAGAGGTCCTGTGGGAATTCTTCATCAAGGAAGATGAGAGTGACTGTTCTGCACTGCACACTGTTCTGTTCTTCCTTGTCAAATACTCCTCTTACGTTTGTCTGGATTTATAGTGATAGATGTTCATCTTTCCATGGAATTCGCTCTGGTATAGTTTTCAGGTGAATACCACCTGTGGGCAAAGCTGTGATTTCTCAGCAGAATCGTTTGGCCTTGTGGATAAAACTGCTTCTTTTCAACCGTCCCATAGCTAAGTTTTCAAATCTGTTCTTCATAGGGTGACCTGGCAAGCTGAGGAACTTTTCTGCTTGTATTAGCGTTTTCGTATCTCTGCGCTCTCTCAGTGCTTGTGTCCTCCACATCTTCTCCATCTCCACTATAGGGGTTGATCTCACCCCTCCTGTGGTGACTCTAAGTGCTTGATTTTACACCTTGTCCAGCTCTTGTAGTGTGGTTTTTGATGCCGAACACCACGCAGTTGACCCGTATTCCAGGTGTGGTCGTATGCTCTGTTGATAAACTTTGCTAAGCATTTTCCCACTGGCTCCCCACATGGTTCCACTTAGTTTTCTCAGGATGATTATTTTCCTTCTGGCTTTTGCTACTGCTTTGCTGATGTGCTTTCTCGATGTCAGCCTGCCATCAAATGTTACTTCATGGTATGTTGGTTAGTTATCTTCTCTAAGGGGTATTCCATTTATCTGGATGATCCCTACATTTTGTTTTGGAGAGAGGGTAAATAGAGTGATGCTGCACTTGTCAATGTTTATGCTAACACACCATTTATTTGCCCATGCAACAAATATATCTACAGCTCTTTGTAGCGATCTGGTGGCCACTGATGCATGTTCATTTGTGCTCCATTGAACCAGGTCATCAGCGTACATGGCCTCTTTAATTCCAAGCGGTAGATTAGCAACAAGATAATTGATGAAGATTAGAAAAAGTGTGGGGGGAAAGACTCCGCTCTGGAAACCACCGTGGCAAGTAGTACTTTCTTTCTCTTGAGTCGGTCTATCTTGAGTCGGGCTCTTCTACTGTGCAAGTATGCTTTTACCCATTTGTACATTCTTCCATTGACTTTGCAGTTTCTCAGTTTCTTCATCAGACCTTCTTTCCAGACTTTGTCAAAGGCTTTCTTCAGATCTATCCATGCCGCAAGCACCAGATTCTTCTCTTGGAATGCATCCTCAATATCTTGAGAGAGGTAGGTTCTCTGATCTTCTGTAGAGTAGCACTGCCTTAAGCCAGCTTGCTGTGGCACAAGGATGTTCTTATTTTCAATGTACCACAGCAGTCTGTGATTGATGATGCGCTCCAGTGTTTTGCAGAGACAGCTGGTAAGGCTAACTGGTCTGTATCTGGAGGCAATGGAACTATCTTTCCCTGATTTTAGGAGGGGTATCATAATTGCTTCTCTCCAGGTTTGTGGAACACTGCGTAGGGTCCAGCTGTTATTGAAGATTTGCAACAGCTTTGCTTTGGCCTCTGTTCCTTGGTTCCTGATCATTTCATTGGAGATACCATCAGCCCTTGGTGACTTTCTCATTTTCAGTTTTTATATGGCTAGCTCCAGTTCGCTGATTGTGATAGGTGCCTCCAGAACCTCATGCACTGTTTCATTATGTCCTGTATGTTGCCATATCTCTCAAATCTCTTGTTATTTCTCTGGACTAATGTCGATATTATTATCTTGTGCGAATGAGTCCACTTTCCTGTTAAGATGTTAGTTAGTTATCAGTTGGGGTATCTTCGTTGCACTCCGGACATATCCATAGGTGCTCAGATCCTCCCCCCAGCATATGCATCAGCGTCCGGTGGCTAATAGTGCCAGTTCTGT
The DNA here is from genome assembly GCA_963921405.1 of Cepaea hortensis. Lineage (NCBI taxonomy): Eukaryota > Metazoa > Mollusca > Gastropoda > Stylommatophora > Helicidae > Cepaea > Cepaea hortensis. The sequence continues at coordinate 17,067,108 of OY992895.1, forward strand.
GTTGGTTGACGAGGCGCTTTGTTTTCCCGATGTACCTCTCGCGTCTGGCTGTGCCGATTCTTACTCCCAGGTCTTTCATCCTGGAAAGCGATGTGGAATCACTGGCGTCAAAATCCTCTGTTCTCGCCATATCTTTAAGGGCGTTAATAACATCGGCACGATCCATGGGCTGGCCATCTACAGGGGGTGCAGAGCCAGCCAATTTATCAGCTCGTTCATTTCCCTCGACTCCCGCATATGTCCCGGGACGAAGATTAAGGTGACTTTGCGGACAACAGACTTCCGCAGCGACTCAGTCCACTGTCTACGTACAGATCCAGCTTCGACCTTCTGAATCATGCTCATTGAATCACTTAGTACACACACGTCGGTATAATGCTGTGATTCCAGCCATATGAAAGCCTGTGTAACTGCCATCACCTCCATCGTCATGCTGCTCTTGGTCATGGAGTGGGCACCACTGGATTCTTGAACGGTTCGGCCCGCTGAGCGGGCTGTAAATGCCCACGCACTTCTCTGCTGCTTTACAACAGATCCATCTGTATAGATGAGCACTTCGGGGCTATCTGAGTGATCATAGATGAGCGCGTTAACCTCTGCATTGACAGCGGCAGGGTTCTGCTCTCTGCACCGTCTGTCGAGTGTGATAATGCAGGAGAAGGTACACTTAAAAGCTGGAGGCACCGGCACCCATTCCTTGCCGGGGTTGATACTGGTAAGACTGCAGACCTGTCCGACGACATCTTCCGCCCGACCCATCCATGATTTGCCCCTCTTTAGCCTTTCACCCTTTTCTCTGAATACAGCGTCATGCAGAGGGTGCTGCTCATCTGCACTTATTTTTAAGTATGCACGAGCTCTCCAGATCTTGATCCTGTGTTCCATTGTCGGGAAGTCAAGGAGGTATCTCATTGCTACACAGCTGGTGTCTCTCGTGCAGCCCAAAATGATGCGCATGGCTTCGTTTTGTACCTTTTCAAGTCTTCCAATCTGTGTAGGGCTGACAGTGAGGATGGCCAGGGCATACTCGATGCGTGAAAGCACAAGTCCTTGGAACAGAAGTAATAGCAGTCTTTGCTCGATATTGGCACTCGCCATGACTCTCATTGCTGCCAAACCTTTTCGAGCCTTCGTTATGACATAATCGACATGATCTCTGAAGGACAGGCTACGATCAAGCCTCACGCCAAGATATGTCATTGACTGGGTTCTACTCAGAATGCTCCCATCCATTCTTACTGCCGGCAGGTCTGTTTTCACAATATGGTTGTTTAGTGAGAACCATGTAACCGTTGCCTTTGCAGGGTTGACAAGGGCATCGGCATCAGCACACCATGAGGAAATTCGTTGGCATATAGTTGGCAACCGCCTGTCTATCACGACCCTGTCGATACACGAGGATGTCGTCAACGAATGATAGAGTCCTACCCCTCCCATCCAACTGTTGTTCAGTGATCGGCACCGTATACACGTTGAATAGTACTGGTGACAGTGGTGAACCCTGCGGCAATCCTGGACATATCGTTATCGGCTCAGAAGACCAACTCCCGCATCTTAGCACCACCTTCCTTTGGAGTAGAATTGCAGCTATCCATCGTACAAGGTGAGGGTGCACTTTCAGTCTGAGGAGGGTTTGCATCAAGTGCTCGAAAGATACTCTGTTATATGCGTCCTCTAAGTCTATGGCGGCCGCACATGTCTCTTCTCTGACCTGAAATCCTTCGTAAACATCTTGAGCAAAGACCGCCGCATTCAGCCATGACTCTTTGTTGCGTCTGTATCCTCCAAGTGTGGGCGGGAAGCAGCCGAGCTGTTCCAAGTCCCAAGCAAGTCTGTGTGCTACAATTTTCTCCAGTAGCTTGCCAACAGTATTCTGCATCGTAATGATTCTGTAGCCGCTTATCTTGGAGTGGTCTTTGTTCGGTTTTGGCAGCGGCAGCAGGTAGCTGTGTAGCCATTCTTCTTTGACCTGACCCCTCTGGATACTGGTGTTGAATTCTCTGGCCAGTTCTTCCATGTCATCATCTGATATCACCATTAGGTCACCATATCGGATGCCGTCTGGGCCTGGGGCGGTGTTAGGTGATTTCTTGAGCATCGCACGCAATATGTCAACTGTGATCGTCCATTCTTCGTCTGTCCCGACCCCCTCGCACAACTGAGAGAGTGTTGTTGTCGTCCTCTGTCTGGCGGGCTCGTCTTTCTGGTCAGTCTGTTCTATGTAGCGTGCAAGAAGGGCCTTACCTTTATCCGCATCCGACTTTTTCCATGCGAGGTCTGTGCCTTGAAAGTCTGGAATACCCCTACGTTGTGCAGCACCGTTCATGCTCTTGTGGAGGCGCCAGAATGTCGTAAGAGATTGCTCGGAGCACACCTTCCTGCAGAACTCGTCCCATTTGTCGGCCTTGGCCTGTTTGGCGCAGGATTTGAATAAAGTCGTCGTCCTAACGACCTCAGTCTTCAGGTTCGCCAATTCAACCTGTGGCATGTTAGCCTTTCTGGCCTTTTGCCAGTCTTTGACAGCCTGCCTCTTTCCCAGCCACACCTTCTCGACCTCTCCATTCCACCATGGTGGCTGCAGCCATCTTTCTTGTCTCCTACGGGAGGAAGTTAGTTTCCTTCTTCTGATCTTGCTTATGGCGTCTTGACCAGTGGTGTCGTACGGGAAGGCATTGGTCTTGTTTATTTGACTCATGGCCCCGTCTTTCTTGATCAGGATGACACAAGGGTAGTGGTCACTATCGTGGTATCCCAGTGTGCCCCACCGGCACCTTGGTGCGATGGTGGGCGACACCAGAGCCAAGTCAATGATGCTGTCAGAGTCGCCTGGTCGAGTGGCCATTCTAGTGACCTTCCCATCATTCAGACAGATTAGGGCAGCAGATGCCAGGGCGTCCTCCAAATCTTCTCCCTGTCTATTGGTGATGCAATTCCCCCATTGACTGCCTCTGGCATTGAAGTCCCCGCAGTAGATGATATGCCTTTCATCCATATCGAACAAACTCTGCCATTGTCGCACGTCGACCTTCCCATTTCGCGCATAGACGTTAACGATTACAAGCTGCACCGGTGTCATTATTCTTAATGCCTGCACTTGCAGGGCATCGCTGTTCCAGGCGGACATATCGATCTCAGACACTAGTATGTTGTCGCGGACCAGAATGGCCTGTCCGAGGTGCCGCCTGTTAAGGAAACCCTGAAATCCCGCCACATTGACTGTTCCGTCGGTGAGGTGTGTTTCTTGCAAGACTACAATATCGTTTCCGTAGAGTAGTTTTTCAAGAATGGGTCGGCGTTGACTAAATGATGCACAGTTCCAGTACAGTACTCGAACATTTCCGATACCCAATCTGTCACATTTTAAGCGCCCTCTTACCACGTTGTGTCCTAGCTGGTCGACTGGCCGTCATGTTAGGCTTAACTATCGCCACCGGGCGACGATGATACGCCGAAAGAAGACCGGACGCGCGTGCACGAACTCCGTTGCACGGTCCGAACTCCATTTCACAACGAAAAAACACTTAATCCATACACATTTCGGAAAAAACACGTTAAGTTGTTTTATTAGCTTCCACAATTCCTTGTGTCTCTTTCAAAGTTCAGTGACCCTGTTTTCTCCTGCCAGCGTTTCCGTTTAGCCTTTGCGTGCTGGTATTTATTGCAGTGCTCTTGTCTGGGTTTTGCCTCTGCTTGCTGTCTAAACATGTCCACATCATTATGCAACTGTTCCAGTTCACTACTCCAGTAGGGTTTATAATGTTTACGGGCTCCTCTTGGTATTGTTTCTCGCACTGCCTGTAGTATGCATTTCCCATGATCTCGAGTAGATAGTATGTGGGTATGAGGGCTGCTGTTATGTCCCTTTCCAATATTACAATTAGATGTGTTTCATTTAAAGTGGTTTTATTTCGTACAAAACAGTGTGTGTTTTTTTTTTACATTTACGAATACAACACATACATTTACATACACATATGATAATATGATATTAGAAACACGGAGCTGATCCGCGACTCTGGTGATCGAGTTAGATGGCAAAATATGACCGCCCACGCTTACCGGCATGGCACATGATGGATTGGAGAACTTATTGACAACTGGCAAGATCGAGGGCGAAACTCGAGTATAGTGCTTCCATATTGACGTGGATAGGCCTTAGGTTCATACCAGAATGCGATCGGCGTTGCCAGTAGTGGGTTGTGCTCAATATTTAAATTTCAAATCCCGAAACAACCACATAATCAAGTTATTATTGCTCACTGGATTTAGGAGGCCTGGTGTTCCTTGCCATCGATTGACGGACGTCGGTCGCGGCGATTGGGCAATCTTGAGCATAGCCTACGATGGGTAGCGTTGTGATGTTCTGTTGTGATAATTTGGTGTGTCCAGTGTGTGCCGCGTGGTTACACACCCGCTTCACACGCGTGATCCGGGACTGTTTCCGGATCCGGTCATGGATATGCACTACTGACGAGCTCAAACGAGGGCGAAACTCGAGTATAGTGCTTCCATATTGACGTGGATAGGCCTTAGGTTCATACCAGAATGCGATCGGCGTTGCCAGTAGTGGGTTGTGCTCAATATTTAAATTTCAAATCCCGAAACAACCACATAATCAAGTTATTATTGCTCACTGGATTTAGGAGGCCTGGTGTTCCTTGCCAGTGAGAAGTCCTGACCGTTCGGGTCCCATCGATTGACGGACGTCGGTCGCGGCGATTGGGCAATCTTGAGCATAGCCTACGATGGGTAGCGTTGTGATGTTCTGTTGTGATAATTTGGTGTGTCCAGTGTGTGCCGCGTGGTTACACACCCGCTTCACACGCGTGATCCGGGACTGTTTCCGGATCCGGTCATGGATATGCACTACTGACGAGCTCAAACGAGGGCGAAACTCGAGTATAGTGCTTCCATATTGACGTGGATAGGCCTTAGGTTCATACCAGAATGCGATCGGCGTTGCCAGTAGTGGGTTGTGCTCAATATTTAAATTTCAAATCCCGAAACAACCACATAATCAAGTTATTATTGCTCACTGGATTTAGGAGGCCTGGTGTTCCTTGCCAGTGAGAAGTCCTGATCGTTCGGGTCCCATCGATTGACGGACGTCGGTCGCGGCGATTGGGCAATCTTGAGCATAGCCTACGATGGGTAGCGTTGTGATGTTCTGTTGTGATAATTTGGTGTGTCCAGTGTGTGCAGCGTGGTTACACACCCGCTTCACACGCGTGATCCGGGACTGTTTCCGGATCCGGTCATGGATATGCACAACTGACGAGCTCAAACGAGGGCGAAACTCGAGTATAGTGCTTCCATATTGACGTGGATAGGCCTTAGGTTCATACCAGAATGCGATCGGCGTTGCCAGTAGTGGGTTGTGCTCAATATTTAAATTTCAAATCCCGAAACAACCACATAATTAAGGAATTGGTTTTGTCGATGTTAATTTGCATGTGATTTTCATTGCTCCATCTAGTAAGATAATCAAGTTCGTTATATAAAGAACTTTCTAATTCACTACGGTCCTCTTGACTAGGATATATGATACAATCGTCTGCAAATAGATCACACGTAGTATTGAGATATAAAGGAAGGTCGTTAAAATAATCTCCAAAAAGCAGCGGACCTAATATTGAGCCCGAGGCACACCAATATTAAGCTGTGTGGATCTTGATAGGCGGTTGTTGAAGGTCACGACTTATTGTCTGTCGGATAAAAATGACGTAATCAGGATCACCATATTGGCACTAATCTTCACGTGTTTCATTTTACTAATTAAAATATCGTGATCTACCATATCAAAAGCATTTTTAAAGTCTACAAACACCGCTCCACAAATGTTGCCATTGTTGATGTTAAAATGCCATTTATCGGTCATTTTTGTTAGAGCACTATGACAAGAATATTTAAGGTCGAAAACCAGATTGACTGTCAATTATTAGATAGATTTTAATAAAATTATGTAACGTTTTTATTACTTATGTGTTTTTCTAATGGCGTTGATGGCGATGATAGTACGGAAGCTGTGTGGTGATTTTTGTGTGCGAAAGTATGAGAATATATGTTTGTTAATTATAATAGTATAAAGTCTGGTTTGTGTTTGCGAATGAGTGTGATATTGTGTTGTAATTTTGTACGTATACCACACATATTTAAAGTAACAATTATTATATCACTAGTCATAGTAATTTGAGTAAAACAGATAAATGCGTTGTAATTACTAGGTAAATTCGCACAGCAAGTTGTTTTCCCACGATGGACACGTCAAGGCTAGCAAGTTTCCCAATTACAAATGTTTATGCAACTGGATCTTCTTGATCCCCGTTCTTGTCACTTGTGTCGGTGTCTACGAAGAGGGAGCCTGATATACTGTATATGCCTTATTCGTCTTGTACTTGTTTTTCTTCTTGTTCTTCTTGTTTATTTAACCTTGTCTTGTGATCTTCTGTAAGGACTTTATTTCTTCTTTTTGGTGAAAGATCATCTGTGACAGTGTCTAAACCAGTGGTTCTCAACCTTTTTTGGCCCATGCACACCTTCACCATATGTTCAGAATATCACACCCCCCCCCCCTTGTTTTCTTATTTCCTCCCTATAAATTTCTCCATTCCCCACCCCTACACAGTATACGTAAAAATGGAAGCTAAGTTTAATAACACATACTACAGTAGAACAAGCCTAGACGTCTTCATAAAATGTGCTTTGCGGGTCTATTTACGTTATACAATAAATTTCAGAAGGGCGAGAAGGACAGAACCGTAAAGCATATAGGGGAAAACGATATCAAGTATCGTTCTTGTATTAATGCGATCTTGCAATAAACTTAATTCCAACCCCCCCCCCCCCCCCCCCCCCACCCTCTACTGAAAACCCTCACCACCTGTTGAGAACCACTGGTCTAAACTGTCTAGTTGCTTGCTTGCTTGTGTTCGTTGGCTTGAGCTCCAACGTGAAGTCCTGTATGTCGGATGAAGGTATCCTGTTGTCCAACATCAGTGTGATGTCATACAGGACCTGAGGTTTGCGTGAGTATCCGTTGTCCCATGTCTGGCTTATTGGTGTGCAGACTGGTGGTCCCTCGCCGTACAGGCAGACACTCTCCGACCTCGGAGGAATCGGTGATCCTACTGACATTAGCCAGGACCTCGAAGGGACCTGTTGCCCAGGACGCTCGACGAGGACTCGTCAATAGGTCTTGGCCATTATAACCAGGCCCTGGTGCCTTGGGAACACCTCTGCGTCCCAAAATGTCTAGTGACTGCAGTAGTCTTCTGTCTGCCCTTTTTCTCGTCTTTGGATTGCTGACGATGTGAAAACCGTCAGTCTTCATTTTTTTGGGATTGTTTTCTTATGTGTTGTTTTCGTGTGTGTGCCCGACTTCTAGTGTGTTGATTTGAATATTGACAGTTTTTGTCAGTTCTGTTCGTTTCTGTGGGGGAGTTTCTGGCACTAGAGGAGGGGGGGAATCTTCTTGACTTTGTACAACAATTGTTGCTGTTGGTGACATCGTGGTCGTCTGCTAGGACATGTATTTGCCCAGTGGTTATCTTGACCACACGTAGGGCGATTGGCCTTTCTCCACGGCATCGTAATCAATACTATGCGATTATTGTTTGTAAAGCCATGTGTGTAGATCCGTACGTTATGGGGCAATTCCTCTTTTGGGTTGCAGAGTGCACCCCACTTTTCAGCCCCATTGTTCAGCTGAAGACCTCAGCCTTGTCGTACCATGTAACACTGTGCACCAGTTTTCTACCTCATTCAGGAATAATCGCGACAGGAAACCAGTGTATGGTCAGCCTGTTTCTTCCTTTCTCTAGATGCTCTAGTGATATGTCTATCCCTAGGCTTGTTAAAGAGAACTTTTTTCCTTGTAACTTGTCATACACGTCTTTCTGCCCTTCTGTTGACAGGTGAAAGTACCACCTAATGGAGACCTCGAACCTGTACAGGTCGATGAAATTCCGCAGAACGCACACTTCCTGGATCAGTTAAGGCAATAAGAATAAAAGCTGGCGTCGATTTCGCCTCAGCCCCAGGACCTGTAATAGAGGAAACTACAGTAGCTGGCTGGTGAAGTTGCGTAACTTCGTAGTTGTCGCCTGGAACGGCGAATTTAGTGATATTTGAATTCATATCGATAACTTGTTGTTTTCGGTAACAATAATTGCACAGAAAACTCACAGTATCTTTTAGAATATCAATTCGTAGGTCCGCATGGCCGAATGGTAAAACCGCGTGTTCTTAAACATCCGCTGTGCTGATGCCGAGGTAAGCGGCTCAGCCCCTACACCAGACAGCTGGACTAAAATGTGATCTGTCGTCCTTGACTTGGGGACGTAAATTACAAGTACCTCTGAAGTCGGAGTCTGATGGCGAGGGACACTGCTAATATGGAAAGCTAATTCACACGCAAAATTCAGTCCATCACTACTATAAATTGGACAGATTGGACAGAGAAATGAAAATCAGATGTAAAAAAGCTAGTGCACTTACATATCAACTATCACCCCTACTAAAACATCCAAATATACCCATGTCCGCAAAACGACAGATAATAAACAGCATATTCACACCAACCCTATGTTACCAATCTCACACCTGGACTTTATCCAAATTACACCTTCGCAAAATCAACACCTGCGAAATGAGATGCCTGAGGAGAGCTGCCAACTTAACAATCCGAGACCGAGTAAGAAATTCTATTATCAGACAGACTGTGGGATCAACACATTTATTGAAAGACAGAAGATCAAGTGGTTTGGCCATGTTGTTAGAATGCAACACCAGCAACTACCATCACTTGCGAGGACGCCCAAGAAGAAAATGGATTGTCGACATCAAAGACATTGTACAACCACACGGAAGGACACTTTCTAGTATCGCCCACCGGGCGCTGGAACGCAAATTTTCCTCCCACGACGCTTGACGGCAGAAGTGGAAGATGATGATGATGATGATGATGATGATGATGACGACTATACATATTGTGTATGGGCTACACTTGAGTTCAAAGCGAGTGGGCGCAAAAAATAAATAAATAAATTCTACAGAAAAACGCACAGTATGTCCTTGAAAGTGGAGCTGAAAAATGGTGTATAATCCGGTTTCTATATAAGGTAAATCGACACGTCAGAAAATATGCTTCCCACAATGCGAATTCACAATGTTGCCAAAGAGTTTCTCAACTCTGTATCGAGAGTATATGAACCGTGGTTGTGACAGTTAGTCAGTTCCATATCCTTTACAGGACGTCGCAGTGAACACCAACATTTTTTATTATTGTTGCTGTTGTGATCTCTTGGCAATTTTACGTTCAGTATTGTTTCTATTGCTTTCTGAACGACTGGCACCCATACCATTTTCGTAAAAGACACGCAAGGCTGTCGGTGGCCAAATCGCGAGCAGCTTATGTCGAACGCGGGTTTGAGGGATTACGAACTGCGGTCCTTGAACCCTTCGCCACGGAGCGGGCTGGTTGTGACAGTACACATTGGATTTACGCTCTAATTTGAAGATGAGTTGAGTTGAGTTGAGTTAAGAACCGACATCACACAGATTATTAGTTTGATGGTGATTGTGGCCTTTTAAAGGCCAGTCAAAAATTAAATTATCTGAATAGGACTCTGTTGTCGTTGAAATAATAAAACACTAATTGTAATATCAAGTAGAAATGCAAAGATGGCTTCTAACATTTTCCCACCTGTAAAATAAAGCCGTAACTTTTACAACATCTTCAAAGATTATTTAACATTATTATCAAGTCTGTTATCGTGCACTCAATCGTTGATAATTTATATAAAATCTTAACAAAATATAGACATACACTATAATTATTTAAATAAAAAAGCACATTTATGTTACTTTGAGTAATGTCCCTTGGATATTTTTTTCCCCCGCTCGCTAAATTTTGAACCCAGGCGTTGTCCATATAAGAGTGTTGAGGGGGTACATAGAGCCTGTTCTTTTGTAAGGATGTGAAACTTGGACAATGTGCAGTCAAGCTGAAAAACATCTGATGGCTGAAGAAATGTGGTTTCTGAGGAAAATGCAAAGAGTACCATGGACAGATAGAAAAACTAATGACCAAGTACTACAGGAGACAAATGAAAATCGTAAACTGATTAGAGAAATTAGACGAAGACAGTCACAATTTTTTGAACATGTTATGAGAAGAAATGGATTGGAGAACTTATTGACAACTGGCAAGATCGAAGGGAACAGACCAAGAGGAAGACCGAGAGAAAATACCTGGATGGCTTGGCCACATGGCATGGACGAGACTGGAACACTGAGCTGATCCACGACTCTGGTGATAAAGTGAAATGGCGAGTCACAACCGCCCACACTTTCCGGCATGGCATATGATTGATTGATTGATTGATTGTTGTCCATACACACTATTTTTAGTAGTGCATGTGGGCTTGCTTTCCCTAATACCAGTGTCTTCACCATCAAGCGAACCCACTCCGACTTCAGAGTAACTTGTAATTTACATCCCCAAATCAAGGACAAGAGGTCAACATTTTAGTCCAACTGTCCGGTGTAGGGGTTGAAGCCCTTACCTCGGCATCAGCACACCTGATGTTTAAGAGCATGTGTTCTTTTCCATTCAGCCATGCTGACCCTCATGTTCCTTGACATAAGTGTTATGTTGTTATGTCCCTTTCGACTATTACAATTAAATGTGTTCCTTTTAAAGTGGTTTTATTTACAAAACAGTATATTTTGTTTACCTAGAAAACAGTGTGTATTTTCACACTGCGTTGTGTGTTTTTTACATTTTGCGAATGAAACATATACATTCATATACACATATGATAATATTATATTCATGGCGTGGTATAATTACCTACACATTACTTATTGATGTTGTGTCCTATATGGTTGATTCTTAGTGCTTGTATTTTTGTGTATAACTCTTGTAGTGCCAGTCCTCCTTGTTTCGTATCATGTATTAGTGGATGGCTTGGCCACATGGCATGGACGAGACAGGAACACTGAGCTGATCCACGACTCTGGTGATCGAGTGAAATGGCGAATCATGACCGCCCACGCTTTCCGGCATGGCACATGATTGATTGATTGATTGATTAGTGTTTTGTGTTGTATACTGTGAATTATTTTGCTGTAGGTTAAATGCCTGATGTATTTGCTTATATCTGTGATTGTTTTGTTTTGGGGGATCTAACACTGTACCTAAATATATTATCATAGGTATGATGAAACTGTTTACAAATGCACTTCTCCCAAAATGTGATAATATCTTGTATTTGTAGCTGATAGAATGTATATAATTTATTTAGTCAGTGAATGTCATGTTTCTGTGTGTGTTTTTCGCATGGAAATGTGATCCCATATATTTTTATGTTGTCTGTGACTGTTAGATCCAGGGAGAAATCCGCTTTATTCTTTCACTTTTACAGACCCATTATTTTAAATTTCTCTATGTGTATTTTGGCCCGAATTCCTTCACCAAACTCTCTGAAGTTGTGGAGTATATTTACTATGGTTGTGTATGTTCTAGGGGGGAAAGCGGTGTCATCTGCATAAGCAATTAGTTTCCGCTCTCCAGACTCATGTATGAATGTTCCTTTAATGTTGGTGTCCTCACTCATTGATTCTAGGAGTGGTTCCAGTGTGAGTACATTTATGATTGGTGATAGTGGACCCCCGTTTATTACAGATCTTGTGATCCTGAAACTAGCATTGAGTGAATGGCGCACCGGTACATTACTTTGAGAATTGTTATGCAAGATTTGTATCCACTGTCTATAGTACTGTCCAACGTTACAGTGTGTTAGTGCTTTGTGTAAATATGAGTGTGAAATTCTGTCAAAGATCTTCTCCTTGTCCAGCGACAAGAAGGAGGCTGTACAGTCTTTCTGGTGGGTGTATGTGATGATATATCTAACGTAGTGTGTATGTTGGTCTATGTTTCTGTGTTTAATACTGCACTGTGGTTTTGGGTGTATGAGAGAAAGCATGAACGTGTTTATTTTGTTTGCAAGTGTGTACAGTTAGTGTATACGAGCATTAGTTCTGTCATGTGTTGTTCATAACCTGTTTGTTTGTGTAGTGTGTTGTTGAATTTCCAATTTGAGGGTCGTGTGTTTGTAATATCTGTACTGATATATACTAGTACCGCTTTGTAATCTGTGAATTGCTAATTTTGGTTTATGTCATTTGTTTGAGCAGAGTATCTAATTGATTGATTAATTGATTTAGGAACCGACATCACAGCATTCGGGACATTCCCATAAGCGTTCCGTCCCCATCCTCAGCAGCCAGCGAAGAGTTCCAACACTAATAGTTCCAGTAGCAATTTGATTATATATATAAGTCTCGCCTTTCCTCTGAGCGTCGATCGTCGGCCAGTTCCCCTCGTCACACCTCGATAGCCTCATTCTTACCAGACTATGGTGATCCATTTGCTCCTCGGAGGTGTACACGTGCTCCCACAAGGCCGCAACCACATCTGTCTTGTCATGCATCAATACTCCACCAAGTTTTGCTGAGCCAGCCAATTTGTCCACCTGTTCATTCCCCAGCACATCGGCATGCCCCGGAGAAAAGATCTAGGTGATGCTTGCTACCCGTGACCTCTGAAGCAAAGCAAGCCACTCTGCACGAAGCCTGCCTGTTCTCATCCTCCTTAGCATGCTTTCTGAGTCAGTTACAATCATAATATGTGTATGTATTGTGTTCTCTATCCAGCGGAAAGCTGCACTGACCGCCTCCACCTCCATTCTTAAGCTTGATGTTGTGTCATCATACGCCAGGCTCTCCTGCACCAAACGCCGCTGGCCACTCCCTGCACTCCCGGCTCAATGTGTCTAATTTTGGTAACAAATTGGTTGATGATTGTAATTTGGTGGTTCAAGTATGTTCACTATGGTGTATGCGTGTATAGTATTCTCTATCTGCATTATGCAAATTCGTCCCTAGTCATCAGTGTGTTTTCTAATAATATCCCACCTGTCTGATATCTGCAGTATAGCTGTACCGGGCCGATTTTGTGTATGCCTAAACTAAAGCATGAGTGTCTGAGATGTAGCTGTGTGATGATTTGTTATGCAGATGTTTCTGAATATATGTTTGTTTCATGTTGTAGTATAAAGTCTGGTTGGTGTTTATGTGTGAGTGGGATTATGTGTTGTCTACGTGTACCACACACATTTAATTAAATAATAATATCACTAGTCATGGTAATTTTAGTAAAACAATTTTAGGAGATACAATTACTAGATAAATTCACACAGCAAAGGCAGAATAAGAAAACGCTCAGCGGTAAAATCAACGCCAGAACAGAAGGAAAGACAAACATAAAATATTATTGATTTACTAGTAATAAAATGCCGGCTTCCTGGCTTAGAGGTTAGCGACTTTTCTCCGTAATCTCGTATACTCGCATAGGTAACGTGATGACGGTGAGAATCAACAGTGGTTCGAATCGCATCGGTAACTTACGGGGTATGTGAGCGGGCCGCTCAGAAAGCAATGGCAAACTACTTAGCGTAATCTTGCCAAGAAATCAACATACAGCTGAAAGACGCTAGTGTTGACAGCGATGTCCTGTAAAAAGGATATGGCAAAAAAAAGTAATAAAATATATTATTATTATTATTATTAGTTATTTCAAGGGACATTACTAAAATTACCTTAGCTTGTAATATTTGATTTAAATAACTGAGTATGTTTCTTACATTATGATATAATTTACATAGAAATTAACAACACTTTTATGCATAAGAAATAACGGAGTAAAATGTTAGGTTATCTTTAAAGTTTTTGTAAAAGTAAAGGCTTTATTTTAGACATTTGAGAATTGTATAAAGTATTTTTCTGTCTCCCTTCGATATTATATTTAAGATCTTATACTTTTAAACTCACGTTATTTACCAATGAAGCTACCACTAGAAAGGACGACGACAACACACCACAAACAAGAGACAAACCTACTGAGAATCAGAGGGAGGAGAAAGACACCAGAGTCGGACATACCGACTCACCGACAAGCAAGTGGGTTGTCAGACGTATCCAAATGGAGTTAACAGACGAAGACATCCCGAAGAAGCTTCGAGAAGAGAACCTCTACATCCGATTCTTGAAGGCGGAGCGGCTCCTCACCTACTCCAAGATTCCCACAACCTTGGCGATGGTGACGACAGAGGGCAGGAAATGCCGACCACAGTATCAATCAACAATAAAATACAATAGCCAGAGATATTCATCCCAAGAATCAACCAATGTTCCAGATGACAGAGGGCCGGCCACAGGATAGCAGCGCGTCGCAGTAAGACGGAAATCTGCCGGTACTGCGCCGATCACCACGCCTTCAAGGAGTGCCCGCTGGCCAAGCTGGACACGGACTTCCGCGCACCAAACTACAAAAGAAAGTGCGCCAACTGCCTGGGCAAGCATGGGGCAAGATACTTAGGCTGTCCGTACCTGAAACGACACAGAGACGTGTTAAAGTTTGTCATCAACACAAAGACACCATACAACGAAGCAAGGCGGAGATGCGAGACAGCCACAAGCATCTCACAAGCGGAAAAAGCTCAACAGCAAGACCAGATTAAATTAGGTAAAGAAGCGAATCAAGCTACTTCAAACACCGGCACCGACCAGCGACAATGAAAAGCAGCTGGCTGAATACAAGCTACTTCAAACACCGGCACCGACCAGCGACAATGAAAAGCTGCTGGCTGAAATACAAGAGATTCAGCGAAACATCAAGCAAGAAGTGGAACATATGGCACAGACGACAAACAAGACTGAAGAAATTCTACGGGACATCATAGCTGAGAGAGAAATGCTAAAAAGGGACCTAACCCAAATAAACCAGCTGAAGCCAAGGAAAAGATTACAGAAAAGCCGCAAGATGAAACCCAACAAAAGGCCGAGACGTTACCCTACTCCAAGAAATCCAAGAGGAAACCGATAGGCCACCAGACCACTGGAGAAATCATAGGGGAGGAGAGTCACGGCGGCACAGATTACCCCTTCCAATGACCCTGGAGGAGCTCCTAGGAGCGGCTATAATGAATGAACTCGAGCTAGCAGAATACAATAGGCAAATATATAGCAAAAGACTCGAAACAGACGCAAGAGAATCGAAAGGGAGAGGGAGGAGCTATTACGCAAACAAGAAAATGAAAACGTCGAAAAACTCCTACAGAAAATACACAAAAATGGAAACAAAAATACCAAATAACAAGTCCTTTTAAGGACTGCAACCAGTCAAGCCAGACGAACTATTAACCTTCACTAAAAAGACACCACCAGAGGAGACGGGAGCAAAGGACTGCCGCCGACCGATCCCCCCGCTGACGGCAAAGACACAAACCAACATAACCAGTCCGAGATAGGACTCACTCGTAAGAGAGCACAAGACATTAGGGTGAATGAACCCACAAAAACCACGGACCTAACCAATAACCACAGCTGAAGAGGCAGGTTGAACTAGGCCGAATATGGCATTTTTGTTTTGAAAATTGGAATTGAAATTAACGCTATGTATTATGATTACAGGAATTTTTGTCCGGCCTGTAAAAGGCCAACAATACTAAATATTCAGCACCTTTTATTTGTCGTGTCCTCCTTTAAAGTGTCGTCCCTGGAGTGAGGAGAGTTAACACCCACATTATAATATTTTTTCCCTTATCAATATCTTGGAGAATCCACCAGCTTCCATCCAACACACTCCATCAGCTTATGGACACCTTTCCCTATGACTCTCTCACTGTCGTACTATGCCCCCCTCTCATACTTCCCCAACGCAACATATTCAACAACTCTTGCTTCTAAAAAATTAATGAAGATTAATTTATTAAAAGAAAAATGTGTAATGTACGTAAGGCGTGTATGCGAAGAAAATGTGTGATGTGTTCTATAATGTGTGTATGATCGGACTTTC
Source organism: Cepaea hortensis (assembly GCA_963921405.1). Lineage (NCBI taxonomy): Eukaryota > Metazoa > Mollusca > Gastropoda > Stylommatophora > Helicidae > Cepaea > Cepaea hortensis. The sequence continues at coordinate 17,083,027 of OY992895.1, forward strand.
AGATAATAGCATAGTTTCTTCATTGCAAGGGCACACCACAGCACATTAAATCATAACCAGTGCACCTCACCCAGTGTCGAAACCCTCTTGCCGGATACTGACTGTCATCGGTAGCCACCTGGTAATCCATCTTCATGATCATCCGAAATAGATACTGTTTGTAAGTACAGATTGATTACGGACTGGTTGCCAACTAACTTTGTAAGTTCCTATCGGTCCTAAAGAATGCACAAATCCTTTGTAGTGTATTTAGGTTTTACTGTTAATGTTTCTACACTTGATCCTAACTAGTGTTCATTTAGATTCAAGTATATGTCATATGTAATATTACACTGGAATCTAGCACACGATGTGACTTATCCGTTAATGTTCTCGTTCCTTAAACAATGTTTGTCCGATGTGTGATATATCAACAATCATCACCCATCCTATGTGAACCATACCACGCAGGAGTCGTTATATTGGCTGGCTCTTCTGGGCCATGCCATGGTGAACCCTTCTGAGTATGAGTCCAGCGTAAACATATACCATCTTTCTTCTCGGTCGTTATTCCTTTTCCGTAAGAATCATTTTAGAGTCCAACTGGTGGTCGTCCAATTGGAGTGCACTTCTTCAAAACCAGTGTTGAGTTTCCTAGTAACTGGTGGGGAAACTGTGGGAAAACCAACACATCATGTGAGAGCACTAGTCACTGATCCTACCGGCTGGGTGTAAGCTTATTACCCTGCTCTGTTATTTTACAGCTAACTACTCTGTCAGAGAGCCTTATAGCTTCTCACCTACGTCCGAATCAGGCTATGATAAGGAAAGACCAATAAACAGAGGGCAACCTCAGTATTCTATTCACCCTAGCAGAGCGAATATCACTTAACTACTCTAGTTTTAACAAGACTACTGTCTATATTAATTAAAGGTAATTATACAATATGACTACCTTATGCAAAACCGCCTCATTCCGGGATGGCTACTACACTTTGCCATAACGACACATGCTAGTTAATATTAAATTAATCTAACACTGTAGAGCTCTCCCACAAACACGTCCATCATAATCCACGGTTTTGGTCAACTCCCCATCTCCAATCATGGTTTTTGGCAAAACCTAAAATTGGTCACGTGACATGGTTGATGTCCTGCAGGTGTTATTTTGGCGTATCATCCATTGTCAAGAATCTATTTTCCCTGGTTTAGTCACTGTCAGAGTTGTCATCACTTGTTTTGACATCCCCAACAAGCTAGCGAGTTACTGTATGATCCCCACAACAGTAGTCAATAGCAATCTGCCAATCTGCGTGATGTCCGGAAACTATATCTGACAAATGGACTGTTTACTTCCGAGCTGAGTACTTCCGCTCTCAATCCAACCTGTTTATAAACTGTCAAAGCGATGCCGGGACCCGTCTCCCTCACCACCGAGTGTTCCCAATCCGTCGACCAGATGTACACGTGCAGCTACAAATATTGTCCTGGGATTTTGACATCCGATTTGTTTTTTCTGTTAGTTAAAATAGTTGTCGCTGGCAGATAGTCCGTTTAATCAGAAAGCCTCTATAATAATCAACTGGTTAAACGCAAGGTTTTATTTTGTGACATAGGCCCCCTCTTAAGAGAGTAGTCCATCTCACTCTTCTCCACCGTGAGTTTAATCCAGATGATTCATTCTTCTTCTTCAGGAGCTTTGTGTCTTGACAAGAAATCCGCTCCAACATTTTCCTTCCCAGGAATGTACTCCACTGTGAAGTTATAGGGTTGACGTAACAACGACCACCGCATCAAACGGGCGTTGAGCTTCTGAGAAGTAGCCAGGAACATCAGGGGCTGATGATCCGACTGGACTCGAAACTTAACTCCATACAAATATGGCTGGAATTTTTGCACCGCCCATACGAGGGACAAACACTCTCTCTCGACGGTTGAATAATTCCTCTCCGCCTGTAGAAGTTTATTACTTGCGTATGCTACAGGTTTCAAAACCGAAGCATCGTCTTTTCCTTCCTGTAACAGAGCTGCCCAAATCCCAATCGCACTCGCATCCGTTCTCAACACAAATGGTTTGGAAAGGCCAGGGAGCTGTAATACAGGTTTGCTTACCAAGGCCTCCTTTAACTGACTATAGGCATTCTCACATTCTGGTGTCCAAATGATTTGATCCGGGAATCCCTTTTTCAAGGTTTCCGTCAATGGAGCTCCCAGTTCAATGAAATGTGGGATAAATTTGTGGTAGAACCCACACAACGAGAGAAAAGATCGCACATCCTTCTTCGTTTTTGGCCTTGGTGCATTTCTGATTTTCTCCAGGTTCTTCTCTTCTGGGACAATGTGTCCTGGAGTGATGGTGTGATCTAGAAATTCTAGAGTTTGGTAGCCAATCATGCACTTGGTTGGACGAGCAGTAAGCCCTGCTTCCTTGAGCCTATTAAACACTCTCTCCAAGGATTGTAAGTGGTCATCCAAGCTGTCACCGGAAATCAGAATATCATCCATGAATGAGATGATGGACGGATCCTGTAAAGGATCAAGTAAAGTCCTCATCATGCGTGTAAACACATTAGGTGCATTGCTGAGTCCAAAGGGCATGACCTTGAATTCGTAGTGTCCACTGGGTGTACTGAAAGCCAACAGTGGTCGAATCTCCGGTTTGACTGGTATCTGATAGTACCCCGACTCAGATCCACCTTTGAAAAGTACCGAGCCTTATGGAGCCTAGCGAATAACTGAGTTGGATTCGGCAAAGTTTCCACCTGAAATTGTGTATGACTGTTCAGAAGTCGGTAGTCTATACACAACCGATGTTCTCCACTTTGTTTCCGTAACAAAACTACCCCTGCATTGTATGGGGATGTGGATGGTGCAATCACGTCATCCTCCAGCAGTTTCTGTATTTCTTCCTCCAGGGCCTTTTCTTTAGAGAATGGCACTGGGTAAACCTTTTGACGAACAGGTTCCTGTGTGGTCAAAGTCATCTCGAACTCAACCAACCTCGTTCGTCCTGGTTTATCAGTCAGTATCTCCTTATGTGACTTGAGAACCTGGGTTATCCTTTCCCTCTCCTGGGAGGTCAGATCAGGGTTCACTTGCACATCCCTATAGGTTTCCTGGTGTACCAAGGGGTATTCCCTGCCCTCGCTGGTTCCCACTTCAGTCTCCACTGCAACTGCCATTGCCATGAGGTGAGCTGCCTTGTCTCCGGGTCTCTCTTCGTATTTCCGCAAGAGATTGATATGGAAAATCTTCGACTTTCCCCGGATCCGGATCTGATAGTTGGTTCTAGATATCACCCTTTCCACGGGAAATGGTCCTTGCCAACCTATCTCCATTTTGTTGTTTCCCGTTGGGAGTAGCAACAAGACTTTGTCTCCCACCTCTAGAGATCTTTCTTTAGACCTACGGTTGTAGTAAGCCGCATGTCTTTTCCTGGCCTTTTTCATGTTTTGATTTGCCAGAGTCCATCCCTTGTGGAGTTTTTCTTTCAGTTCCTCCACGTATTTATAGGATGAGATCACTTCTTCTGACGTCCCCTCTTCAGTCCAACTCCTCAACATGGCTTCCAACGGTCCTTTGATTGGACGACCAAACAGCAACGTAGCGGGTGGTAGTCCTGTTGAGCCATGAGGAACTCCCCGATAGGCAAAAATGGCTGCTGGGATATATTCATCCCACCTATCAGGTTTTTCCTGCGCTAGTTTCCTGAGCATTGTCATCAAAGTGCCGTTGAAACGCTCTACTTGTCCATTAGCTTGAGGGTGGTAAGGGCTGGTATGTATGTGGTTAGAGTGAAACACCCTAAATACCTCCTCCGTGAGTTTTCCACAAAACTGAGACCCATTGTCCGTCAGAATTTGATCCGGATAAGCCTAATCTGGTAAAGGCCTCCATCAGTGCGTCCGCCACTCTTTTCGAGTCAATCGTGGTCAACGGTATGGCTTCACCCCACATTGTACAGCAATCCACCATTGTGAGTATATACATGTTCCTCTTCCTAGTCCTGGGAAGTGGACCCACGATATCGATGGCTGCCCTCTCGAAAGGAGAGTTCATGATGGGCATCTCACCCAACACCACCGGTGCTGTCCAGTGTTTCGGTGCCACCCTCTGGCACTCAGGGCATGACTTCACATACCGACGCACATCATCTGTCATTCCCGGCCAATAGTAATGGCAGGAAATCCGCTGCATGGTGGCGGCAATACCCATGTGTCCACTAAAGGAGATGGTATGCCCCATATGAAGAATCTGGGACCGGTGAGCTTTCGGGACGACCAAGTGACCGTATAGGTTGTCTCCCCTTCCTGCTCTCCTGTAGAGTATCCTTTTCTTCATGTAGTACTGCCCCCGTCCTGGTGGATCAGCACTTTTCTGCAGCTTTCTGTAGCAAGGACGTAAAGTATCATCCTCACTCTGGGCAGTTCGTAGCTCCCCCGGCATTGGGTTAGTCACAATTGCGTCTGCCTCTTCCATTTTCGTCTGAGAGCGAGTCTGCATTGCTGCCATATGGATTGGCTCCCTGGGCATTCCCAGAAAGACATGCCGGCAACCTAGGATTACTGGAAAAATGGGATTGGTCAATACAGCGGCCTTGATGGTGCCGGTGACGTACCTTGACCGAATCTCCACATTAGCAATGGGCAACCTCATGGCCACAGCACTCTTCTGTGCAGGCTTATCTCCATGGTCTCACCTGTGAATTGTTCTGGATGTACCAGATCCGCAGAAATCACGGCCTCCCCGTCCAGACCTGTGTCGTATAAACACTCCACTTGACGACCGTTAACCTCTACCAATTCCACTACAGGTGGTTTTTCCTGGTCTGGAGTCTCTTCCTCGGCCTCGACCTGTTCGGTGGGCTCCACCTTAGGTTTCCCGGGGCACACGACGAATTGAGTGTCTCCTGACTTTCCCTTGCAGTCAATAGCATTGTGCGTATTTGACTTGCATTGGTTGCACTCTTTCCCTGTCCTATATTTTCTATTGCCGGACTTGAGTGAGCTCTCCTGGTGGCGAGCTTCCTTGTTGACCTTGGCATTTTCCGTGACAACCTCCTTGGAAGTCACTTGACATGCTGCGAAGTGAGCGTTCTTAGCCTTCAATTTGCAGTCCCTCGTATTGTGAGAGGGTGACTTACAAATTGAACACCACTTCTCCGACCACGGTCGTTTTGGTGTAGAGCTTGAAGTGCTCTTGCTTCCCTCCTTCTTCTTCTCTGAACTATCCTCTGATGTTTGCACATAAGGTTCCCACTTTTTTGTTCCTGAGTTTTTGGCTTTCTTCTTGTCATGTTTCTCTTGACTTTTGGAGTTGGTGGAAAGGTTTTCCCCTGCCTCCCCATGTACTTTGACGAACCGTTCTGCTAATTTAGTCACGAGGTCAATACGTTCCGCTCCTTGTTCTCCCAGGAACGTCCTGAGAGATTTAGACATTTGCTTCTTCAGTTGGTCGACCACCATGAGCTCTTCCAGACTCTCATAGTCATGTGCGAACTCAGCCAAATCCATCCACTTATGGAGATAAGATTTTAGACGCAAACTGTAGGCGGCAAACAACTCCCCCGGTTCTCGTTTCGCTGCTCGAAATTTTTTCCGGTAGGTATGTGACGTAACCTCGGATCGTTTCAGCAGAGCCGTCTTTAATTCGTCCTAATCGTTCTCATTTTCTGGTGGCAGGCGAGAAAAACCTCGTAGCCGGTCCCGCGTAATCCCTGGGATAGCTTGAGATTCCATTTGTTACGCTCCAGACCCATAGCAACAGACATTGCCTCGAAGAGTTGAAGGTACTGGTCAATCTTATCTTTGTCCTCCTCGTAGACCGCTAAAGGAAACTTCATAGCATAGTACCCATGTCCACCTACTGGTGTTGAGCCTGAGATGGAGGAACCTCCAACTGCTCCCTCAGTTTCTCCATTAGATTGACTCTTCAACTCGAGTTCCCTCATCCGGTACTCGTGCTCCCTTTTCTGAGCGTCTTGTTTAGCTTCCAGTATCCTAGCTGCTTGCTCAGCTTCAAATTTCTTAGCTGCTTGCTCAGCTTCCAATTCCATCCTTCTCAATTCCAACTCGGCCTTTCGATCTTCCCTTTCTGCTTGACGATACTCTCTCTCCACTTCCTGTATGTAATCCGTTAGAGCAGACCCCGACATTCTCATTTCTTCCCCATTTGCCTTTAATTCTGCAGTGGTTAGTTTAGGGGTGGCCATTTTACAGAGAGGTAAGCTAGCAGGTCGAGTACAATATAACTGCAAATTACTATACAGATATATGAACAAGTACTATAAATCTAGATATTACCACACACAGCACATTCACTCAGTGACAAGAGTAGTATCAGGACCACAGACCTATGCAGACGTGTGAAGTGTGAACAGGTAAGATATTAGTCCTAACCCCTATCCACATTCACTCTAGCTGGATTCTCCAATATGATATCTCCCTCTTATAACTAAGGATCCCGTGTCAAAAGACCCCGTTGTCAGAGGATCCCACTGTCCAAGGATTCCGTTTACGAGAGATCCGGCTGTCCAAGGATTCCGTTTACGAGAGATCCCACTGTCCAAGGATACCAAAGATACCAAAGATCACGTTATCGAGCCCCCAATAATGTCGTGTCCTCCTTTAAAGTGTCGTCCCTAGAGTGAGGAGAGTCAACACCCACATTATAATATTTTTTCCCTTATCAATATCTTGGAGAATCCACCAGCTTCCTCCAACACACTCCATCAGCCTATGGACACCTTTCCCTATCACTCTCTCACTGTCGTACTATGCCCCCCTCTCATACTTCCCCAACGCAACATATTCAACAACTCTTGCTTCTAAAAAATTAATGAAGATTAATTTATTAAAAGAAAAATGTGTAATGTACGTAAGGCGTGTATGCGAAGAAAATGTGTGATGTGTTCTATAATGTGTGTATGATCGGACTTTCAGATAATAGCATAGTTTCTTCATTGCTAGGGCACACCACAGCACATTAAATCATAACCAGTGCACCTCACCCAGTGTCGAAACCCTCTTGCCGGATACTGACTGTCATCGGTAGCCAACTGGTAATCCATCTTCATGATCATCCGAAATAGATACTGTTTGTAAGTACAGATTGATTACGGACTGGTTGCCAACTAACTTTGTAAGTTCCTATCGGTCCTAAAGAATGCACAAATCCTTTGTAGTGTATTTAGGTTTTACTGTTAATGTTTCTACACTTGATCCTAACTAGTGTTCATTTAGATTCAAGTATATGTCATATGTAATATTACACTGGAATCTAGCACACGATGTGACTTATCCGTTAATGTTCTCGTTCCTTAAACAATGTTTGTCCGATGTGTGATATATCAACAATCATCACCCATCCTATGTGAACCATACCACGCAGGAGTCGTTATATTGGCTGGCTCTTCTGGGCCATGCCATGGTGAACCCTTCTGAGTATGAGTCCAGCGTAAACATATACCATCTTTCTTCTCGGTCGTTATTCCTTTTCCGTAAGAATCATTTTAGAGTCCAACTGGTGGTCGTCCAATTGGAGTGCACTTCTTCAAAACCAGTGTTGAGTTTCCTAGTAACTGGTGGGGAAACTGTGGGAAAACCAACACATCATGTGAGAGCACTAGTCACTGATCCTACCGGCTGGGTGTAAGCTTATTACCCTGCTCTGTTATTTTACAGCTAACTACTCTGTCAGAGAGCCTTATAGCTTCTCACCTACGTCCGAATCAGGCTATGATAAGGAAAGACCAATAAACAGAGGGCAACCTCAGTATTCTATTCACCCTAGCAGAGCCAATATCACTTAACTACTCTAGTTTTAACAAGACTACTGTCTATATTAATTAAAGGTAATTATACAATATGACTACCTTATGCAAAACCGCCTCATTCCGGGATGGCTACTACACTTTGCTATAACGACACATGCTAGTTAATATTAAATTAATCTAACACTGTAGAGCTCTCCCACAAACACGTCCATCATAATCCACGGTTTTGGTCAACTCCCCATCTCCAATCATGGTTTTTGGCAAAACCTAAAATTGGTCACGTGACATGGTTGATGTCCTGCAGGTGTTATTTTGGCATATCATCCATTGTCAAGAATCTATTTTCCCTGGCTTAGTCACTGTCAGAGTTGTCATCACTTGTTTTGACATCCCCAACAAGCTAGCGAGTTACTGTATGATCCCCACAACAGTAGTCAATAGCAATCTGCCAATCTGCGTGATGTCCGGAAACTATATCTGACAAATGGACTGTTTACTTCCGAGCTGAGTACTTCCGCTCTCAATCCAACCTGTTTATAAACTGTCAAAGCGATGCCGGGACCCGTCTCCCTCACCACCGAGTGTTCCCAATCCGTCGACCAGATGTACACGTGCAGCTACAAATATTGTCCTGGGATTTTGACATCCGATTTGTTTTTTTCTGTTAGTTAAAATAGTTGTCGCTGGCAGATAGTCCGTTTAATCAGAAAGCCTCTATAATAATCAACTGGTTAAACGCAAGGTTTTATTTTGTGACAGTATTGTTATCAATCGCAGCTAACTTCATACATTCCATAGTCTTGCTCTCTCTCTCTCTCTCTCTCTCTCTCTCTCTCTCTCGTTTTCTCTCTCTCTCTCTCTCTCTCCCCCCCCCCCCCCTAGTGATCGCTCCAGCAAACGCGATATATGCATGTTTTGCAGTTTACTTTGTAAAATTAGATGCTTGTTAAGATGTTTAATGAATGGAAAACTTTGCAGATACATTCCATTTTCAGAAAGCAACGGTGAATGAGAATTATTGGAGTATGAAAGATTCAGCCATACCGTTAAACTTGTTTAAATAAAACTAAGTGTGAATGAGAATGCTTGGAGTATGAAAGAATTTCTATTGAAAGTTTTTAGTATGCATTAGAGCAAATGATTACTCCTCCACCATCTTTAACACGTAATATGTAGTAATTACACCATGCCATGAATGTAATATTATCATGTGTATATGAATATATATGTTGTATACGAAAATGTGAAAATAAAAACACACACAATGCACCTTGTAAATACAAACTGCTCTGTACGAAATAAACGTTTAATAAAAAAAAAAAAAAATCAGCACTTTGGATTGTTTCACGGCATTTTGGTTAAGATCAAAGTGTAGTATCTCTTCTTGTATGACGTCAGTGGTTAAGGGTAGACTGACTTATCTGCACTTGATCTGGCCATGGCCACCAGCAGAGGCGGCCATCACAATGACACACAGGGACTTGGAACCTCATGGGACGGCTCTTGCCTCTGGGGAACCCTGAACCCTAAATATTAAGCAAATTTGCAAAATTTTTAAAAAGAGATCTTCAGACATCAATAACTTGACCTTCTACTGTCGTTACGTGGACGATATACTAATTATCACCACAGACGAACTACAAACAACGTCATTCCAGGCCACAATAAACGTGGCACATAAAAACATCTCTCTATCTATGGAACACGAACACATCGAAGCGTTGCCGTTTCAAGATATCCTAATGAGACGTAGAGCAAACGGCATAATTCAAAGATCAGTGTACCGTAAAGAAAAATGGACTGGCCAATACTTAAATTTTCAGAGCTTCGCACTTGCCCAGTACAAACGGGGCCTAGTACGGACCCTGTTTAACTGTCCTTAGAAGATATGCACCCAGGACACACTGACTTAAGAATTTGAAACTCTGAAGAATGCCTTAAACCTGATTGGGTACTCCACAGGATTTATAAAGCGCCATTGCCAACAGCCCAAATCTAAACCAGAAGAAACTACAGTCCATAAACTCAAGGTTTTCATCCAGTTAACCTTCCGAGGAGATGACGTAATGCAACGGTTGCAGGACCGGCTCATCACAGCAGTTGGGCGAACATTCTGTGCTGCAACTCTTGTTATCAGGTACAAAACCACACCGATCCCCACCCCAGCAGTTAAGGAACCTGTAGCTATGTACACCAAATCGAATTGAATTTACCAATTTACATGCAGGTGCGAGGCCATCTACATAGGTAGAACTGAGCGACAGTTACATAACAGGGTGTTGGAACACGTTCCAAACTGGGTTGACAAGATACTACACACAGACGATGGTAGCCTAGGCAGACCGACACACCGGAATAGTCCTGCTTCATCGGTGGCGAGACACGTGCTCGAGAGTGGTCACGTGGTTGAAAGAGACAGTGCCTTCTGTGTGTTGTTTCAACACACAGAGTAGTCGGTTGTTAAAGCTTGTAGAAGCTATATTGATCAACCTACGTAAACCGACCTTGTGCAAACAAAAAGACATGTTAGTCAGTTTAAAATTACCGTAGTAGACAATCGACATTACTGCGCGATCATGTGTATATTTAAAATTGAAGGATTTATCTAGTTATTTCACTTTATGTTGTGTGGATTCTGCAGTATGTACCTGACGAGATGCAGCGAAATATGCCAGGTAATAAATCGTGCAATCTATTGTTTGTGTCTTCGTTATTCAAATTCACTACGGGAAAACATTGTTTAAAATTTGTAATATTCAGGACACTCAAACACACAGTTTTACAGCTATGTTTATAAGCAATGTGTAAGCTTTTGCCTCCTTTATTAACACATGGTGCATGTGCAGGTCCGCATGGCCGAATGGAAAAGAATGCGTGTTCTTAAACATCCGCTGTGCTAATGCCGATGTAAACGATTCAACCCCTACACCTGACATCTGGACTAAAATGGTGATCTGTCATCGTTGTCTTTGAGACGTTAGTTACAAGTACCACTGAAGTCGGAATTGGTTCGCCTGAAGACGAGGGATACAGTAAATAAGGAAAGCTCGCAAAATTTAATCCCCACACGCAAAATTCAATCTATCACTACTATACATAGTGTATATAGACTACGCTTAAGTTCAAAGCGAGCGAGCGCAAAAAAAAATGATGCATTCAATTATCGCTGTTTTTATAACATTGTTATTAATATTTCATTCAGAAAACAAAAATGTGATGGTCCTGTTTCAGGCCATATACTTTAATAAAAGAATGGATCTCGCTTCTCGGCCTCTTGGCTAAGATCAAAGTGTAGAATCTGCACTTAATCTTACCAGGAATATATGCAAAGGCGGTCATCCGAATGACAAAAAGGAACGTGGGACCTGATGGGGCGGGTCTGACCCCCAGGTGAACCGCGATTCCTTATTTAACAACATTAAAACTTTAAAAAAATAAAAAGAAAAACGAATCGATGCACTTTGGAAAAACCCTTAGGAAAACCTTATCTATATATATAAAAGAGAATGTGTGTGTCTTTGTTTGTGTGTCCTTTATGCGTTCCCGAACGGTCCATCCGATTGAGTTAAAATTGTGTACAGATGTTCTTCTCACTCCCGCGGAGCCAGCTGGCATAGTTAGTTAGTTTACAATCTCCAGCACGAAAGAAGATAGCACGAGCTTCAGAAACAGACGAGCAACGGGAAGCAAGACTGGAATTCAATCGAGTACGTACTGCTCAAGCACGTTCATCTGGAAACCAATCGAGTACGAACTGCTCAAGCATGTTCATCTGGAAATCAATAGAGTACGCACTGTTCAAGCACGTTCATCTGAAACAGGCGAGCAACGGCAAGCAAGATTGGAAACCGTTCGAGTACGGGATGCTCAAGCACGTTCATATGTTGAATGTGCTGCGTGGGTGGAAAAATAGATGAGACGCTCCCTGCCAGGGCATAAGCGACGCCGGACCGGGTCGTCAGCTAGTTTCATATAAAACTTTCAGTATATTTTACAGATTCACGTCCGTCTATCTGTTGAACTGAAGAATTTATAAGGATTCATTTGTGTTATTCTAAAAGATACTATAAGATTTTCTTTGGAATTTCAATTACCGAAAACAACAATTTATGGACATGGATTCAAACATCGCTATATTTGCCGTTCCAGAATAATAAATAGTTATTACACAGACATTTAGAGAATCTTGCGTTTGACGTGTGGTATCTTTTTGTGTTTGCAAATGTAAAACACAATTCACCTTGTAAATACGCACTGTTTTGCGCGAAATAAAACTACATTAAACGGAAGATATGTAAATTAAATAATGGAAAGGGACAGAAAATCTTCATCATCATCATCATGCGCCATGCCGGTAAGCGTGGGAGGTCATGTCTGGCCATCTCACTCGATCACCAGAGTCGTGGATCACCTCAGTGTTCTTGTCTCTACATTGCCACGTGGTAAAGCCATTCGGGTATTTACTTCTCTGCCTTCCTCTTGTTATCCCCCACTCCCCAGTCTTGATAGTTGTCACCAAGTTCTCCAATTTATTTCTTCTCATAACATGACCAGAAATGTTGACTGCCTATGTCTAAATCCTCTAATCAGGTTATACTTTTCATTTGTTTCTTGTAGGACTTGGTCATTAGTTTTTCTATCTGTCCATGGCATTCTTTGCACTTTCTTAAGAAACCACATTTCTACAGCCATCTGATGTTTTTCAGCATGTTAGCTCACTGTTTACGCTTCAAATTCATGCAAAAGCGTAGGTTCTATGTAGCACCTCAACACCCTTTTTCTCGTTACAAATGACATCTGGTTATTGGTCAGTATGTTTTCCATCGAAAAAAGGCTACTTCGCCATGGCGATTATTGTTTTAATCTCTTCGTGACATTTCCCATCAGACTGCTCTGAGATAATTGTAACAATTCATATGTTTTAGAATATTCACATTTACTTGTATATTACATTGTGGTATTTCGTTCTTCCTAGTGACAACCACAATCTGCATCTTCTTAAGTTAATTAGACACCTAGTTATCCACTGTGTGCAACAACCGCATTTACTAAATGTTACAGATCCTTCTCATTGTCTTCAGTCAATACTGTATTATCTGCATATCTAATATTATTTATTTTCTTATCCTTCTTAGCAGTGACCATACTGGTCGATGACCGCAGCCATTGCCTCCCAAAAATGAGATCCTCTGTCTACTGCCGTGAAGTCGGAGACCAAAACCTACAAGTATCTGTCGGCTGCTCTTCAACTGTATCCACCACCTGTACACATGGCTTCACGTAACACTGATCGGGGGGCTAGACGAATACTCAACCTTGCCCAAGGATGTCCCGTAGGCTAGCCGAGGGAAGGAGGCACCTTACTTCTCCTATGATAGAGGATACCCCTAGCCTGCCACCCAATATTACAACATGGCAGTATTTCAAAGGACATTACTAACATAGCATACATGTATTATTTGATTTAAGTATGCGATTTTTAATAATTGAGTATGCATTTTATATTTTGATATTATTTACATAGAAATTAACGACAGATATATCTATATATATATATATAAAAGGCAATCTCGGTCTGTATCTCTGTCTGAATGTATGTCTGTATGTCTGTTCGTTATGCGTTCGCGAACGGTCCATCCGATTGAGATGAAATTTTCTACACGTCTTCCTCTCATTCCCGAGCTGCCAACTGTCATAGTTTTTTTTCCTTCTTCCTCCTCCTCCTCCTCCTCCCTCCTCCTCCTCCCTCCTCCCCCTACCAAAATACGTAAATAGAAAGAATCCATGAACCACAACGCTAGGAAAAGCGAAGAAAATGACGTGACTACACAGAATCGTCACACGGCAATGTCAATAACAATTCATCTTTTTATGTGTAAAGAAGTTATCCACAGTCATGTAGAAGGGAAGAATAATCAATGGAAGGACTTAAATCACAGAACCTAGACGAGTATGAATTCGGAATGGCGAACTCCCTCCTTCTCCCTTCTCCTCCTCCTCCCTCCACCCTCCTCCTCGCTCCACCCTCCTCCTCATCCTCTTCCTCCTTCCTCCTCCTCCTCCCTCTCCCTCTTCCTTCTCCATCCTCCTCCTTCCTCCGCATCCTCCCTCCTCCTCCTCACTCCTCCTCCTCCCTCCTCTTCCCTCCTCCTCCTCCCTCTCTCTCCTCCCTCCTCCTCCTCCTCCCTCCTTCTCCTCCCTCCTCCTGCCTCTTCCTCCTTCTCCTCTTCCTCCTCCCTCCACCGCCTCCCTCCTCCTCTTCTCCCTCCCTCCACCTCCTCCTTCCTCCTCCTCCCTTTCTCTCCTCTCCCTCCTCATTCTCCCTCCTCCTCCTCCCCTCCTCCTTCCTCCTCCTTTATCCCTCTCCCTCCTCCCTCTCACTCCTCCATCTCACTCTTCCTCCTCCCTCCTCCTCCTTCTTCCTCCTCCTCCCTCCTTCTTCTCCTTCCTCCCCTCCCTCCTCCTCCCTCCTTCTCCCTCCTCCCTCTTCCTCCTCCTCCCTCCTTCTACCTCCTCCTTCTCCCTCCTCCTCCCTCCTCCTAATCCCTCCTCCTACTCCTTCCTCCTCCCTCCTCCTCCCTCTTCCTCCTCCTCCCTCCTACCTCCTCCTCCTCCCTCCTGCTCCCTCCTCCTCCTCCCCCCGCCGAATATGAATTAAATGATATGCTCCCCACCAGGGACTGGGCGAAGCCGGGCCGGGTCGTCTTTTTTGGGAACGGGAACGGGAGCAGGGGCCGAATATGAATTAAATAAGACGCTCCATTTACCCAAGTTAATTGTTGGGGGAAGATGTAAAGATCTTTCAAGTGCTCTTTCTAATAATAGACAGAGAGACAGACAGTAGATAGTCGGGAACGGGAGCTTATATGACTACTTATATGAATTAAATTAAATGCTCCCCACCAGGGACTGGGCGAAGCCGGGCCGGGCCAGACAGACAGACAGACAGACAGACAGACAGACAGACAGACAGACAGACAGACAGACAGACAGTCGGAAACGGGAACTTATTTGACCACTTATATAAATTAAATGAGATGCTCCCCATCAGGATATGGGCAAAGCCGGGCCGGGTCAGACAGACAGACAGACAGACAGACAGATAGACATACAGACAGACAGATAGATAGATAGATAGTCGGGAACGGGAACGGGAGCTTATATGACTACTTATATGAATTAAATGAGATGCTCCCCACCAGAGTCTGGGCGAAGCCGGGCCGGGTCAGCTAGTACACAATAAATAACTGAGTAATAATTTTAGGGTATCTTTAAAGTTTGTGTAAAAGTAAAAGCTTTATTTTAGACATTTGAGAATTTTACAAACCAGTTTTGTATTTCTCCTTAATATTATATTAAAGGTCTTATTGTTTTATTATCAATTTATTTACAAAGCGTAACATAATTTTTGTCTGGCCTGTAAAAGGCCAACAAATCCTAAATATTCAGCACCTTGTATTGTTATCTAATGCAGCTAACTTCATACATTCATTAGACTTGCTCTCTCTCTCTCTCTCTCTCTCTCTCTCTCTCTCTCTCTCTCTCTCTCTCTCTCTCTCTCTCTCTCTCTCTCTCTCTCTCTCTCTCTCACTCACACACACGCTCAACAAACGAAATATATGACTGTTTTGCAGTTTACTCTGTAAAATTGCATGCTTGTTGAGATGTTCAATGGTTGTAAAATTTTGTAGGTACGTACCATTTTCAGAAAGAAAGGGTGAATGAGAATACTTAGAGTATGAAAGAATTTCTATTGACAGATTTTAGGACGCATTAGAGCAAATGATTAATACACCACCCTCATCAACACGTAATATGTAGGTAATTACACCATGCCATGAATGTAATATTAGCATGTGTATATGAATGTATATGCTGTATTCGAAAATTTAAAAAACAAAACAGAAACACACACAATGCACCTTGTAAATAAAAATTGCTTTGTACGAAATAAACGTTTATTTAAAACAGACACAAAAATGCAGCACTTTGAATTGTTTCACGGCATGTTGGCTTAGATCAAAGTGTATTATCTGTTCTTGTATGACGTCAGTGATTAAGGGTAGACTGACTTATCTGCACTTGATCTGGCCATGGCCACCAGCAGAGGCGGTCATCACAATGACATACAGGGACTTGGAACCTCGTAGGACGGCTCTTGCTCCTGGGGAATTCTGAGCCCTAAACATGAAACAAATTTGTAATATTCTGGAGACTCAACCACAAATGTTTACAGCTATGTTCATAGACAATGTGTAAGATTTTCCCTCCTTAATTAACATTTGGTGCATGAAATTATCTCTGTATCTTTTTTATCATTGTTATTAATATTTCAATCCGAAGACAAAAAATGTGATCGGTCTGTTTCAGTCTATATACCACCTATTGGCATAGGGCGGATAAATATGTCTCAAGGACAAGCCTGCCGGTAGGCGTTGGCGGTCATGTCTCGCCATCTCACTCGATCATCAAAGTCGTGGATCACCTCAGTGTTCTTGTTTCGACTATGCCACGATGTCATGCTATCCAGATATTTACTTCTCTGCCTTCCTCCTGTTCTTTTTCCCTCAATCTTGCCAATTGTCACCAAGTTCTCCAATTTATTTCTTCTCATAACGTGACCAAAAATGTTGACTGTCTACGTCTAAATTTTCTAATCAGTTTACAATTTTCATTTGTTTCTTGTAGGACTTGGTTATTGGTTTTTTCTGTCTGTCCACGATAAGGCAAACAACTTGTCACAATATCAATGCTCCAGAGAGTTCGATCCTGATATTACTGGCGTAAATATTGACAGTATGAAGTCACCACACATGTTAGAGCTGAAGTGGCTCTATTGATCTAGTCAATCTATTGTAAACTGTAAAACAATATTGTACATCTATTGTTCCGGAGCATGTTGGTGTGCTGGGGGAATGAACAGGCAGAAAGATTGGCTGGATCTGCAAAACTTGGTGGAGTATTGATGCATGATAAGGCAGACGTGGTTGCGGCCTTGTGGGAGCACGTGTACACCTCGGAGGAGCAAATGGATCATCATAGTCTGACAAGAATGCTGCCTTTGTTTTTCCAAATTGGGATAATTATGGCGTTTCCACTTCGATCTTGCCAGTTGTCACCAAGTTCTCCAATCCATTTCTTCTCATAACATGTGTAAAAATATTTTGACTGTCTACGTCTAATTTCTCTAATCAATTTAGGATTTTCATTTGTCTCCTGTAGTACTTGGTCATTGGTTTTTCTGTCTGTACATGGCATTCTTTGCATTTTCCTCAGAAACCACATTTCTGCAGCTATCAGATGTTTTTCAGCTTGACTGCACATTGTCCAATTTTCACATCCATACAAAATAACAGGCTCTATGTATCCCCTCCCCACTCTTTTTCTCGTTTCAGTTGACATCTTTTTATTGGTTAGAATGTCTTTCATCTTGCTAAAGGATACTTTCGCCACGGCGATTCTTGTTCTAATCTCTTCCCGTCAGATGTTATTACTGTTCCGAGATAATTGTACCGATTCGCTTGTTGAAGAATATTCCCATTTACTTGTATATTACATTGTGGTACTTCGTTCTTCCTAGTGACGACCATAACCTGTGTCTTCTTACAATGTAATTCCAACCCCAGCTGCTCATTGTGTACAACAACTGCGTCTACTAATTGTTGTTTCTTATACTTACATATAAAGTTCTACTTTCTTTGGCCTCTTTCGGGAATCATCCTAATTTGCTTTCCCATTCCAAGACTCACCGCCAAACAACAGAAGGGGTTTCATTTAAAATATCAACTCTCTTTTTGACATTCAATGAATGTTATGATTGTCCCCAAACACAGGAATTTATTAACTTAGCAAAGCATTTTTCCTTCTACTGTAATATATTTTGGTGTTATCTTTCTGTGTTTTTTTTGTTATTCAAAACCTTATTTACATGTCCATGGTGGCATCATGGTTAGTGAGCTTGACAGCCAAAACAGTGGTTCAGGTTTAATCCTCAGACGAGGCAGGACTATTTGCCCTTTGCCTTTTTCTATAATGTCCATGAGTTGTTGGAGATCTTGTGTGTTTTCAGCTATCCATACTGCCCTCTGCGTATCGCAAATTGTTTATATTATAACCTCCTACTCTTATTCCCGTCTGTCTTTGATCACGCTCATCATTATTTAAAAATATATAAACTGGTTCTAAAAATACACTTCTGGGATTGATTTTGTGCAACATTTCTAGAATCATCCATCAGCACATCCGTGTCAGTACTTGAGACATGCGAGTCACCTGATATCTCTGCAGACGGTTGCTGTTGGCAGTTTTCATTGGCCAGTGTCTCTACAGATGGTTGCTGTTGGCAGTTTTCATTGTCCAGTGTCTCTACAGATGGTTGCTGTTGGCAGTTTTCATTGGCCAGTGTCTCTACAGATGGTTGCTGTTGGCAGTTTTCATTGGCAAATATATCAACAGACGGCTGTTGTTGACAGTTTTCATTGGTCAGTGTCTATACAGACGGCGGCTGTTGGTAGTTTTCATTGGTCAGTGTCTATACAGACGGCGGCTGTTGGCAGTTTTCATTGGTCAGTGTCTATACAGACGGCGGCTGTTGGTAGTTTTCATTGGTCAGTGTCTATACAGACGGCTGTTGTTGACAGTTTTCATTGGTCAGTGTCTATACAGACGGCGGCTGTTGGTAGTTTTCATTGGTCAGTGTCTATACAGACGGCGGCTGTTGGCAGTTTTCATTGGCAAATATATCAACAGACGGTTGTTGTTGGCAGTTTTTATTGGCCAATCTTTCTACAAATGGCGGCTGTTGGCTGTTTTCACTGGTTAATGACTCTGCAGATGATTGCTGTTGGCGGTTTCCAACTGCTGCACTTGTCATAACAGGTACAGTAAGTCTATCTGAAGGACAAGGTGCATACTGCTGAGATGTAGATCCTTCCACTATGCTTGCACTGTCACTAGCACCAGAACTCAAGACAGGACTGTCTGATGTGGGATTTTCACAGGCACCTGCCCCTTCCATGTGTTCTTGACCACTTTCTCAGACAGGGATGCTATTTAGACAGTGATGTTAAAGTGTGTTCAAAGCTATCTGAACAGATTGAAATCAAATCCAATGTTTCTGAAAATGGCAGAGAGTTTACCAGTATCACTTGGGCTGAAGAGGCCAGCTGAAACTGACAAGTTCGATTCAAGCACAGAAAGACATAAGAAGAAGAAGAAAAAGCAGCATGTGGTACAGCTGGGCAAGTCAGAAGACTGCAAAAGGAAGATTGCAATGCTGGTTGCTTACAATGGTGCAGGCTACTACGGAGTGCAAATAAAGGAAGATTGCAATGCTGGTTGCTTACAATGGTGCAGGCTACTATGGAGTGCAAATAAAGGAAGATTACAATGCTGGTTGCTTACAATGGTGCAGGCTACTATGGAGTGCAAATAAAGGAAGATGGCAATGCTGGTTGCTCACAATGGTGCAGGCTACTATGGAGTGCAAATAAAGGAAGATGGCAATGCTGGTTGCTTACAATGGTGCAGGCTACTATGGAGTGCAAATAAATGAAGATTGCAATGCTGGTTGCTTACAATGGTGCAGGCTACTATGGAGTGCAAATAAAGGAAGATGGCAATGCTGGTTGCTTACAATGGTGCAGGCTACTATGGAGTGCAAATAAAGGAAGATTGCAATGCTGGTTGCTTACAATGGTGCAGGCTACTATGGAGTGCAAATAAAGGAAGATTGCAATGCTGGTTGCTTACAATGGTGCAGGCTACTACGGAGTGCAAATAAAGGAAGATTGCAATGCTGGTTGCTTACAATGGTGCAGGCTACTATGGAGTGCAAATAAAGGAAGATTGTAATGCTGGTTGCTTACAATGTTGCAGGCTACTACGGAGTGCAAATAAAGGAAGATTGCAATGCTGGTTGCTTACAATGGTGCAGGCTACTATGGAGTGCAAATAAAGGAAGATTGTAATGCTGGTTGCTTACAATGGTGCAGGCTACTATGGAGTGCAAATAAAGGAAGATTGTAATGCTGGTTGCTTACAATGTTGCAGGCTACTACGGAGTGCAAATAAAGGAAGATTGCAATGCTGGTTGCTTACAATGGTGCAGGCTACTATGGAGTGCAAATAAAGGAAGATTGTAATGCTGGTTGTTTACAATGGTGCAGGCTACTATGGAGTGCAAATAAAGGAAGATTGCAATGCTGGTTGCTTACAATGGTGCAGGCTACTATGGAGTGCAAATAAAGGAAGATTGCAATGCTGGTTGCTTACAATGTTGCAGGCTACTATGGAGTGCAAATAAAGGAAGATTGCAATGCTGGTTGCTTACAATGTTGCAGGCTACTACGGAGTGCAAATAAAGGAAGATTGCAATGCTGGTTGCTTACAATGGTGCGGGCTACTATGGAGTGCAAATAAAGGAAGATTGCAATGCTGGTTGCTTACAATGTTGCAGGCTACTATGGAGTGCAAATAAAGGAAGATTGCAATGCTGGTTGCTTACAATGGTGCAGGCTACTACGGTGTGCAAATAAACCCAAGCTTTCCAACCATTGAAAGTCAAACCTTCCCAGCATTGGTAAAAATCGGAGCTCTACCACAGGATCACATGGCTACACCATCAAAGATGTGGTTCCAGAGAGGTTCTCGCACTGATAAAGGTGTTTCAGCCGTTGGCCAGCTATTCTCTATGAAGGCGGTTCTGGTTCCAGACCTTGTGGTTAAGATAAATGAAGTCCTGCCCCCACAGATTCGAGTCATTGGATACACTCGCACAACCAATGAGTTTGACTCCAAAAACTATTGTGATAGCCGAACGTACACGTACATAACACCAACATATGCTTTTGCTCCTTTAACAAAGTTTGTCACAGATGAATACCGAGTAGACCCTGAGATCATAACCAGGGTGAGGGCAGTCTTGAGTAGGTTTCATGGCACTCACAAGTTCCACAATTTTACTTCAGGAGTGAAGTTTGAGCAGGCGTATGCATCAAGATACATAATAAAGTTTGAGTGCTCAGAGCCTTATGTCAGAGAAGGAATCGAGTTCGTGACCATTGAGTTGAAAGGGCAAAGTTTCATGTTACATCATATAGGTAAAATTATAGTTCTGACAATAGCCATCCTCCGGGGTTACTGCGGAGAGTCCACGATAGAAGCTTCATGGGGTAGAGAAGGTAGACATTCCGAAGGCACCTCGACTTGGCCTAGTCCTGGAAGCACTTCATATAGATGGCTACAACAAACAGTTTGGATCTGATGGAGTGCATGATTGGACTCCGTACCAGGAGATTCTTCAGAAATTCAAGGCGGAACATATCATCTCCCACATTGTCTCGCAGGAAAAGACAGACAGAGTAATGTTTAATGTTTAACTACCTGCGGACGATTTCATAACTTTGACCAGCCAAGACTAGAAGGCCCACAGAAGCCGTGGGTAAAAGTTGTCAACATGCTTGTAGGAAAGAGTCCGGAACAGACAGAAGCCGTGGGTAAAAGTTGTCAACATGCTTGTAGGAAAGAGTCCGGAACAGACAGAAAGCCGTGGGTAAAAGTTGTCAACATGCTTGTAGGAAAGAGTCCGGAACAGACAGAAGCCGTGGGTAAAAGTTGTCAACATGCTTGCAGGAAAGAGTCCGGAACAGACAGAAAGCCAAGGTTCAGAATTGCGGCCTGTTAAAGCCGGACAAAAATTGACATGTACATAAATATTCAACATATGCAATTCCAATTCCAATTCCAATTTTCCAAAAAGAAATTCCAAATTCGGTCTCGTCTAACCTGCTTCCTCAGCGGTGGTTATTATTGAGAGCCGTGGATGTGTGGATTGTTAGTCCTGATTCCTATTGGTTTTATTGGTTCCGCTCTGTTCGTCGGATAGATTTGTTTTGTGCTATCTGTTTGTTTTCTTTTTCTTGTGTTGGTCCTGATAAAGACCGGACCTTGGTCGGGCCTACTGGGGCCCTCCTTCTTTCGTTTGTTGGCTTATTTTCTCTATTAGTACTGATACGTGCTTGTGGCTTCTTGTGTTATTCTCATCGGGGCTGGTCCCGGTCATGCCCAGTCTTCATAAAGACTCGTTGTAGGCAAAGGCAGGGAATTCAATGCAAGCCTCAAGCTGTCCCCCCAGTCAGCGGCCCGAACTCCTTTACGTTTGTTGTTTGGCGTTTTTCATCATCACGTGTGGGTTTAGTGTAGTAACAAGATGACCCGGTCTCATCCCAGATCAGTTGCTCTGCCGGAGGAGCCAACCCACCGTCCTGCCATTTTTTTTAATGTAAATAGTTGTTGTTGTTGTTGTTGTTTTGTTTTTTTTTATTTTTTAAAACCATAAAAACATGCACACATACATACACAAATATATATATATATATATATATATATATATATATATATATATATATATATATATATATATATATATATATATATATTGTCATAGTGTGGTCAAGACAGGTTAAGCACGTGATCGTATAGGACACCAAGTCTCCGCGTTGTTATAAACATACTTTATTGGCCGAATAGTTATACTACAGCACACATGATGGTAGACTCCCTGCCCGGTGTTGACATGTCCTTTCTAATCCCCCTAAGTGACGTGTGTGTTCTCCTAGATACACTTCTTCATTCGTGCACACACGTTCACTATGATTTTCCCCCTAGTCAAGGAATGCGCATCATTCCTTAACTCTTTACTCCTAACCTAGTTCCCTCACTGTTACATTGCCTCCCCTTCTTAAAAGAGAATTTTTCCTTGAAAAAATCTCAACCCCCACTTTTAATTATTTAACTTTACATCTCTATCCTACAATAACAACAATTCCATTTATTTCCTAACTCAATTCTCCTATCTCCTCATAGCCAATTGCTAACCAGAGACAATAATATCGAAACTCTCTACAAAACTCTCCATAAAATTCCCCACAATACAAAAGTCTCCATAAGCGAACCGCTTTTACTTTAAAATGTCCATCCAAATTATGATTGACAAAACTGAAGATATTCCCTTATCCTTTATTTCCCCCTTATTCACATTCTCACACTCTCAGTATTCTAGGATAGACAGAAAAAATATAGTTAGATTAGATTTGGGTTGGTGCGCACCAAAAAAAAATAAGAAAGAAAAAGTAAGGAAAAAGTAAGAAGTAATCACCTTTCTCTTCCCATACATTCTCAAAACTTTATCAAAAAATAAAGTTTCTAAATTTATCTTCAGTTTCCGTCAATAATAATTGTTATTATCAAAAAAAATATGTTAATCCAAAACTGCCAGCCTTTGTACTATTCAGGTCATCAATTTCCCGTTTACCATTCCTTCAACAAAAAAAACCTCCTAACTATTATTATACTGTTAAGTACAGTCTTCTTCTTCCAATATCCAGTTATTTAAATGCCAAAACTCAACCTGGCATTCCCCCCATATTCTCCCATTAAACGCTGTTCAACCCAGCTCCTATTATAAACCTTGTATATACATTGCATACCCCACATGTAATAACAACATACCCCTCCATTACTACATATTGAGTCACTTCACTAACCACCACTTTAATTCATCTTCTAACTGAACTTCAAGTAATAATTATTTTAAACACACTCAATAAAACCAAAACATTGTAAAAATAACCATCTAAGTTAACTTATTTTTCACATTTCATAAAACACAATTGCAGTCCCAACAATTGAGCAAACCATATTAATCCCCTCATCATATTTATCCCCACACATTAATCAATTTACACATACATTATGAATTTCAAGACCATATTATGAGTACCCAATAATAATTTTCCGTTTTAGAAAAAAAAAACTCCACCAAGTACCTTCTTTGTAAACACAAAAATATCGTGTCTAACTTCTTCTTCTATCTGCCATCTGCAGAATATTCTACCAAGCTATTTATCTATCTCTTCTCCATTTTCTTAATAACTTCAAATTTTTTTCTATAATTGCAATATCTACATCAATGTCGCTATCCTCCCGAGGAGAGCTATCTTCTTTCATATCAGCTTCTTCATCAGTTTCTGACTTTTCATCCATTTCTTCTTCCCCGTCTGTATATCCATTACTAGCAACCGCTAATTTCTTCCTTTCTAAATCCAATCTAATTTTCTTGTCTTGCCGTCTCAACAAATTTTCAAATACTGGCATATCTTCACCACTTGAAGAACTCACTCTAAGTTTCCTTTGCCTCTTAATTTCTTTTTCTTTCTGTCTATCCAACTTTCTTTTTACTGCCTGTCTTGTATTCATAAATGGAGGTTCGATATTTTCCCTGACCGACTCTTCACTAATATAATCGTCATACATGTTATTTTCCTCTGTCATGACTGTTTTTGGTACCGTTTCTTCTTGTTCAGCTGTTGTTACTTGTTTTCCATTCTCTATAGGTATTGGATATACCGTTTGTCTGACAAACTGTCCACCTGACAATATTTCTTCGGAACAATAATTATTATTATTATTCTTTGCATTCCTTTCTTCATTATCCCGCCTTAAGTGCTCTACATGTGAACGTGCAACATGCCCTGAAATTTGATTCTTAATAGTATATGACACTGGACCTTTTTTTTCTAGAATATAGTATCCCGGGACCCAATGAGCATCAAACTTAGAGTTTTTTCTATGTTTTTTATAATATACTCTATCACCTACGTTAAACTCTTGTAAGTGTGCATTTTTATTTGCGTATTTCTTCTGTCTTTCTCTAGCCTTAATTATATTATTTCTTAAACGTACATGTGCTTTATGCATCTCTTGCAACCTTGTTTCTTGAAAATCTTCCCCCAGATATTTTCTCCTAGGCTTTAATAAATTATCAATTGGCAATATTGGTTCTCTTCCATGTACTAAGTAAAATGGTGAGAAACCTGTTCCTTCATTTTCGTGTGTACGTATCGCCGCTAATGCTATCCCCAAATAAAGATCCCAATCCATATCGTGTTCTTCTACATTTTTCGCTAGAATATTGTATAGTGTTCTGTGTTGTCTCTCATTTTTAGCATTAGAAGTTGGTCTGTAATATGAAGTCCTAATGTGTTTTATATTCCAATCTTTTAGCAATTTCTCAAACTTTTTATTTACAAATTCTTTCCCATTATCTGTAAGTATTATTTGTGGACACCCAAACCTTGGTATAAATTCTTGTAAAAGCATATTTATAACTGAATCAGCACTCTTGTCTGGAATTGGATAAACTTCTGGTCAGAGACTATATGAATCAACTATATGTAGTAGGTATACATTTCCCGATAATGTTTTTGGATGAGGACCTGAAATATCCAAACTTACTTTCTGCATTGGAAATTGAGGAATATCGGTATCTTGTAAAGGACATTTGATTATCTTCATGTTTCTTAACCTACACTTTTCACACGCTTCAACATATTCATATACAATTTTGAATAAATTCGGCCAGTAATATTTACTGCTAATAGCCTTCACTAACTTATCTCGTCCAAAATGACCATTATTATCGTGATATGCCTTTAAGACTTCTTGTTCTAAATGTTTCGGAATATATTTTCTTACTCCTTCACCTTTTTCACTGATATAATATAATTGATTGTCTTCTTGTAACTCTACAAACTTTCTTTTAAAACTATTTTCCCCTGTTTCTTTCAGTTTTCTTTTTATCTGTACTATTTTTGGATCTAATTCTTGTTCTGTTTTCATATCCAACTGTTCTAAATGTGGGTCTTCTGTTCTAGGTTCAGACTCTTGATCCGATGGTAAACTCTCAAATTCTTCCCTATTTATTATGGCAGAATCTAATATATTTACTTGCCAGTTTCGATCGTCTATGTCTGGTTCAATTTCATCTTCCGTGTTTCCTGATGACTGTGGGTACGGGATTCTAGACAAAAGATCGGCGCACGTATTATGTTTCCCTGACACATATTCAACCTTAGCATTGTACCCTTGTAAATTCAATGCCCAGGTTTGTATTTTCCTATTTTGTATTGGTGCTTCTAATATCGACTTTAATGGCATGTGGTCAGTTCTAATAATGAAATTGGCGTTATGTAAATAGTAATTTAATTTTTGAAGAGCGTAGTGTATAGCATATGCTTCTTTCTCAATAATTGGCCATTTCTTTTGAGTCTTGCTGAGTTTATGAGACAAGAAATAGATTGGTCTTTCATTTTTAACCCCTGGTATTCCAGATTCTTCTCCTTCATATGGTTGAACCAAACATGCTCCTATTGCGTTGTCTGAAGCATCTGTGTATAATATTAGCTGTTTATTCAAGTCTGGATGTGTCAATAATGGTACCACTATTAAGCTATCTTTTAAAAGTTCGAACGCTTTTTGACACTCATCATCCCACTTAAACCTAGCGTATTTTCCCGTTAAATTCGTAATAGGTATTGCTATCCTTGAAAAGGCTGGTACAAACCGCCTATAATACGCACACGTTCCTATAAAAGCACGCACTTCCTTAACGTTAGTGGGAGGAGGTAACTCTTTAATAACCTTTATCTTTTCCTGGTCTGGTTTAATACCTTCCCTATTTATTATATAACCTAAATATTTTGTTTCTGTCTTTAAAAACTGGCACTTACTAAGCTTTAATTTAACGTCATGCTTTCTTAATCTGTCAAATACTAGTCTAAC
Source organism: Cepaea hortensis (assembly GCA_963921405.1). Classification (NCBI taxonomy): domain Eukaryota; kingdom Metazoa; phylum Mollusca; class Gastropoda; order Stylommatophora; family Helicidae; genus Cepaea; species Cepaea hortensis. The sequence goes on from OY992895.1 coordinate 17,109,401, forward strand.
ATGTTTCAAATGATTCTCTACATCTCCTTTCGTAAAAATCAATACGTCATCAATATATGCTAGGGCAAAACTTTGCATACCGTCTAGTACTTCATTTATTAAGAACATATAGTGAGATGGTGCATTTTTGAGACCGAATGGCATACGTAAGAATTCGTAAGAACCCATATGAGTACAAAAGGCACTTTTCTTTTGCGCGTCCTTCGACATCGGAATACACCAAAATCCTGCCCTTGCATCCAGCGTTGTGAAATATGTAGAGCCATTAAGTAACCCCAAAATATCATCAATCACCGGCAATGGGTACGCTACATTCTTAGTAATTTTATTTAACGCCCTATAGTCGCAGCAGAACCTGTTCGAACCATCAGATTTGGCTACTATGACGACCGGAGATGACCATTCTGATTTTGACCTTGTTATTATGCCTGCTTTCAACATATCTTCTATTGCCTTTTCTACGACTTCTCTATTTCTTAATGGAGTTCTGTATGGTTTTAAACTAATTGGTGGATGATCTCCCGTGTCTATTTCCATCGTAACTGTTTGTGTCTTACCCAATTCTAAATCATTTATCGCAAACACATCTTGATTTTGCTTTTTAAGTTTTTCTAACACTTCCTTATTTTCTGGCGAAGTTTTTAATTGTGCTAACAATTCTTTTTCTCTTGTTACTTTGTCTAGTGAATGTATTTGTGCTGTATTTCTTCTAAATGGATGGATCAATTCATCCATTCTTACGTTCCCTTTTCTTCTGCATCCGCGTCTATTATTAATTCTTTCACTAGAGGTTTCTGAATAACGTATACCTGCCATATTTACTCTATCTGTTGCCAATATGTCACTAACGTTATGTTCTAGCTTGGCTATTACACATCCTCTGTATAATTTAATTTCTCTACCTGTGTTATTAATAACCATTACTGGAAATGTTAAACTTTTATCTAATTCTATTATTCCATCCGGAACTTCTAAACCTGGCTCATCAATTATTTCATTTTGCAATTCTGTGATTCTGACTATGTTTCCTGCTACATAATACGGGTTTCTCTTCAGTCTTGCTTGTATCAAATTAACTGACTGTGGTTTTAAATTCATGGTCGTTTTGACTCTAACTAGTGTCGACACATGCATATCTTCTTCTAGATCTACGTAAACATCTTGGAATTTTAATTTATGCAAATCAAATAAAAGTCTCACCCCATTTTTCAATAAAAAATCTCGTCCCAATATCATATTTCTATTTAAATCTTTAACCACATGAAACATATGCCTGACATTTATCCCTCCTAATTTCAAATTTATCATCGTTTGTCCTAGCACTTCTAACTTTTGTCCCGTTACCGAATGAAGATTCTCCTGAATTCTAAATATTTTACAATTTTTTAACATTCGATATAAAAATGCTTCTTTAATCACGCTAACTTGTGCTCCCGAATCCACTAATGTTCTAACTTTATATTTTCCTATCTGTACTATACATGAGCTAGGATCTACCATATTTAATGACAATTGTTTTACCTCGTCTTGTTTTTTATTTCTAAATGTTCTATTATACTCATCCTTTGGGTTTTTAATATATTGATGCCCTTTTTGGATCTTACTATCTTCCCTCCTACTGCCGACCCTATTCAGTAAGCGGGATGCCAATTTTCCTGATTTCCTGACCTTCTAAAATTTCTCTGTATTTCTCCAGAATTCCAATTTGCTGGTCTGCCATTTGCAATTCTATTCTGTATACTCGACTGAACACCTCTACTATTTTGCGTATTCGATGGGCCACTTCTGTTACCACAAAAGCGAAAAATGTGCCCCCGTTTGTGACACCCCCAACAAACCACATTCGAGTTATTTGTGTTTCCTTCCATGTTTCTTACAGTATTTCTCACTTGTCCTCTTCTATCTTGATTATATACGTTCTCGTTTCTTTGTACCATCTGTATTTCTCCTCGTCTTCCTCTCCATCCATGTCTATACTGTCCTATTTCCATAGGTTCTTCAATTCTATCTTCTGAACTACTACCTAACTCTCGTCCTACTCTTAACCTAAACCTCCCCCTCAAGCTTTCCTCTTGTATAGCGATATCTACCGCTTGTGACAATCTTGCAGGATTCTCTCTTAATAATTTAAATTTCAATCCATCTGACCTAATCCCATCAACAAAAATCCCTACTAACATCCGTTCCACTTCTTCAGCTCGTACATTCTGTCCTAAAAATGACTCTTCAGCTAAATTGATTAACCTGTCACTGTATAACTGGACACTTTCTGTGCTGCTTTGTCTAGTCTGTCGCAATACTGAGAATGCGTGTTGTGGATCAGTAATTTCAGCATATTTTCTTGCGAGATCATCTTTAAATTCTTCCCAGGTTTCACCTCCTGCTGCCTCTAATTTTCTTCTTATATGGTCAGAAACTGGACTTGTACTTGTTCTGTATGCCAAATTCTTTTTCTCCCCATCTGTAGCGTTTATTAAATATGCATGTTTCTCAATAGAAATGATCCATTTCTTAAACTGATTTGCTTGACCACTAAATCTTTCAACATCACTGTTTACATTTTGTTGTCTTAACACTGCATCCAACCTTGATATTGCCCCGCCAACTCCAGTCAGTACCTGTGAAAAATCTTGGGATTCCATCCTAAAATCTATAATTATCAAGCAATATACAAATATTTCAAACAATGTTAATTTCAAATTCAGCAACAATACATAATCTGTTAATTACTCTAATATTATCTAATTAACTTAACTAAAGCCTCCAATCGAAGATCCTGACGAAGAATATTCCTGTTTCAATCCTGAATTTTGATAAAAGAGAATTTAAATGAGCTACTGATTCAGAATTACCTACACCACATTAACAAAGGACTCTAATCAACCTCGTTGAAATGAGCAGAACAAAGAAGAGCCTCTGGATTTCTTTCCGTAATAATTTAATCGAAGTCGAAGTCAGTTCTTTCCAATTAATTCCTGACGAAGATTATGCTCGATACCAGGCTCGCAACAAAACTGCTTGCTTACTTGCTCGATTAACTGTAGATTCCCTTCAAGTAAGGTCACCTTCACGCAAACGACAACTGCTCACGACTTCAGCAAAAAAAACTCAGTTTCCAACAGCCATCTGGGTTTTTCATATATATATTTCAGCGCAAACGTAATCCAGTCAACAACAATTTGATTTAAAGCTGACGCTATCCAATCTCTTATTTTCATGTGGGACTCTCGCCATGGTCAGTTTAAAGTGCTTTATCTTATAAGTTGAGACAAATTTCATCAATGCCTTCTAAATGTGAAGTGACTGTAGAAAGTATTGCAGATCTTGATTTCATAATTATGAAATTTGCACCATAACCTTGACTTCACCTTCAACAGTCCCACGGGTTAAAATTCATAATTTGTACTGATTTTTGATGCAGAACGGCATTACTTGATCAATTATACAATTAGCGTTGGTCAATTCTCCAGTTAATTTATAGGATTAAATATGTAATAACATCAGTCTTTCAAAAAAATAAGTTTATCAATCAAACCTTTTTGAGCGCTGTCCTTGAAAATGGAACTCCTTGTTAAACAGGTATACAATAACTATCAACAGGCGGCTTTCATCTGTTGCGTTTCTCAATATTTACAAACTTCCTTCTCCAGACGCCCAGACACAACAATTTTCTATAGCAGTACTCTCTCTGCGACCTCCCATGTTTCAGACTTTCACGGCACCAAATCAACCTGCTGTCATAGTGTGGTCAAGACAGGTTAAGCACGTGATCGTATAGGACACCAAGTCTCCGCGTTGTTATAAACATACTTTATTGGCCGAATAGTTATACTACAGCACACATGATGGTAGACTCCCTGCCCGGTGTTGACATGTCCTTTCTAATCCCCCTAAGTGACGTGTGTGTTCTCCTAGATACACTTCTTCATTCGTGCACACACGTTCACTATGATTTTCCCCCTAGTCAAGGAATGCGCATCATTCCTTAACTCTTTACTCCTAACCTAGTTCCCTCACTGTTACAATATATATATATATATATATATATATATATATATATATATATATATATATATATATATATATATATATATATATATATACACAGTGTAGGGAGGTTATACGGTCTTCCCTGTTCTGCATAGAAACTGTCTGACCAGTCGCTGTGTTTCTGGGTTGTTTTTTATGTGCAGGCACTCCGTCATTGTCATTGGTTTCCCAGTTTTGACGAAGTGATCTCTCAGGTCACTTAGTTCTCTATTGTACTTGTCGCATACTAGTAAGTAATGTTCGATGGTGGTGTTTTCTCGGCACTCTCTGCAGATTGGGTTTTCTCTTGTGCCTTTCCAATTGCCTAGTCTGATTCTCCACAGATGTCTGTTTGCCGGTGCTTTCATGTTGGTCTTGACTTGTGTCTTGTATCAGGGTTCACCCAATACTTGGTAGGCATGGCGGCCTTTAGCGCGGACTCGCCTCTGTTTCCTCCATTCCTTGAGAATGTAGTTTTTGACTATATTCTCCCCTTCTACTTTACCTAGGCCTGTGCAGATTTTATTATTGCTGGTTATTCCTCGTTTCGCCGCTCTGTATGCTTGTTCGTTTCCCAGGATACCCCTGTGAGCTGGTATCCATCCGATGGTGACTTGGCATCCCATGGACCTGAGGTTAGTGGCTGTCGCTAGTATCTCCTCTTTTATGTCGGGTCTGTTGCCTCTATTGAAGTTCCCGAGCGTTTGTACTGATGACAGGGAGTCAGTTAATATACACAGTCTCAGTTGTGATTTTTGGGCTGCGATCTCTAGGCCTTTCATTATGGCTACCAGTTCGGCCGTGCATACTGCTGTCTGGTCTGTTAGTTTGAACTGTCTCTTCATCTTCCAGTCTGGGACCACTACTCTTGCTCCTACCTCTCCCTGTTCGTTCTTGGGCCCGTCTGTGTATATTATGAGGTTGTCCTTACTGATTTCTTCTATGTATTCCTCGGCAGAGTCTCTTGCATCTGTGTCCTCCGTGTCCTTGGTGATGGACTTTGTTAGATTACAGTCAGTGATTGGGGCTGTAAGTTCCCATAGTGGGATTGTAGGCTTGAACCGTCTTGTCTGTTTGTTAGATTACAGTCAGTGAATGGGGCTGTAAGTTCCCATGGTGGGATTGTAGGCTTGAACCGTCTTGTCTGTTTGTTAGATTACAGTCAGTGAATGGGGCTGTAAGTTCCCATGGTGGGATTGTAGGCTTGAACCGTCTTGTCTGTTTGTTAGATTACAGTCAGTGAATGGGGCTGTAAGTTCCCATGGTGGGATTGTAGGCTTGAACCGTCTTGTCTGTTTGTTAGATTACAGTCGGTGAATGGGACTGTAAGTTCCCATGGTGGGATTGTTGACTTGAACCGTCTTGTCTGTTTCAGGGTCTCTGCTAGCTCCATTTCTTCCTTCATCTTCTCTGCTGCTTCCCATCCTGCCGGTCTTTGCAGTTTTACAATTGGGATGCCCCCCCCCCCCCCTTTTTGCTGTGGTTGTCCCTGAACGTTTGGTATCCAGGATGGTTTTATCTTGAGCTACCTTTAGCCAGTAGTTATACGTCACCTGTTTACGCCTCAGACTCAGTGGAAGTACACCTATTGCCACCTCCATGGCTTCTCTGGATGTCCCTTTTCCAGCACCCAGGATGGTGTTTAGCGCTTGGGTCTGTATGGTGTCTAGCTTCCTCTTGTTGGCTTCTGATGCTGAGTCGTACACAATGCTGCCGTATTCTAGCTTGCCCCTGATAAATGCTTTATAGAATATCAGCAATATTTGGGTGTGGGCACCCCAACCGTTACCTTTTATCACCCGCAGTAGGTTGCTTGCTTTCTTGCATTTTTCTAATGTCTGGCTTATATGTTTTGACCAGTTCATCTGTTCGTCCAGAGTTTTATGTTTAGTCGATAGATCAACTTCACGGCACACGGGTGCAACCCATATGTGCTCTGTTCTCCTCTTAACTCAAACCTGAGTCTGGAGAAACTCAGCTCAGTGCACGAACTCCGTAGCACCGCCGAGGATCCAGAAAAATACTTTGGGTAGATTTTTAACTAGAAATTTTGCCCGGGCAGCGCCGTTAGGCTACTCTTTTTCGATTTCCAACTGCCAAGGGATATTTTACGTGCGCAACAATACACACGGGCGTCTGATCTCACTACCCAGAGACCAGGGGAAATTTATTACTAGAAGTCCACGAGAAAAAATCCCGGCATCACCGGGGCTTGAACCCGGGACCTCCAGCACTCGAGGCGGACACCATACCTCGAGACCACGCAGCTCCCTCGCGTCGTCCAGGGTTATTCCTAGGAAGACTGTGCTCTTTGTTCAATTAAGGGTTTCCCCTTTTATCTCTATTTTCCAGTCCTTGTTATGATTTATCTTCTTCTTGCTGCTAAATACCATGCTGACCGTTTTATTGGTATTGATTTTGAAACCCCATTTGTCCATCCATGCTGTTAGCTTGTTTATTTGTTTTTGGAGGGATCCTCTTGTAGTCTTTGCCGCCTTGCCACTCCTCCATATGGCGCAGTCGTCCGCACATTGAGGTAGTCCTGTTTTCTGGTTTTGAATCTCCTCTGTCAGGTCGTTCACCAGTATTGAAAAGATTGTTGGTGAGATGACCGAGCCATGGGGAATGCCGTTCTCTTGCACATATGTGTCGGATACCTCATTCCCTACCCTCACTGAGAAGCTTCTATCTTTGAGGAAGTTTGCTATGTATTTGTAGGTTCTACCAGTTATGCCTACTTTCTTCAGTTTGATTAGTGAGGCTTCACTCCAGCATTGATCGTACGCCTGGGCTAGATCCAGGAATACAGCCAACGTCTTTTCCCCTCTCTTGAATCCTTCCTTTACATGGTTTTCCAATTTTATGATCTGATCCATCGTGCACCTGTTGACTCTAAACCCGGATTGTGTATGGCTGTACAGTTCATTCTTCTCCACGTAGAATGTTATTCTTTTATTTATCACAGTCTCCATAACTTTGCCCAGGTGCGATGTCAGTGAGATGGGGCGGTATGATTCTACTCTTGTTGGCTCTTTCCCTAGTTTCTTGATTGGGATCACCGTGGCTGTTTTCCACTGCCTGGGGATCTTTCCCGTCTGCCATATTACATTATACAGCTTAGTAAACGTTGTTATGGTGTTATTCGGGAGCTTTTTGAGGATGGTATAATTTAGAATGTCCGCCCCTGCCGCCGTTTCGGATTTTTCGTTTAGCGCTGTCATCACCTCATCTGTTGTGATGTCTGCATCCATAAAGTGTTCTTCGATGTTCTCGTCTGTTGTGTCTTTTAACTCTTGTGTCAGTTCCTCCCTTCTATGTCTTTCTTTACTTCCTAGTCTTTTGTTAGAGCAGACTTCGTGGAAGTAATCTCCAAATACTTTGGCTTTGTCCTGGTCTGTTAATGCTAGTTTCGTGCTTTTGATGGTTGAGATTTTGCTGGTCTTTTTATTTCCTTCAATAGCTTTTATTTGTTTCCACACCTTTGTGGCTGGTGTATCTGGACTGAGTGTTTGACATAATCTTTTCCACTCCTTTTCTTCTGCATGTTTTACTGCTCTGTTTGCTTCTTTTCTGAATTTCTTGTATTCTTCAAAATTATGTTCTGTCCTTGCCTTTTGGTATTTCTGCAGCGCTCTTTTCCTATTTACTACTTTCTTTGTACCACATTTATTTTCCAGTGTGTCCAGCATGGCAGCCTTGAAACATGTCCATTCCTTATCTACGCTTGAGTGGTAATCAGGGATGTTCTTATGTAGATTTTTGATTTCTTGATTGAATTCGTCTTTAACCGTATTTTCCTGCAGCCTTCTATAATTGATGACATGTGTTGTTACATTCATTCATTGATTCAGTAGCATGTCCTTTACAGAACCTCGCTCCCATAACAACCTTCCTGAAAACCTCTCGATCATAAGCAAGATGTCTGATACATCCATCTGGAGATCATCCGCCACGTCCTGCACCCATCTTCTCTTTGGCCTTCCTCTTCCTCTCTTCCCAGGCATATATCCTTCTATTATTGTTCTCTCCAAACTTTCGTGACGTTTCAAGTTACCAAAATATTTCTATTTTCTTTGTTTTATCGTCTTTGACAGCCAACCTTCTTCAATATTCAATTCTGGAATTATGAATGGATTTGTTCTTTTCTTTACCCAAGATATTCTTAGAACTCGTCTATAACATTAATATTCAAAGGCATTTATGCGCTGTTCAGCTTGTTTAGTAAGTGTCCATGTCTCATAGGCGTATGTTGCAATGGGAAAGATGCATGCTCTTAAAAATCTAATTTTTGTCATTCTGCCTGCCCCACTCCATAATTTATTCAATTGTTTTAGTCTTTGAAGAGCAATTGATAGCCGCCGTTTAATTTCTGTCATTGTGTCACCATTGTTGGTAATCAGTGGCCCAAGATATTCAAAATTTGTCACCACCTCAAATTTTCCCCCATTAACGTATATTTCTTTCTCCATAGTAGTTTTGTCTGTATGCATTATCTTTATTTTTGCTATATTAAGATATAAGTTGTGTGTGTTGTTACAAGGGGAAACAAATACCTCCTTTTCACAGGAGCATAATATTCATTTTATTGTATGCAAGGGACATAACTCGCCAACTTTTTTTCTAAAAAAGCAATTTGTTACAAGAGTAGTTAAAAGTTTAATTTATTGACACTGGCTACTCTCAGTTAACACGAATATTTAATTTCCAAAAGTATAAATACTTTTACTGCCAAAATTAAATATATTGTACTTGTTAATGCAATATATACAATGTTTCAACACTGCAAGCTCCGTGCACGATGTTAACGACTTCCCACGATGGTCGACCTGACATTCTTACTCTGGTTTCTCTTCACAACGTAGAAATCTTTTGGCTATTTATTTCAGGAGTATTGAGCTTGTCATAATTCTCTTAAGGTAGCCAAATGCCTCGTCATCTAATTAGTGACGCGCATGAATGGATTAATGAGATTCCCACTGTCCCTATCTACTATCTAGCGAAACCACAGCCAAGGGAACGGGCTTGGTAGAATCAGCGGGGAAAGAAGACCCTGTTGAGCTTGACTCTAGTCCGACTTTGTGAAGACACATGAAGGGTGTAGCATATGTGGGAGCGCAAGTGCAATTGAAATACCACTACTTTTATCGTTTCTTTACTTTCTCTAAGCCGGGTCCCTTGGGTGTCAGGGTCTGGCCATACCTCGCCACCGGCTCGTGGAGGTGAGGTCTCGGCGGTTTGACGCTGAGCCGCCAGCGTCTGCAGCCTACCTTGTGCCAGACGTATTGGTTACCCATTCCTCTGGAATACACAAGACTAGGCCGAGGGAGGGGTCATGTCGTTTGGGCATCACATGATTCTCTGAAGCTCTGCCCAGACATTGTGATGGAATATTGGCCACATTCCACTCACATACTTTGGTCTGTCAAGACTGCAAGGTGTCTACTTATTGAGCTTGGTCTGGTCGGAGGCCGGGATGATCACTCTCGGTCCCTTGGCTAAGATCAGACGTATTTGCTGCCCCCAGAAGTAATGCGCCTGGTCTGGTCGGGGGCCGGGTGATCTCAAAAAAAAAAAAACCTCACATAAGCATCACTTTAAATGTGGGCCCGGTGGACCACTGTGGGCAATGGCTCACAGTGGGACTAAGGGTCCACGCCAAAAACAGGGGAGGCGGGGAACCAGCTAGTCTGGAATGACCGCCAAACCCAAATATTAAAAAAAAAATAAAAATATTTATTTAAATGACTGACCAATCAGATTGTCTATCGTAGTCACGTGACACGAATGCGGAAAAGAAATCGGGTGCGAACCTAAAGCCGAGTTCGTTTGCATCTGCCTCTTTGTGGAGTTAACAGCGCGCTTTCATTCTCTCTCGCTTCTCTGTGATTTTAAATTTTACACATTTTCATCATGCCTGGAACAAAAGACGAAGTTGCTGTTGAAGCCCCAGAAACCACCACAGAGCCCATTGTTGTAAAAAAAAGTGGAAGATGTGAAGGCCAAGTCTGAAGAGTCACCAGAAGAGGAAAAAACCACAGAGGAAAAGTCTGAGGTAACAAAAGATGATGAGGAATCAAAAGAAGAAACCACAAATGATGCCAGTTCTGAGGCAGCAGAATCAAATACAGAATCTGAGAGTGCTGCAGAAAAACGACCCGCAGAGGACAAAGATGAAGACACAGAAGATGGAACCCCAAAGAAGAAGGCAAAAACAGATTCAAATGAGACAGAGTCATCAAATGGCACAGACGAGACAGAAGGAGCTACTGAATCTGCTTAAATTCTCTTATCATTCTCTGGATAACATTCGTTTCTTTGGTCTGATTCCTGACTTGTATAAAATAAAACAAAATTGTGTTTCGTTCTTCGAGGAATCTGGTGTGTAATTTATAGTCAGGTTGTAGCAATCATCACGGTTCTCATCAGTTTTATGCTGTTCTTGTCATGAAATGTTTTTGTGTCAAGTGGATTTCTGTTACAGGTGTGAGTATATTCATTCCCTGACCGATTCATATTTGGTAGAATAAAGTTGTTTTTTAAAAGACAGTTAAAAAAAAAAAAATATTTATTTTATTCCACTGAATAAAACACGATGAAGGCGAAAAGCGAGTTACAAGAGTACAAGGTGATTGGCAGGGGTCTGCCAACAGAAAAGAACAGAACCCCAGCATTGTATCAGATGAGAATATTTGCTCCTGATAAAGCTGTTGCCAGGAGTAGATTCTGGTATTTCCTTAGTCAGCTTAGGAGATTGAAAAAGGCAACTGGTGAAATAGTCAGTTGTCGCCGGATTTATGAGACAAAGCCTCTGAACATCAAGAACTTTGGCATCTGGCTGCGCTACAACTCCCGCAGTGGTACACACAACATGTACAGAGAATACAGGGACCTGACTTCTGGCAAGGCTGTCACTCAAGTGGTACACACAACATGTACAGAGAATACAGGGACCTGACTTCTGGCAAGGCTGTCACTCAAGTGGTACACACAACATGTACAGAGAATACAGGGACCTGACTTCTGGCAAGGCTGTCACTCAAGTGGTACACACAACATGTACAGAGAATACAGGGACCTGACTGCTGGCAAGGCTGTCACTCAAGTGGTACACACAACATGTACAGAGAATACAGGGACCTGACTTCTGGCAAGGCTGTCACTCAAGTGGTACACACAACATGTACAGAGAATACAGGGACCTGACTTCTGGCAAGGCTGTCACTCAAGTGGTACACACAACATGTACAGAGAATACAGGGACCTGACTTCTGGCAAGGCTGTCACTCAAGTGGTACACACAACATGTACAGAGAATACAGGGACCTGACTTCTGGCAAGGCTGTCACTCAAGTGGTACACACAACATGTACAGAGAATACAGGGACCTGACTTCTGGCAAGGCTGTCACTCAAGTGGTACACACAACATGTACAGAGAATACAGGGACCTGACTTCTGGCAAGGCTGTCACTCAAGTGGTACACACAACATGTACAGAGAATACAGGGACCTGACTTCTGGCAAGGCTGTCACTCAAGTGGTACACACAACATGTACAGAGAATACAGGGACCTGACTTCTGGCAAGGCTGTCACTCAAGTGGTACACACAACATGTACAGAGAATACAGGGACCTGACTTCTGGCAAGGCTGTCACTCAAGTGGTACACACAACATGTACAGAGAATACAGGGACCTGACTTCTGGCAAGGCTGTCACTCAAGTGGTACACACAACATGTACAGAGAATACAGGGACCTGACTTCTGGCAAGGCTGTCACTCATGTGGTACACACAACATGTACAGAGAATACAGGGACCTGACTGCTGGCAAGGCTGTCACTCAAGTGGTACACACAACATGTACAGAGAATACAGGGACCTGACTTCTGGCAAGGCTGTCACTCATGTGGTACACACAACATGTACAGAGAATACAGGGACCTGACTTCTGGCAAGGCTGTCACTCAAGTGGTACACACAACATGTACAGAGAATACAGGGACCTGACTTCTGGCAAGGCTGTCACTCATGTGGTACACACAACATGTACAGAGAATACAGGGACCTGACTTCTGGCAAGGCTGTAGCTCAAGGCTATCGTGACATGGGTGCACGTCACAGAGCACGTGCTCATTCCATCCACATCATCCGTGTTGAAGAGATTGCTGCCAGCAAGTGCAGGAGGCCCAACACATTGCAGTTCCATGATGCAAAAATCAAGTTTCCACTGACCCACAGGGTTCACAGGAAACTTCATGCCCCAAGATTTGCTGCCAGTAGACCACACACAACTTTATAATTTGTTTGTGAAATAAACTTGCAACTTGACATAATAAAAAAAAAAAAAAAATTATTTCTGCCGCTAGTGTTACAGGTGCAGCTGACGGCCGGAATAAAACCATCAAACACAACTTTACGAGGGAGGAAATGTCTAGCCTGCACAAGCTAGAATAAAACCATCAAAGACAACTTTACGAGGGAAGAAATGTCTAGCCTGCACAAGCTAGAATAAAACCATCAAAGACAACTTTACGAGGGAAGAAATGTCTAGCCTGCACAAGCTAGAATAAAACCATCAAAGACAACTTTACGAGGGAAGAAATGTCTAGCCTGCACAAGCTATAATAAAACCATCAAAGACAACTTTACGAGGAAAGAAATGTCTAGCCTGCACAAGCTAGAATAAAACCATCAAACACAACTTTACGAGGGAGGAAATGTCTAGCCTGCACAAGCTAGAATAAAACCATCAAAGACAACTTTACGAGGGAAGAAATGTCTAGCCTGCACAAGCTAGAATAAAACCATCAAAGACAACTTTACGAGGGAAGAAATGTCTAGCCTGCACAAGCTAGAATAAAACCATCAAAGACAACTTTACGAGGAAAGAAATGTCTAGCCTGCACAAGCTAGAATAAAACCATCAAACACAACTTTACGAGGGAGGAAATGTCTAGCCTGCACAAGCTAGAATAAAACCATCAAAGACAACTTTACGAGGGAAGAAATGTCTAGCCTGCACAAGCTAGAATAAAACCATCAAAGACAAATTTACGAGGGAAGAAATGTCTAGCCTGCACAAGCTAGAATAAAACCATCAAAGACAACTTTACGAGGGAAGAAATGTCTAGCCTGCACAAGCAGATTGACTATTCAGATAAATACACGGACGATGAATATGAATACAGACATGTCATGCTTCCTAAAGAGATTGCTAAACTTGTTCCCAAGACCCATTTAATGTCCGAGACAGAATGGCCAAGCATCGGTGTCCAGCAAAGTCAAGGATGGATACATTATATGAGGCATGGCCCAGAGCCACGTGTGCTGCTGTTCAAAGGTCCTTGTCTATCAAGCCTGTGTCCTTAATACTCTTCATTTTGGCAGTGAAACCTGGACAACTTACTCACGCCGAGAGAAACGTTTAAACAGCTTTCATATGCGGTGTCTGCGAAGAATACTTGGTATTAAGTGGCAAGACATAATCACAAATACTGAAGTATTGGAAAGATCAGGTTGTGTGACGGTGTATTCCATGCTCAGTCTTCGTAGACTTAGATGGATAGGACATGTTAGGAGGATAGATGATGGTAGAATACCAAAGGACATCTGTTTTGGTGAATTACAGATGGGTAAGAGATCTCAGGGTCGGCCTCTACTACGATACAAAGATGTGTGTAAGCGGGACATGATTGATACAGGCATTGATAATGTACATTGGGAGCAAGTCGCCGCTGAACGTGTTACATGGAGCGCAACTATCAGAAATTGATTAAAGACAAAGGAGAAAATGATTGCAGATAAAGCACACACAGAGCGTGAGAGATGTAAGATGGTGCACAATGGTGGAAATGACCATGTTTTCACATGCATCTACTGTGGGCCAACATTTGCAGCAAGAGTTGGCCTTACCAGCCACACTCGCCACCGCCATGGGTCGTAGTTATTAAGCCTTTTTGAAGCACAATGTACCAAACTATCGTCTGTCAAGACGGAAAGGTGCCAAAGGTGCCAATGAATGCACCAAATGCCAGCATCCCAAGTTACAGTGGTATCGCAGCCTTGAATGTTGTCCAGATTTAGCAATACACCATCCCTTTTTAGCCAGATCCGATCTTTCCAAACCAGTGCAGTTCAACATGATATTGATCAGGCTGCTAAATATATTGGTGCTGGAGCGGCAACCGTTGGTGTCGCTGGCTCAGGGGCTGGAATTGGCAGCGTCTGTGGAAGTCTGGTGATAGGCTATGCTCGTAACCCTTCATTGAAGGGTCAGCTTTTCTCTTTGCCATCTTGGGATTTGCCCTGTCCGAAGCTATGGGTCTCTTTTGTCTGATGATGGCCTTCTTGCGGCTGTTTGCATTTTATCACACTAGCCACAGATCTAGATAAATATATTATTTCATGTAGTTTTAACAAAGGATACCACATGTAATGGTGTGTGTAACAAAGTAACAATAATATCTTGTTCATGCTTTGAAAAAATGGTGCTTTAGGCAACAAGAGTTTTTGCGTGAATTTTTCAGCTCATTTACCTGGGGAAAATCGGGTAAATTGGGAGTAATTGTATATAGCTGCACACAAATTTGATTTAGATGAGGTAGTCTTTGTGGCACAGACTAGAGACTGGTGTAGATGAGGTAGACTTTGTGGCACAGACTAGAGACTGGTGTAGATGAGGTAGTCTTTGTGACACAGACTAGAGACTGGTGTAGATGAGGTAGACTTTGTGACACAGACTAGAGACTGGTGTAGATGAGGTAGACTTTGTGACACAGACTAGAGACTGGTGTAGATGAGGTAGACTTTGTGACACAGACTAGAGACTGGTGTAGATGAGGTAGTCTTTGTGACACAGACTAGAGACTGGTGTAGATGAGGTAGTCTTTGTGACACAGACTAGAGACTGGTGTAGATGAGGTAGTCTTTGTGACACAGACTAGAGACTGGTGTAGATGAGGTAGTCTTTGTGACACAGACTAGAGACTGTTGTAGATGAGGTAGTCTTTGTGACACAGACTAGAGACTGGTGTAGATGAGGTAGTCTTTGTGACACAGACTAGAGACTGGTGTAGATGAGGTAGTCTTTGTGACACAGACTAGAGACTGGTGTAGATGACGTAGTCTTTGTGACACAGACTAGAGACTGGTGTAGATGAGGTAGTCTTTGTGACACAGACTAGAGACTGGTGTAGATGAGGTAGTCTTTGTGACACAGACTAGAGACTGGTGTAGATGAGGTAGTCTTTGTGACACAGACTAGAGACTGGTGTAATGGGGCCAGAAGTCGACGCTAGCAGTGGACAGGTTGTTGTGTAGCTATTACTGCCGCCTCTTCTGTGGAAATGGTTTTTTGTATTTATTATAAAATTCATGCAAATAAATTCCGTTTCATAAGTTGAACATGAAAAATAAAATTTAACAATAATTTTTTTTGGCCTTTTACAAGCCAGATAAAAATGTGTTTTGATGAATTCTATAAGACACAATTTAACAATATTACTTTTATAATGTTATAAAAGTGTACGGAATAGTCTTCCCATGTCAATCAAATCAGAAGCAAATAGCTGCGGATATTTCGGGAGATATAAATGCGGAAGTGCATAAACTTAAAAACATCACGGACAAGTGGTTACTTCTGTGCAACCCGAAAGAACCTCTGCCACATTACGTGGACATGGAGTTGGACGGGGTAGAAGACAAGCTACACCGTCTCTTGATCACAGTTCCGGGGCGCCGTACGGCGAGTACAGTCTGTGGTGAGGACTCCCACTGGAGTAATAAATGTCCGTCCAAAGTACAAACCCAGAAGGGACCTAGATTAGCACAAAAAGTCACCTCGAACTCCCAGACAGATCAACATAGTAAAGAGGATGAAGACGGTTTCCAGCTGGTCAGTCGGAAAAGGGGAAGCTCAACCAAGAGCCTGTCTGACGGGGAGAGCTGACACCTCCAGCCTGCCAAATACCTGTTACCACGCTGCCGCCCCTCAACAACCACGACTACCCTACACCGCCTGAAGCGCACAGGTCAAACAAAAAGAAATGTGTAAGTAATTATACTGAACAGGTAACGACCAGCGCCATGACCGGAAGAGACAGTGATAATATTAACACACCACCACGACAAAGAAACATGTCAGATTCTTCTCCATGCCTCGTTATTGACTTAGAGATTTCAAGCCCGGCGAAGGAATCTACTGAATATCTCCAGAAATGATAACATGAATACAGGCAGTTTGAAACAAGAAACAAAATTATACTCAACCGTTTAGTTTTGTCGTTTAGTCGTCGGATCAACATCACGGCACACGGTTTAACCCATAAGTGCTCCGTTTTCCTACTGACTCAAACCTGAGTCTGGAGAAACTCAGCTCAATGCACTAACTCCGTTGCATCGGCTAGGATCCTGAAATACTTTACGTAGATTTTTAACTCGAAATTTTGCCCGGGCAGCGCCGTTAGGTTACTCTTTTTCGATTTCCAACTGCCAAGGGATATTTTACGTGCGCGACAATGCACACGGGCGTCCGATCTCACTACCCAGAGACCAGGGGGTATTTTATTACTGGAAGTCCAGGTGGATTAAAAAGAAACATAAGTCCCGGTCCTCACCTGGTCCTGAACCCGGGACCTTCAGCACTCGAGGCTGACACCATACCTCGAGACCACTCAGCCCCCCAATAAACAATATATACTCAGTTCTCAATATTCTCAATTCTCCCCCCCCCCCCCCCCAATACTCAACCGTTTCTTATATTACAACAAAATTGGCAGCGGAAATTAAAATAATGAGTATTAAAATTCGAGGTATAGAATCCAAAATTAATCATCTTATACCACTCATACACAAATATAAACCTGATTTTATACAGGAAACTAACGTTAACACCGACGAACACGCATCATATATCTCAACATGCTTAGGTCTAAGACACTCATGTTTTAGTCTTAGTACTCAACATATCGGATGTTTGTTTTTTTTTGCATATCCTTTACAGGACATCGCTGTCAATACCAGCATCTTTCAGCTGTATGTTGATTTCTTAGCAAGATTACGCTCAGTAGTTTGCCATTGCTTTTTATGCGGCCGGCTCACATACCCAGTAAGTTACCGATGCGATTCGAACCACTGCTGATTCTCACCGTCATCACGTTACCCACGAGAGTATACGAGATTATGGAGAAAAACTTGTATCGTATAAAGTGCGAACTTGATGGGAGTGTGTGTCTGAACATGTATAGTTTAAAGTGTGAACTTGATGGGAGTCTGTGTCTGAACATGTATAGTATGTAGTGTGAACTTGATGGGAGTGTGTGTCTGAACATGTATAGTATAACGTGTGAACTTGATGGGAGTGTGTGTCTGAACATTTATAGTATGAAGTGTGAACATGATGGGAGTGTGTCTGAACACGTATAGTATGAAGTGTGAACTTGATGGGAATGTGTGTCTGAACATGGATAGTATGAAGTGTGAACTTGATGGGAGTGTGTGTCTCAACATGTATAGTATGAAGTGTGAACTTTATGGGAGTGTGTATCTGAACACGTATAGTATGAAGTGTGAACTTGATGGGAATGTGTGTCTGAACATGGATAGTATGAAGTGTGAACCTGATGAGAGTGTGTGTCTGAACATTTATGGTATGAAGTGTAAATTTAATGGGAGTGTGAGTATGAACATGCATAATATGAAGTGTGAACTTGATGAGAGTGTGTGTCTGAACATGGAGAGTATGAAGTGTGAACTTGATGAGAGTGTGTGTCTGAACATGTATAGTATGAAGTGTGAACTTGATGGGAGTGTGTGTCTAAACATGGAGAATATGAAGTGTGAACTTGATGGAATAGTGTGTATAACACACAAAATAGTCGCTTGTTAAAGTTTGCAGAAGCCATAATGATCATTCTAAATATTCTAGTTTTGTGCAAACAGATAGACATGTTAGTCAGTTTAAAATTACCGTGGTAGACAATTGACATTACTGTATATGTATATTTCAGCTTGAAGGATGTATCTAGTTATTTTACTTTATATAGCGTCTAAACTATATACTGAGAACCGTAATCGAACGTTCTATAGAAGTAAACAAAGATCTACACCATTGCTTCATTGACTACACAAAGGCTTTTGATAAAGTGCGACATGTCAACATGATAAGGATGCTTGAAGATCTACAAATTGATGGGAAAGACCTTAGACTTGTAAAAAACATATATTGGAAACAACAAGCTGCCATAAGAGTTGATAATGAAGTAAGCCAATATCAGCCTATTAAGAGAGGTGTGAGACAGGGATGTGTAATGTCTCCAGATCTGTTTTCCCTGTACAGTGAAAATATTTTCAGAAATATTGAAAATATGGAAGGAATCAACATTGGGGGACGATGCATCAATAACATTAGATATGCAGATGATACAGTCTTGATTGCAGACAATGAACAGGACCTGCAAAATTTAGTAGATGCGGTTGTTACACACAGTGAACAACAAGGGTTAGAATTAAATTGTAAAAAGACACAGATTATGGTCGTCACTAAGAAGAACGAAATACCACAGTGTAATATACAAGTAAATGGGAATATTCTTCAACAAGTGAATAGGTACAATTACCTCGGAACAGTAATAACATCTGATGGGAGATGCCTTGAAGAGATTAGAACAAGAATCGCCATGGCAAAAGTAGCCTTTAGCAAGATGAAAAACATACTGACCAATAAAAAGATGTCAATTGAAACGAGAAAAAGAGTGTTGAGATGCTACATAGAACCTGTACTTTTATATGGATGTGAAGCTTGGACAATGAGCAGCCAGGCTGAAAAACATCTGATGGCTGTAGAAATGTGGTTTCTGAGGAAAATGCAAAGAATACCATGGACAGCCAGAAAGACCAATGAACAAGTCCTTCAAGAAACAAATGAAGATCGTAAACTGATCAGAGACATTAGACGTAGACAGTCACAATTTTTTGGGCATGTTATGAGAAGAAATAATTTGGAGAACTTGGTGACAACTGGTAAGATCGAGGGGAACAGACCAAGGGGAAGACCTAGAAACAAGTATCTGGATGGCTTGGCCTTGTGGCATGGTCGAGAAAAAAACACGGAACTGATCCACGACTCTGTTGATCGAGTGAGATGGCAGAACATGACCGCCCACGCTTACCGGCATGGCACATGATGGATGGATGGAGCGTCTAAACTATCTAGTGACATTTGTAGTCTTCTGTCTTCCTTTCCCCTCTTATTTGGATTGCTGACGATTTGAAAACTATCGAAGTCTTCATTTTGTTTTTGATTGTTTTCTTATGTGTTGTTTTCTTGTGTGTTCGTGTCTTCCTGTATGTTGATTTGAATATTGAAAGTTTGTGTCAGTTCTGTTCTTTTCTGTGGGGGAGTTGCTCGCACGAGAGGCGGGAAATCGTCTTGACTTTGTACACCAATTGCTGCTGCTGGTGTGTATGTGTGTATATGTGCGTGCATGTGTGTTTATCAATGTGTATGTGTCTATGTGTGTATATTGAGGTGTATGTGTGTATGTTTGTATGTTTGTGTGTGTGTGTGCATGTATGCGTGTGTGTATGCATGCATGTATGTGTGCTTACGTGTGTGTGTAAGTGTGTGTATGTGTATGTGTATGGGTGTGTATATGCATATGTTTGTATTTGTATGTGTGTGTATGTGTGTGTGTATGTATGTGCGTGTGTATGTATGTGCGTGTGTGATGTTTGTGTATGTATGTGTATATGTTTATGCGTGTATGTGTGCTTGCATGCGGTGCATACGAGGTAGTGTGTATTTGTATGTTATTGAGAGTGTGCATAACTGTGAGAGTTTTTGTAAACGATGCAAGTATTATGCAGATATGTATGTGTGCGTGTATGTTTATGAAACTGCGTGTATACGCGTGTCTGCCTGTCTCATTACACGGTAACATGCATTGTTTATGTTACAAAATCCGCTTAAGAATGTTATTATTTTTTTCCTATGTGAATGTAACATCCACAATTGATGAACGAAAGATTTAATGATTGGAAGGGCCGAATGTAAGACGGGCCTACGTGTCAAATTTGTGACCCTTTGAAAATAAAGTTTGTTCGTTCGTTCGTATGGTCTGTCTATCTGTCTGTCTGTCTGTCTGTCTGTCTGTCTGTCTGTCTGTCTGTCTGTCTGTCTGTCTGTCTGTCTGTCTGCCTGTCTGTCTGCCTGTCTGTCTGTCTGTCTGCCTGCCTGCCTGCCTGTCTGTCTGTCTGTCTGTCTGTCTGTCTGTCTGTCTGTGTTCTAAACACTCTGCCTGCTGCCGTGAAGTTGGAGACCATAACCTACAACTATCTGTTGGCTGCTCTTCAACTTGATACACCATCTGCACGTATGGCTTCACGTAACACTGATGGGGGGGGGGGCGCTAAACGGGTACCCCCACCTTGCCCAAGGGTGTTCAGTAGGTAGCGGAGGGAAGGAGGCGGTACTTTTGCTTTCTTTCACCCCAAACAAACTTTGCGAGCTATATTTAGAGTCACCAGCTATATTTAGCGCCGACGGTGATCTCCTCTGTATTCGGCTGGAGTGCGTGTCAGTGCGTTTCAATTACCCCAGACCACAGTGTTGTTTCTTTGGGCTGTGGCAACCGTTTCTGTGTGAGTGTCTGTCTCATCATGAGTTTTCTGGAACTGGCAGCAGCTGTCCACGACAAGCAGAGTAACGTGGCTTTTCTGCAGCATCATGGCATCTTACATTCTGCATGACGCTGTTCTCATAATCATGTCATGGTGCTATCGCTGACTGAGCGTCAGGACAGATGGAGATGCCGACAACATTCATCATGTCGGCAGGACATCCCGCTGAGACAAGGCACATGGCTGCAAGGCTCGTGTCTCCCGTACAGACAGATCATTCTTTTCATATACTGCTGGTCTCAAGAGTTGACAAGCATTTCATTTGGCCAGTTACAGTTGGGGATGTCGCCGAGAGCAACTGTTAACTGGAGTAATTACCTACGAGAGGTTTGTGCCCACAAACTGTTAGTCAATCCGGTAGTAATCGGGGGACCAAATACCACTGTCGAGATAGATGAGAGCCTATATAAAAGGCGCAAACATAATATGGGACGAGTGTTGACACAACAGTGGGTATTTGGTGGCATCTGTTGTGAAACTGCTTCAAGTTCTGTGTTCCAGACAGAACAGCAGCAACGCTTCTGCCGCTGATCAGGACACACATTCGGGCCAGGCACAACTGTAGTCTCCGACCTCTGGCGTGCGTACAACGGAATTGGAAGTATTCCCGAATTGACGCATCTCACAGTCAACCACTCCTACAACTTTGTGGACCCTACCACCGGTGCACATACTCAATGTATCGAGCGCATGTGGAGAACGGCCAAGGAGAGAAACAGGAGGCAGAATGGAACACGCAGGCATCTACTAGAGTCCTACATGTGCGAATTCATGTGGCGCCGACAGACTTCTTCTTCTTCTTCTTTCGTTCGCCTAAAGCATGTCTGCAACTGCAATGTCGTCTCTTGTATGAATCTAACAGTCTTTTTTAGTTCATTCAGCGGTCCATAGAGTTTATCTTCCACTGTTGTCTCTCTAGGCCAGAAGGTTCGCCTGGATATGTTGTAGTTTGGGCAATCCTGGAGTATGTGCTCTGCTGTCCGCGACGCCAAACCACATGTGCACATGGCTGAGTCACCAATCTTGAATTTTGTATACAAGTGGTTGCGTAATCTATTGTGTCCTGTTCTGAGGCGCAGAAGAATGACCTGTTCTGGTCTGTCCATAACGTGGTAGTCGTCTTGAGTAAGGTTTGGTGGCTTTCTGATTGATTTGATCATTCTTTTCTTTTGGTGGTATGTAATAGGCACATCAGGTTGTTCTTCTTTTGCTCCTTCCTTAGCCAATCGATCAGCTCTGTCGTTTCCGGGGACTCCACAGACTAAATGCGCTGGTCTAGATGTGTTCAACACCATTCTTGCGGACATTGTTGGATTCTGGCCACCGCAAGAATAGCGCACCACCGCCGCATAGAATTGCGCACCGAGCTACGGCGCAACACACGGAAACCCCTGGATGTTCGGCGCAACACAGGGAACCCCTGGATGTGACGTCATACCATGGGATTCCCTTTTGTTTGGGGAGAAAGAAAGCAAAAGTACCAAGGAGGCTCCTTACCTCTCCTTTGAGAGTTGATACCACTACCCCGCCACTCAATATAACAACATGACAGTTATTCCAAGGGAAATTACTAAAAATAACATACATGTATTATCTTTATTTATTTATTTTTTAATATCTTACTTTTTGATATAATTTACATAGAAATTAACGACAGTTATTTGCAGCAGAAACAACGGTGTACTAATTTTAGGTTATCTTCAAAGTTTATGTGAAAGTAAAGGATGTGATTTAGATATTTGAGAATTGCATAAAGATGTTTTCTATTTCTCCTATTTATTTTATTATATGTCTTATAGTTTTTAATATCACATTATCTTCTATGTTTCAAGGAATTAAAAACTTTTTGTCCGGCCTGTAAAAGACCCCAAACATCCTAAATATTCAGCACCTTGTATTGTTATCCATCGCAGCTAACTTCATACATTCCTTATACCTCTCTCTCTCTCTCTCTCTCTCTCTCTCTCTCTCTCTCTCTCTCTCTCTCTCTCTCTCTCTCTCTCTCCAAGCAAACGTCATAAACATGTTTTGCAGTTTACTCTGTAAAATGGGATGCTTGTTGAGATGTTCAATGTATGGAATATTTTGTAGGTACATACCATTTTCAGAAAGCAACGGTGAATGAGAATAATTGGAGTATGAAAGATTCAGTCATACCGTTAAACGTGCTTAAATAAAACTATGTGTGAATTAAAATACTTGGAGTATGAAAGAATTTCTATTGACAGATTTTAGGATGTATTTGAGCAATTGATTACTACATCACCATCAGCAACACGTAATATGTAGGTAATTACACCATGCCATCAATGTAATATTATCATGTGTATATGAATGTATATGTTGTATTTGAAACTGTAAAATCAAAAACACACATAACGCCCCTTATAAAAACAAACTGCTTTGAACGAAATAAACGTTTATTTACAATTACTAATAATAATAAAAACTCGCTTACAAATAATAAAATAAAAACAAAACTCGCTTACACTCAGGAATATAAATGACCGTAGACCCCGAGGTAGACCAAGAAGACGGTGGAGAGATAATATATATACAGACCTACAAGCACTTGGAATCAACGACTGGCAAGAGAAGGTCAACCAGAGAGACGAATGGAGACGGATTGTATCTGCAGCAAAGAACCTCAATGGCTCGGAAAGCTGAATAATAATAATAATAATAATAATAATAATAATAATAATAATAATAATAATAATAATAATTAATCAAAGTGTATTATCTGTTCTTGTATGACGACAGTGATTACGGGTAGACTGACTTATCTGCACTTGATCTGGCTATGGTCAGCAGCAGAGGCGGTCATCACAATGACATACAGGGACTTGGAACCTCATGGGACGGCTCTTGCTCCTGGGGAACCCTGAGCCCTAAAAATTAAGCAAATTTTTAATATTCAGGACAATCAAACGCAAGCTATTTTGTTTACAGCTATGTTCTTAAGCAGTGAGTAAGTTTTTGCCGCCTTCATTAACATGTGATGCATATGCAGGTCCGCATGGCCGAATAGAAAAGAACGCGTGTCCTTAAATATCCGGTGTGCTGATGTCGAAGTAAGCGGTTGAACCCCTACACCGTACAGCTGGACTAAAATGTTGACCTGTCTTCATTGACTTGGGGAAGTTAATTACAAGTACCTCTGAAGTCGGAGTGAGTTCGCTTGATGGCGAGGGACGCCGTTAAGAAGGAAAGCTAACCCACACGCAAAATGCAATCCATAACTACTATAAATAGTGTGTGTGTGGACTACGCTTGGGTTCAAAGCGAGCGAGCGCAAAAACATATATATAAATATATATATAAATATGATGCATGCAATTATGGCTATTTTTTTACATTGTTATTATTATCTTATATATAAAAAAGGATCTCCGTCCAAATGTATGTCCTTTATGCGTTCGCGAACGGCCCATCCGATTGAGATGAAATTTTCTACACGCCTTCCTTTCAATCCAGCGCTGCCAACTGTGATATTTTGTTAGTGTGAAATTGCCTGCTTACTCAGTATTATTTCATTTTTCATCATAATGTCATATATCTCAGGGGACCTAACTCTGTAAAAGTTATTTCAAGGGGCATAACTTTTCTGTATAACTTATAGTCATATTGTGGCATCGTTTTCAAAGATTTATAAACTCTTTGTCCATAGTTATGTACCGGCATATGAGTTATAATAAATAATGATACAATCTGTAAGGCATTTTCAAATTTTTCATAAAAATAATGCACAATGCATAACATTGTAACTCATCTTTTTTTGCTTAAGAAGTTACTGTAGTCATGCAGGTGATTAGAAAGAGTTTTCATTAAAAATAATGGATGGTGTGTGGAAGGACATTCTTTTAAGTTACTTTTTTTGTTGTATGAATTTAATGAGAACTTATATGACTACTTATATGAATTAAATGAGATGCTCCACACCAGGGACTGGGCGAAGCCGGGCAGGGTCAGGCAGACAGACAGACAGACAGACAGACAGAGAGACAGACAGACAGACAGAGAGACAGACAGACAGACAGACAGATAGATAGTCGGGAACGGGAACTTATATGACTACTTATATGAATTAAATGAGATGCTCCACACCAGGAGCTGGTCAATGCCGGGCCGGGTCAGACAGACAGACAGACAGACAGACAGACAGACAGACAGACAGACAGACAGACAGACAGACAGACAGACAGACAGACAGACAGACAGTCGGTAACGGGAACGGGAGCTTATATGACTACTTATATGAATTAAATGAGATGCTCCCCACCAGGGTCTGGGCGAAGCCGGGCCGGGTCAGCTAGTTTAATTCATAAAACAAAACAAAAAAAATCAACAAAAAAAATGTGATGGGCCTGTTTCAGGCCATATACCTTACTAAAAGAATGGATCTCGCTTCTCGGAATCTTGGCTAAGATCAAAGTGTAGTATCTGCACTTAATATTACCAGGACTACATGCAAAGGTGGTCATCCGAATGAAAACTAGGGACGTGGGACCTAATGGGGCGGGTATGGCCCCCTGGTGAACCTCGAGCCCTTATTTAATAACATGAACACTTACAAAGATTCGATGCGCTTTGGGAAAACCCTTATTCTTCTTCTTTCATTCGCTTGAAATATGTCTATATCTGCAATGTCGTCTCTTGCATGAATTAAACTGTTTTTTTTTCAGTTCACACAGTGGTCCATAGAGTTTATCTTCCACTGTCGTCTCTCTAGGCCAGAAGGTTTGCCTAGATATGTTATATTTTGGGCAGTCTTGGAGTATGTGCTCTGCTGTCTGCGACGCCAATCCACATGTGCACATGGCTGTTTCACCAATCTTGAATTTTGTATACATGTGGTTGCGTAATCTATTGTGTCCTGTTCTGAGGCGCAGAATAATGACTTGTTCTGGTCTGTCCATAATGTGGTAGTCATCTTGAGCAGGTTTTGGTGGCTTTCTGACTGATTTGATCATTCTTTTCTTTTGGTGGTATGTAACGGGCACATCAGGCTGTTCCTCTTTGGCTCCTTCCTTAGCCAATTGATCAGCTCTGTCGTTTCCGGGTACTCCACAGTGGGATGGTATCCACTGTATGGTGACTTTATGCTGACTGCTAAGTTCAGAAAGTAGTGTCCTTAGTACTGGCAATTTCCCAGAGAGGAGCGCCTCGAGTACTGATTTTGCATCTGTTAGTAGCACCACAGGTTGTGTACCATTGCTGTTATTTAGTAATTTCTCTGTTGCTATCTTGATTGCCTCAATTTCGGCATCATAGTTATGGCAGTACTTTCCTGTCGGTACTCTGGCTGTGTCCCTAGTATTATTTGGGTATTCTATGTACACTCCGGCTCCTCCATTTCGAACAGCATTTTGTGCTGACCCATCTGTGTAGACTCGGATCCAGAGGTCCTGTGGGTATTCTTCATCAAGGAAGCTGAGAGTGGCTGTTCTGCGCTGCACACTGTTCTGTTCTTCCTTGTCAAATATTCCTCTCACTTTTGTCTGGATTTGTAACGATAGTCTATGCTCATCTTTCCATGGAGTTCGCTCTGGAATAGTTGTTAGGGGGATACCAACTGTGGGCAGATCAGTGGTTTCTCTGCAGAGTCGTTTGGCCTGGTGGATAAAACTACTTCTTTTCAACCGCCCCATAGCTAGGTTTTCAAATCTGTTCTTCATAGGGTGGCCTGGCAAGCTGAGGAACTTTTCTGCTTGTATTAGCGTTTTCGTATCTCTGCGCTCACTCAGTGCCTGTGTCCTCCCCATCTTCTCCATTTCCACTATAGGGGTTGATCTCATCCCTCCTGTGGTGACTCTAAGTGCTTGATTTTGCACCTTGTCCAGCTCTTGTAGTGTGGTATTTGATGCTGAACACCACGCAGTTGACCCATATTCCAGGTGTGGTCGTATGCTCTGTTGGTAAACTTTGCTAAGTATTTTCGTACTGGCTCCCCATGTGGTTCCACTTAGCTTTCTCAGGATGGCTATTTTCCTTCTGGCTTTTGCTACTGCTTTGTTGATGTGCTTTCTCCATGTCAGCTTGCCATCAAATGTTACTCCAAGGTATGTTGGTTCTTTATCTTCTCTTAGGGGTGTTCCATTTATCTGGATGATCCCTGCCTTTTGTTTTGGAGAGAGGGTAAATAGGGTGGTGCTGCACTTGTCAGTGTTTATGCTGACACACCATCTATTTGCCCATGCAGCAAATGTATCTACAGCTCTTTGTAGCAATCTGGTGGCCACTGATGCATATTCATTTGTGCTCCATAGAACCAGGTCATCGGCGTACATTGCCGCTTTAATTCCATGCGGTAGGTGAGCAACAAGATCATTGATGAAGATTAGAAAAAGTGTGGGGGACAAGACTCCGCCCTGGGGGACACCGTGACGCAGTAGTACTTTCTTGCTCTTGAGTCCGTCTATCTGTACTCGGGCTCTTCTGTTGTGCAAGTATGCTTTCACCCATTTGTACATTCTTCCATTGACTTTGCAGTTTCTCAGTTTCTTCATCAGACCTTCTTTCCAGACTTTGTCAAAGGCTTTCTTCAGATCTATCCATGCCGCAAGCACCAGCTTCTTCTCTTGGAATGCATCCTCAATTTCTTGAGAGAGGTAGGTTGTCTGATCTTCCGTAGAGTAGCACTGCCTAAAGCCAGCCTACTGTGGCACAAGGATGTTTTTACTTTCAATGTACCACTGCAGTCTGTGATTGATGATGCGCTCCAGTGTTTTGCAGAGACAGCTGGTGAGGCTAATTGGTCTGTAGCTAGAGGCATTACACACAGTGCTGTAGCTAGAGGAAAACCCTTATGAAAGCCTATTTCTTATAAAGCATGCAACATATTTTACAGACTCACGTCCGTCCATCTGTTGACCTGAAGAATTTACAAGGATTGAATTGTGTTATTGGATACTGTAAGTTTTTTTTTTTTTTTTTGAATTTTAATTACTGAAAACAACAATTCATGGATATAAATTCAAACATCACTACATTTGCCGTTCCACAATAATAGGTAGCATGCAGTTATTACACAGACATTTAGAGAATCTTGCTGAACTTGACAACTAATTTGTTGTGTTTGCAAATGTACAAGAAAACACACAATGCACCTTGTAAGTACACACTGTTTTGTAGGAAAAAAGACCACACTAAACGGAAGACATGTAAATAAAATAGTGAAAAGGGAGATACAATCATCATCATCATCATCATATGCCATGCCGGTAAGCATGGGCGGTCATTTCTCGCCATCTAACGATCACCATTGTCGTGGATCACCTCAGAGTTATTGTCTCGACCATGCCACAGAGTCAAGCCATCCAGGCATTTGCTTCTTTGCCTTCCTCTTGTTCTTTCCCCCTCCTTCTTGCCAGTTGTCAGCAAGTTCTCCAGTTTATTTCTTATCATATCCTTTACAGGACATCGCTGTCAATATCAGCGTCTTTCAGCTGATCGTTGATTTCTTGGCAATATTACGCTCAGAAGTTCATTAGTAGCCATTGCTTTCTGACCGACCGGCTCCATACTCTCATAAGTCACTGACGAGACTCGAACCGCTTCCAATTCTCGTGCGCTCACGTCAACCACGAGAGTATTCGGGGTTACGGACAAAGCTGCTAATTCCTCTGCCAAGGAGGCCGCTTTCTTCTCATAACGTGACCAAAAATGTTGACTGTCTTTGTCTAAATTCTCTAATCAGTTTAAAAT
Source organism: Cepaea hortensis (assembly GCA_963921405.1). Classification (NCBI taxonomy): domain Eukaryota; kingdom Metazoa; phylum Mollusca; class Gastropoda; order Stylommatophora; family Helicidae; genus Cepaea; species Cepaea hortensis. Next base: position 17,137,816 of record OY992895.1, read on the forward strand.
TTTCATTTGTTTCTTGTAGGACTTGGTAATTGGTTTTTCTATTTGTCCATGGTACTCTTTTCAATTTTGCATTTTCCTAAGAAACCACATTTCCACAGCCACCAGATGTTTCTCAGCCTGTTTGCACATTGTCCACGCTTTACACCCATACAAAAGTACAATTTCTATGTAGCACCTCAACACTCTTTTTTTCGTTCCAAATGACATCTTGTTATTGGTCAGTATGTTTTCCATCGTACAAAAGGCCACCTTCGCCATGGCAATTCTTGTTTTAATCTCTTCAAGACATTTCCCATCAGATGTTATGACTACTCAGAAATAATAGTATCAATTCACTTGTTTACGAATATTCCCATTCATTTGCATATCACATTGTGGTATTTCGTTCTTCCTAGTGACAACCACGATCTGCGTCTTCCTACAATTTAATTGTAGCCCTAGTTGTTCACTGTGTGTAATGACCTTAAAGTCACGTAAAAGTCGACCGGGCGGACTATATTGCACCAGATTTTATACCATATGACTCGGTCTCTTTCCGCAGCCCGGAAAGCGTCACACAAAACACGAACTCCGTACCTCTAGCGACGACCCAGAGGAGACATCGAAAAATTTCACTCGTGAACCGAAAGACGCGGCCCGGAATCGAACCCACAACCTTTGGAGCCCGAGTCAAACGGCTTGACCACTTCGCCACGGAGACTCCCTGTTTCCCAAACGGGGAATTGAACCCCAGCCGCCGCGGTGAAAGCACGGAATCCTAGTCACTAGACAACAACCACATATTCTAAATGTTGCAGATCATGCTCATTGTCTTCGGTCAATACTGTATCATCTGCATATCTAATAACATTGATGGTTCTTCCTACAATGGTGATTCATTTCATATTTTCTGCATTTCTGAAAATATTTTCACTGTAAAGGAAAACAAAAAGATCTGTGGACTTTCTACGACACTGCAAGACATGCTATTCTTGGCATCTTTAAAGAAGGTAGTTGGCCATTGCTTTCCTTCTTAACAGTGACCATACTGGTCTATGACCGTAGTGTCATAATCTCACCGCCAGTTCTGCCGCGTCGTCTTCGACTGCGCCTGGCAATTACGGCCAGGCCCAACTGTGAACGACACTAACCACGCTGTGCCAGAGATGGTCAGTCAGTGCAGGCGTGAGACATGAAGTCCACGCCGGGACACAACCCCGATTAGCGGGAACTCACGGCGGGTTAGCTTCAGACGGCTTGGGGACTGCTGGACAGACGGTTTGAATGGAGCTGGTGCGAATTGTGTGTTTGAATAGATAGAAAGCATGTGTGAGTATTAGGAGATTGTGCGCCTGGGTTGTAGGATTGTAAGTTGCATTGCATTTGTATATCTATTGATTTTATTATGACACCGCCATTGTAATTGCGCGATGCATGTAATGGTTGAGATGAGTGAGTAGCGTGAATAAAGTGTTTGAATTGTAGTTGTAGCGTGTCACGTCAAGTCATTCTGTGACCGTGTTTTGTATCGCAATTGTCAGGGAATACGAGCCTGTATACTTGCTGAATGCAAGATTCTGACACGTAGCCATTGTCTCCCCAATGTAACTATCTGTTAGCTGCTCTTCAACTTCATCCACCACCTGCACACATGGCTTCACGTAACCCTGATTGGGGGAGGGGCGGGGGCTAAACGGGTACTCCACCTTGCCCAATGGTGTACCGTAGCAAGCGGAGGAAAGGCGGCACATAACCTGTCCTTTGATAGGGAGATACCCCTAGCCGGCCGGCCAGTATAACAACATAACGGTTATTTCATGGGACATTACTAAAAATAGCATAATGTTTTATGTGATTTAAATAACTGAGTATTTATCTTACATGTTGATATAATTTACATATAAATTAACGACAGTTATGTCACTTAGAAATATTTCAGTAACACTTTTGGGATATCTTTAAAGTTTGTGTATAAGTAAAGGCTTTATTTTAGACATTTGAGAATTTTATAAAGCACTTTTATATTTCACTTCAATATTATATTTAAGGTCATATACTTTTAATATTACGGTCAGTATAATGTTTCTCAGAATTTTTGTCAGCCCTGTAAAAGGGCTAAAATCCTAAATATTTAGCACCTTGTACTTTTATCTAATGCAGCTAACTTCATACATTCCTTTGACTTGCTTTCTCTGTCTCTCTGTCTCTCTGTTTCTCTGTCTCTTTGTCTGTCTGTCTGTCTGTCTGTCTGTCTGTCTGTCTGTCTGTCTGTCTGTCTGTCTGTCTGTCTGTCTGTCTGTCTGTCTGTCTCTCTCTCTCTCTCTCTCTCTCTCTCTCTCTCTCTCTCTCTCTCTCTCGGAAGGGCCCAATGTAAAACGGGCCTGTATGCCCAATTTGTAACCCTTTTAAAATAAAGTTAAATAACATCAAATCAAATCTCTCTCTCTCTCTCTCTCTCTCTCTCTCTCTCTCTCTCTCTCTCTCTCTCTCTCTCTCTCTCTCTCTCTCTCTCTCTCTCTCTCTCTCTCTCCCCGTGAACGCTCAGGGAAACACCATATATGTATGTTTTACAGTTTACTTTGTAAAATGAGATGCTTGTTGGGATGTTCAATGTATGGAAAATGTTGTGGGTATATACCATTATCAGAAAGCAAGGGTGAATGAGAATAAATGGAGTATGAAAGAATTTATTTTGGATGATATTAGTATGCATTACTGCAAATTATTACTTCACCACCATCGTCAACACGTAATATGTAGGTAATTACACCATGCCATGAATGTAATATTATCAAGTGTAAATGAATGTATATGTTTCATTCGAAAATGTAATAACAAACACATACACAATGCACCTTGTAAATACAACCTGTTTTGTTCGAAAAAATTTTGTTGCGTATCCCTTACGGCACGTTGCAATCAACACCAGCATTTTGCTGCTGCTGTTGATGTACTAGGCAAGTGTTACGTTCAGTAGTTTGCCATTGCTTTCTGAATGACCGGCTCCCATACCAGCACGTTATAATACAACGCGACACGGTCTGCTGCACAAATCGGTCGCAGCTGAGCTTCGAACGCCTAGTACCCAGCTCACGAAACAAAACGAAAATAAACGAAATAAACGAAAATACGAAAGTACCAAATAAACATTTATTAAAAAAAACAAATAAAATTCGGCACTTTGGATTGTTTCACGGCATGTTGGCTAAGATCAAAGTGTAGAATCTGTTCTTGTATGACGTCAGTGATTAAGGGCAGACTGACTTATCACAATGACATACAGGGACTTGGGGCCTCATGGGACGGCTATTGCTCCTGAGGAAACCTGAGCCCTATATATGAAGCAAATTTGTAATATTCTGGACACTCAACCACAAATGTTTACAGCTATGTTCATAGGCAATGTGTAAGATTTTCCCGCCTTAATTTACATTTGGTGCATGAAATTATCGCTGTATCTTTTTTTAATCATTATTATTATTATTATTTCAATTCGAAGACAAAAATGTGATGGGTCTGTTTCAGGCTATATACCACCTATTTGCATAGGGCGGAAAAAATATGTCCCAAGGACAAGCCTGCCGGTAGGCGTGGGCGGTCATGCCTAGCCATCCCACTCGATCATCAAAGCCGTGGATCACCTCAGTGTTCTTGTTTCGACTATGCCACGGGGTAATGCTATCCAGATATTTACTTCTCTGCTTTCCTCTTGTTCGTTTTCCCTCAATCTTGCCAATTGTCACCAAGTTCTCCAATTTATTTATTCTCATAACGTGACCAAAAATGTTGACTGTCTACGTATAATTTATCTAATCAGTTTACAGTTTTCATTTGTTTCTTGTAGGACTTGGTCATTGGTTTTTCTATCTGTCCATGGTATTCTTTGCATTTTCCTAAGAAACCACATTTCCAGAGTAATCAGATGTTTTTCTGCCTGTTTAATCATTGTCCACGCCTCAAATCTATTCGAAAGCACAGGTTCTTTGTAGCACCTCAACATCCTTTTCTCGTTGCAAGTGGCATCTTTTTTATGGTCAGTATGTTTTCCATCTTAAAAATGCCTACATTTGCCATTGCGATTCTTGTTCTAATCTCTTCAACACATTTCCCATCAGATGTTAGGACTGTTCCGAGATAATCGTAACAATTCACTTTTTTAAAAATATCCCCAATTACTTGTATATTACATCCTGGTATTTCGTTCTTCCTAGTGACATCCACAATCCGCGTCTTCTTACAATTTAATTATGACCCTTGTTGTTCACTTTTTGCAACAATCGCATCTACTAAATGTTGCAGATCCTGCTCGTTGTCTTCAGTCAATACTGTATAAGCTGCATATCTAATGTTATTGATGATTCTTACTCCAATGGTGATTGCTTTCATATCTTCTACATTACTGAAAATATTTTCACTGTACAGGGACAAAAATCTTAGGAATTTCTATGAGACTGCAATGCATGCTATTCTTAGCACTTTAAAAGAAGGTAGTTTGCCATTGCTTTCCTTCTTAGCAGTGACCATACTGGTCGATGACCGTAGCCATTGTCTCCCAAAAAAGAGATCCTCCGCCTACCGTCGTGAAGTTTGAGACCATAACCTACAACTATCTGTTAGCTGCTCTTCAACTTCATCCACCACCTACACATATGGTTTCACGTAATCCTGATCGGGGGCGAAACGGGTACTCCATCTTGCCCAAGGGTGTCCCGTAGGCTATCGGAGGGAAGAAGGCACCTTTCCTCTCCTTTGATAGGTAATACCCTTAGCCCGCCATCCAGTATAACAACATAACAGTTATTTCAAGGGCCATTACTAAAAATAGCATACATGTATTATGTGATTTAAATAATTGAGTATTTATCTTATAATGTGATATAATTTACATATAAATTAACGACAGTTATATACAGCAGAAAATAATAATCTCTCTCTCTCTCTCTCTCTCTCTCTCTCTCTCTCTCTCTCTCTCTCTCTCTCTCTCTCTCTCTCTCTCTCTCGTGTGAACGCTCATGCAAACGCCATATAAGTCTGTATTGCAGTTTACTTTGAAAACTGGGATGCTTGTTAGGGTGTTCAATTTATAGAAAATTATGTAGGTACATACCATTTTCAGAAAGCAAAGGTGAATGAGCATAACTGGAGTATGAGAGATTCAGTCATACCGTTAAACTTGTTTAAATAAAACTAACTGTGAGTGAGAATACTTGGAGTATGAAAGAATTTCTATTAAAAGATTTTAGGATGCATTAGAGCAAATGATTACTCCACCACCATCATCAACACGTAATATGTAGGTAATTACTCCATGCCGTGAATGTAATATTATCATGTGTATATGAATGTATATGTTGTATTTGAAAATGTAAAATCAAAAACACATACTATGCTTCTTGTAAATACAAACTTATTTGTACGAAATAAACGTTTTTTTTTTTTTTTAAATTCAGCACTTTTAATTGTTTCACGGCATGTTGGCTAACCTCAAAGTGTAGTATGTATTCCATGGGCTTTGGGAAAAACCATTTGAAAATCTTATTTCATATAAAATATTCAACATTTTTTAAAGTATTCACGACCGTCTATCTGTTGAATTAAAGAATTTACAAGGATCCAATTGTGTTATTCTAAAGGATACTGTAAGTTTTTCTTTTGAATTTAAATTACCGAAAACAACAGTTTAAGGATATGAATTCAGACATCGCTACATTTGCCGTTCCAGAATAATAAATAGTATGCAGTTATTACACAGACATTTAGTGAATCTTGCTGCATTTGACGTCTGGGGTCTTTTCCGTGTTTGCAAATGTAAAAGAAAACACATAATGCACCTTGTAAATACACACTGTTTTTTGCGAAATAAAACCACATTAAACGGAAGATATGTAAATGAAATAGTGAAAAGGTACAGAACTTCATCATCATCATCATATGCCATGCCGGTAAGCGTGGACGGTCATGTCTCGCCATCTCACTCGATCACCAGAGTCGTGGATCATCTCTGTGTTCTTGTCTCAACCATGCCACTTGGTCAAGTAATTCAGGTATTTGCTTTTCTGCCTTCCTCTTGTTCTTTCCCCCTCACTCTTGCCAGTTGTCACCAAGTTCTCCAATTTATTTCTTCTCATAACGTGACCAAAAATGTTGACTGTCTACGTCTAAATTTTCTAATCAGTTTACAATTTTCATTTGTTTCTTGTAGGACTTGTTCATTGGTTTCTCTGTCTTTCCACGATAAGGCAAACAACTTGTCACAATATCAATGCTCCAGAGGGTTCGATCCTAATATTACTGGCGTAAATATTGACAGTATGAAGTCACCACACGTGTTAGAGCTGAAGTGGCTCTATTGATCTAGTCAATCTATTGTAAACTGTAAAACAATATTGTACATCTATTGAGTTATGAGTTATCAGTTATCAGTTGGGGTATCTTCGTTGCACTCCGGACATGTCCATAGGTGCTCAGATCCTCCCCCCAGCATATGCATCAGCGTCCGGTGGCTAATAGTGCCAGTTCTGTGTTGGTTGACGAGGCACTTTGTTTTCCCGATGTACCTCTCGCGTCTGGCTGTGCCGATTCTTACTCCCAGGTCTTTCATCCTGGACAGCGATGTGGAATCACTGACGTCAAAATCCTCTGTCCTCGCCAAATCTTTAAGGACGTTAATAACATAGGCACGATCCATGGGCTGGCCATCTACAGGGGGTGCAGAGCCAGCCAGTTTGTCAGCTCGTTCATTTCCCTCGACTCCCGCATGTCCCGGGGCGAAGATGAAGGTGACTTTACGGACAACAGACTTCCGCAGCGATTCAGTCCACTGTCTACGTACAGATCCAGCTTCGACCTTCTGAATCATGCTCATTGAATCACTTAGTACACACACGTTGGTATAATGCTGTGATTCCAGCCATATGAAGGCCTGAGTAACTGCCATCACCTCCATCGTCATGCTGCTTGTACATCTATTGTTCTGGGGCATGCTGGTGCGCTGGGGGAATGAACAGGCAGAAAGATTGGCTGGATCTGCAAAACTTGGTGGAGTATTGATGCATGATAAGGCAGACGTGGTTGCGGCCTTGTGGGAGCACGTGTACACCTCAGAGGAGCAAATGGATCATCACAGTCTGGCAAGAATGCTGCCTTTGTTTTTCCAAATTGATATAATTCCACTTCGATCTTGCCAGTTATCACCAAGTTCCCCAATCCATTTCGTCTCATAACATGTCTAAAACATTTTGACTGTCTACGTCTAATTTCTCTAATCAGTTTACGATGTTCATTTGTCTCCTGTAGTTACTTGGTCATTGGTTTTTTTGTCTGTCCATGGTATTCTTTGCATTTTCCTCAGAAACCACATTTCTACAGCAATCAGATGTTTTTCAGCTTGACTGCACATTATCCAAGTTTCACATCCATACAAAAGTACAGGCTCTATGTATCCCCTCAACACTCTTTTTCTCGTTTCAATTGACATCTTTTTATTAGTTAGAATGTCTTTCATCTTGCTAAAGGATACTTTCGCCATGGCGATTCTTGTTTCAAGAATCTCTTCAAGGCATCTCCCATCAGATGTTATTACTGTTCCGAGATAATTGTACCGATTCACTTGTTGAAGAATATTCCCATTTACTTGTATATTACATAGTGGTACTTCGTACTTCCTAGTGACGACCATAACCTGTGTCTTCTTACAATGTAATTCCAACCCAGCTGCTCACTGTGTACAACAACCGCGTCTACTAATTCTTGTTTCGTATACTTACATATAAAGTTCTACTTTCTTTGGTCTCTTTCGGCAATCATCTTAATTTGCTTTCACATTCCAAGACTCCCCGCCCTACAACAGAAGGGGTTTCATATAAAATATCAACTCTCTTTTTGACATTCAATGAATGTTATGATTGTCCCAAACACAGGAATTTATTGACTTAGCTAAGCATTTCTCCTTCTACTGTAATATATTTTGGTGTTATCTTTCTGTATTTTTTGTTATTCAAAACCTTGTTTACACTGTCCACGGATGCATCATGGTTAGTGAGCTTGCCTGCCAAAACAATGGTTCAGGTTTAATCCTCAGATGAGGCAGGACTATTTGTCCTTTGCCTTGTTCTATAATGTCCAAGAGTTGTTGGAGATCTTTTGTGTTTTCAGCTATCCATACTGCCCTCTGCGTATCGCAAATTGTTTATATTATAACCTCCTACTCTTATTCCCATCTGTCTTTGATCACGCTCATCATCATTTAAAAATATATAAACTGGTTCTAAAAATACACTTTTAGGATTGATTTTGTGCAACATTTCTAGAATCATCCATCAGCACATCCGTGTCAGTACTTGAGACATGCGAGTCACCTGATATCTCTGCAGATGGTTGCTGTTGACAGTTTTCACTGGCCAGTGTCTCTACAGATGGTTGCTGTTGGCAGTTTTCACTGGTCAGTGTCTCTACAGATGGTTGCTGTTGGCAGTTTTCTTTGGCAAATATATCAACCGACGGCTGTTGTTGACAGTTTTCACTGGCCAGTGTCTCTACAGATGGCTGCTGTTGACAGTTTTCACTGGTCAGTGTCTCTACAGATGGCTGCTGTTGACAGTTTTCATTGGCAAATATATCAACAGACGGCTGTTGTTGACAGTTTTCATTGGCCAATCTTTCTACAAATAGAGGCGGTTGGCAGTTTTCATTGGAAAATATGTCAACAGACGGCTGCAGTTGACAGTTTTCATTGGCAAATATATCAACAGGCGGCTGTTGTTGACAGTTTTCATTGGCCAATCTTTCTACAAATGGTGGCTGTTGGCAGTTTTCATTGGTTAATGACTCTGCAGATGATTGCTGTTGGCAGTTTCCAACTGCTGCACTTGCCATAACAGGTACAGTAAGTCTATCTGAAGTACAAGGTACATACTGTTGAGATGTAGATCCTTCCAATATGCTTGCACTGTCACTAGCACCAGAACTCAAGACAGGACTGTCTGATGTGGGATTTTCACAGGCATCTGCCCCTTCCATGTGTTCTTGACCACTTTCTCAGACAGGGATGCAATTTAGACAGTGATGTTAAAATGTGTTCAAAGCTATCTGAACAAACTGAAATCAAATCCAACGTTTCTGAAAATGGCAGAGAGTTTACAAGTATCACTTGGGCTGAAGAGGCCAGCTGAAACTGACAAGTTCGATTCAAGCACAGAAAGACATAAGAAGAAGAAGAAAAAGCAGCATGTGGTACAGCTGGGCAAGTCAGAAGTCTGCAAAAGGAAGATTGCAATGCTGGTTGATTACAATGGCGCAGGCTACTATGGAGTACAAATAAACCCGGACTTTCCAACCATTGAAAGTGAAATCTTCCCAGCATTGGTAAAAATCGGAGCTCAGGATCACATGGCTACACCATCCAAGATGTGGTTCCAGAGAGGTTCTCGCACTGATAAAGGTGCTTCAGCCGTTGGTCAGCTATTCTCTTTGAAGGCGGTTCTGGTCCCAGACCTTGTGGTTAAGATAAACGAAGTCCTGCCGCCACAGATTCGAGTCATTGGATACACTCGCACAACCAATGGGTTTGACTCCAAAAACTATTGTGATAGCCGAACGTACACGTACATGACACCAACATATGCTTTTGCTCCTTTAACAAAGTTTGTTACAGATGAATACCGAGTAGACCCTGAGATCATAACCAGGGTGAGGGCAGTCTTGAGTAGGTTTCTTGGCACTCACAAGTTCCACAATTTTACTCCAGGAGTAAAGTTTGAGCAGGCGTGTGCATCATGATACATAATAAAGTTTGAGTGCTCAGAGCCTTATGTCAGAGAAGGAATCGAGTTCGTGACCATTGAGGTGAAAGGGCAAAGTTTCATGTTACATCATATACGTAAAATGAAAGGTCTGATAATAGCCATCCTCCGGGGTTACTGCGGAGAGTCCACGATAGAAGCTTCATGTGGACCAGAGAAGGTAGACATTCTGAAGGCACCTGGGCTTGGCCTAGTCTTGAAAGCACTTCATATAGATGGCTACAACAAAAGGTTTGGATCTGATGGGGTGCATGATTGGACTCCGTACCAGGAGATTCTTCAGAAATTCATCTCCCACATTGTCTCGCAGGAAAAGACATATATCATCCCCCACATTGTCTCGCAGGAAAAGACATATATCATCCCCCACATTGTCTCGCAGGAAAAGACAGACAGGGTGATGTTTAATGTTTAACTAGCTGTGGACGATTTCATAACTTTGACCAGCCAAGACTAGAAGGCCCACAGAAGCCGTAGGTCAAAGTTGTCAACATGCTTGCAGGAAAGAGCCCGGAACAGACAGAAAGCCGTAGGTCAAAGTTGTCAACATGCTTGCAGGAAAGAGTCCGGAACAGACAGAAAGCCAAGGTTCAGAATTGCGGCCTGTTAAAGCCGGACAAAAATTGACATGTACATAAATATTCAACATATGCAATTCCAATTCCAATTCCAATTTTCCAAAACGAAATTCCAAATTCGGTCTCGTCTAACCTGCTTCCTCAGCGGTGGTTATTATTGAGAGCCGTGGTTGTGTGGATTGTTAGTCCTGATTCCTATTGGTTTTATTGGTTCCGCTCTGTTCGTCGGATAGATTTGTTTTGTGCTATCTGTTTGTTTTCTTTTTCTTGTGTTGGTCCTGATAAAGACCGGTCCTTGGTCGGGCCTACTGGGGCCCTCCTTCTTTCGTTTGTTGGCTTCTTTTCTCTATTAGTACTGTTACGTGCTTGTGGCTTCTTGTGTTATTCTCATCGGGGCTGGTCCCGGTCATGTCCAGTCTTCATAAAGACACGTTGTAGGCAAAGGCAGGGAATTCAATGCAAGCCTCAAGCTGTCCCCCCGGTCAGCAGCCCGAACTCCTTTACGTTTGTTGTTTGGCGTTTTTCATCATCACGTGTGGGTTTGGTGTAGCAACAAGATGACCCGGTCTCATCCCATTTCAGGTGCTCTGCCGGAAGAGCCAACCCACCGTCCTGCCATTTTTTTTTTTAATGTACATAAAGTTTTTGTTTTTGTTTTTTGTTTTTTATTTTTTTATATTTTTATTTTTTAAAACCATAAAAACATGCACACATACATACACAAATATATATATATATATATATATATATATATATATATATATATATATATATATATATATATATATATATATATATATATATATATATACACATCACAGCAACATCAACATCAACAGCAACCCAGAAACATAGCGACTGGTCAGACAGTTCCTATGCAGAACAGGGACGACCGTATAACCTCCCTACACTGTGTGTGTATATATATATATATATATATATATATATATATATATATATATATATATATATATATATGCCGGTCTCTCTGGCTGTGGGGTTATAACACTTTCTCTCTGTAATCCCGTTTATCACGCAGAGTCTCGCAGCGGAGCGAGAACTGAGGTGGTTCGACCCCCGCTCGTGACTTGCGGATACTGAGCCGGCCGCTCAGAAAGCAATGGCAAACTACTGAGCGTAATCTTGCCAAGAGATCAACAGACAGCTGAAAGATGCTGCTGTTGACAGCTAAGTCCTGTGGAAGGATACGCAAAACATATATATATATATATATATATATATATATATATATATACACACACACACACACACACACACACACACACACAGTGTAGGGAGGTTATTCGGTCTTCCCTGTTCTGCATAGGAACTGTCTGACCAGTCGCTATGTTTCTGGGTTGCTGTTTATGTGCAGGCACTCCGTCATTGGTTTCCCAGTTTTGACGAAGTGATCTCTCAGGTCCCTTCGCTCTTTATTGTACTTGTCGAATACTAGTAAGTAGTGTTCGATGGTGTTGTTTTCTCGGCCCTCTCTGCAGTATGGGATTTCTCTTGTGTCTTTCCAATTGCCTAGTCTGATTCCCCACAGCTGTCTGTTTGCCGGTGCTTTCATGTTGGTCTTGACTTGTGGCTTGTATCAGGGTTGACCCAATACTTGGTAGGCATGACGGCCTTTAGCGCTGTCTCGCCACTGTTGCCTCAATTCCTTGAGAAAGTAGTTTTTGACTATATTCTCCCCTTCTACTTTACCTAGGCCTGTGCAGATTTTATTATTGCTGGTTATTCCTCGTTTCGCCGCTCTGTCTGCTTGTTCGTTTCCCAGGATACCCCTGTGAGCTGGTATCCATCCGATGGTGACTTGGCATCCCATGTACCTGAGGTTTGTGGCTGTCGCTAGTATCTCCTCTTTTATGTCGGGTCTGTTGCCTCTATTGAAGTTCCCGAGCGTTTGTACTGATGACAGGGAGTCTGTTAATATACACAGTCTCAGTGGTGGTTTTTGGGCTGCGATATCTAGGCCTTTCATTATGGCTACCAGTTCGGCCGTGCATACTGCTGTCTGGTCTGTTAGTTTGAACTGTCTCTTCATCTTCCAGTCTGGGACCACTACTCCTGCTCCTACCTCTCCCTGTTCGTTCTTGGGCCAGTCTGTGTATATTATGAGGTTGTCCTTACTGATTTCTTGTATGTATTCCTTGGCAGTGTCTCTTGCATCTGTGTCCTCCGTGTCCTTGGTGATGGACTTTGTTAGATTACAGTCAGTGAATGGGACTGTAAGTTCCCATGGTTGGATTGTAGGCTTGAACCGTCTTGTCTGTTTCAGGGTCTCTGCTAGCTCCAATTCTTCCTTCATCTTCTCTGCTGCTTCCCATCCTGCTGGTCTTTGCAGTTTTACTATTGGGATGCCCCCCCCCCTTTTTTTTTTGCTGTTGTTGTCACTGAGCGTTTGGTATCCAGGATGGTTTTTATCTTGAGCTACCTTTACCCAGTAGTTATACGTCAGCTGTTTACGTCTCAGACTACGTGGAAGTACACTTAGTGCCACCTCCATGGCTTCTCTGGATGTCCCTTTTCCAGCACCCAGGATGGTGTTTAGAGCTTGGGTCTGTATGGTGTCTAGCTTCCTCTTGTTGGCTTCTGATGCTGAGTCGTACACAATGCTGCGGTATTCTAGCTTGCCCCTGATAAATGCTTTATAGAATATCAGCAATATTTGGGTGTGGGCACCCCAACCGTTACCTTTTATCACCCGTAGTAGGTTGCTTGCTTTCTTGCCTTTTTTCTAATGTCTGGCATATATGTATTGACCAGTTCATCTGTTCGTCCAGGGTTATTCCTAGGAAGACTGTGCTCTTTGTTCTATTAATGGTTTCCTCTTTTATCTCTATTTTCCAGTCCTTGTTATGATTTATCTTCTTCTTGTTTCTAAATACCATGCTGACCGTTTTATTGGTATTGATTTTGAAACCCCATTTGTCCATCCATGCTGTTAGCTTGTTTATTTGTTTTTGGAGGGGTCCTCTTGTAGTCTTGGCCGCCTTGCCACTCCTCCATATGGCGCAGTCGTCCGCAAATTGAGATAGTCCTGTTTTCTGGGTTTGAATCTCCTCTGTCAGGTCGTTCACCAGTATTTAAAAAATTGTTGGTGAGATGACCGAACCCTGGGAAATGCCGTTTTCTTGCACATATGTGTCGGATACCTCATTCCCTATCCTCACTGAGATACTTCTATCTTTGAGGAAGTTTGCTATGTATTTGTAGGTTCTAACCGCTATGCATACTTTCTTTAGTTTGATTAGTGCGGCTTCACTCCAGCATTGATCGTACGCCTGGGCTAGGTCCAGGAATACAACCAACGTCTTTTCCCCTCTCTTGAATCCTTTCTTTACATGGTTTTCCAATTTGATGATCTGATCCATCGTGCACCTGTTGGCTCTAAACCCGGATTGTGTATGGCTGTACAGTTCATTCTTCTCCAGGTAGAATTGTCAGCAACTTACTTGCGACAGGTATTTCAGGACTCCCCTACTTTTGCACCACACGAAATAATAACTCGTGTAATTTGCAAAAGGGGTACAATTTATTTAGAGCTGATTACAAACAAGCTCCGCGAGCGGAATACTTCATTGACAATAAACATCATAGTACGTTACACAGATGCAATGAAGAGGTGATAATGATACTATTAATCACTGAATGGAATCTACAGCCTAACAATCACTATTGTCTATAAACTTATAGTATTCATAAGGAACACGTCTACTCTCTAGCCGTCTCAGTGGCAGTCTGAGCCACGCTTCTAGTTGCGTGTTCAAACACGGACGTTGGATCCTCCGTGCGCTGGCGAGTCTTGCGTGCGTGGTGTCCCAGCACGCTGGTCAGTTAACTAGAGTAACCTGTACTCCGTGGTTACTCGTCGAGGCGAGTTTCCTAGTGTCTTGGGAAACCCTCGCTCACTTACACTCAGTGCCCTCTTGGTTGACACAAGTGTGTCCAGTGGTAAAGCTATTCATAGCGCTGGTGTCTCTTCTGTCTGGTGTTCTCTAATGGTCTCTGTCTTATCTCTATTTCTTATATTCTTAACTCTGTAAACTCTTATCCAGAGCTTTGACAGGCTTCTCTCCTCTCCGTGTAGTGTTGCAACCTTTTAACTCCTGCTTGTAACACGTTGTGTGGTCACTGAAAAATTGGCTGTCCAATTTTGTCAAAGATCTCATAAGTTGTAAATCTCTCTTCTGGGGATAGAACAAACTCTCTCCTTTCCTTACTCACACTGTTCTATTAATTCACTCGGCTAATTGAGTAACCCATCGTATCAGTACAGTTGGCTATAGATCTTCTTGGGAATTGTTTTGATCCGGAACCGTTGTCTTATGACTTATGTCCTGTCTTCCGTCTTATGACCCTATGTCTTCTGACTTCTGTCCGTTGACTTATGTCTTTTGACCTGTCCTCATATTGCCCAAAATGACAACCCAATACAAGTTGACTCTGTTATGAGTACAACACATAAGCATCGAATGTTCATGTTCCCAATAATATCAGCCCGAACTCGTATACATTAAGTTCTAATCTTCACCTTCTAGCTTCCCTTTGTGAAGAAATATTTTCAATGTTACATCAAGGTTTTTAAGAGGTTATTGTGTCCCCTGATTTGAGTTACTGTTCTTTGAAGCAAATGGTGTATGCAACTTTTATGTGTACGTTTTCCTGTTTGTTTGCGTGTTTGCTAATAAACTACAGTGTACTTAATTTGCTAACATGTGTATGCGTTTCTATTCTACATGTGTGTATTTCTTCGAGCGCCGTAAATCGGATTATTGTGGCTACAAATGTCTGTTATTCTTATTTATGACCACAATTCCGTTTCAAGATGCTCAAAGTATTTTCTGTATTTACTACTACTAAAGTATTGCAGTAACACACTTAAAACTTGACAACACATTGGTTACACAGATTGACACAGACAAGTCACAACAAGACGTTTTAAGCGGCGAACAAAAAATTTGCCGCTACCTCTCTCTCTCTCTATCTCTCTCTCTCTCTCAATGTTTACTATTGTATTCATTCTCCCCTCTCATTTACACATCTTCCATTCATTTTCATACCATCCTTCTGCTAAAACATTCATTCGTCATTAAAATATGGTTCATAATATCAAGTAAATGAACATTACATATTTACACTAAATTATTGGCTGAATTGTACAAGTTTTGACGCCAAATGACTGTGCGGTTTCTTTGCACGTGTCATGCCTATACAAAATATACAGGTTTGTGAGGATGGTTTGTTAGCGATCCTGTTATACTAACTAATCTAAGTAACTGATGTAATTTGGTGTGCTGTTCTAAATTTATCCTAAGGGAAATAATCTAACCAATTAATTACATTTAAGCAAAATGTGTTAGTTACCTTCAAGTATTATTGGTACATAAAATGATGTTAATTCCTAAATGGTTGGGTTAGTTTAGAAATGATATTTTAAATAAATGAATTTATAAATGATTATGTTTATGCTTTGATAAGGTAAAATAATATCCAATAATTACATTTCTAATATAGGTGTAGACTTCAATGGGTTCTTAACTAAATGTAGGTGACTTATAACTATCAAATGAGATAAATAAAGTTATATATGTACTTGAACGTTTTGCAATTTAATTATTAATACAACAATGAAGTTATGTGTACTGTTTATAAACCACTGTTATGTACATATCACAATTACTTTTATATATAATTACACTAAACTAATGTCGTCCTTTCAGGTTTGATGATGGAGCACTGTTCTTTGTAGACTATTTTCATAACATAGTTCATTTAGACAAAGTCTTATATGCTCTCCTTCCTGGATAGTGTTTATATATATAGTTCCCTACTAATCTATGTAGGTTCACATCTAGCACTTCAATGTAAATATGGCTTATATATGTGTTAGCGATGTAGACATACTACTTATGCGTCTGTTCGTTTCACTCATAACTGCAATGTTACTCTTACACAGTTTAAACGCTTGGCGATTATAATGCACTTACAGTGTAACTTTATCACCACATACGGCACTGATCTAAATAGAAATTACAGTGTCACTGTTTCTGGTGATCTCTGGTCGATCTCTCCCTGTACCTCAGGTATTTCAATATTTGACGGTCGACTCAAAGTGTCTGCCAAAGAGTTCAAACTCCCCTTCAAATGCTGGATGGTAAAGGCATAGTTCTGCAGTATCAAGGCCCATCTGTAGACCCTATTGTTCTGGGGAATGCCAGACTGCATAACAGAAAGCGGAGAATTGTCGGTTTCGATCACAAACTGTGCTCCTGCCAGAAACCTATGAAGTTTTCTAACACAATAGATTAAGCTAAGGCCCTCCAATTCAGATGCTGAGTATCTCGATTCAGCTGGGCTCATCTTACGACTTACGTACATTACTGGGTGGAACTTCCCTTCGTAAAACTGGCCTAGGACTCCTGATATGGAAATAGCACTTGCGCCTGTACGTAAAAAAATAGGTAAGATTTTGGTTAGGCAAACGCAAAATAGGTGGAACGCTGAATAAATACTTCAATTTTGATAAAGCACTAATTAACCGTGCATCTTGAACATTCAATTTTGCCGACGCTTTAAAAATATTGGAAAAAACACTGGTGATATCCGCCAGATTGGGAATAAATTTACTATAATAATTAACATGACCAAGTAGACTTCGGACCTGTTTCTTTGTCGTTGGCATAGTCAAATTGAGAATCTTAGTCACAATTTTTTCATCTGTTCTAAGTTGGCCCCTGCAGATGATATGGCCTAGGAAGTCAATTTCTTCCATGCCCAACTCTACTTTAGTTGGTTTGACTGTAAGTCCGAATACTCGCAACCTATTGAAGACATGTCGCAGTTTCTGTAGGTGTGATGTCCAGTCTACAGTATGGATACATATGTCATCTATGTATGTAGAAGTATTGGTTACCCCGTGGAGAAGATCCCTAGTTAGACGGACAAAAGTCGCTGGAGCAGTACGAAGGCGAAAAGGAAGAAATCGCTACTCACAGAGACCTAAAGATGTGGAAAAAGCTGTTAAAGGAATTGAATTTTCTTGCATCGGGACATGCCAATATCCTTTAGTGAGGTCGAGTTTGGAAAAGACGCGAGATGTAGACATATCAAAGATCAAATCCTCTCATGCTGGGATTGGCTCAGCATCAATTTTGGTCACTCTGTTTAAACGTCGATAATCGACGCAGAGTCGAATTGTTGAGTCCTTTTTGGCGACAAGGGCGATAGGGAAGGAATATTCTGACTGAGATTTCTGAATTATTCCATTCGACTCAAGAGATAGTAATTCTTTGTCGAGATTAGCCCTATAATTTAGTGGGATGGAATGAGGTCGAAACTTGATTGGGGTGTTATCAGTCAGAATAATGGAGTGCTCTATTCTGTCTGTCTTTCCTGGGATGTCGGAGAAAATGTCTTTGTACTCCCTCACTAATTCTATCATCTGTCGTCGTTGCTCGTCTGTAAGTTTGCTTTCTATCTGTATGCTCTCGATGGTAACAGTCATGTCTACTGTAGGGACTGGTAATTCTATTCCGTCGTCATCTGTCTCGTTCAGTACTGTTATTGTACTAGCTGTGTGTGCTGTTACCTGGCTAAGTGTGTTTGCGATGTCGTTGTCCTGTGTCGCCCTACTTGGTGTAGTTGTGTTGTGTACGTCTGTCGTCCGATTAATTGGTGTGGGTGCATCTTGTTCGTCTGTCGGTAGTTCTTGTCGTGAGAAGTATGGTTTCAGCATGTTGATATGAAATATCTTTAATTTTCCCTTTATCGATATTTCATAATCGACACCTGATATTTTCCGTTCAACGTTGAATGGCCCTTGCCACGATGTTAGTAACAAATTACGTTTATCTGGTAGTAAAAGCAGAACCTTCTGATTAGGTTCAAGGAGTATTGTTTTAGCACCCTTATTTGCATAGTCGCGGTACATCTGTCCTTTCCTCTCCAAAGATGATTTGGCTATTACACACGCTTTCATTATTCTATCGCGTGTCTCTGTTACCATTGCATACGGTGTTACCGATGTTGGGTTTTCTGGTAAGCTAGTGATTAGCTGATGGTAAATTGTTAGGGGTCCTCGAGGGTTTGCCCCATACACTAATTCAAAAGGTGAGAAACCCGTACTCGAGTGCAGAATTTCTCAATGGGCAAATAGCACTGCTGGCAATAGCATGTCCAATTCAGATGGGTTTTCTGCTGTTACCTTCGCCAGCATGTGTTTGAGATCCCCGTTATTTTTTTCTATGATCTCGTTGCTCATTGGGTGGTACGGGGTACAGAAATGCTGCTCTATTCCTAACAATTTTGTGAAGGCTTGCGTAGCAGCCGAAATAAACTGCGTTCCACGATCTGATAGAATAGTTCGTGGAAAGCCAAAACGACAAAATAAGTGCAAAAATACATTTGCCACATCTTTGGAGGTGATGTATTTTAGTGGAATAGCTTCGATCCACCTGGTACATAGATCCACGAGAGTCAGTATGAATCGGTTTCCTTTGCTCGACACCTGATTTAGGGGTCCAACAATACCGACCGCTACACACTCATATGGTCTAGATGCTAATAATGACCGTTGAACTTCGGCCGTCACATGCTTTCCCTTTCTTACAAGATGTTGACAAATAGTACATGAACGACAGAAAATTTGTATATCAGTACAGAATTTAGGGCAGTAGAAGTGTGACAAAATTCTGGCTCTGGTTTTGTCATAGGCCAAATGTCCAGCAAACGGTGACTCATGTGCGATTTTTAGCACCTTTTGTCGGTATGTTACAGGTGACACCGTTTGCTGAATTTCATGGTTATTATTTGTGTAATAAGGCATGAGAATTCCGTTATGTATTCTAAAATACCAAGATGCATTTTTAGTCACTTTCGCTCGCTCACCTAACAATTTAAAATAAGGTGCGATAGTTTGATCGGTGCGTTGTGCCTCGATAAATTCTTGTCGAGTAGTGTTGTTATTGGCACCGCTGGGTGTTAACAGCTGTAAGATCTCATTCTGCAGGTCAGTATAGTGTGTTATAGTATCTGACCTTGTTACAGCATTAGCCATGTTTGTTTGTTTCCAGGCTAATATGTCGTCGTCAGTACATTGCTTCAATGAAGCTAAACAGCCTAAAATCAGATCCGTGCAGGGATCTTGCAGGATTGCGCAAGTAAATGTGCCGGTAAGGAACGGGGTATTAATATGCGCTTTTGCCAGTGGGTATTTCTCAATGGTTCCAGAGAAAGTACGGCATTTGACAAATTCACCCGTGTAATCTTCTGGTCTAACCAGCTCTTTTCTTAAACCAAGTAAAGTGCTGCCGCTATCCAGTAAACAATGGCATGGTTGATCATTGACCAGTGCATCGTAGAACTTCAGCTTACCTCTGGAGGCACTAGCTGCATTAGCATCTTCGTTGGAAAATGTTATGACATGACCACATTTCAATTTCCCATCCGCATGAAACTGGTGACATGTGTCACATCTCTTAAAGTCTAATATGTCAGTAACTACTGCCACACATTCACATTCACTCTCTGGTAATACATTTTTAAGTTCAGAGTCAATTACACTATCATCATCAGATGACGTATCGATGAGCACAGCATTATTTGCCTTCATTCGTTGCCTACCAAGGCACTTAGCGCTATATTGGCCATAGCTAGAACAAAAGTAACATTTAACAGCACGTTTAAATGAATTTCGTCTACTTTCTTGCTTCTTTATCATGGTTTCTAAGTATGAGGGATATGCCGGGTTCTTGTCGCACATAGAGTAGCTAGGATGAAATAATTTACAATATCCACACTGTGGTGGCTTCTGGTAAGGTTTGTCTTTCTTATGATACTCTTTTTGATTATAAGATCTACTAGGCACGTTCTTACAAAAGCAGTGATCTCTGTATCATGTGTGGTGGTCTTAAATATGTCACGATTAGAAGAAAAATATGCTGAACCCCGTTTTTCTAGTTGTTCAATGGATTCGATATCTGCTTGTTGGAGAAACTTCGTAAAAGGGGTAGGGAATGTGGATATCACCTTATCCATTACCATGAGATCTTGTAATCTATCAAAGTTTTTGCCCACTTTCGCTGCTTTAATCCATTTATTAAATGTACTTTGCACGTTTGAGATGTAATCTAGAAAGGTTTCAGTTGACTTTGGTTTTATTTCGGAAAACTAAATCTGATACCCAGTGGCATCCAGAAGGAAATGCTGCATAATCCTATCGTGGATGTACTGATAATTACTCCTTAGTTCTGTAGGTATTGATTCTAACACCTTTAATGGCTCCCCACTGAGATTTCTCATGTAGATCATTGCCCAATCTTCCAATGGTATTTTCTGAGTCTTAAGTTGAAACTCTATATTCTCAGTCCATGCTGAGATTGAATCGCCTACGCTATATGGTTTGATCAGTCCTTTATATTTACTACACTTATTTTGTTCTTCCTGGCTCTTTTGTTTGCTATAGGCTATCTGGATGTTTGAATCTATCTCCATTTGTTTCATCTTTAATTTACTTTGTGAATCTACCTCTATCTGTTTCTGTTTAGTGGCTTCCTCGTATTCTTTCATCTCTTTTTGATGTTGCCTTTCTAATGCTCTTTCGTCTCTCTCTAGAGCAGCTTTTCTTTCTGTTTCTTCTCTCTGTAGAGCAGTTTTTCTCTCTGTTTCTTCTCTTCTGTCGAGCTATTTCTTCTTTGTATTTTTGATCAGCCCATTTCTCTCATTTCTCTCCAGTATGGCCTATATCTTTGCCCGCCTGGATGCACTCACTTAATGATGCCATTCTGTGGCTTTATATTATTTCCCAATGATATCACAGTAGTTTTACACAGTGGTTTGTAGTTATGTGTTAGTTATTTACATTCTCACTGAAAATAAAGAAGCATGTTTAACATAGTGAATATCAAAATAATTCAAAAATATACTCATCTAATTTGTCGGAAAGTGGGGCCCTTGGGATGTTCCACCGCTGTCTTCCGGACTCACAAAAATGATCGACTTGACAACAGAACGGATGCTTCTGTTTAGTAGAGCATCAATACTTTAGAAACATGCATATGATATAAATACATGTTCATGTTTCATGCGGCTGATGAATCATAAATGTGATCTAGATAATGATAAATGATGTTAATGAATGAATGTTATGATAGTATACATGATCGTCATGATTAGTAAGATGATTCGTCATATGAATGTCAATGTCGTCTTGTCTTCACTTTCTATCTTGTTTGGTATAACTACGTTCTATGGCGTCCGTTCAGTAGCTAATTTACTTTGATTGTGCAAAAGGAACTTATTTTGCACAAATATCTAAATGAATGTGATGAATGGTGACATTAATGGCTGTATCACAGAAAATGAAATGTACACGATGGTTTTCTTGACAATTTAAATACATATTTGTATACATTTTCATCACCACAAATTCATACACATTTCCTATTAATTTTCGTAGAATAACACAACTTGTAAATTAATCTTTCTTCATTGTGGTTCAAGCTCCACAAATGGTAACACAATAAATATCAGGTAGTACTGGTTTTGATCACTACCGTTCACTTGCAAAACAAAATTATTTCTGACATTGTATGGTAATTAATTCACGATAGTTTTAGGTACTTTTAACACAGAATAATGCCAAATGGTGCCTGTTGACGTTGGTTCAGGGACTTCTGACACAAATGGGGTCCTGCCTGTCAGCAACTTACTTGCGACAGGTATTTCAGGACTCCCCTACTTTTGCACCACACGAAATAATAACTCCTGTTTTTGCTAAAGGGATACAATTTATTTAGAGCTGATTACAAACAAGCTCCGCGAGCGGAATACTTCATTGACAATAAACATCATAGTACGTTACACAGATGCAATGAAGAGGTGATAATGATACTATTAATCACTGAATGGAATCTACAGCCTAACAATCACTATTGTCTATAAACTTATAGTATTCATAAGGAACACGTCTACTCTCTAGCCGTCTCAGTGGCAGTCTGAGCCACGCTTCTAGTTGCGTGTTCAAACACGGACGTTGGATCCTCCGTGCGCTGGAGAGTCTTGCGTGCGTGGTGTCCCAGCACGCTGGTCAGTTAACTAGAGTAACCTGTACTCCGTGGTTACTCGTCGAGGCGAGTTTCCTAGTGTCTTGGGAAACCCTCGCTCACTTACACTCAATGCCCTCTTGGTTGACACAAGTGTGGCCCGTGGTAAAGCTATTTATAGCGCTGGTGTCTCTTCTGTCTGGTGTTCTCTAATGGTCTCTGTCTTAGCTCTATTTCTTATATTCTTAACTCTGTAAACTCTTATCCAGATCTTTGACAAGAATGTTATTCTTTTATTTATCACAGTCTCCATAACTTTGCCCAGGTGCGATGTCAGTGAGATGGGGCGGTATGATTCTACTCTTGTTGGCTCTTTCCCTAGTTTCTTGATTGGGATCACCGAGGCTGTTTTTCATTGTCTGGGGATCTTTCCCGTCTGCCATATTAGATTATACAGCTTAGTAATTGTTTTTATGGTGTTATTCGGGAGCTTTTTGAGGATAGTATAATTTAGAATGTCAGCCCCTGCCGCGGTTTCGGATTTTTCGTTTAGCGCTGTCATTACCCCATCTGTTGTGATGTCTGCATCCATAAAGTGTTCTTCGATGTTCTCGTCTGCTGTGTCTTTTAACTCTTGTGTCAGTTCCTCCCTTCTATGTCTTTCTTTACTTCCTAGTCTTTTGTTAGAGCAGACTTCGTGGAAGTAATCTCCAAATACTTTGGCTTTGTCCTGGTCTGTTACTGCTAGTTTCGTGCTTTTGATGGTTGAGATTTTGCTGGTCTTTTTATTTCCTTGAATAGCTTTTATTTGTTTCCCCACCTTTGTGGCTGGTGTATCTGGACTGAGTGTTTGACAGAATCTTTTCCACTCCTTTTCTTCTGCATGTTTTACTGCTCTGTTTGCTTCGTTTCTGAATTTCTTGTATTCTTCAAAATTATGTTCTGTCCTTGCCTTTTGGTATTTCTGCAGCGCTCTTTTCCTATTTACTACTTCCTTTGTTCCACATTTATTGTCCAGTGTGTCGAACATGGCAGCCTTGAAACATGTTCATTCCTTATCTACGCTTGAGTGGTAATCAGGGATGTTCTTATGTAGATTTTTTGATTTCTTCATTGAATTCGTCTTTAACCGTATTTTCCTGCAGCCTCCTCTAATTGATGACATGTGTTGTTACATTCATTTATTCATTTAGTAGCATGTCCTTGACAGAACCTCGCTGCCATAACAACCTTCCGGAAAACCTCTCGATCATAAGCAAGATGTCCCGCGTCTGATACATCCATCTGGAGATCATCCGCCACGTCCTGCACCCATCTTCACTTTGGCCTTCCTCTTCCTCTCTTCCCAGGCATATATCCTTCCATTATTGTTCTCTCCAAACTTTCGTGACGTTTCAAGTGACCAAAATATTTCAATTTTCTTTGTTTTATCGTCTTTGACAGCCAACCATCTTCAATATTCAATTCTTGAATTATAGATGCATTTGTTCTTTTCTTTACCCAAGATATTATTAGGACTCGTCTATAACATTAATATTCAAAGGCATTTATGCGCTGTTCAGCTTGTTTAGTAAGTGTCCATGTCTCACAGGCGTTTGTTGCAATGGGAAATATGCATGCTCTTAAATATCTAATTTTTGTCATTCTGTCTGTCCCACTCCATAATTTATTCAATTGTTTTAGTCTTTGAAGAGCAATTGATAGTTGCCGTTTAGTTTATGTCATTGTGTCACCATTATTGGTAATCAGTGACCCAAGATATTAAAAATTTTTCACCACCTCAAATTTCCCCCATTAACATATATTTGTTTCTCCATAGTAGTTTTGTCTGTATGCATTATCTTTGTTTTTGCTATATTAAGATATAAGTTGTGTGTGTGGTTATAAGGGGAAACAAATACCTCCTTTTCACGGGAACATAATATTCATTTTAATGTATGCAAGGGACATAACTAGCCAATTTTTTTCTAAAGAAGCAATTAGTTACATTAGTTGTTAAATGTTTAATTCAATGAAACTGCCTTCTCACAGTTAACACGAAAGTTTAATATGCAAAAGCATACATACTGTTTCTGCTAAGATTGAATATATTGTACTTGTTAATGCAATATATACAATGTTTCAACACTGCAAGCTCCGTGCACGATGTTAACAACTTCCCCCGATGGTCGACCTGACATTCTTACTCTGGTTTCTCTTCACAACGTACAAATCTTTCGCATTCGCAATTTTTGCATGTCTCATTTATTTCGTATTTATGAGAGTCAGGTCTTAGTTCGAATAATTAATAATAAACTAGAGTAATTGAATTTCCCCTGCGCAGTGTGAAATTGTGTATTTTTTGTGGTGATATTCGTTGGTTTGTAATTTTCTGGATATTTCCCCGGAATTATTACCTGAAACAACAAATTTTCAATATGTATTCGAATATCACTGAAGTCGGGATCTCGATAAATGACTACGATGTCCAGCTACTTCACCAGTCCGGAACGATTATGTGTTCCATAACTGGACCTGGGGCGGCTGCTAAAGCAACACCCGCACTTATTATGAGTGCCCTAACTGGTCCAGGAGGTGTACCTTTTGGGGGAGTCGTCGACCTGCATAGGTTCGAAGTTCCCACTAGGTGGTACTTTCACCTGTCAGCAGAGGTTCAGAAAGCCGTGTATAACAAGTTACACGGCAAAAAGTTGTCTCTACCAAGTCTAGGGATAGACATATCACTACAACATCTAGACAAAGTAAGGGACAGGCTGACCATCCACTTCTACCTGTCACGATTGCTCCTCAAGGAGTTAAAAAACTGGTGCATAGTATTACAGGAGACGACAAGGCTGAGGTCTTTAGGATAAAGAATGGGGCTGGCAAGTGGGGAGCGCTCTGCAACCCAACAAAGGAAGTTCCCCATTATATACGGATCTACACTCCCGGTATAACGAACAATAACCACAGAGTGTTGATCACGATGCCGGGGAGAAAGACCGATTGTCCAGCGTGTGACCAAAACAACCACTGGGCAAATAAATTCCCTAGTCGACGACAATCGACGACACCAATAGCAGCAGCAGTAAGTGTTCAAAGCCAAGAAGATTTCCCACCACTCGAAAGAGAAACCTCTCCACAGGGAGAGATTGAACTGACACAAACCTTCAGTAGTCAAATCAACACACAAGAAAATAACACACAAGAAAATAACACACAAGACATAAATCCAAGGAATGAAGACTCTGAAGTTTTCAAGTCGTCAGCAAACCAAAGAAGAGAACATGGGCTAACAGAAGACAGCAGTCAAAACACAGCGACGACACAGAAACATACGATTTATCACTGCCAAAGAAAGAAAAAGTCAAAGCCACTATAGGCAAGACAAAGGAAACTGAACAAGAACAACAAGAGGAGACACAAGTACAAGACGAAGACGACACATACAGCATACCAGACACTCTCTTCGTTGACACAGACACAAGTGATAAGAACGAGGATCAAGATGATCCTCCCACACTGGGAGTGTGGGATGATCCTCGCCTAAATGTACTCATCACGGATAATAATTTTGCGTGTGATTCTATACACTTATTATATCTCATTCATTTGATTTTACTTAAATTATAATGACTAGTGATTTAGTTATTATTACTTTAAACATTTGTGGTATACGTACAAAATTACAACATATTATCACACTAATAAACAAACACAAACCAGATTTTCTACTACTACAAGAAACAAATATATGTTCAAAAACATTCGCACAACATATCACCACACAGCTAGGCCTCAGACATTCATGCTTTAGTTTAGGCACACACAAAATTGGGTCAGGAACAGCTATTCTGCAGACATCAGACAGGTGGGACATAATTAAAACTCACACGGATAACCATGGACGAATCTCCATAATACAGGTAGAAAACACTATACATGCATACACCATAGTGAACATACATGCACCACCAAATTACAATCATCAACCAATTTTTTACCAAGAATTAGACACCTTACTTATACAAACATACAGAGGGCAAAATGTTATCCTTGCAGGGGATTTCAATTTTGTACTCTCAGATTTGGATATCGTAGGGGGAGGCAGAGCAGGAATCAAGACACAATTAAGGAGAAATGACAGAAGTGGAATACATCAACTGGATATACTACAGAATACCCTAGACATACACAATTTAATAGACGCTTTACGATACAGGCACCCAAATAACATTGCAACAACACACACAAAATAGGGCTTATAATAGATCAGCCAGATTAGATAGAGTATACACACCTTCAACACACCAAATAATAAACACAAAACATCTACAAGAGACACTACAATACACAGATCACAAAGCAGTACTAACACATATCACTAAAGACACTACAAACACAAGCCCATCAAAAAGAACATCACATTGGAAGTTCAATAACTCCTTACTCCAACATAAAGGTTATTTACAACATGTGACACAACTTATTCTAACATACACTAATAGTACACCCACCGACAACATAACACAAATTTGGGATTTACTAAAGAATACAATACGGTATAGAACACAACAGTTAGCATCCATCATACATAAAGACAGACTACAACAAGAACATATCATACAGACAGCAATACAACTCACAAAACAGACTGACAGGAATGCACCACACCTAAACACCTGGGCTTGGCTGTCAACAACTCATGTGTAAGGCATCATCAGATTACTTCACTCGCACCACACAAGAAACTTGCAAGTCGTGTGAGAGGAAATAAATGATACATTTTATTGCCGTTGGCTCTTTACAAGTACATAACAGTCGCTATCAAAACCACACACAAAGCCACAGAATTACTATCCCTAGTTTCTAAACCCTAATGCTAATTCTATCTATTTGGTTACACAAAATCTCCTATCAATATTACAACGAGGTGCCCACTACAAAGTCAGTCCCCAGTCTGACTAGCTTGCTCGCGTGGTTACACACCACGCGGAAGGACCTTGAGGTGTCCTTCGGCTTTCTGCGTGCCGTTCTCTTTGGCACGCTTACATCAGCTATTTTCTGTTGATTGGCGATCGTGACTATCATGTAGGCGCCGTGATTCTGTCGTGACCAGAGTGCTAACTATCTGGTCACCGTCTCCGTGTCTCATGAGAGAACTAGTTAATAGTTCTCCATTCTATCCCCTACTCTACCCTTATCCCGGGCAGTGTATCCCCTCTAATCTATATGAGGTTGACCGGTGGGGTTCTATCTTGAGGCAGCCCTCTGCCCTCATATGTCAGTCTTTGACACACACCCTCCCCTCCTGTGTTGCGTCATCAACTTTGACTCATTGGTTGTGACGCAAGAGGTTTCTAAAAAATTAGTGTATCTAATTTTTGTCAAAGACTGTAGATAACCTGGCTTTGGGCTACCTAATAGACTTCTACTGCCTATTTTCACAATGTCGTATCACTTTACTTGGTTACTGGCAATCGCCACAAACTTGTCTGGTTGGCGTGAGCCCTATTCTCAATCGCAATATTATATTAATTAGAGGTATGTCTGAACCGGACCGTTGTCTAATAAGACCTGCCCTCAAATAGTAAATTAACTCACTACACATACAAAGTTGACTTTCTTAGGGTCAACACATGAATTGCTTCATGTCCCCCATATAATATTAAACCACCATTACACAAGCTGTGTGCGACAGGCTTTACCTATCTCGCTTCCGCGTGTAAAGTTCTCTTTCACTGTTAAGTTAGTGTTTCGTTGTCTATTATGTCCCCTGACCCGAAGTTATCTCCCTTTGATGTAAAAAAAATGTATGCAATTTATCTCTTTGTTTTTCTGGTTGTTTGCGTGTTTGGATTATATTAATAGTATAATCTACTCCCTAACATGTGTATCTAACTATCATGTGTATGTAAGTAAGTTTTCAAGTGCCATAATTCGGTTGAATGAGGCCACAAAGAAGTGTATGACACTAATTAGTGACTACCTTTCCGTCTTATGGGACTTAAAATACTTTATCTAAGATCTAAATTAAACTACACACAACACATTCATCACAGCACAACAAAGAAAGCAAACATTTGACGCAGACACAAAATAAAAAGTCGCTTTGAGCGGTAGAAAAATCCGCTGACCGATCTCACTGTCTCTTGTATACTTTACATTCGCTCTCATTTTCACACTTCTGTCAACCCTCTTTCACTTTCATACTTCTGTCACACATTTTTCCTTTTCACACTTCTGTTACACATTTTTCACCCTCCCAATTATTTAAAAACCTTGGAGTGACACTGTACAGGTTTGGCTCAATTTGACAGAGTTGAGCTTCATGACTGTGCGTCAATTGTTGCACAAGTCAAGTATTTACAATATATTTACATGCAAGGAAAAGGGTTGATGGTTTGTACCCTGGTATTATTAACCACTATATTCTATTAACATCATACTCTAAATACTGACATACTAATACTAGTTCTATAAATATGTATTTAATGTGTTACCTATTTTAATCTATCTGTCACATTAATCCTCAATCATTAATCTTTAGCTGTGGACATTAATCCTCAAACAAGCTTACATTACTCCTAATATTTATCTAATTTAAGGGATGTAATCTAACTATTTAAAATGAAATTGATGTGAGATGAGTTATGTACCTTTGTGAAATGGGTAATGTGAAATGTAATAAGTTATGTACCTTTTTAACATGGGTGATGTTAAATCTAACACAATTATAACTAATGTTTTTAAATGAAAAAAAAAAAAAAAAAACTATATGATTGATATTCTTAATCTAAATGATGTGAATGATGTATGTTTAATTGTATAATCTATTTATCCTATTATGGTGTTAAACTAATTATATTACTAAATGATAATGTTTGTTTAATGGATTGGATCATTAGAATGGAATGAACTCACATGAAATGAAACAAAGTGAAATGTAATAAACTAAATGGTACTATTACTATCTAAATTTCTTATTCTAGTTTATAATTAGTTGTTATGTTTACATCACTATCCTCTTCTACTTTTAAGCTAAATAAGTGGGTAAATTAATAATCTATCTAAAGTAAAAAAAAATTGAAAACTATTATATTATCTAAATCTAAATCTAACTTAAATGAGATAATTTACCTATAATTTATGACTATATTAAAACGTTATAATACATATCACAATGAGTATTTATATACATGGTATTTGAATACATCAGGTTAGTCGTTGCCCTTAATGTTCAGAAAATGCTTTCAGTGGCATACTATATATCCTGGGTATATCAAATCCATTACACAGTCACACTTGTGTCTTATGGGTATTGCACCTGTAGAGTTCGCTTGTGTCGTAGACCACAGTTTTCGTGTCTGTATTTATGTAATGTTCTGACACTGTTTTTCTCTGCTTAACACAAATGATTCACTGGAACACATATGGAGCTTAGCAGTAAAGAGCTGTTCTCGTTCACAGAGTGATATATTTGTTCCCAGAGCAAAGTTCTTAATTTGGATGTCTACGGACACATAGTAATCAGTGTTCTTCGTACTTAGTTCAGCACACAATGTCTATGTATTTGTAACATATTTAACATAGAATATTTTACTGTACTAAGTTAACATCTATTACTCTACACTCTTATGTGGAATCTCTGGTATTTCTACCTCAGATGGTCGACTAAGGGTATCAGCTAAGATGTTATCCTTACCCTTGATATGCTCTATACTAAAGGTGTAATTTTGTAGTATTAGCGACCACCTGTATATACGGTCATTCCGATGCACACCACTCTGTATGACCGTGATTGGGGAGTTGTCAGTCTGGACAATGAAGTGAACACCTGCCAGATATCGATGGAGCTTCCTCACCGCATAGATGACGCTTAGGGCTTCCAACTCTGATATGGAATATCTGGACTCAGTAGGTGTGATCTTACGGCTCACGTAGCAAATCGGGTGGAAGATGCCATCATAGAATTGGCCTAATACTGCCGCGATGGAGATTCTGCTGGCATCTGTCCTAATATAATAAACGAGCCTAGGATTAGGCAAGCGGAGAATTGGAACATTACTAAAAAGGATCTTTAATTTTGACAATGCAGAAATTAATAATGCATCTTTGACATCTAATTTTACAGATGCTTTTAAAACATTGGAAAATACACTTGTAATTTCCGCTAAATTTGGTATGAATTTGTTATAGTAATTTACTAACCCCAAAAGGCTTCTGACCTGCTTCTTTGTGGTAGGCATGGTCAGGTTCATAATTTTGGTAATAATTTTATTGTCAGTCTTAAGTTGACCTTGAGAAATGACATGACCCAAAAAGTCAATTTCTTTTAGGCCCAATTCGACTTTGCTCGGTTTGACAGTGAGCCCGAAGAGTCGCAACCTATCAAAGACATGTCTTAGTTTCAGTAAGTGTGTTGTCCAGTCATCAGTATGGACACATATATCATCTATATAGGTCACTGTATTCGTCACTCCATGCAGTAGATCTCTAGTTAAGCGTACGAAAGTGGCAGGAGCATTTCTAAGTCCGAAAGGAAGAAAACGCCACTCGTATAGTCCCAAAGGTGTTGAAAAAGCAGTAAGATGGATGGATTGAGACTGCATAGGGACCTGCCAATATCCCTTAGTAAGATCTAGTTTAGAAAAGATTTTGGAGGTGGACATGTCAAGAATAAGATCTTCGCAGGAAGGAATTGGCTCTGCGTCGATCTTAGTGACGTTGTTGAGTTTTCGATAGTCCACACACAGACGAATTGTGGAATCTTTTTTCTTAACTAGGACGATTGGAAAAGAGTACTCAGAAGTGGATTTCTGGATAATCCCACTAGCTTCTAAATTAAGAATTTCCTTATTTAGATTTTCCCTATAGCTAAGTGGGATTGAGTACGGCCTGCATTTAATAGGCTTAGAGTCCGAAAGAAGAATGGAGTGTTCGATTCTGTCCGTCCTACCTGGAATGTCAGAAAATATGTCTTTGTATTCCGTCACTAATTCTACTAATTGTCGTCGTTGACTGTCTGTTAGTCCCTGTTCTATATGTATGCTATCTAATGTAGCAGTCTTGTCTACAATAGGAACTGGTAGTTCCATTCCGTCGTCGTCTACCTGATTCAGTACGGTGGTGGTGCTAAGTGCGTATTCTGTATTCTGGCTAGATGTATGGATATCGTCGGATATGCCAGTCTCGCTAACTAGTGTAGTTGCGTTGTGTATGTCTGTCGTCTGATCACTAGATGTGGGTGCACTTTGTTCGTCTGTCTCTACTTCTGTCTGTTGTCGTGAAAAGTAAGGTTTCAGCATATTGACATGGAATATCTTTAAGTGGCCGTTTATTGATATTTCATAGTCAACATCTGAAAGTTGTTGTATCACTTTGAAAGGCCCTTGCCATGAAGTTAACATTTTATTATGCTTGTCTGGTAGTAGCACCATTATGTATTGACCAGTTTCAAGTGTTATGGGTCTAGTACCTTTGTTAGGACTGTGATGTCCGAGGATATCTTCACTGTTTACTGGAGTGAAACCATTCTTCTCCTCCCAGACAGCTATTTCTTCATCTGTACAGTGCTTTAGCTGGGGTAGACACCCAAGAATTAACTCAGCACAAGGGTTGTCTAGTATTGCACAAGTAAAGGTACCAGAAAGGAACGGGGTGTTTATACGGGCTCTTGCTAGAGCTGGAAGAACTTCATGTAGATGGCTACAACACAAAGTTTGGATCTGATGGGATGCATGAGCGCATTGATTGGACTCCGTACCTGGAGATTCTTCAGAAATTCAAGGAGGAACTTATCATCTCTCACATTGTCTCGCAGGAAAAGACAGACAGAGTGATGTTTAACTGGCTGCGGACGTTACAGTTTCATAACTTTGACCAGCCAAGACTAGAAGGCCCACAGAAGCCATGGGGAAAAGTTGTCAACATGCTTGCTGGAAAGAGTCCGGAACAGACAGAAAGCCGTGGGTAAAAGTTGTCAACATGCTTGCTGGAAAGAGTCCGGAACAGACAGAAAGCCGTGGGTAAAAGTTGTCAACATGCTTGCAGGAAACAGCCGGTACAGACAGAAAGCCGTGGGTAAAAGTTGTCAACATGCTTGCAGGAAAGAGTCCGGAGCAGACAGAAAGCCAAGGTTTAGAATTGCAGCCTGTTAAAGGCCGGACAAAAATTGGCAATATTTATACACCATTTTAGCATAACTGGTATGCAGTATATAAAACAATTAATGTATTATTGAGGAGAAGAAGACACATGGGATATAACATTTTCTCGCCTACAAAATAGTGCGCTTACTTTTAAAGAAAGTTAGAAGAATCTTATATCCTCATCCTCTTTTATGCGACATCTTACTGTTGCTTATATAAAAATATGAAAAAATAAGACAACCACTAATATTAATACAATTTAAATCACAACATACACATATGAAACTTTATGTAATGTCCCTTGATTTAGGTGTTGTATTGTTATGTCCCTTTACACAGCTCCAATTTGATCCATCAATCATGTGCCATGCCGACAAGCGTGGGCGGTCATGTTTTGCCATCTCACTCGATCACCTGAGTCGTGGATACGCTCCGTGTTTCTTTCCCGACCATGCCACGTGGCCAAGCCATCCAGGTATTTAATTCGTGGTCGTTCCTTTGGTCTCCTCCCTTCGATCTTGCCAGTTGTCACCAATTTCTTCAATTCATTTCTTCTCATAACAGAGAGAGAGAGAGAGAGAGAGAGAGAGAGAGAGAGAGAGAGAGAGGAGAGAGAGAGAGATAGATAGATAGAGAGAGAGAGAGAACAAACCAAATCAAAGACTAAAGTTAGTTACATTGATTAGTAACTTCGTCACAGACACAATGGATTTATTTGAGGTGTTCGGGGTTGGGGTGGAAGTTAAACGAACTGTTGTCTTGGTTGTGGTCGTACTTACCACTTCCCGGCTGACAAGAACTGTCCTATGAGATACATCCCTTACATAATGGTTTTAGGCGATCATATTAATAAACTTGTTTAGTGCGCACTCCTATATATCTGTGGGGTATTCTTTGGGTGGGGGGGGGGGGGGAAGTCAAACTAAAGATGGTAAAACATATATGATTGTCAATAATGCTAAGAATGATTGATTAAAGACAGTGGTACACATTAGGATTATAGAACTACCTGTGAAAAGTATGTTTTTGAACATGTATAGTATGAACTTGATGGGGGTGTTTTTCTCAACTTGTATAGTATGAAGTGTGAACTTGATGGGAGTGTGTGTCTGAACATGTATAGGATGAAGTGTGAACTTGATGGGAGAGTGAGTCTGAACATGGAGAGTATGAAGTGTGAACTTGATGGGAGTATGTGTCTGAACATGGAGAGTATGAAGTGTGAACTTGATGGGAGCGTGTATCTGAACATTTATAGTATGAAGTGTGAACTTAATGGGAGTGTATCTGAACATGTATAGAATGAAGTGTGAACTTGATGGGAGTGTGCATCTGAACATGTATAGTATAAAGTGTGAACTTGATGGGAGTGGTGTCTGAACATGTATAGTATGAAGTGTGAACATGATGAGAGTGTGTGTCTGAACATGGAGAGTATGAAGTGTGAACTTAATGGGAGTGGTGTCTGAACATGTATAGTATGAAGTGTGAACTTGATGGGAGTGGTGTTTGAACATGGAAAGTATGAAGTGTGAACTTGATGGGAGTGTGTGTCTGAACATGGAGAGTATGAATTGTGAACTTGATGAGAATTGTGTCTGAACATGTATAGTATGAAGTATGAACATGATAGGGGTGATTTTCTCAACTTGTATAGTATGAAGTGTGAACGTGATGGGAGTCTGTGTCTGAACATAGACAGTATGAATTGTGAACTTGATGGGAGTTGTGTCTGAACATGTATAGTATGAATTGTGAACTTGATGAGAGTGTGAGTCTGAACATGTTAGTTTGTTAGTTAGTTAGTCGACAGTTCATCCTCATTGCACATCGTACCATTCAGTCCATAAGTGCTCGGATCCCCTCCTCAGCAAATCCCGCAGCGTGTAGCAGCTCACGATACCATTCTGTGTTGGTTAATCAATCTTCTTTGGCTTCCTGAGAAGTGTTCTTGTTTGGCAACACCTCTTTTAATCTGCAGTTCTCGCAGTTCTGACCATGGTTGTAGATTCACTGTCATCGCTTGGTTCTTGCAACAGGTTTACTTCTCGTAGAGAATTCAGAATGTCAGCCTGGTCGATAGCGCGTCCACCTTCCTCAGTAGCCTTACCTGCGAGCTTGTCAGCCCGCTCATTTCCTTGTACTCCCGCACAGTGTTGCCTTCTCCCTGTGATGAAAAAGCTCCAAAATCGACCCAAGAAAGCACTAAAAAGCACAACATTTTTTTAGGAAGCACCAAAAAAAAGCACCAACTGTTTTTATTACAAATGTAACAAGGTAGCACGGTTGTGGGGTAGTAAATGTGAATACCATATGAATGATTGTCTTGGGGAAATAAAGAATAGGTCCTCGGATTCACACTATAAGGCGTTTGATCGAGACAGTTTCTTTCCTAAAAGTCTCCAGGAATATAGAGTAGTTATTGGCTCTATTGATGTAAGAATGGGATTATGGTCGGATAGATTCCACCCACTTGACAAGATAAACTACCTTCCTGAAGAATCAGCAGAGAATAGGTCACTTAACCACAGATCTCTGGCATGCTATTGTCCTTGAATACCCGACATTATTAGATTGTGTGTTGGTCGACCTCCCCACTGGATTCTCTGCATATAAATATGTTTGTGACAGTAACACATTTATCTACGATAACAAACAGTGTAACTCTGGTCACTAGACAATGAAAACTCTCATGAAGAACATATATATATATATATATTCTTTATTAACAGAATCTCTACCCTGGAATTACGAGACTCTGTCTCCACTACAATCTATAACAACATCATCACAAAACAAATACCTTATTAAGTAATGCATTAACGTCTACTCTAAAAACTCTCCTCCTCCTCTTCTCTTCCCTGCACCTGAAAACCAATCACCCACACTTTGCTGGTTGTGTCTTCCCGACAGTCCTACTCGGGATGACTGTCTCAACTATGTGCCGTCTAATCAACTACTAGACATATAAACCACTGCATGATGTCTATCACAGGGAAAAACCAAACAGATCATAGATCAGGGATCTGACTGTTGATTGTATCATTGTTGTAACTAAGTTCTTGAAGACACCAATCTTCTAAATCAGGAGAATGTAGATTCACTCAACACTGGGCTTCTCTACACCCGTCTTTATTCTCCGACAGAAGAAGTCCTATGACGACACTTCTACAGTTATAACCTAACTCCACCACGTACTCTACAGCTGAAATAGATGGACTTATTCCATCCTGAACTGACCTGAACACAAAAGTGTGTTACTGAAAAGAAACAAGGTTCTCTGGATGCTGAACACCATGATTGGGGACATGAAATCAATGACGTTGATATCATCAATTGGATGGTAGAACCAAATTGACCAGGCGCCATAAGGTGGTACTGTAAAAAAGGCTCTCTGGCTGTAGAAAATAGTTGACGTGGAAATGGACTCAATGACTAGTGTAGTCCCTTTTGCTGGTGGGATTCAATTGACCGACCAATGTAACTGTCCACAAATGTTCCTACAGGACTTTCGAGAAAAAATGATGATGTTGTGACTTGAACTCTGGACTACTCGATCTGGCGTTGGTCTTGAGAGGGAAATATGTCTGCACAAAACAGGGATTTCACCCATTGGTACTATTCTCCATCATTTTGGAAAAGTTGAAGCACGGACTCTCACCGAAGTACTGGGGTTGTTGGTGAAGGAAGGACTCTCCCTAAGCATGGGTTATTGCTAGTTGAACCTCTCTAGGCGGCCTCCCGAAGATTGTAAGACTTGCATGCTTCATTGTTAACAAAGACGAAATCTCAAATGTCTCAGTACAACATTTAAACAAACCGGGGAAACGTAGCTGGGTTCATATCTAAGTCAAATTATGATGACCTCCCATAAGGAAAGTACCATCCCCTCCGTGACTTCGGCAGACAAATAACTTCCATGATATACCAGGAAGAATAAGAAGCACCTCTCTCAGACTAAAATAATGGGTATATGATGCTTTCAACAGCACTTGGCCAAGGCAGTATAAAACATGATGACAAAACAAAGGGGGTTACCCCTGACTTGAGTTTCTCTCAGCTGCCGAAAAAATAACAATGGATTAGTTCCCCTGTCACTGCCTTGGTTTTTCTTGGAACGATGGCCTTGCCAAAAAGTGACGACTGCCGCTGTCCAAACGTACTGAGTGACGCATACTCTGCATATCAAAGCCAATAGTTTTAGACTCAGCCACAATGTCCCTCGCCCTCCTCAAATGTCAATAGCAACATAGAGGCAAAATGGGCCCACAAGGGCCTACACTTTCTCCCTGAATAAAATCATATCTTTCTCGTTGGCTGGCCAAGACTCAAGTGAAGTCCTGGTCCAGCCCGGGAGCTATGCTAATTCCAGCCCTGGCACAAGATTCCTCGCCTCTATCTGAACAATGGTATGTGCGCTAGGCATTACCATATAAGGAACTGCCAGTCTCTGGTACGTAATGTTACTCTTTCCTAGAAAATGTATTTATAATCGTCTGCAAGCTGGATTAAACTGGGACGTTATGTTACAACGGTATAATTTATTATTATCACTTCATATTACATTGAAGTTTATTCTAGATCCGCCAAATCCCAGAAGTTTATTCCAGATCCGCCAAATCCCAGAAGTTTATTCCAGATCCGCCAAATCCCAATCAGAACTACTTTCCAGCCAAAAAAGCACCAAATTGCAATACTAATTTTTGGGAAATCACTAAAACAAGCTCTGGTGGTATTCATTCAAAATGTTATAAAGTAGCACATTATAATTTATTATTATCACTGAATATTAGAATGAAGTTTATTCCAAATCTGCCAAATCCCAGTCAAACAACTCCTCTTCAGTTTCTGTAGCTATTTCCTGCTGTGTTTGCTCCTGCGATGATGAGGATGAGGAGGATGATTGAAAGAAACATGTATATGCCTTCTGTGATATAATTTTTCGCAGAATATCTTAGGTAGTTTATAATCATAACAGCATTTGCCATATCTTTTCATTCCATATCTAATAACCAAAACAGCTGTCAAACTCTTCATGCTCAGTTTGTTCCGCAATTTTGATTTTATAACTCCCATCTGACTGAAAATACGCTCCACGTCCTCATTAGAATGAGATAAAATGAGCACAGTTAAAGCTTAATCTGTAAGATCTTGGAAAGGATTTTCATCGGTGGCATCCCTGTATGAGGCTATTTCTGCCCACAGTCCAAGTGTGTCAGAGGTCTGTGTCCACTGCATATGATGAAGTTTTCTCCACTGGAAATCGATGCGGGTGGGAGTAGCTGCATCTTCTACAAACATTTTAGCAAGATCCAATATACAGGGCTTCATTGGCTGTAGACGTTCACTTCCACTAAGACATGACATGGACTGCAACACTCGAACTTTATCGGGTGTACATAAACGCAGCTGTGTCAATAGCTCTATTAAAAACTGGATGCACCTTCCAAGAATTTCTTTCGCATCGGGAATATTTTTGTCTGCTATTTCTTTCTCAAATTCATAACCTAGATTGGGATTAGGATCTAAATAATCTTGAATAGCATAACTTTCTGTAATTTTTTTCCCCAGAAATAGCAATAAATGAGCTGGACAAGATCGCTGAGTAGTTTTGTTGGATCCTGTATATCTGCTTCGAATTTCTTATTCACACTTTGAACTTCTCCGAGAATATTCTTGAGAAATATGAGACACACATAGTTTTTCATGTCGCTAAACATAGAATGTAGACGTTCTGCTGTATAACAGCGCTTGTTGAGACTTGCTACATCAAAATGAGTTCTGAGCTCGACCCACTGCTGCAATATTCTGACAATGGCAGATTGAATGGACATCCATCGTGTCTGGCTTAATTGAACAATCTTCAGCGGATGTTGTCCATCATTTATTGAAGCAAAAAGCTCCCTGTACTTTGCTTGACGAAGACTTGAGTGAGAAAACCAGTTATATGGTTCTCTAATCATGAACTCTATGTTCCTGGGCAGACATGCAGCTGCAGCCTGTGACACTGCCAGCTGAAGGGAATGACATACACACCTAATTAGTACCAGATGAGGAACTTCGGATTTTAATCTTGTATATACTCCATTGTTTACACCTGTCATGACAGACGCATTGTCAGTGCCGAGTGCAACTAGTCTTTGCAACTGAAGTCCATTCTTGTTTAAACAATCTTTTAACGCATTGCATATTGCCTGAGCGTTGAAGTCACTCAGTTCAACTAAATCTTGGTAAGTAACCACAAACTGCTTTCTTGTCTCTGAATAGTACCTAATAGCTACTCCAAGTAGCTTAGTTTCAGAAATGTCAATGCTCTCATCAACCAATAAGCGGTATTTACTTTTGCCAATATCAGCTGTCAAGTCTGTTGTGAGATATGGTGCAAGTACATTTGAAATAACTGCACTGCACTTAGTTCTCCTAAGCTTAAAGTTCTTGCAACTTTTGCTGTCACCAAAGTGTACCTTGCAGAGTTCACTTAAATGGTCAACAACGCGAAGCGAACAATGGCCAGCTATGAACAAAGACATGCATTCTTCTGTTTCTTTGACATCATCTTTCAGTTTGTCAAATGTAATTGTTGCTTGCCTTTGTGTACTGAATGGTTGTTCGGCTTTCTGATGTTTCGTTGTATTCTTGTGCCTCTCAATATAATTTAACCTGGCTGCAATTGAACATTTGCAATATTTGCAAAAACAATTAGTATTATCCCCTTTTACTTTAACAACCATTTTTGAAATCTCGTGTCACTGAGCCACTGATCTCTGAAATGTTGACAATATTTCTTGCTCATGGTGAAACACAAATAAACTTAAATGAAAGGATAATGTAGACACCACAAAATAATGAACTCGATTACAAGCTAATGTATTTACGTTTGGACTTGTCTGCAAGATGGCATTCACTTTCAGCTAAACCGTATTAAAGGGAGTTAAATTAGCTGAATATTGCGCGGTGACGTACTAAGACTGTTTTACTCCCTCGCTTCAGTTCAAATTCGGCTATTTAGAGTTCCCAAAATGATTTTTAAAGTAATTTTTACCCACTCCAAAAAAGCACCAAAAAGCACCCAAAAAATTTTGTGAAGCATCAAATTCGCGCTGCCGCGCTAAAAGCAAAATTTTCGAACTAAATGACTTGAAAAAGCACTAAATTTAGTGCGAAAAGCACTAAAATGGCAACACTGCTCTCGCATGCCCTGGCATGAAGATGAAACTAATCTGTGCCAGCCTAGACCTCTCCAGAGATAGCAACCACTCTTTTCGGATCCACCCCATCTCTATCCTCTTGAGCATGCTCATTGAGTCGCTAAGGAAACATGCCCTAGTGAATGTCTGTGTCTCGAGCCATATTATTGATTTACTTACTGCCGTGACTTCCATAGTCTGGCTACTTGTGGTCTCAGCAAAAGCACCGGAGTCCTCCTTCACAATTCTCCCTCCGGCCTGCGCCTTAAAAGCTTCTCACATGTCGGGCGACCAATCCATCTGTGTATATGACAGCATCACCATCTAGCGAGTTCTCGATAATGTCTGAACATTGCCATGTGTCGCAGGACTGATGATACAGTAATCGGGAAGTAGAAAAGGATAGTGCACATTGAACGCACAAAAGCTGACTTGGTGATGGAAAGCGTCAAAAAAGAAACAGACGGGGACCAGCGATGATGGAAAGAAGACACTGTTATGATCAGGACAAGATCTAGTGAAGCGAAGGAAGAGAATGCCTATAAT
>OY992895.1:17180585-17263085 GCA_963921405.1 Cepaea hortensis
AATATTAGTAAGGGACATAACAACATAACATTCGTTTCAAGGGAAATTTCCTATATTTAAATTCATTTGCTATTTAATTTAAAAGTAATAGAAGTTGTCTACATCTTTTATAGACTTTATCTTGCCATAAACAATAGCTAAATAATTTGTATGGAAATGAAGAAAATCTTAAGTTAAGTTTTTGGTTTTTTTAAAAGTTTTGGCTTTATTTTACTTGCGTGAAAATTATATAACCAATCTTTTTATATTTTCTGGATAATACATCAATTGTTTTATCATTTCTCCTGTACATGTCAGAACTTGATCACGCAAGTTTAAATTATTTTTTTTTTTTTGATTGGGTTTTAAAAGGCCACAATCACTAAAGACAAAACACTCACAACTACTTGTAACGCTAACCGAAAACAGACATTTAATATGGTCTCTAGCAGAAACTCAGCCACTCACAATCATCACACAATACACTCACACATATTCATCATCTCATCTCATCTCATCTCATCTCATCTCATCTCATCATGTTCCTCTTGTACCTTGCGGTGTTGAGGTGAAGTATTAACAGCGGGAGAGTGCCCGCTTATGGGCTTCATGTATCAATATTCCCATGGATTCTGTTATTACCTGCGGCCATCGTTTACGTAGTCGGCCTCTTCCCCTGCTTCCCGCTGGTCTGTACATCATTGCTTGATGATGTTCACTGGCACAGGAATGGAACATAATGGGGACGACCCGTTGCCATGAAGTTGGAACTTCGACTAAATAACTAACTAACTGACTAACTAACTCACTAACTAACTAACTCACTAACTAACTAACTAACTAACTAACTAACTAACTAACTAACTGACTGACTGACTGACTGACTGACTGACTGGTGACTGACTGACTGACAGACTGACTGTCTGACTGACTAACTAACTAGCTAACTAACTAACTAGCTAGCTCGCTCGCTAGCTAGCTAACTAACTACTAACTAACGAATGAACGAACGAACAAACTTTATTTTCAAAGGGTTAAGAATTGGGCACGCAGGTCCGTCTAACATTCTGCCCTTCTATCACTCTCTTTCATACATTATTTCATACACACATCATTCAAGGCTAACAGAGAACAGCAACAATATAAAAGATATGCATTATAAAGGCATGGGCAAAATGCGAACATCTAAACTACACGACACAGTAATATTAGATAATGGTCTGACACTTGTTATTAGCCATGTGGAATATACTGGCCTACCAAATGGGGACTGGCTGTTATACTAGGGTTTTGTTATTATTATTATTATCTCTATTATTAAGGGGGAAGGTAATCCGTATTGAGATAGTGTTCGAATAATTTGCGGTTATATGAATAGGGATTGGTGATGTCTTTGATTTCTTGTGGAAGATTGTTCCACAGCTGAGCTGCAGAGTACGTTAAGCTTGTTTTGTATAAGTCAATCACAGGCTTCGGAATGTGTAATATATTTAAACGTTTACTGTATCTAGCATTATATTTAAATGATGGCCAAAGGTAATTTGGGGCATTCCGATGCAGGATTTTGTGAAATAGTTTAGCATTATTGAAAAGCAGGCGTTTGCGGAGTGGTAGTAACTGAAGGCGTTTATACAGGCTAGGATTGTCAGATAAATGTTTGCTATAAATTAACTCATGGCCCGTTTCTGGAGTGAGTAAAGTCGCTTGGTGTTTGAATTAGAACAGATTGTAGAGCAGTAGTCAAAGTGTGTCTGTATATGAGAAGTATAGAATAGTTTCCCTGTGTCCTCATCAAGGAAGTTGTTAATTTTGGCGAGTTGGTAGACTTTTTTCGCTGTTTGTTTAATGAGCGCTTGAACGTGGGAATTAAAGGTTGGGTTTCTATCAATGATTATGCCTAATGTTTTGTGCTCAATTACACTTTCTACTGGTATGTTATCGATGTGAAGTTGAAGTGATGTGTGTGAGCTTAGAGTTTGAAGTTTTTGTCTGGTTGTTAATAACATTGATTTTGTTTTAGAGATGTTAATTTGCATACGGTTTGAATAGCTCCACCTGATTACATTATTTAATTCTTGTTGTAAAGACGACTCCAGTAAAATACAGTTTTCAGCGTTTGTGTACACTGTACAGTCGTCTGCAAATAGATCGCAGGACGACGAAAGATGCAAAGGTAGATCGTTAATATATATGTCAAATAATAGAGGACCAAGAATAGAGCCTTGCGGTACTCCAATATTGAAGGTAGTGGTTTGAGACAGAGATTTATTATGTGATACTACTTGCTTTCTGTTTGATAGAAAAGATGATATTAGAGTGACTACCTTAGGGCCAATTTTCATTGTCTCAAGATTTTTAATTAAAATAACATGGTCTATCATATCAAATGCTTTCTTGAAATCAATAAACACAGTTCCACAAAGACTGTTGTTGTTTATATTTTGGTGCCAATTTTCTATCATGTTTGTTAAGGCCGTATGGCAAGAATATTTTGGTCGAAATCCTGATTGGCTGTCAACAATAAGCTTGTTGCGAACTAAATACTGTAATGTTACTTTATGGATGTGTTTTTCTAGTGGCTTAGATAGTGATGATAGTAAGGAAATGGGTCTGTAATTGTTCGGGAGACAAACAATCCTGTTGCAGTGTTAAGGCTTTAATTGTCGACGGGAAATTACAGCATGTTACGTTTGTGAAAATAAAGTATATCACACTGAACAATAGGGTTGGCATGTGGTGGGCACTTTGCAACGCAAAAAGGATGTGCCCCATTACATACGGATCTACACACCTGAGGTTACTGACAAACACACGAAACTTAAAATCTTCAAATCTTGTGTGATTCCAGTAAGGATATGAGAGTTGTAAGTCAACGGTAGACTTAGAAAAAAAAATAATTAGACAATTTTGATAACAAATGTCTTAGAAGAATTCTAAACCTCTAATGGACAGACTTCAGAACCAATACGCAAATAAGACAAGAGACTAAGCAAGATATTGTATCCAATTTTATAAGAAAACGCCGTTAGAACTTCATCGGCCATGTACTCAGAATGGACAAGAAAAGACTCTCCTACCTAACCCTCATATGGCAACCGGTAAGGAAAAGAAAACGGGGAAGACCAAGAGAGACCCTGCGTAGAACCATCATCGGAGAAGGCTAATTCAACGGCCAAATAAACATCCAAGATCTACAACAGGTGGCAGCGAACCGCCAGGCATGGAGAGCCATGACTTCTGCCCTATGGCGCTGCCTTGGGTTCAAGAGGAAAGACTAACTAACTAACTCATTGATTACGATGTCGGGGAAAGAGGCCGACTGCCCTAAGTATGATCAAGATTTTTAAAAAAAAAGTTAGTTGCATGTC
Organism: Cepaea hortensis; assembly: GCA_963921405.1. Taxonomy (NCBI): domain Eukaryota; kingdom Metazoa; phylum Mollusca; class Gastropoda; order Stylommatophora; family Helicidae; genus Cepaea; species Cepaea hortensis. Next base: position 17,183,933 of record OY992895.1, read on the forward strand.
CTTTACAGGACGTAACAGTCAGTCCCAGCACTTTGTGGCTCTTCGTGATTCCTGGGCAAGTGTACGTTCAGTAGTTTGCCACTGCTTTCTGAACGTCCCTCACCCAAACCATTTCGTACACAACCAACACAGCGATAACACCAGCAGCAGCAATTAGTGAACAAAGTCAAAAAGATTACCCGCCTCTCGTGCGATCAACCGCTCGGCAGAAAAGAACAGAAATGACACACATTTTCAATAGTCAAATCAACACATAGGAAGACGGGAGCACAGAAGAAAGCAACATTTAAGAAAACAATCCAAAATAATGCAGACTGGCGGTTTTCACATCGGCAGCAATCCAAATAAGAGAAAAAAAGAATACTGAAGACTCGGCAGTCACTAGACGGTTCATAAACTGTCACAGATAATCTTTCACCAACTGGATCCATCCGGAAATGAAAGAAAGAACCATAGCATTACCGAAGACCACAAGACAAGAGTACATTAACAAGCAGAACAAGAAGGAAAAAAAAAACAAGTACAAAACGAATGGGACATATACAGCATACAGACATCCTCTTTGTAGACGCCGATACAAGTGACAAGAACGAGGATCAAGAAGATCCAGTTGCATAAACATCTGTAAGCCTAGACATGTCCATCGTGGAAAACAACTTGCTGTACGAATTTATTTTGTAATTATGTCTCTTTTATTTGTTTTACTCAAATTACAATGACTCATGATATGATTATTATTACTTTAAATAGTTGTGGTATACGTACACAATTATAACACATCACCACACTGATTTGCAAACACAAACCAGACTTTACACTACTACAATTAACAAACTGTCAAAAACTGTCATTTACTGCCAATATAGTACCGTGCGGTGTATGGCAAGGTGTGCGTGTGTGTGTGTGTATGTGTGTGTGTGTGTGTGTGATGGGGGGGGGGGGGTCTTTGAGCCTAAGGAATTAAAGCCGCCTGGCTAGTGCAGTCACCGCGAACTGTGCAGGTTAGGATTTTCTTCTTGCCTTAACCGGCATAATTAACAAACATATATTCAAAACCATTTGCACAACAAATCACCAAACAAGTAGGCCCTAGACGCTCATGTTTTATTTTAGGCATACACAAAATCGGGTCAGGTTCAGCTATACTACAAGCATAAGACAGGTGGGATATTATTAGAACACACACAGATGACCAGGCGCGAATGTTCATAATACAGGTAGAAAATACTATACATACATACACCACAGCGAACATACATGCTCCACCAACTGACAATCATCAAACAATGTTTAAACATGAATTAAACACCCTGCTCACACAAAGATACAGAGGACAACGTTTTATCCTTGCAGGGATTTCAGTTTTGTACTCACAGATGTAGATATTATAGGGGGAGGAAGGCAGGAATAAAGACACAATTAAGGAGAGGTGACAGGAATGGAATTAACCAAACATATATGCTGCAGAATACCATAGACACGTACAATTTAACACACTCTTTCACATACAGACACGATGATAACATTGCAATAACACACAACAATATGACACAGCACATCAGCCATATTAGACATAATTTACACACCTGCAACACACCACATAATGTTCGGTTGAATGTACAGGGACTTCTCATTCTCAAAATGTTCAGATCTGATGGAAGGTCATTCCATAAGTGACCACTCAAATACGCAAAGCATCTTTTGTATAAGTCAAACTTAGGTTTTGGAACATATAATATATTTAAGCGCTTGCTGTTCATTGCATGAGATTGAATCAGTTGAAGAAACTGTGCGGTTTTGTGAGCTATTACTGTATTCACTAATTTGGCTTTGTTAAAAAGGAAATGCTTTCGAAGTGGTAGAAGCCTTAGATGACTATATACATTATTACTTTCAACATGCTTTGTGCCAGAAACTAGACGTATAGCCCGCTCTTGAAGAGAACAAAGTCGTTTCATATTGGACTTAGGGCAACCATCCCAGACTGTGGAACAATAATCGAGATGTGATTGGACATATGCTATATAGAATATTTTTCGTGTGCTTTCGTCCGGAAAGTGCTGAATGCTAGCAAGTCGGTAAACATTTTGTGCCATTTTCTTGGTAAGGGCATGGACATGAGATCTCCAATTTAAATATCTGTCAATAAGGTCAAAGACCTAATGTTTTATGTTCATTTACATTAACTATAGGTAAAGTGTCCATGCCGAGGACGAGCGTTGCCCCAGTTATGGCTAGTGTCTGAAGTGTTTGTCCGGTCGTTATTAGCATGGATTTGGTTTTGTCGATGCTAATGTGCACGTGGTATTCATTGCTCCATCTAGTAAGATAATCAATTTCTTTATATAAAGATCTTTCTAATTCACTACGGTCCTCTTGACTAGGATATGTGATACAATCGTCTGCAAATAGATCACACGTAGTATTGAGATATAAAGGAAGATCGTTAACATAATCTAAAAAAAGCAGCGGACCTAGTATTGAGCCCCGAATCACACCATTATTAAGCTGTGTGGGCCTTGATCGGCGGTTGTTGAAGGACACGACTTGTTGTCTGTCGGATAAATATGATGTAATCAGGTTCACCATATTGGCACTAATCTTCAGATGTTTCATTTTACTCATTAAAATATCGTGATCCACCATATCAAAAGCTTTTTAAAGTCTACAAACACCGCTCCACAAATGTTGCCATTGGTGATGTTAAAATGCCAGTTGTCGGTCATTTTTGTTAGAGCACTATGATAAGAATATTTAGGTCGAAACCCAGCCAGACTGTCAATTATTAGGTCGTTTTTAATAAAATGATGTAATGTTTTATTACTTATGTGTTTTTCTAATGGCGTTGATGGCGATGATAGTACGGAAGGTGTGTAGTTATTTCTGTGTGCGAAAGTATTTGAATATATGTTTGTTAATTGTAATGGTATAAAGTCTGGTTTGTGTTTGTGAATGAGTGTGATAATGTGTTGTAATTTTGTACGTATACCACACATATTTAAAGTAACAATTATTATATCACTAGTCATAGTAATTTGAGTAAAACAAATAAATGAGTTATAATTACTAGGTCAATTAGCACAGCAAGTTGTTTTCCCACAATCAGCACGTCAAGGCAAGCACGTTTCGCAATTACAGATGTTTATGCAAGTGGATCGTCTTGATCTTCGTTCTCTTCAATTGTGTCGATGTTTACGAAGAGGGTGCCTGGTATGCTGTATATGTCCTATTCGTCTAGTACTTGTTTTTCTTCTTGTTCTGCTTGTTCATTTTCCCTTGTCTTGTGATGTTCGGTAATTTCTTTGGTTTTTACATTCTTTTTATTTTCAGTATGGTTCTAGTTGACAGTGTCTAAATCAGTGGTTCTCAAACGTTTTTGGCCAACGCACCCCTTTACCATTTGTTAAGAATATCACACACCCTCCCCTTCATACTTCCCCCTATAAATTCCCCCATCCCCCAGCCCCTTCACAGTATACGTAAAAAAGGAAGCTTTAATAACACATACTACAGTAGAACAAGTCTAGACGTCTATATAAAAAGTGATTTGCGGGTCTATTTACGTTATAAAATGAATTTCAGAAGGGCGAGAAGTATAGCACCGTAAATTATGTAAGTAAAAAGGATATAAAGTAATTGGTTCTTGCATTAATGCGATCTTGAAATAATCTTAATCTCCCCCCCCCCTCCCCCGCCGGGGGGGGGGGGGTGAATTCACCACCGGTTGAGAACCGCAGGTCTAAACTGTCTAGTGATTGCATTAGTCTTCTGTCTGTCCTTTCTCTCTCTCTTGCTTTTGTGTGGATTGCTGACGATGTCAAAAACGCCAGTCTTCAATTTTTTGGGATTGTTTTCTTATGTGTTGTTTTCGTGTGTGTTCCCGTCTTCTAGTGTGTTGATTTGACTATTGACAGTTTGTGTCAGTTCTGTTCGTTTCTGTGGAGGAGTTTCTGGCACTAGAGGCGGGAAATTGTCTTGACTGTGTACAGCAATTGCTGCTGTTGGTGTTATCGCTGGTCGTCTGCTAGGACATGTATGTACCCAGTTGTTAGTTTGATCACACGTAGGGCGATTGCCGCCCTTCTCCCTGACATCATAGTCAATACTCTGTGATTATTATTAGTAACCCCAGGTGTGTAGATTCGTATGTAATGGGGCGCTTCCTTTTTGGGGTTGCAGAGTGCACCCCACTTGCCAACCCTATTGTTCAGCTTGAAGACCTCAGCCTTGTCACCCTCTGTAACACTGTGCAACAATATTTTTAATTCCTTAAGGAGTAATCGCGACAGGCAATCAGTGAATGGTCAGCCTTTCTCTACCTTTCTCTAGATGCTCTTAGTGATATGTTTATGCCTAGGCTTGGAAAAGAGAACATTTTCCGTGTAACTTGTCATACACGGCTTTCTGGCCTTCTGTTGACAGGTGAAAGTACCACCTAGTGGGAACCTCGAACCTTGCAGGTTGATGATTCCCCCAGAAGGCACACCTCCTGGACCAGTTAAGGCACTAACAATAAATCTATACCAACCCCCCCTCTCTCTGTCTCTCTGTCTCTCTCTCTCTCTCTCTCTCTCTCTCTCTCTCTCTCTCTTTATCTCTCTCTTTCTCTCTCATTGTCTCTCTATCATAATAATCTTGCTTCTTTGTGCCTACCAACATCATGTGTATTACCGGTGGTTGGATCTTATAAAACCCCAAATAACACAAGTATTGGGTGATGTGATCATAAAATACGTGGTATAACAATCAACCTTACTACTTCTATTTCATAGGGAACAGTATGAGTGAAACTTCGTATTTATCTAATCCGCATACCCTATGTGGCACATCTCTCTCTCTCTCTCTCTCTCTCTCTCTCTCTCTCTCTCTCTCTCTCTCTCTCTCTCTCTCTCTCTCACTCTCTCTCTCTCAAAAATTGCAATATCCTGTGTCCACAAACCTCATGTGGCATATCGCAGTAACTATACCAACCCCTCTCTCTCTCTCTCGCTCTCTCTCTCTCCTTCTCTCTCTTCTCATATATACATTGCACATGTCCATGTACACTATTGTATGAATGACTGTTGAGCGGTGTAGATGTATGTATGTGCGCTCACGCATATCATTCCACCCAGACTTTAGGACTCGCCTCACAATAACATAAAGGAGTGCATAATGTGATTTTGGTTAGTATCACCATGATACTTGGGTGCACACTCCATTGCTCTTCAATATTCGTCCACCAGGGCCAACCCATTCACTGGCACCCACTCATGCTTTGTTAGTACATCCACTGGGATTGCTCAGATACCATTCTCAGACTACTATCACAAGTTGCCGTCCTACCTTCCTGCCTCCTCCCCTTCTTACAATGTGCTCACTGAACCGTTACACCCACCACCACCCATCATCCTACATCCCCTCCCTCGGTTGGGTATAAAAAGAAGACAGCTGTGATATTCGGGGATATACACAGCTCGGAATTCTGAGGTAAGTATGAACGTTTTTTCCAATTTTCATTTTATCGTCATTGCTTTCATTTTTTCTTCTTTTTGTTCTTCTCGTCCTGTATGTGTCGTAATTCTTTTATGTAAAGCTGCACTACTTGGTGTCATTTTATATTGTTTACATTTTCACAGCTTTACCGCAGTTTCACCGAATTTTAACAATAAAAGCTGGTGTCGATTTCGCCGCAGCTCCAGGTTCAGTAATAGAGCAAACTACAGTACCAGGCTGGTGAAGTTACTAAAATTGCTAGTGCTCCCTTGGAACCATAAATGTAGTGCTTGCTTGCTTCTTGCTTGCGTTTGTTGGGTGTGAAGTCAGCGTGAAGTCCTGTATGTTGGATGAAGACATCCTGTTGTCCAACATCAGTATGATGTCATACCGGACTGAAGATTGCGTGAGTATCCGTTGTCCCATGTCTGACTTACTGGTGTGCAGACTGGTGGTTCCTCGCCTTGTAGGCAGATACTCTCCGACTTCGGAGGAATCAGCGATCCTACTGACTTAAGCCAGGACCCCGAAGGGACATGTTGCCCAGGAAGCGCGACTAACAAATGTAGTGACATTTGAATCCATTTCAATAATTTGTTGTTTTCGGTAATAATAATTCCAAAGAAAAACTCACAATATCTTTTAGAATATCAATTCGAAATCACAACGCACAGTATGACCTCGAAAATTTAGTTGAAAATTAGTGAATAATCCGGTGTTTCAATAGCGTAAATTGACACGTCAGAAAATATGCTTCCAACAATGCGAATTCACAATGTGTCAAAGAGTTTGATAACTCTGTATCGAGAGTACATGAACCGTGGTTGTGACAGTTAGTCAGTTACATATCCTTTACAGGACGTCGCAGTCAACACCAGCATATTTTAATTTGTGCTGTTGTGAACTCTTGGCATGTTTACGTTTAGTAGTTTATCATTGATTTCTGAACGACCGGCATCCACAACATTTTGGCAAAAAGAAGAAACGCAAGGCGGTCTGCTGCCAAATCGCCCGCAGCTGTATGTCGAACGTGGGTTTGCGGGATTTGCGAACTGCGTCCGTGAACACTTCGCCACCGAGCGGGCTGGTTGTGACAGTGCACATGGGATTTGTGCTCTTATTTGAAGGTGATTGTTGTCCAAAAGCGGGTTCTCCTTTATCAGGAGAAGCCTGTACTCACACAAGGTATTAATTTGAGGGTGGTTGTGGCCTTTTACATTTTGTTCTGTTTTGTTCTTGACGGAGAAAATCTTTAATCCAGATCTAAACATGGTGAAAACAATCAAAATTAATATCACTGATGTGTTTGAATAATCTGTAACCGAGAAAATCTTTCATCCAGTTTGTAGTGAGCACTCGTGACCACAGAGGGGAAAATTAATCGGAAAGTACACTTGTCTAATGGGGTAAAGGACGGTAATCTTAGCCAAAAGACCGAGAATTGTTTTATTTTCAAACCTTCATTTTATACAAAGCAATGTACGTATATTTCCTAAGTGACGCGTGTTACTTGATTGTGTATATCACAAAGCGTTACCCTTTGTTATCGTTAAGTGTTATACCACATGAAACAAATACATACATATACATTTATGATAATATGACATTTATGGCATAGTTCATATGCCAGTCAAAAAATAATGAGACGTTACCATTAAAGGGATATTTAATGTAATATCACGGAGAAATAGAAAGATGTTTTTTAACATTTCCCACATGTAAGATAAAGCCATTACTTTTACATAATATTAAAAGATAATTAAATTATTATCGAATCTTTTAAGCTGCATTTTACCGTTGTTAATTTCTATAGAAAACTTTACACAAATTAAAGACAAAACTACAGTTATTTGAATCAAATAGAACATTTATCTTACTCAAAGTAATGTCTCTTGAAAATATTTTTTTCCTCTCGCTTTCTTTTGAACAGAAGCGTAAAGTCCATACACAATACTTCCAGTAGTGATGGACAGAATTTTGCGTTTGGAATAGCTTTCTTTATTACCAGTGTCCTTCGCCGTCAGGCAAACCCACTCCGACTTCAGGGGTACTTGTAATTTACGTCCCCAAGTCAAGGACGAGAGGTCAACATTTTAGTGCAACTGTCCGGTGTAGAGGTTGAAGCCCTTACCTTGACATCAGTGCCATAATGCAAGTCCTCTTAAATTACTGCCATGTCTTATTTCATTGACTGACACTATGGTATGGTTGGCTCATTCACAATAGGCAGTAAAGATAACTTGAGAAACAAATTGCCGACAAATACCTCCTTTTCATGGGAACATAATATTCATTTTATTGTATGCAAGGGACATAACTCACCAACGTTTTTTCTAAAGAAGCAATTAGTTACATCAGTTGTTAAATGTTTAATTTAATGACACTGACTACACACAGTTAACACGATAATTTAATACCCAAAAGTATAAATACTGCTACTGCTAAAATTGAATATAATATACTTGGTAATGCAATATATACAATGTATCAACACTGCAAGCTCCGTGCACGATGTTAACGACTTCTCTCAATGGTCGACCTGACAATCTTACTCTGGTTTCTCTTCACAACGTACAAATCTTTCGCCCATTTATTTTCAAATTCGAACGGATGTTTCATCTTGGAAACACTTAAACAAACAATACGAGAGAGTGCACAAACACTAGCAGCAGTAATACACAAGCAAAAACTACAACAAGAAAAAGTATTGGGAAATGCAATTAAGCTCTTACTACAGACAGACAAATATTCACCACACATCACAGCATTACAGGAAGAATTAGATCTCCACAGACATCATCGATTTCAGGGGGCTTTACTGCGAACAAAGTTACAAACTATAACACAAGAGATACCGAGTAAAAAATACCTATCTTTAGAACAAAACATACAGCGCAGCAGACAGGTAGGCCAGATAATTGACAGGGAAGGAAATATACAAGTCGAGCCACAACAAATAGCCTTAGCCTTTGAAGATTATTACAAGAACCTTTATACAGAGGAAAACACACAGGCGCACGTGCAAGAACACTTTATGAAATTCACAAAAGAACTCACAGAGGAACAGAAACTAACACTAGATACTGAATTAACACTAACAGATATAGCACAAGCGGTTCATGGAATGCAGAAGGGCAAATCGCCTGGCCCTGACGGTATTACAGCTTAATTCTATCAGTTTTTCTTTCCTCTTCTAGGTCCCCTTTTACTAACAGTATTCTCTGAATCTTTCCAAAAACAAGAACTCTCATCCAGTTTCAACACGTCTTACATCACTCTTATTCCGATGGAGTACACCGACAAGACACTTTTAAAGAGTTACAGACCGATCTCGCTTTTAAATGTAGACTACAAGATTTTAACAAAGGCTTTGACGAATAAATTGAAACCAGTAATGTCATCTCTCATTCACGAAGACCAGCAATGCAGTGTGCAATACCGCAATATCCAGCAACACACACACTTCATAAGGGACATCATCAACTACACACATCTGAAAAACTGTCAGTCCTCAATTTTTTCTTTAGATCAAGAAAAAGCATTCGATAGAATATCTCACTCATACCTCCACAAAACTCTCTCACACTGCAACGTGGGAAATTATTTTCGGACATGGGTCAAAATTTTATATATGAAACCGGAAAGTCGGATTCTATTAAACCATACCCTAACCAATTCTTTCAGGTTGACTAGGTCAGTGAGACAGGGATGTCCCTTGTCCCCATTACTGTACGTTGTCGCTCTAGAGCCACTTCTAGAAAAGATACGACAGGACGACAATGTCAGGGGTACGTTCATACCAGGTAAGTGTGAACAAAAGCTGCGTGCTTATGCGGACGATACCATTTTATTTCCGACGACTGAAAATCTGTACCGATCATTTTGGAAACGTTCTCGTTTTTCGGCAAAGGGGGTGGGGCAAAATTAAACGTCCAAAAATCTACTATAATGGGCTTAGGAAAATGGAAAAATAAAGCGGATTTTCCATTTGACTTAACATCAAACAATCTTATAAAAGTGTACGGAATAGTCTTCCCATGTCAACCAAATCAGACACACAAAGACACTTGGCAAAATCTATAGAAGAAAATAACAGATATGTTACAGAGGTACAAATACAAAACAACTACCATATTTGGTAGAGGTACCATTGTTAATACATATATAATTCCAAAAATACTATATCTGTGCACAGTCCTAGATCCACCACGTCAAACTGTCACAAACATAAACAAAGAGATTAGACGCTTTGTGTTTGGCAGCACCATCTACAGTATCAAACATACTACACTCATGCAAGACAAAAAAGATGGAGGTATCGCCCTCCAAGACATAACAACCAAAATACAAGCACTTAGGATCAAACACGTAGGTGAAATCCTACAACACCCAGAAAAACACCCTTTAGCACACTATTACATTGGAATTAGGCTATCTTACTTAAAACCTATTAGGAATACATCCTCACATTACTTTGGCACTCTCCCAACGTTCTACAAATCATGTATTTCAGCCATTAAAGGACACGAAAAATTACTACACAAGAAAACACATACAATCTACAGGCATTTAGTTAAATTACAAGCATCTCCGGTACATCTCAGAATTAAAAGAGGACATAGATATTTCATAAAAGATTATACCGACATTTTCTCTAATATTCACAACAAGCAAATTACCCCAAAAGCAAAGGAAATTACATATAGGCTTGTTTACAGCATGACCCCAACAACAGAGAGAACAGCAAAAATAACAAAACAAACACTACAGTGTCAGCTTTGCAGACGGAACGTCCAAGAATCAGAAGAGCACATCTATTACGAATGCAACACAATCATGCCAACAAGAAATCTCCTACAAAACATCCCAAACACTCATACCAAACAAAGAACAGATGTTTACAAAGCAATAATGATAAATTCCATTCCTTACTCCACATAAGACATCCACACAAAGCTACTTGTGCTATTGGCAGAGTACAGAAATCTTATATGGACATTAAGAAACAAAGCATTATACAATTACAGAACAATCAACAAAGAAATTGTCAAACAACTTTATCAACAAAAAGTCGCAAACATTCTAATCTTAGCCCCACAAGCGCAAATCTAGTAAAAGATTTGGCTGAAGACAGCACATATTACAGAAGAAGCAAATAATTTGTTTTAAACAAAGGATACTACAACTATAAATGTGTTTATTGATGGTATTAATAATCTTACAATTATATTATTATTATTAAAAATACTATTATTATTACTGCTACTATTATTATTAGTTTTCCCATTATTATATTTGAATGTGCAAATTGAAATATATTGTGGATTGGTGTCTATGAGTGTGTGTGCGCGCGCGTGCGTGCGTGTAGCAGCCTTTAAACCATGTCGGTATCTCAAGTATTAAAATGATGTTATATGGTAATGATATTTTTTTAATATACTGGGAAAATATTTTGCAAAATTCTTGAAAAAAGATTACGAACTACTTTAGAACCCCAGCTAAGCGAAACGCAGCTTGGATTTAGGAAAAACAAAGGATGCACAGACGCCATTTTTGCTCTTAGACAACTTATAGAAAAATCAATTGAATTCAATGAAACACTCTACTTAGCCTTTGTTGACCAAGAAAAGGCATTTGATAGGGTAGATAGAAACAAGCTGTGGGAAATCCTTAAACAATATGGAGTGAGTACACATCTAACAAACCTATGTAGAAGTTTATACGACAACAGTGAATGCATAGTGAGAGCAACTGGAGGACACTCAGAACCCTTCACCATAAGATCTGGAGTACGACAAGGTTGTGTCCTGTCCCCTCTCTTGTTCATAACATATATAGACAACATATGTAAAGAAACCAGCCAAGCAGAGACAGCAAGAATACCGCATGACGAGAACACAGAAGAAGAACCATCTGCAAATCTAACCATTAGAGAACTCCTGTTTGCGGACGACCAAGCACTAATAGCAAAATCAGAAGCTGAATTACAAGACCACATGAATAGTCTAAACGAAATGTGTAGGGAACATAACATGAAAATTAGCACAAGCAAAACAGAGGTAATGACTATAACTAAAGAAGAACAAACAGCAACAATTCACCTAAACGAACATCCCTTGAAACAAGTAAAGAGCTTCAAGTACCTAGGAAGTATAATATCATCAAATGGCAGATCAGAAGACGAGATCGAAAATAGGTGCAATAAGGCAAATCAACTCATTGGACAAATGGCACCAATACTAAAGAACAAACATGTATCAATAACTACTAAGAAAGCACTTTACAACACAATCTTCCTACCAACTCTGTGCTACCAATGCCAAACCTGGACAATGACAGAAAAAGAGAAAAGAAAAATCACAACAACAGAAATGAGGTTCCTGAGAAGAATACTCAACGTATCAAGAAGAGATAAGATCAGAAATGAAGAAATCAGGACTAAAGTGGGGGTTAAAGCTGCTCTAGATTTTATTAGAAAGCAGCAAGTCAAATGGTTTGGCCATGCAAGTAGGCTACCAGTCAACAGCATGCCACAACAGGCAATGACGTACAGACCAGATGGAAACAGAGGAAGAGGCCGACCACGTAAACGCTGGACGGAGGGAATAACAGAATCCATGGGAATGACGATATACGAAGCCCATAACCGGGCACTCTCACGAAGTTTATACTTCACCTCGACACCGCAAGGTACAAGAGGAACATGATGAGATGAGAAAAATATGCACCACCATGTGTAAACAAATTGAATGAGCCCTTTAAGTACCCAGTAAGCTAAGGTGGCTTTTAGGGGCCATGTTTTAATTCCTTCCCATTGTATATGAAACCCAGACACTATCACAACTTTGGTACCAATTATCTCCCTGGAGACAGGCCATGGACTCTAATTACTAGTAGTAAATCCCTGATTCCTGTTCCCCAAACAAAAGGTATCATGGACTAGAGCGTCACCCTGTAATTTGTCATCAGGCAACAACACCAACAACATTCGCCTCAGTAGCTAAGTGACCCAGAAATTACAAAGAAGCCACATTTTAATGGAAATGATAGTTTAAAGTTTATTGTCCAATCGCGGGGCATTTAAATGTACTGCGGTCTCCAGAAAGCACGAGATTGTGTGTGTGTGTGTGTGTGTGTGTGTGTGTCTGTCTGTCTGTGTGTGTGAGAGAGAGAGAGAGAGAGAGAGAGAGAGAGAGAGAGAGAGGAGAGGGAGAGATGGACAGGTGTTTCATGCATTCCGCTTGCGGAAGTGGAAGTAAAGCATATGCAAGGAATGTGTATCTACATGCCCTGTGCCACAAATGTCATATTATCATAACTGTATATATGTATGTATATGTTTTATTCACAATGTCACACTTAACACTAACAAACGGCAACGCTCTGTAATATACACAAACAAAAGAAACACACACTACAACCTTTAAATACACATTGCTTTGTATGAAATAAAAGTTGAAAAAAAAATATGAAAGTTTCTTGAGTGTATTACAAATTTGGTATACATGAGTGCAAGAAAGAAAGAAGAAGCTGTGAGTGAATGGTGAGTGAACGATTGTAAAATATCACATATGGTCACCAAGACCAATGAATAATCCCTCATGTAAAGATTTGTGGAAATATAAATGCCTGTTTTATTTGCTACAAAAGATGATTTACCCCTTTTAGATAAGGGGGAAAAAAGGAGAAAAGAAAATCAACTCCTTCCATTCCAATGTATTAAATATTGGATGCTTACTTTTAAAAGCACTTGCTATGCTATACTACCACCAATTCTAAGATTATCATTTTAGTAAATAGAATCACATATCTATTATTATTATTATTATTATTATTATTATTATTATTATTATTATTATTATTATTATCATTATTATTATTATCATTATGATTATTATTACTATCATTATCCTACCTTATTATTCTTTGTATTATTAATGTTATAAGTATTATTGATATCATCATTACTATTTTACAACTTCCCACTTTTGCTTATGGTTTTGTTGCCTTTGCTACTACCCCCACTGGTCGGTTCAAACATTTGTCATGTCTGTACCATCATTAGGGTGGGCATGAGGGCATTGGTGGAGTGGAACCAATTTAGTGGGAGTGTAGCGAGGGAAACAAAAATGTAAAGATTTCCCTTTCTCTTTGTCACCCCCTTTGAATCATGTGAGTGAGGGTTGAATGAATGAATACAAAACCACACATGGTTACCAAACCAATGATACTGTAAAAACTCGTGTTAATACAAATGCTTGGGTAATTTTTATTAAAAAACAAAAGAAAGAGAGAGCAAAGAGGAAAAATGAATGAACCCCTTCAGTTAGGAAAAAAAAAGGAGGAAAATATAACCCACTCCTTTACTCCAAGTATTATTTAAAACTGCAGTTTGCATTTGTATGTACCTGCTATGCTATGTTAACACCATTCCAAAGAAAATCATCCTAGCAAATGGAATCACATGTTGTAAAAATGTTATCATTTTCATAACAAATATTACCAAGGCTGGTTTTTATATTTGCTGTTATTAACCTCAGTATGTTTCTTACTTGTCATTATTATTATTGCCATCATTAGTAATAAACAAAACAAAACAAAAAACATTTCCCATGCCCCCCCCCCCCCTCGCTCATGGTTGTTGTTTCCTTTGCTGATACACACACCGGTTTGGTTCAAATATTTATCCTGCCTTTGCCATCATTGCCCAATGAGTGGTGATGAGGGCATTTGTGGAATGGAACCAATTGGTGAGAGGGTGGCAAGGGAAACAAAATGTAACGATTTCCCCTTTTCTTTGTAAACCCCCATTCACATGTAAATGTGTTCAAGAAATAGAATATGCAGATGGATAAATTTCCTATGTTGTAAACACAAAATATCACAGACATCTCCAGAGCAAACACAGGTACTCCTCTTTATGATTTTAGAATTTGGTATACACGAGTGCGAGAAAGAAACAGGAAAATGTGAGTGAATGTTGAATAAATGAATACAAAGCCACACATAGTTGCCAAACCAATGAGATTGTAAATATTTGTGTGGATACAAATGCTTGTTTATTTTTTTTTTAAATAAATAAAAAAAGAAGAGGAGGGGGAAAGGGTGAATGAACCCTTACATTTAAGACAAAAAAATAAAAAATAAGCAAAAAGAAAAAAGATAACCAACTCCTTTTACTAATACTATTATTGAACATTGCAGGTTGCAATTGCTTGTACCTGCTATGCTATGCTAACACCATCCCAAAGTTAATCATTTAGCAAATGGAATCGCATGTTTGGAAAATTTGATCATTACCATAACTATTATTATCACTGCTGTTTATTATCATTGCTGTTCTAATCCTTAGAGGGTTTGCTTTTTGTTATTATTATTATTGATGTATTTAGTGTTTATTTGCATTATTATTACTGTTATCATATTAATATACAACCATCATCCCCCATGTTACCCCCCTTTCACATGTAAATGTGTTCAAGAAATGAAACATGCAAATGGGTATTTCCCTATGCTATAAACATAAAATATCACAGATATCTCCAGAATAAACACAAGTACCTTTCTTTAAGATATCAATTTAGTATACATGAGTGCCTGAAAGAAACAGGAAAAAGTGAGTGAATGTTGAATGAATGAATATAAAATCACAGATGTCTACCAAACCAATGAGATGTTAAATATTTATGTTGATACAAATGCTTGTTTATTTTATATTATTTTTTTTTAAGGAAAGGAAAATATGAATGAACCCTTACAATTAAGACAAAAAAATAAAATTTAAACAAGGAGAAAAAAGATAACTAACTCCTTTTACACCTACTATATTATTGAACAGTGCAGGTTGCAATTGTATGTATCTGCCATGTTTTAACACCATCCCTAAGAAAATCGTTTTAGCAAATGGAATCACATGTTTGGAAAATGTGATCATTATCATAACTATTATTATCATTGCTGTTATTAGCATCGCTGTTATCACCCTTAGTAGTTTTATTCTTTGTCATTATTATTATTGATGTATTTCATGTAAACACCATTCCTAAGATAATCATTTTAGCAAATGGAATCACATGTTTGGAAAATGTGATCCTTATCATAACTATTATTATCATTGCTGTTATTGTCATTGCTGTTATCACCCTTAGCAGTTTAATTCTTTGTCATTATTATTATTGATGTATTTGGTTGTTATTTGCATTATTATCATTGTAATCATTATTAATATATATGGCTTTGTAAACCCGTATACTGTCACATCCCCCTTTCCCACCTTTTTGATACTGTGATTGTTGTTTCTGCTGCCGCCCTCACCGGTTGGTTCTTAACAGTTTTGCACCGCCATGTTCATCATCACCGAGGGGTGGTGATGGTACTTGGTAGGAGTTTTGGAGCTGACAGGAGAGCGAGGCGGCAGGGGAAATCATAACGACGCACTACCATCACGCGTTTGTTTTAAAATATTTCCTCACAACAATGTCAATGAAGAAAAGTTCAAATGTATAAAATTTTGGACATTTTGTGCATATGTCACCTACACGTCCACATGCAACGCTCCGTAAAAACACGACCAATACAAATCGCAACAATTCTAACACTTAATAAAAGTTTAAAAAAAAAAACATAAAAATTATTTGATGATCCAATGCCAATCGTGTCGTCGTCGTCGCTTTTGTGTTCATTCGCACTGCCAGCGCTAACAAGTCAAGTCGCATTATTCTGTCAATAAGCCTGATACGCGGGAAAATGTCACGTGGAAAGTCCAACAACAAAAAACACGCGGCGGCCAAGATGTATAGCGTGGGAGTCGATAACAAGAATAAGAACGTGGAGAGCCTACCGGCTAGCCGCATCAAAGAGCCTGATACTACAGCTATTACTGAAGCTACCACGAGGGAGAAGATCGACAGCCCAACACAGTCAAGAACCAACACAGCAGAGAAGAAGGAGGAGAAAGACACCAGAGTCGGAAACACCGACTCAAAAACAGTCCGATGGGTCGTCAAGCGGATTCCAGTGGAGCTGACAGACGAAGAAATCCTAAAGCAGCTACGAGAAGAGAATCTTCACATCTGATTCTTAAAGGCTCCTCACCTACTCCAAGACACCTACAATCTTGGCAGTAGTGACATCGGAGGGCAGCGAAATGCCGATCACAGTATCATTCAACAAGAGAATACAGCAACCAGAGAGATTCATACCAAGAATCACTCAATGTTCCAGATGTCAGAAGGCCGGCCACAGCAGAGATACGTGTCGCAGTAAGACGGAAATCTGCCGATACTGCGCCGATCATAACGCCTTCAAGGAGTGTCCGCTGGCTAAGCGGGACACGGACTTCCGAGCACCCAACAACAAAAGAAAGTGCGCCAACTGCCTGGGCAAACATGGAGCAAGATACCTCGTCTGTCCGTACCTGCAAAGACACAGAGACGTCTTAAAGATCGCCATCACCACAAAGACACCATACAACGAAGCAATGCGGAGGTGCGAGACAGCAACATGCATCTCACAAGCCGAGAAAGAGCAACTGCAAAGCCAGATTGAGGAGCTAATGAAGCAAGTCAAGCTACTGCAAACATCGGCACCAACCAGCGACAATGGGAAACTTCTTGCCGAAATAAAGGAGATCCAGCGGGACATCAAACAAGAGGTGGAGAATATGAGGCAGATGACAAAGATAAATGAAGAGATTCTGCGAGACATCAAAGCGGTAAGAGAAATTCTAACAATCGAAAGGGAGCCAACCCAAAACAAATCAGCACAAGAAACAGAAAAGCACACAGAGAAACCATAAGATGACATCCAACAAGAGGACGAGCCGGAACCGCTAGACAAAGCCAGCAACCCAGCCACGACCCTATCCCGCCAGACATCCAACAAGAGGACGAGCCGGAACCGCTAGACAAAGCCAGCAACCCAGCCACGACACTATCCCGCCAGACATCCAACAAGAGGACGAGCCGGAACCGCTAGACAAAGCCAGCAACTCAGCCACGACACTATCCCGCCAGACATCTGAAGTAAACCAAGACGAGCACCCTGAGGACGACACGGAGTGGCCCCGGAGGCTTACCTTGGAGAATCTACGAGAGTCGGCAAGGAAGGAGAAACTCAGATACCAGGAATTAAAAAGGTGCTGGATTGAAAGAGAAAAGAAGAAACCAAAAAAAAAAAAAAAACTCAGGAGACCGGTAGATTACCCAACTGTAATCTTGGAGCAGGATACCGACTACTCGTACTACATAGAAGACGGAGAGAGAAAACCATGGCTGACCGCAGAGGAAAAAAGCGAATGGCCGAAGCTAACACTCGAAGATGAAAAAAAAAGTACAAGAAGGAATATAGAAACGTCGAAAAGCTCCTACAGAAAATACACAACGAAGGAGACTAAAAGACCTAATAAAAAGTCCTTATAAGGACTGCAGCCAGTCAAGCTAGTCGAGACAGGAGCCTGCACCAACAAAGAAAACCACAAGAACAGACGAGCACAAAGGAAAGCTTCTACAGTTACTTCACAATGGAGAAGACAAAAATACCATATAAAAAGTCCTTTTAAGGACTGCAACCAGTCAAGCCAGGAGCCTGCGCCTACAAAGAAAACCACAAGAGGAAACATGCACAAAGGACAGCCGCCGACCGATCCCCCAGCTTACGAAGCATGGAGTGGGATAACGAAAAGTCCTTATAAGGACTGCAGCCAGTCAAGCCAGACGAGCCAGGAACCTACACAAACAAAGAAAACCACAAGAACAGACGAGCACAAAGGATAGCCGCCGATCGATCCCCCAGCTGACGTCACAGACACAAACGCTACTTAACCAGTCCGAGATAGGACTCACAAGACAAGAATTAGGGTGAATAAACCCACAAAAACCACGGTTCTCAACAATAACCGAAGCAGGTTAGACGAGACAGAATTTAGAATTTTTTAGGGGGGGAATTGGAATTGGATAGAGAAAGAGTAAACAAGTGTTAATTGGGAGAAAACAGTAGAATAATGAAATTGTTAACTGTATTCAATGAGCTCGGCGTTTAACTGGAAAGGCAGTGGTTACAAGCGACTGCTTGACTAGTTGGACTCTAGTCATTCAAGCACGGGACAGCTTAGCGACCACACACAGTTTTACTCGATTATACACAACGCCGTTCTTTTGGTACAGCACATATACGACAAATAGTTTTTCAGCACCAAGCTCGGAAGTATTTTCGCCCGACAATTAGATTCCATCACAACTCTACATGCATTTTACAGTGGGTGTCCACTTAGACCGATGTGAGGGTGACAGTAGTGAACTACGAGTGGCATCGCACTGAGCTGAGACAGAAAGAGGATGATTATAGTGAGGATAGCACAACACGCGCTAGAGTAACAATAACAACAGAGAAAGATGTCCACCAAGCGTAAAGTCTACAGTGGTCAGTGAACGTGCGCCAGAACGAAAGTGAGTGTGTCTCTGCTAGCTGTAGAGGTTGTTTGTTTGTGCTTCTGTGTGAAATAATCTCTATCAATCTGCTACCGTGTTAGTTAGTTAGTTAGTTGACAGATCATCCTCATTGCAAATCGAACTATTTAGATCCCCTCCTCAGCGTGTAGCGGTTCACGACAACAGTTCTGTGTTGGTTTATTAATCTTCTTTGGTTCCTGCATAGTGTTCTTGTTTGGCCACACCTCTTTTAACTTGCTGTTCTCGCAGTCTGACCATGGATGTAGATTCACAGTCATCACTTGGTTCCTGCCAACGACTTACTTCGCGCAGAGCAGTGGTTCTCAACATTTTTTGTTAACCCGTGCCCCCTTCACCATATTTTCAGAACGTCATCCTTCCCCTTTCGTATTTCCCCCTTTAAAATCCCCCGCCCCTCCACAGTATACGTAATAATAGAAGCTTAATATAATAGCGCATCCTAGAACAAGTCTATACGTCTAATAAAACGTGATTTGCTGGTCTACTTACGTTATAAAATTAATTCCAGAAGGGTGAGACTAAAGAACCGTAAAGTATGAAGGGAAAAACAACATCAAGTAATCGGTTCTTACCCCCCCCCCCTCCCGAACGGAAACTCTAAATTTCCCCACCGGTTGAGAACCACTGTCGTAGAGCATTCAATATATCGGCCTGGTCCATGGCTCGTCCTCCCTCCAAAGTAGCCTACCTGCAAGCCTGTCAACCTGCTCATTTTCTTGGACACCCGCATGCCCCGGCATGAAAATGAAACTAATCTTTGCCAGCCTTGACCGTCTCATAGACGACAACCACTGTCTTCGGGCCCACCCCATCGCTATCTTCCTGAGCTTACTCATTGAGTCACTACCTGAGGGAAACATGCCCGAGAGAAGGTCTGTGTCTCGAGCCAAGTAATTGCTTTACTTACTGCCATGACTTTATTGTCAGATTAGTTGTTGTCAAGGCATAATCACCAATATCTTACTTCACAATTCTCCCTCAAGCTTGAGCCGTAAAGGTCCATAAACTTCTCACTCGTCGAACGACCGATCCAACTGTGTAAATGACAGTATCATCCTCTAAAGAATGTTTGAAGATAAAAGCCTGTACTTCCTCCCGCACAGCAGCCGGATTTTTTGTGTGTGTGTGTGGGGGGGGGGGGGGGGGTCTGTATTTTCTGTCTAGTTGGATGTAAACTAAAAGGACGTACAGAACTCTGCTGGCAATTGTACCACTCATTGCCAAGTTCTAAGTCCTCAAGTGAACACACCTGTTGAAGAATGTCTTCAGCTCGACCAATCCATGACCTTTCTCTTTTTAACCTACTGCCCTGTTCCTTCTTAATTTCACTGTGCAGTGGATGTTGTGTGTTTGTATTGACTCTGAGATGTGCCTATGCTCGTCAGATCTGTATTCTGTCCCCCATGGTTGGAAAATCAAGAAGGTATCGCATCGCCCTACATCTCTAGGGTGTATAATATGCTTAGCTTCGTTGTGTATCCTCTTCATCCTTTCCATCTGCTTATGGCTGAGAGTCAGGTTCGTTATCGCATACTCAAAAACATAAATTACCAGGCCCTCGTATAGAAGACATAAATGGCACCGCTCACAGTTTGCCGCCACCACCACACGCAACTCATCAAACTCCGCTTGGCCTTTATTATCGCCTTGTCGATGTGCTCAGTATAAACACAGCTTCGACAAATCGTATCCCCAGGTATTTCATTGCCTGCGTTCTTTCTACAATCTCTGAGCACAGATGTACATTTGGTATTGGAGTGTTGACAATATGTTTGTTCAAAGAGAACCATGTCAATACTGCCTTCGTTGGGTTGACCGTTGCACCAGCTTCAACACACCACGTACTAATGCGATTGAATTCTGTTTGTAGTTTCACAGTAACCCGATCTCTATCCTTACCCTGACGATACACTAACACATCGTTGGTATACGACAATGTCCTAACCGGTCCTGTGATCTGCTCACCGGTGGTTCTTACAGTTTAGGCATTGAACAGCACCGGAGATAATGGTGATCGCTGTGCCAGACCTGGATATATTGTTGTTGGGTAAGAATTCCAACAGCCACATCTAAAAACTACTTTCCGTTGGAAGAGGGCTGCAGCGTGTTTCTTCTATTACATCTAAGCGTCTGCAAGTAGGCGTTGTGAGCAAGCCACATGAACGAGAGAGAGAGAGAGAGAGAGAGAGAGAGAGAGAGAGAGAGAGAGAGAGAGAGACAGACAGACAGAGAAAGAGAGAGAGAGACAGAGAGAGATAGAGAGAGAGACACACACAGAGACTGGGGGGAGAGAGAGTAGTCGCAGTCACAGCACCTGCCACAATATATCCTCTAGACATCACATTTAATAATAACACTCCATCAAGGGACATGGTAGACATGCGGGGCTCGTCACAACTGAATCCAACATAACACCAAGGAATCAACAACGGGCCATCATTACTACACAGGAAATTAATAACTACCCGTTCCTGACTCACATATTGTGTTCTAATAATATCCCACCTGTCTGATGTCTGCAGTATGGCTGTACCGGACCCGATTTTGTGTAGCCAAAACTAAAACATGAGTGTCTGAGATGGAGCTGTATGGTGATCTGTTATGCGAATGTTTTCTGAATATATGTTTGTTTCTTGAAAAAAGGTGATGCACTATCACCGCTCCTTTTCAATCTGGCTCTAGAGAAAGTTGTAAGGAAGGTAAAGGAGGAATGTGCTATTGGAGAAACACACAGACTGCTTGGTTATGCAGATGATATATATATATTATAGGGGAAAATAAACAAAAGGCATCGAAAATATTGACTCACTTAAGGGAAAAGCCCAACAGATGGGGCTGGTTATCAACCAAGATAAGACAGAATATATGGTTATTTCAAGAGAAGGTACGGCTAAAAACTCTGGCCACATTCATTCATTCAGTAGCATGTCCTTTGCAGAACCTCGCTCCCGTAACAACCTTCTGGAAAAATTCTCGATCACAAGCAAGATGTCCCGCGTCTGATACACCCATCTGGAGATCATCCGCCACATCCTGCACCCATCTTCTCTTTGGCCTTCCTCTTCCTCTCTTCCCAGGCATATACCCTTCCATTATTGTTCTCTCCAAACTGTCGTGACGTTTCAAGTGACCAAAATACTTCAATTTTCTTTGTTTTATCGTCTTTAATAGCCATCTTTCCTCAATATACAACTCTTGAAGTATGGATGCATTTGTTCTTTTCTTTACCCAAGATATTCTTAGAACTCGTCTATAACATTTATATTCAAAGGCATGTATGCGCTGTATAGCTTGTTTAGTAAGTGTCCATGTCTCACAGGCGTATGTTGCAATGGGAAAGATGCATGCTCTTAAAAACCTAATTTTTGTAGTTCTGTCCCACACCATAATTTATTCATCTGTTTTAGTCTTTAAAGAGCAATGGATAGTCGCCGTTTAATTTCTTTCATTGTGTCACCATTATTCGTAATCAATGACCCAAGATTTTCAAAATTTTCCACCACCTCCAATTTTCTCCCATTAATGTATATTTCTTTCTCCATAGTAGTTTTATCTGTATGCATTATCGTAGTTTTTGCTATGTTAAGATATAAGTTGTGATATTCACTATTCAATTGTGTTGAGGCTATTAGGTTTTCTATGCCATTCTGTGTTGTGGATAGTAATACTGTATCATCAGCATATCGAATCTCTGGTATGTCATGACCGCCGATATTTAGGGCATCATATGGCTCCCTGTTTATATCATCTCTTACATTTCTTATTATATTTTCGGCATACAGGTTAAACAAATAGGGTGACAGCACGCAGCCCTGACGGACTCCTTGCTTGATGTCAAACCAATCTGATGTCTCGCCATCTATTCTAACTGCTGCTTGTTGGTCTAGATATAGCATTTTTATGAGATGTACTACATGTGAAGGAAAGCCCATATTCCTCATGATTTCCCAAAGTTTCTGATGGTGTACACAGTCAAATGCCTTTGAATAATCCACAAAACATGAGAATAGGTTTACATTAAATTCTCTGCACTTCTCTATTATTAAACGCATGTTGAATATGTGATCTCTTGTTCCTCCTCCTTGTCTAAATCCAGCTTGAACTACGTTAATCTCTTCTTCCATTTTCTTACTAAGTCTTCGCATTATGACTTTTAGTAGAATTTTACTTGCATGACTTATCAGGGCAACAGTTCTATAGTTGGTGCATAATTTCAGGTTGCCCTTTTTTGGTATTGGAATGAAGATAATTATCTTCCAATCTTTTGGCCATATACCATATTTCCAAATCTTTGTACATAATGCATGGTATATGTGTATGCTTTCTTCTCCTCCTGCTTTAATTAGTTCAGCTGGTATCTCATCACATCCAGGTGATTTACCATTCTTCAGGTTCCTTATAGCCCAAGCAATTTCATCTTATGAGGGTTCAGGTTCTGTCTCTGCTGTCATTGGCTCATGTATCTCATTCATATCCTCACTGTCACTCATATCATACATTCCACTGCAGTACTCCTGCCATCTTTCTAGAATCTGTCTAGATTCTGTTAAGGTATTTCCCATCATGTCACAGATAACATTCAATTGAGGTTGAACATTTCTTGTCAATAACTTCATTTCTTTGAACATTTCATAATCTCTTCCAGTCTTATGATATTGCTCTATTCTGGTACAACAATCTTGTATATATTGATTTTTGTCCTTTCTTGTGTTGTTTATTTCTCGAGTTAAAGATTTATACTTCATCCTGCTATCGGATTCATCTCCTTTCTGTTTCAGCTCCCTTCGTTGTTTTATTAATTCTAACGTGTCTGATGTAATCCATGGCTTAAGTTGCTTTTTCTTGGTCGGAATGAAATCTTTGGATGCAGTTATCAAGATATCTCTAGCTTGTACTGCCAGTTCATCAGGTGTCATTTCTTCTTGTACAGACATCAAGACCCCAAAGCGATTCCTAACTTCTATGGTATTTTTGTGAGATCAAAACGAAGTGGCCTTGGTCCTCGGATAAGCTTTTTGAGTTTTAATTTCAGACCTGCTTCTAATAACTGATGATCTGTATCACAGTCTGCACTTCGTAGGGTTTTTGCAGATGTTATGCTTGATCTCCATCTTCTTTGTATTAAAATATAATTTACCTGATTTTTGGTAAAACTGTCTGGAGACTTCCATGTGAAGAGTCTTCTTGGATGTTGTTTAAAAAGTGTGTTGGCTATCGTTAACTCATTTTCTGTGCAAAATTCAATTAATTTGTCACCTGCATCATTTCTATTTCCTAATCCAAATTTTCCTAAAACGTGTTTCTCATTCTCAGCTCTTCCTGCACCTACTTTAGCATTAAAATCTCCCATTATTATTGCTATATCATTATGACCAATCTTATTTAATGTGTCTTGTAGTGTGTTGTAAAAATCTTCAATTTCGTCCTCCTCTGCTGTTGAAGTAGGTGCATATATCTGTATGAGAATTGTGTTTTTTGGACGGCCTTTAAGTCTATTAGTGAGGATTCTATCACTAACTGGATTATATCCCATTAAAGCTTTTGCAGTTGTCTTATCTAAACAAAATGCCACTCCACTCTGGCCTCCGACATCTCTACCAGAATAAATGAAAATATTTCCATTTTCAGTTGTAAAATGTCCCTTGCCCTAGCGATGTTCACTAATTCCTAAAATGTGAATGTTTAACCTCTCAATCTCATCACACACT
This sequence comes from Cepaea hortensis, assembly GCA_963921405.1. NCBI lineage: Eukaryota > Metazoa > Mollusca > Gastropoda > Stylommatophora > Helicidae > Cepaea > Cepaea hortensis. The sequence goes on from OY992895.1 coordinate 17,208,585, forward strand.
ATTTTAAGCTTTCCCTCATACAAACTTCTCACATTCCACGTTGCCATTCTCACTCTGTTTCTTAGTCTGACACAAGGGAATTTCCTTGGTAACACAGTCAGGATTAACTCCGTCATCACGAATACTAGTACTGGTCCCTGCGTCACACTCTTCCCCAGTGTTATCTGATCTGCCTGGCCTGGGGATCTCGCCACCAGATCTCTTTCTTATTATGTTTTCTTTCATGGTTGTTATGGTTTCTTGGCAAGTTTTGCAGAAGGTAGTTTGCCGTTGCTTTCCTTCTGGGCAGTGACTGTACTAGTCGGTGGCCATAGCCATTGTCTCTACTGATGAGATCATCTGTCTAACGCCGCAGAGTGCAAGACCATAACCAACAACAATCTGTCGGCTGCTCTCACACTCCATCCACCACCTGCTTCCATGGCTTCACGTAACCCTGATCGGGGGGCTAAACGGGTACTCCACCTTGCCCAAGGGTGTCCCGTAGACTAACGGAGGAAAGGAGGCGTCTTACATCTCCTTTGATAGGGGATACCCCTACGCCGCTAACCGGTCTGGCCACATACAAATAGATAATATGACCATTAAACGAACGGTAACATACAAATACCTGGGTACAATCTTCAACTGCTCCAATATAATAAGGGAAGAAATACAAACTATAATCAACTCTGGAAAAAAAGATATACTATGCATTACAACACCTGCTAAAATCAAATGCGCTATCTCGTAACACCAAGATCACAATATACAAAACACTGATTAGACCAGTTGTGCTGTATGGCTCTGAAACCTGGAGTACAACAAAAGGAGATTAAGCCTTGTTACAAACCTTTGGGAACAAAGTCTTAAGACGCATCTTTGGCCCATTCGGGATACACAACGTGGAGAGTGGAAAAGAAGAAGCAACAATGACATTTATGATCTGTTTAAGTCGCCGCTAATCACTGGTATCATGCAGGCTAATAGACTACAATTGTTTGGGCATATAGAAAGAATGGAAGACAACAGGAAACAAAACTCGCTTACACTCAGGAAATAAATGACCGTAGACCCCAGGTAGACCAAGAAGATGGTAGTGAGATAATATACAAACAGACCTACAAGCACTTAGAATCAGCGACTGGCACGAGAAGGTCGACCAGAGAATCGAATTGAGACGGCTTGTATCTGCAGCAAAGAACCTCAATGGCTCGGAATGCTGAAGAAGAAGAAGATGTTTATTTCTTGTTGTAGAATAAAATCTGGTTTGTGTTTGGATATGAGTGTGATGACCGTTTGTAATTTGTACGTATACCACTATATCAATTCGCACAGCAAGTCGTTTTCCAAGATGGACACGTCTAGGCTAGCAAGTCTTCCAGTAACAAATGTTTATAAAGGTGGATAATCATGATCCTCGTTCTTGTCACTTGCGACGGTGTCCTCGAAGAGAATGTATCTTGTGCTGTGTATGTCTTATTCGTCTTGTACTTGTTTATCCTCGTGTTTTTCTTGTTCGTTTTCATTTGTCGTGTGATCTTTTGTATTGTCTTTAGTACTTTCTTTCTTTTCCTGTATGGATTTAGTTGGTGAAATATCGTTTGTGACAGTGTCTAAACTGTCTAGTGACTGCATTAGTCTTCTGTCTGCCCGTTTTCTCTTCTTTGGATTGCTGACGATTTGAAAACAGCCAGTCTTTATTTTTTGAATTTTTTTCTTGTGTGTTTCTGCCTTGATGTGTGTTGATTTGACTATTGAAAGTTGGTGTCAGTTCCGTTATTTTATGTGGAGGAACTTCTGGCACGAGAGGGTAGAAATCTTCATGACTTTGTACACCAATTGTTGCTGCTGGTGTTATCGGTGGTCGTCTGCTAGGACATTTATTTGCCCAGTGGTTATCTTGACCACACGGAGGGCAATTTGTCATTCTCCCCGGAATATTAATCAATACGCTGTGATTATTGTTAGTATCGCCAGGTGTGTAGATTCATATGTAATGGGGCACTTCCTTTTTAGGTTGCTTATTAGGATTTGTTTTTGTTCACTTATTTATTCTCCATTTTCACTGCTAATTATTTCAGTTGGGTCAAAGGGTTCTCCTCTGGTTTGCATTGCACTTATCTTTTTGTAGAAGTTTCTAGGTGCATCCTTGTAGTTTCTATTTAGTGTTTCTACATACTCTTCCGGTCTTTTTTTTTCCCCTCTTTACTATTCTATTCACATGTCTTCTGGCTATTCTATATTCTATGTAATCACATTCCTGTTTGCTCGTCAATACTGTATCAACTGCAAATCTAATGCTATTGATGGTTCTTCCTCCAATGGGGATTCCTTTCATATCTTCTGCATTTCTGAAAATATTTTCACTGTACAGGGAAACAAAGTTCTGTGGACTTTCTACGACACTGCAATACATGCTATACTTGGCATCTTTAAAGAAGGTAGTTTTCCATTGCTTTCCTTCTTAGCAGTGATCATACTGGTTTATGACCGTGGCCATTGTCTCCCCAAACAAGAGATCATCTGCCTACTGTCGTGAAGTTGGAGATTAGACCTACAACTATCTGTTAGCTGCTCTTCAACTTCATCCACCATATACACACATGGCTTCATGTAACTCTGATCGGGGGGGGGGGGCGATGGAAGAGAGGGGGGGGGGGCTAAAGGGGTACTCTACCTTGCCCAAGGGTGTCCAGTAGGATAGCGGAGGGAAGGAGGCACTTTACTTCTCCTTTGATAGGGGATTCCCCTAGCCCGCCACCCAGTATAACAACATGACTGGTATTTCAAGGGACATTACTAAACATAGCATACATGCAATTGTGATTTAAATAACTGAGTATGTATCTAAAATTTTGATATAATTTAAATGCAAATTAACCAATGTTATATCCAGTAAAACTAATGCAGTACTATTGTTAGGTTTCCTTTAAAGTTTGTGTAAAAGTAAAGGCTTTATTTTAGACATTTGAGAATTTTATAAAGCACTTTTCTATTTCACTTCGATATTATATTAATGGTCATATACGCGCGATTCCAGTTTTGTCCAACTTCCATTCAATTTTTGTCAGGCCTGTGAAAGGTCAAAAATCCTAAATATTCAGTATATTGTATTGGTATCCAATGCAGCTAACTTCATACATTCCTTTGACTCTCTCTCTCTCCCAATCTGTCTCTTTCTCTTTCGGAATGGCCGAATGTAAGACGTAGCTGATCCACGACTCTGGTGACCGAGTGAGATGGCAGAACATGACCTCGCACACTTACCGGCATGGCACATGATGGATGGATGGAATGTAAGACGGGCCTGCGTGCCCAATTTGTTACCCATTTAAAATACAGTTAAATCACATCAAATCTCTCTCTCTCTCTCTCTCTCTCTCTCTCTCTCTCTCTCCCTCCCTCTCTGCCTCTCTCTCTCTCTCTCTCTCTCTCTCTCTCTCTCCCTCTCTCATGTCAACGCTCAAGCAAACTCCATAAATGCATGTTTTGTAGTTTACATTGTAAGATGGAATGCTTGTTGGGATGTTCAATGTATGGAACATTTTGTAGGTACATACCATTTTCAGACAGCAACGGTGAATGAGAATAATTGGAGTATGAAAGAATTTCTACTGAAAGATTTTAATATGCATGAGAGTAAATAATTACTCCTCCACCATCATCAACATGTAAGATGTAGGTAATTACACCATGCCATGAATGTAATATTATCATGTGTATATTAATGTACATGTTGTATTCGAAAATGTAAGACCAAAAACACCCACAATGCACTGTGTAAATACAAACTGCTTTGTACGAAATAAACGTTTATTTAAAAAAAAAATAATTTAAAAATTGCAGCACTTGGATTGTTTCACGGCATTTTGGCTAAGATCAAAGTGTAGTATCTGTTCTTGTATGACGACAGTGATTAAGGGTAGACTGACTTATCTGGACTTGATCTGGCCATGGCCACCAGCAGAGGCGGTCATCACAATGGCATACAGGGACTTGGAACCTTATGGGACGGCTCTTGCTCCTAGGGAACCCTGAGCCCTAAAAAATTAAGAAAACTTTTAATATTCAGGACACTCAAACACAAATGTTTACAGCTATGTTCATGAGCAATGTGTAAGTGTATCCCTCCTAAATTAACATATGATTCATGCAATTATCGCTGTTTTTTTTTTTTAACATTGTTAGTATTATTTGATTCAGAAAACATAAATATGATAGGCCTGTTTCAGGCTATATATTTTGGGATGGGATGGGATAGAAAATATGTCCTATGGACAAGTCTGCCGGTAGGCGTGGAAGGTTATGTCTCGCCTTCTCACTCGTTCACCAGAGTCCTGGATCACCTCAATGTTCGTTTTTCGATCATGCCATGTGGTCAGGCAATCCAGGTATTTACTTCTCTCCCTTCCTCTTGTTCTTTTCCCCTCAGTCTTGCCAATAGTTACTAAGTTCTGCAATTTATTTCTTCTCATAACGTTACTAAACATATTTGCTGTATACGACTAATTTCTCATATCAGTTTGCAATTTTCATTTGTTTCTTGTAGGACTTGGTCATTGGTCCTTCTGTGTGTCCATAATAGTCTTTGCATTTTCCTAGGAAACCACATTTCCACAGCCATCAGATGTTTTTCAGCCTGTTTGTTTATTGACCACGCCTCAAATCTATACAGAAGCACAGGATCTATGTAGCACCTCAACACTCCTTTTCTCGTTGCTTGCTTGTGTTCGTTGGCCTGAGCTCCAACGCGAAGTCCTGTATGTCGGATGAAGGCATCCTGTTGTCCAACATCAGTTTGATGTCATACAGGACCTGAGGTTTGCGTGAGTATCCGTTGTCCCATGTCTGGCTTATTGGTGTACAGACTGGTGGGTCCTCGCCGTACAGGCAGACACTCCCCGACTTCCTCGCCGTACAGGCAGACACTCCCCGACTTCGGAGGAATCGGCGATCCTACTGACTTTAGTCAGAACCCCGAAGGGACCTGTTGCCCAGGACGCTCGACGCGGACGCGTCAATATTTCTTGGCCAGTATATAACCCGGCCCTGGTGCCTTGGAAACACCTCTGCGTTCTTTTCTCGTTGCAAATGGCATATTTTTATTGGTCAGTATGTTTTCCATCTTTCAAAAGGCTACCTTCGCCATGGCAATTCTTGCTCTAATCTCATCAAGACATTTCCCGTCAGATGTTATGATTGTTCAGAGATAATTGTAACAATTCACTTGTTTAAGAATATTCCCATTTACTTGTATATTACATTGGGGTATTTCGTTCATCCTAGTGGCAACCACAATCTGCGTCTTCTTACAATTTAATTATAACCCTAGTTGTTCACTGTGTGCAACAACAGTATATACTAAATGTTGCAGATCCTGCTCATTGACTTCAATCAATACCGTATCATTTGCATATCTAATGTTACTTCCTAAAATGGTGATTCCTTTCACATTTTCTCATTTCTGACAATATTTTCACTGTAGAGGAAAAAAGAGATCTGTGGACTTCCTACGAGACCGCAATACATGCTATTCTTGGCATCTTTAAAGAAGGTAGTTTGCCATTGCTTTCCTTCTTAGCAGTGACCGCATTGGTCTATGACCGTTGCCATTCTCTCTCCCCCCCCCAAAAAAAAAAATAGATCCTCTGCCTACTGTCGTGAAATTGGAGACCAGAACCTACAACTATCTGTTATCAGCTCTTCAACTGCATCCACCACCCGTACCCATGGCTTCACGTAACCCTGATTGGGGTGTGGGGGGGGGGGGTCTAAACGGGTACTCCACCTTGCCCAAGGGTGTCACATAGGCTAGCGGGAAGAGTTCATCTTTCCTCTCCTTTAATAGAGAATACCCATACCCCGCGACCCAAAATAACAACATAACAGTTATTTCAAGGGACTTTACCAATAATAGCATACATGTATTATGTGATTTAAATAATTGAGTATTTATGTTACTTTTTGATATAATTTACATATAAATTAACGACAGTTATATGCATCAGAAATAATGGAGTAATAATTTTAGGTTATCTTCAAAGTTAGTGTAAAAGTAAAAGCTGTGTGTTAGATATTTGAGACGTTTATAAACAATTTTTCTATGTCTCCTCGATATTATATTGAATGTCTTATTCTTTTAATATCGTTTGAACATCCATATTTTGCGGAATTTTTGTCAGGCCTGTAAAAGGCCAAACATCCTAAATATTCAGCACCTTGTATTGTTATCCAATGCAGCTAACTTCATGCATTCCTTAGACTTGCTCTCTCTCTCTCTCTCTCTCTCTCTCTCTCTCTCTCTCTCTCTCTCTCTCTCTCTCTCTCTCTCTCTCTCTCTCTCTCTCCTCTCTCTCTCTCTATATCTCTCTCTCTCTCTCTCTCTCTTCTCTCTCTCTCTCTCTCTCTCTCTCTCTCTCTCTCTCTCTCTCTCTCTCTCTCTCTCTCCATATATGCCTGTTTTGTAGTTTACTATGTAAAATGGTATGCTTGTTGAGATGTTCAATGTATGGACAACTTTGTAGGTACATACCATTTTCAGAAAGCAACGGTGAATGAGAATAATTGGAGTATGAAAGATTCAGTCATACCGCTAAACTTGTTTTAATAAAACTAAGTGTGCATGAGAATACTTGGAGTATGAAAGAATGTCTATTGAAAGATTTTAGTATGCATTAATGCAAATGATTAGTCCACCACCATCATCAACACGTAATATGTCGGTAATTACACCATGCCGTGAATGTAATATTATCATGTGTATATGAATGTATATGTTGTATTCGAAAATTTAAAGACAAAAAACACACAATGCACCTTATAAATACAAACTACTTTGGACGAAATAAACGTTTATTTATAAAAAAAAAAAAAAAAACATTAAAAAAAAACAAACAAAAAAAAACAAACAAATGCAGCACTTTGGATTGTTTCACGGCATGTTGGCTAAGATCAAAGTGTAGTATCTGTTCTTGTATGACGTCAGTGATTAAGGGTAGACTGACTTATCTGAACTTGAGCTGGCCATAGCCCCACCAGCAGAGGCGGTCATCACAATGACATACAGGGACTTGGAACCTCACGGGACGGCTCTTGACCCTGGGGTACCCTGAGCCCTAAAATTTAAGCACATTTTTAATATTCAGGACATTCTAACACAAATTTGTACATCTGTGTTCGTCAGCAATGTGTAAGTTTTCCTCCTTTATTAACATATGATGCATGCAATTAATTCTGTTTTTAACATTGTTATTATTTTTTCATTCAGAAAACAACAATTTGATGGACCTTTTTCAGGCTATATACCTTACTAAGAGAATGAATCTCGATTCTCGGCCTCTTGGCTGAGATCAAAGTGTAATATCTGCACTTAATCTTACAAGGACTGCATGCAAAGGCGGTCATCCGAATGACATATAGGGACGTGGGACCTGATCGTGCGGGTGTGACCCCATGGTGAATCTCGAGCTCTTATTTAACAAAATTAAATCTTAGAAAGAATCGATACACTTTGGAAAAACCCGTATGAAAACCTTATTTCATATAAAACATTCAACATTTTTTACAGATTCACGTCCGTCCATCTGTTGGACTGAAAAATTTACAAGGAATCAATTGTATTATTCTAAAGGATACTGTAAGTTTTTCTTTGGAATTTCAGTTCCCGAAAACAACAATTTATGGATATGAATTCAATCATCCCTGCATTTGCCGTTGCAACATAATAAGGGAAGAAATACAAGCTAGAATCAACTCTGGAAATAATATATACTATACACTACAACATCTGCTAAAATTAAATGCGCTATCTCGCAACACCAAGATCACAATGTATAAAATACTGATCAGACCAGTAGTGCTGTATGGCTCTGAAACCTGGAGTACAACTAAAGGAGACGAAGCCTTGTTACAAACCTTTGAGAACAACGTCTTAAGACGCATCTTTGGGCCCTTTAGGGATACACAAAGTGGAGGGTGGAAAAGAAGAAGCAACAAAGACATTTATGATCTCTTAAGTCCCCACTAACCACTGGTATCATGAAGGCTAATAAACTGCAATGGCTGGGGCAGATAGACAGAATGGAAGATAATAGGGAAACAATACTCGCTTACACTCAAGAAATAAATGACCGTAGACCCCGAGATAGATTAAGAAGACGGTGTAGAGATAATATACATACAGACCTACAAGCACTTGGAATCACCAACTGGCAAGAGAAGGTCTAACAGACAGACGAATGGAGACGGCTTGTATCTGCAGCAAAGAACCTCAATGACTCGGAATGCTGAAGAAGAAGAAGAAGAAGAAGAAGAAGAAGAAGAAGAAGAAGAAGAAGAAGAAGAAGAAGAAGAAGAAGAAGAAGAAGGAGATGAAGTTATTACACAGACATTTAGAGAATCTTGCTGCGTGTGAGGTGTGGTGTCTTTTTGTGTTTGCAAATGTAAAAGAAAACACACAATGCACGTTGTAGATACACACTGTTTTGTGGGAAATAGATAAACATTAAACGGAAGACATGTAAAGAAAATAGTGAAAAGGGACATAAAATCATCATCATCATCATCATCATCATCACCATAATCATCATCATCGTCATCATCATCATCATCATCATCATCAGGTGCCATGCCGGTAAGCGTTGCTGTCATGTCTCGCCATCTCACTCCATCACCAGAGTCGTAGATCACCTCAGTGTTCATGTCTTGACCTTGCCACGTGGTCAAGCCATCCAGGTATTTACTTCTCGGCCTTCCTCTTGTTCTTTTCCCCTCAGTCTTGCCATTTGTTACCAAGTTCTCCAAGTTATTTCTTTTTATAACGTGACTAAAATATTTTGTCTGTCTACGTCTATTTTCTCTAATCAGTTTACAGATTTCACTTCTTTCTTGTATGATTTGGTCATTGATTTAGCAGTATGTACATGGTATTCTTTGCATTTTCCTAAGAAACCACATTTCCACAACCATCGGTTGTTTTTCAGCCTGTGTGCTAATTGTTCACGCTTCACATCCATACAAAAGCACAATTTCAATGTAGCACCTCAACATTCTTTTTTTTCGTTCCAAATGACATCTTTTTATTGGTCAGTATGTTTTCCATCTTACAAACTGCTACATTCGCCATGGCGATTCTTATTCTTATCTCTTCAAGTCATTTCCCATCAGATGTTATGACTGCTCCGAGGTAATTGTAACAATTCAGTTGTTTAAGAATATTCCCAGTTAATTGTATATTACATTGTGGTATTTCGTTCTTCATAGTGACAATAACAATCTGTGTCTTCTTAAAGATAATTATAATGCTAGTTATTCACTGTGTGCAACAACCGCATATACTAAATGTTGCTGTTCCTGCTCATTGCCTTCCGTCAATATTGTATCATCTGCATATCTTATGTTATTGATGTTTCTTCCTCCAATAGTGATTTCTTTCGTATCTTCTACATTTCTGAAAATATCTTCACCGTACCGGGTAAAAAGATCAGGGGACTTTCTATGAGATTGCAATACACGCTATTCTTGGCATCTGTAAAGAAGGTAGTTTGCCGTTGCTATCCTTCTCAGCAATGACTATCCTGGTCGATGACCCTTCCCCCCCCCCCCCCCCAAAAAAAAAAAAAAAAAAAAAAAAACAGATCCTCTGCCTACCGTCGTGAAGTTGGAGACCATAACCTACAATTATCTGTTGGCTGCTCTTCAACTTCATCCACCACCTGCACAATGGCTTCAGATAATCCTGATCGGGGGAATAAACGTGTACTCCACCTTGCCCAAGGGGGAGTGTAGTCTAGCGGAGGGAAGGAGGCATCTTACCTTTCCTTTGATAGGGGATACCGCTTCCCCACCACCCAGTATAACAACATAACAGTTATTTCAGGGGACATTACTAATAATAGTACACATGTATTATGTAATGTAAATAACTGAGTGCTTGTCTATATTTTGATGCGATTTACATAGAAATTAACGACAGTTATATTGACCACAAGCAATGGAGTAACATTTTAGCTTACCTTTAAAGTTTGTATTAAAATAAAGGCGTTATTTCATAAATTTGAGAATTTTATAAAGCATTTTCATATTTCTCCTCGATATTATATTAAATATTTTTTATTTCGTTTGACAATCGTGTTGTGTAAGTTTGCAAGAAAGTATTTTTGTCAGCCCTGTGAAAGGCCAACTATCCTAAATATTCAGCACCTTGTATTGTCATACATCGCAGTTAATTTCATGCATTCTTAAAACCTGCTCTCTCTGTCTCTCTCTCTTTCTCTCTCCCTCTCTCTCCCTCTCTCCCTCTCTCTCTCCTCTCTCCCTCTCCCTCCCTCTCCCTCCCTCTCTCCCTCTCTCTCCCTCTCTCTCCCTCTCCCTCTCTCTACCTCTCTCTCTCCCTCTCTCTCACTCTCTCTCTCTCCCTCTCTCTCCCTCTCTCTCTCACCCTCACTCCCTCTCTCTCCCTCTCTCTCTCCCTCTCTCTCTCCCTCTCTCTCTCCCTCTCTCTGTCCCTCTCTCTCTCCCTCTCTCTTTCCCTCACTCTCCCTCCCTCTCTCTCTCCCTCCCCCTCACTCCCTCTCTCTCTCCCTCCCTCTCTCTCTCTCCTCCCCCTCCCTAACCCTCCCTCTCTCTCTCCCTCCCCCTCCCTCCATCCCTCCCCTCCCCCCTCCCCCTCCCAGTGAACAACGAGGGTTAGAATTAAATTGTAAAAAGACACAGATTATGGTCGTCACTAGGGAGAACGAAATGCCACAATGTAATATACAAGTAAATGGGAATATTCTTCAACAAGTGAATAGGTACAATTATCTCGGAACAGTAATAACATCTGATGGGAGACGCCTTGAAGAGATTAGAACAAGAATCACCATGGCAAAAGTAGTCTTTAGCAAGACGTAAAACATACTGACCAATAAAAAGATGTCAATTGAAACGAGAAAAAGAGTATTGAGGTACTACATAGAACCTATACTTTGATATGGATGTGAAACTTGGACAAAGAGCAGTCAAGCTGAAAATCATCTGATGGCTGTAGAAATGTGGTTTCTGAGGAAAATGCAAAGAATACCATGGACAGCCAGAAAGACCAATGAACAAGTCCTTCATGAAACAAATGAAGATCGTAAACTGATTAGAAACATTAGACGCAGACATTCAACATTTTTTGGGCATGTTATGAGAAGAAATGAATGGGAGAACTTGGTGACAATTGGTAAGACTGAAGGGAACAGACCAAGAGGAAGACCTAGACTCAAGTACCTGGATGGCTTGGCTTCGTGGCATGGTCGAGACAAAAACACTGATCTGATCCTCGACTCTGGTGATCGAGTGAGATGGCAAAACATGACCGCTCACGCTTACCGGCATGACACATGATGGATGGATGGAGAGTGCCCTATTTTGGGCTACATGTATCGATATTCCCATTGACTCTGCTATTCCCTCCGTCTATCGTTTAGTGGTCGGCCTCTACCTCTGTTTCCATCTGGTCTGTACATCATGCTTGTTGTGGTATGCTGTTGACTGGTAATCTACTTGCATGGCCAAACCATTTGACTTGCTGCTTTCTAATAAAATCTAGTGCTGCTATAACCCTCTGATATCTTCATTGATGATCTTATATCTTCTTGAAACGTTGAGTATTCTTCTCAGTATTCTCATTTCTGTTGTTGCGATTTCTCTTTTCTCTTTTTCTGTCATTGTCCAGATTTGGCATTGGTAATATTGAGTTGACAGGAAAATTGTATTGTAAAGTGCATTCTTAGTAGTTATTGATACATGGTTGTTCTTTAGTATTGGTGCCATTTGTCCAGTGAGTTGGTTTGACTTATTGCATCTATTTTAGATCTCGTCTTCTGATCTGCCATTTAATGATATTATACTTCCTAGGTACTTGAAACTCTTTACTTGTTTCAAGGGATGTTCGTTTAGGTGAATTGTTGTTGTCTTTTCTTCTTTAGTTATAGTCATTACCTCTGTTTTGCTTGTGCTAATTTTCATGTTATGTTCCCTACACATTTCGTTTAGACTATTCATGTGGTCTTGTAATTCAGCTTCTGATTTTGCTATTAGTGCTTGGTCATCCGCAAACAGGAGTTCTCTAATGGTTAGATTTGCAGATGATTCGTCTTCTGTGTTCTCGTCATGCGGTATTCTTGCGGTCTCTGTTTGGCTGGTTTCTTTACATATGTTGTCTATATATGTTATGAACAAGAGAGGGGGCAGGACACAACCTTTTCGTACTCCAGATCTTATGGTGAGTGTCCTCCAGTTGCTCTCACTATGCATTCACTGTTATTATATAAGCTTCTACATAGGTTTGTTAGATGTGTACTCACATCATATTGTTTAAGGATTTCCCACAGCTTGTTTCTATCTACTCTATCAAATGCGTTTTCTTGGTCGACAAAGACTAAGTAGCGTGTTTAATTCAATTCGATTGATTTTTCTATAAGTTGTCTAAGAGCAAAATAACATCTGTGCATCCTTTGTTTTTTTCCCAAATCCAAGTTGTATTTCGCTTAGCTGGGGTTCTATAGTACTCCGTAATCTTTTCTCAAGAACTTTACAAAATATTTTCCCAGTATGACTCAACAGTGAAATGCCTCTGTATTGTGTGCAATCTCTTTTGCTGCCTTTGTTTTTTTTCAAATTGGGATAATTATGGCGTTTCCCCAGTCTCGTGGTGTCTGTTGTTCTACCCAAACATGGCCGAATAGTCTATGTCGCCATGCTATTCCTACTTCTCTTGATGCTTCAATTAGTTCATTTGGTATTTCATCTTGTCCCGGTGATTTGTTCAATGGGGCTAATCTGATGGCTTCTATAATTTCTTCTTTTAGTATATCTGGTTCTAGTTCTTAGGTAGTATCTGTGTAGGTTTCTTGAAGTCCTGTGACATCTGATGGGATGTTGAGACGTTGTTCGAAATACTGCTTCCATCTTATTAGGATTTGTTTTTGTTCACTTATTTATTCTCCATTTTCACTGTTAATTATTTCAGTTGGGTCAAAGGGTTCTCCTCTGGTTTGCATTGCACTTATCATTTTGTAGAAGTTTCTAGGTGCATCCTTGTAGTTTTTTATCAGGCATGTAAAAGGTCAAAAATCCTAAATATTCAGCACCTTGTATTGTTATCCAATGCAGCAAACTTCATGCATTCCTTTGACTTTCTGTCTCTCTCTCCCAAACGCTCTCTCTCTCTCTTTCTCTTTCGGAAGGGCCGAATGTAAGACGTGCCTGCGTGTCCAATTTGTTACCCATTTAACATACAGTTAAATCACATCAAATCAAATCTCTCTCTCTCTCTATCTCTCTCTCTCTCTCCCTTTCTCTCCCTCCCTCCCTCTCTCTCCCCTATCTCTCTCCCTCTCTCCCCCCTCTCTCTCCCTCCCTCTCTCTCCCTCCCTCCCTCTCTCTCTCCCTCTCTCCCCCCTCTCTCTCTCCCTCCCTCTCTCTCCCTCCCTCCCTCTCTCTCTCCCTCTCTCTCTCCCTCTCTCTCCCCCTCTCTCCCTACCTCCCTCTCTCTCTCCCTCCCTCCCTCTCCCTCTCTCTCTCTCTCATGATGCATGTGCAAGTCCGCATGGTCGATAGAAAATAGCGTGTGTTCTTAAACATCCGGTGTGCTGATGCCGATATAAACGGTTCAACCCCTACACCGAACAGCTGGACTAAAATGGTGATCTGTCGACGTTGTCTTTGGGACGTTACTTATAAGTACCTCTGAAGTCGGAGTTGGTTCTCCTGAAGGCGAGGGATACAGTTAATAAGGACAGCTAACCCACACTCAACATTCAATCTATCACTACTATAAATAGTGTATACGAACTACGCTTGAGTTCAAAGCGAGCGAGCGCAACAATAAAATAATGCATGCAATTATCGCTGTATTCTAACATTGTTATTATTATTTCATTGAGAAAACACAAATATGATGGGCCTGTTTCAGACCATATACCTTAATAAAAGAATGGATCTCGCTTCTCGGCCTCTTGGCTACGATCAAAGTGTAGTATATGCACTTAATCTTACCAGGACTACATGCAAAGGCGGTCATCCGAATGACAAATAGAGACTTGGGACCTGATGGGTTGAGTCTGACCCCCTGGTGACCCGCGAGTCCTTATTTAACAACATTAAAACTTTAAAAAAAAAAAGAAGAAAGAATCGATGCACTTTGGAAAAACCCATAGGAAAACCATATCTACTATATATCTATATATATAAAAGCGAATATTTGCTTGTTTGTGTGTTCCTTTATGCGTTCCCGAACGGTCCATCCGATAGAGATGAAATTTTGTACAGATGTTGTTCTCACTCCCGTGGATCCAACTGAAATAGTTAGTTTAAAATCAACAATTTTTCCTCAAGCATGAAAGAAAAAAGCATTACGAGCTTCAGAAACAGACGAGCAACGGGAAGCAAGACTGGAAACCAATCGAGTACGTACTGCTCAAGCACATTCCTCTGGAAACTAATCGAGTACGTACTGCTGAAGCACGTTCATCTGGAAACCAATCGAGTACGAAATGTTCAAGCACGTTCATCTGGAAACCAATAGAGTACGAAATGTTCAAGCACGTTCATCTGGAAACCAATCGAGTACGAAATGTTCAAGCACGTTCATCTGGAAACCAATCGAGTACGAAATGTTCAAGCACGTTCATCTGGAAACCAATAGAGTACGCAATGTTCAAGCACGTTCATTTGGAAACCAATCGAGTACGCAATGTTCAAGCACGTTCATCTGGAAACCAATCGAGTACGAAATGTTCAAGCACGTTCATCTGAAACAGGCGAGCAACGGCAAGCAAGACTGGAAACCGTTAACAACATTAACCCCCCCCCCCCCACCATCTCCCCCACCCTTTCCCCATCCCCCCACCCCAGCCTTGACAGTTGTCACCAAGTTCTCCAGTTTATTTCTTCTCATAACATGACCAGAAATGTTGACTGCCTATGTCTAAATCCTCTAATCAGGTTATACTTTTCATTTGTTTCTTGTAGGACGTGGTCATTGGTTTTTCTATCTGTCCATTACATTCTTTGCATTTTCCTAAGACACCACATTTCTGCAGCCATCAGATGTTTTTCAGCATGTTAGCTCACTGTTTACGCTTCAAATGCATGCAAAAGCACAGGTTCTATGTAGCACCTCAACACCTTTTTTCTCGTTGCATATGACATCTGGATATTGGTCAGTATGTTTTCCATCGTACAAAAGGCTACCTTCGCCATGTTGATTCTTGTTTTAATCTCTTCGTGACATTTCCCATCAGATGTTATGACTGCTCCGAGATAATTGCAACAATTCATATGTGTTAGAACCCCGGGAAAGTTAACCCGGTCAACAAATGCCCGAAGAAGTCGGATGTGTAGGCCTAACGGCGCAAGAACGCAGCTCTGATGTAAACAGGCACAACGCAGTCACGTCCACACAAAAAAACTTTGGATGAACGAAGAAGAAATGTTTTAGAATATTCCCATTTACTTGTATATTACATTGTGGTATTTCGTTCTTCCTAGTGACAACCACAATCTACGTCTTCTTAAAGTTAATTATAATCCTATTCGCATTTACTAAATGTTGCAGTTCCTGCTGATTGTCTTCATTCAATACTGTATCATCTGCATATCTGATGTTGTTTATTTGTCTTTCTCAAGTGGTGATTCCTTTCATATCTTCTACATTTCTTAAAGTATTTTCACTGTACAGGGAAAACAGATCTGGGGACATTCTATGAGACTGCAATACGTACTATTCTTGGCATCTTTATAGAAGGTAGTTTGCCATCGATTTCCTTCTTTGCAGTGACCATACTGGTCGATGACCGTAACCATTGCCTCCCAAAAAGAATAGATCCTCCGACTACCGACGTGAAGTTGGAGACCATAACCTACAACTATCTGTTGGCAGCTCTTCAACTTTATCCACCACCTGCACACATGGCTTCACGTAACCCTGATCGGGGGGATAGATGGATACTCCACCTTGCCCAAAGGTGTTCCGTAGGCTAGCCGAGGGAAGGAGGCACCTTACTTCTCCTTTAATAGAGGATACCCCTACCCCGCCACCAAATATTACAACATGGCAGTATTTCAAGGGACATTACTTACATAGCATACATGAATTATTTTATTTAAACATGTGATGTTTAATAATTGAATATGCTTCTTACATTTTAATATAATTTACATAGAAATTATCGACAATTACATGCAGCAGAAATAACGGAGTAATAATTTAGGGTACCTTTAAATTTTGTGTAAAAGTAAAGGCTTGATTTGAGACATTTGAGAATTTTACAAACCATTTATGTATTTCTCCTCAATATTATATTAAAGGTCTTATTGTTTTGTAATCATTTAATTTAATTAGGCATAGCAGAATTTGTGCCCGGCCTGTAAAAGGCCAAAAATCCTAAATATCCAGCACCTTGTATCGTTGTTGAATGCAGCTGACATCATACATTCCTTAGACTTGCTCTCTCTCTCTCTCTCTCTCTCTCTCTCTCTCTCTCTCTCTCTCTCTCTCTCTCTCTCTCTCTCTCTCTCTCGTGTGAACGCTCAACAAACGCCATATATGCCTGTTTTGCAGCTCTGTAAAATTGTATGCTTGTTGAGGAGATGTTCAATGTTTGGGAAATTTTCTAAGTACGAACCATTTTCAGAAAGCAAGTGTGAATGAGAATACTTAGAGTATGAAAGAATTTCTATTGACAGATTTTAGGATGCATTTGAGCAAATGATTACTCCACCACCATCATCAACACGTAATATGTAGGTAATTACACCATGCCATGAATGTAATATTATCATGTGTATATGTATGTATATGTTGCATCCGAAAATGTAAAAACAAAAACACACACAATGCACCTTATAAATACAAACTGCTTTGTACGAAATAAACGTTCATTTAAAAAACAAAAAACAAAATGCAGCACTTTGAATTGTTTCATGGCATGTTGGCTCAGATCAAAGTGTAGTATCTGTTCTTGTATGACGTCAGTGATTAAGGGTAGACTAACTTATCTGTACTTGATCTGGCCATGGCCACCAGCAGAGGCGGTCATCACAATGACACACAGGGACTTGGGGCTTCTTGGGACGGCTCTTGCCCTTGGGGAACTCTAAGCCCTAAAAATTAAGCAATTTTGTAATATTCAGGGCACTTAAACGCACATTTTTACAGCTATGTTCATAAGCAAAGGGTAAGTTTTTCCCTCTTTAATACCATATGATGGATGCAATTATCGATGTATTTCAACATTGTTATTATTATTTTATTCAGAAAACAAAAGTGTGATGGGCCTGTTTCTAGCCATATACCTTAATAAAAGAATGGATCTCACTTCTCGGCCTCTTGGCTAAGATCAAAGTGTAGTATCTGCACTTAATCTAACCAGGACTACATGCAAAGGCGGACATCCGAATGACAAATAGGGACCTGGAACCTGCTGGGGCGGGTCTGATCCTCTGGGTAAACGCGAGCCCTTATTTAACAACATTAACACTTAAAAAGATTTGATGCGCTTTAGGCAAACCCATATGAAAACCTTATTTCATATAAAACATTCAAAATTTTTTACAGATTCACGTCCGCCCATCTGTTGAACTGAAGAATTCACAAGGATTCAATTGTGTTATTCTAAAGGGTACTGTAAGTTTTTCTTTGGAATTTCAATTACCGAAAACAACAATTTATGGATATGAATTCAAACATCGCTGCATTTGCCGTTCCAGAATAATAAATAGTGTGCAGTTATTACACAGACTTTTAGAGAATCTTATTGAATTTGACGTCTGTGGTCTTTGTTGTGCTTGCAAATGTAAAGGAAAACACACAATGCACCTTGTAAATACACGCTGTTTTGTACGAAACAAAACCACATTAAACGGAAGACGTGTAAATAAAATAGTGAAAAGGTACAGAAAATCATCATCATCAGCATCATCATCATCATCATCATCATCATCATCATCAACATCATCATCATCATCATCATCATCATCATCATCATCATCATCATCATCATCATCATCATGTGCCATGCCGGTAAGTGTAGGCGGACATGTCTCGCCATCTCACTCCATCAATACAGTCGTGGATCACCTCAGTGTTCTTGTCTCGACCATGCCACGGGGTAAAACCATCCAGTTATTTGCTTCTCTGCCTTCCTCTTGTTCTTTTCCCCTCGTTCTTGCCAGTTGTCAGCAAGTTCTGCAATTTATTTCTTCTCATAACGTGACCAAAAATGTTGACTGTCTACGTCTAAAGTTTCTAATCAGTTTATAGTTTTCATTTGTTTCCTGTAGGACTTGGACATTGGTTTTTCTGTCTGTCCACGATAAGGCAAACAACTTGTCACAATATCAATGCTCCAGAGGGTTCTATCCGGATATCACTGGCATAAATATTGACAGTACGAAGTCACCACACATGTTAGAGCTGAAGTGGCTCTATTGATCTAGCCTATAGAGTCTCTATTGTTCTAGCCACTAGAGTTAAAGTGTTTCTTTTGTTCTAGCCAAGAGTTAAAGTGGCTCTATTGTTCTAGCCAAGAGTTAAAGTGGAACTATTGTTCTAGCCAGGAGTTAAAGTGGCTCTATTGTTCTAGCCAATAGAGTTAAAGTGTCTTTATTGTTCTAGCCAATATAGTTAAAGTGTTTCCATTGTTCTAGCCAATAGAGTTAAAATAATTCTATTAGTCTATCCCGCCCGTGGCGAAGGAGTTACGGGCACAGTTCATAATCCCGCATACCGCGTTCGAAACAGCTACGGGTGATTTGGCCTTGCGTTGGGATTTTTATAAAATGGTACGGGTACCGGTCTTTCAGAAAGCAATGGCAAACTACTGAACGTAGACTTGCCAAGAGATCATAAACAGCCAAAAAAATTCTGAAGTTGACTGCGACGTTCTGTAAAAGATATGCAAACAACTTTAACTATTGTTCTAACTAATAGTTCAAGTGGCTCTATTGTTCTAGCCATGCCGGAGAATATGAAATTTAAAAAAAAATTTTTTTGAGTCCGCTTGCTTTGAGCTCAAGCCTAGTCCATACACGATACCCTATTACCAGTGTCCATTTCTCTCTCTCTCTCTCTCTGTGTGTGTGTGTGTATGTGAGAGAGAGAGAGAGTGACACAGTGAGAGAGAGAGAGAGAGAGAGAGAGAGAGAGAGAACTGTGCAGCATATGGCTGTCATCACATGGGCATTCTCTGGTACAAGTAAATAAAATGTCAACATCAAGACTTCGCTGTAACAATATCATTAATTACACTCATGGAAATTATATTGTTACACTTTTAGAGAAGGGAAAAAACACAAATCTAGGGGAAAAATATACGACTGCCGCAGGATTGCCGAAACCCGGGATTGAACCAGGGACCTTTAGATCTTCAGTCTAACGCTCTCCAATCTGAGCTAATTCGGCCTCCGATTGTTTGATGTTACTAATTGATAGAATCACGTACCATGTACACAGGCAATGTACACAGCCGGCTCTGTGGCGAGGGATTACTGACCCAGCTGCGGGAGATACGGACGCACACGCACACTGCGTTTACTATGGTTTCCCTTAACTTAACAATTGTTTTTAATATTTGACTGCCGATTAATTGTTCAGAAAGCAATGGCAAACAACTGAACATAAATTTGCAAAGAAATTACGAACAGACAAAAATGCTGGGGTTGACTGCGAAGTCATGTAAAGGATATCATTTTATCATAATCATGTATGCAACTAACTTTAACACAGACAATATAGTGCTCACTCTCGTCTCTCACTCTCTCAGCCAGCCGCGATCATAGTCGGGTAGACATCTAAACGTTTGTCAAACACGAACCTGTGGCTGCTTCGCTACTCCTGTCAACAAATGCACAATCCACCATGGAAGTGATCGCCGGCCTTCGTGGACTAAGCCTAACGCTTGCGAACGCGGTTCGTGGGCCGCTTACCAGGCGTTCGAAACGCAGCCGCGACCGTTTTGTGCAGCAGACCGTGTCGCGTTGTGTTATAACGTGTTGGTATGGGGGCCGGTCGTTCAGAAAGCAATGGCAAACTACTGAACGTAAAATTTGCCTAGTACATCAACAGCAGCTGAAAAATGCTGGTGTTGACTGCACCGTCCTGCAAGGGATATGCAACATTTAAAATAAAATTGAAGAGATTATTCACAGACGCAGTTGGTCACGTGATTGGTAATGTGACCTACGTTTGATTATATTATTAATTTTTGTGGAACTATTATCGTTTCCTCTAGTATAGTGGTAAGTATCTCCGCTTGTCACGCGGGAGACCACGAGGAAGACCGACGACAATGCCCCACAAAAAAGAACCAAGACAGCTGAGAAGAATAGAGAAGACAAAGACACCAGAGCCGGAAACACCGACTCACAGACGATTAGATAGGTTGTGTTGTCAAACGTATCCAAGTGGAGCTGACAGATGAACAGATCCTGAAGCAGACGCAACAGGAAAATCTCCACATTCGAATCCTGAAGGCGGAGCGGCTTCTAACCTACTCCAAGACTTCTACACTCTTAGCGGTGGTGACGACCGAGGGCAGCGAGATACCACGCCAAGTATCGATACACAAGAAAGTACAACAGCCTGAAAGATTCATTCCTAGAATCACTCAATGCTCAAGATGCCAGAGGGCCGGCCACAGCAGAACAACATGCCGCAGCAAGACAGAGATTTACCGTTACAGCGCCGAACACCATGCCTTCAAGGAATGTCCGTTGGCCAAACAGAAAAAGGACTTCCGAGTGTCCAATGACAAGAGAATGTGCACCAACTGCTTTGGCAAGCATGGAGCAAGATACCTGGGCTGTCCGTACCTCCAACAACACAGAGACGTCTTAAAGATCACCATTACAACAAAGACACCATACAAGGAACCAATGCGGAGGTGCGAGACAGCCACGTGCATCTCACACGCTGAAAGATCTCAACTGCAAAGCCAGATCGACGAGATGAAGAAACAAGTCAAGGCGCTGCTGATACCGGCACCAACCAGCCACAACGAACAACTGCTAGTCGACATGAAGGAAATCCAGCACAGCATCAAACAAGAGGTGGAACTGTCAAAGAAGGAGAACAAAGACATCCTACAAACCATCAAATCAGAGAGAGAATTGCTAAAAGCTGAAACAATGCTGATGTTGAATGCAAACGTCCTGTAAAGGATATGCAATTATATTTAAAAAAAAACAACAACGCAATTATACTGCGGACATCAGACAAGTGGGATATTATTAGAACACACACGGATGACCAGGGACGAATCTGCATAATACAGGTAGAGAATACTATACATGCATACACTATAGTGGCGTTCGAAGCTCTGCTGCGTCAGATTTGTGCAGCAGACCGTGTCGCGTTGTGTTATAACGTGCTGGTATGGGAGCCGGTCGATTAGAAAGCAATGGCAAACTTCTGAACGTAACACTTGCCAAGAACATCAACAGCAGCTGAATAATGCTGGTGTTGACTGCAACGTCCCGTAAGGGATACGCAACGTTAGAAAAAAAATACACCACAGTGAACATAAATGCATCACCAAATTACAATCATCAGCCAATTTTTTTTTTTTTTTTTAAACCAAGAATTAGACACTCTGCTCACAAAAACATACAATGGATCACCATCGTCTGGCAATAATGCGACGGCGAGGGGTGACGAGGGGATCTGGCCGACGATCGACGTTCAGACGAAAGGCGAGAAGGACATATAATCAGATTGCTACTGGTATTATTAGTGTTGGAACTCTTCGCTGGCTGCTGGGGACTAGGGCGGAGCGCTTATGGGAATGCCCCGAATGATGTGATGTAGGTTCCTAAATCAATCAATCAATCAATCAATCAATCAATCAATCAAACATACAGAAGTCAAACATGTAATTGAAATTGTGTTAAGGGACATAACACCTTAACAGTTATTTCAAGGGACATTACTAAATACAGCATAAATCTATTATGTGATTCAAATAATGGTAGCATTTGTCTTAATCGTTTATAGAGTGTTTATAGAATTCAGCGTACATACTACTAGATGATGTAAAACAGAAGTTCAATAAATTTAAGTTAACCATTATTGGTAATCAGTGACCCAAGATATTCAAAATCTTTCACCACCTCAAATTTTCCCCCATTAACGTATATTTCCTTCTCCATAGTAGTTTTGTCTGTATGCATTATCTTTGTTTTTGCTATATTAAGATATAAGTTGTGTGTGTGGTTACAAGGGGAAACAAATACCTCCTTTTCACGGGAACATAATATTCATTTTATTGTATGCAATGGGACATAACTCGCCATCTTTTTTTCTAAAGAAGCAATTAGTTACATCAGTTGTTAAATGTTTAATTTAATGACACTGGCTACTCACAGTTAACACGACAATTTAATATCCAAAAGCGTAAATACTGTTATTGCTAAAATTTAATATATTGTACTTGGTAATGAAATATATACAATGTTTCAACACTGCAAGCTCCGTGCACGATGTTAACGATTTCCCCCAATGGTCGACCAGACATACTTACTCTGTTTTCTCTTCACAACGTAGAAATCTTTCCTCCATTTATTTCTAGTGTTTAGTGTTACATTAGATATGCAGATGATACAGTATTGATTGCAGACAATGCACAGGATCTGCAACAATTAGTAGACGCTGTGGTTGTACACAGTGAGCAGCTGGGGTTGGAATTAAATTGTAGGAAGACACAGGTTATGGTCGTCACTAGGAAGAACGAAGTACCACAATGTAATATACAAGTAAATGGGAATATTCTTCAACAAGTGAATCGGTTCAATTATCTCGGAACAGTCATAACATCTGATGGCAGATGCCTTGAAGAGATTAGAACAAGAATCGCCATTGCGAAAGTAGCCTTTAGCAAGATGAAAAATATTCTGACCAATAAAATGATGTCAATTGAAACGAGAAAAATAGTGTTGAGGGGATACATAGAGCCTGTTCTTTTGTATGGATGTGAAACTGGGACAATGTGCAGTCAAGCTGAAACACATCTGATGGCTGCAGAAATGTGGTTTCTGAGGAAAATGCAAAGAATACCATGGACAGATAGAAAAACCAATGACCAAGTACTACAAGAGACAAATGAAAATCGTAGATTGATTAGAGAAATTAGACGTAGACAGTCAAAATTTTTTGGACATGTTATGAGAAGAAATGGACTGGAGAACTTGGTGACAGCTGGCAAGATCGAGGGGAACAGACCAAGAGGAAGACCGAGAGGAAAATACCTGGATGGCTTGGCCACATGGCATGGACGAGACAGGAACACTGAGCTGATCCACGACTCTGGTGATCGAGTGAAATGGCGAATCATGACCGCCCACGCTTTCCGGCATGGCACATGATTGATTGATTGATTAGTGTTACAGGTGCATCTGACGGCCGGAATAAAACCATCAAAGACAACTTTACGACGGAAGAAATGTCTAGCCTGCACAAGCTAGAATAAAACCATCAAAGACAACTTTACGAGGGAAGAAATGTCTAGCCTGCACAAGCTAGAATAAAACCATCAAAGACAACTTTACGACGGAAGAAATGTCTAACCTGCAGAAGCAGAATTACTATTCAGATAAATACACGGACGATGAATATGAATACAGACATGTCATGCTTCCTAAAGAGATTGCTAAACTTGTTCCCAAGACCCATTTAATGTCCGAGACAGAATGGCCAAGCATCGGTGTCCAGCAAAGTCAAGGATGGATACATTATATGAGGCATGGCCCAGAGCCACATGTGCTGCTGTTCAAAAGGAAGCTAACAGGAAATTACAGTAGGGGAGACTGGGGAGAAATGGACCAGCAATTTTGTAGTTTTCAATGTTTGCTCATCACCGGAATAGATTTTATCGAAACATAACAAAACCATGACTAAAATGTTGTACATTCATTTATTTTAAAAGGGGAAAACATTTAGCAATCTATTTCTATATGTTTCTTTACAAAATGCATTTCAAAAATGTATATGAACATGGGGAGAAATTGACCACCATTGGGGTGAAATGGACCAGCACATGGGGAGCAATGGACCATAGTGGGGAGAAATAGACCTTTTTTAAAAAGAAGCAGCAACAACTCATCCATATTGCTATAAGAAATAAATAATCATTAAAAGGATATTTGCAGTTTTTTTTATTGTTTTAAGCGACAGTAAAAAAGTTTAATATGATATATTAATCTAATATAAAGTTTTATCGAACATTTATGCCTGCAAGACTTTCTTTGAAGACATAGCCATCTTTGGTCCTAGAAGTGGTTCCAGTGATTGTAGATCTAGTAAGCTGTGCTTTAATACATGTAATTGAGACACTGGCGACATCTTCTACCTTAGGCTTAACAAATTTACCAGCAACCTTCTCACTCTTGCGCAAGAACTCTACCTCAACATCACCATCATCATCAATGTCTCCCCTTACAATTCCTACATAGTAAACACAAGTCTTCTTTGTTCCATATTCACATAGCACACACTGGCCTTCAAAAACCTCACGCACACCAGTCAAGCTAACCGTACACATTTTCACCAAATGAAACATCAGAATCTGTGTCATCACAAAACGAAATGTCAGTTTCTGGATCTGAATCAACATCAAGTTCTTTCAGCAGCTGTCTCTTTGCCTTTTTGGGTGGAACTTTTGCTGTCTTTTCTTTCATCACCGCTCTTTCCCTAATTCGATCCATTTCTGGCGTAGAAGTAGCCAGCATAGTTTTTCCTCTTTTCCTCATATTATTTGAATCTTTTCGCGGACCAGCTTTTGGTAGTCCTCTGAAAACATGAGGCGAAGTAAAGGAAGAAGTAGCTTTATGTTGAAGACTCCCTGATATTTCCTGCAAGTCATCTACAAGGTTCTCAACATTACACTCTTTCTGATTTTCATGAAATTCTTGTGCAGTTTGATCTGTGCTGGTACCACAATGTGGAGATGCTGATCCTGTCTGTTCATTGCTTTCTAAAGTGGCATTTTCACTGTCCTTGTTGATGGGCCTGTTCGTTATTTCTGAAGGCATAAAATCATCTTCTGTAAAAACATCTTCGTTAAAGGGCCAAATACCTGACACTGCAAAGCCTGATTGAATGTTAATGGGAGTTGCCGCTTTAAGAAAAGCGTGGCCTCCTAGATTTGCAACTTGATAGATTGTCAGTGATGTCCCAACATTGCAGTTTAGTTTAGTCAGTGCAGTTTAGTTTAGCAACCTAGCAGTTTAGTTTAGTCGACGGATCAACATCACGGCACACGGATGTAATCCATAAGTGCACCGTTATACTCCTAACTCAAGCCCGAATCCCATGAAACTCAACTCAGTGCACTAACCCCGTAGCACCGGCGAGGATCCTGGTATACTTTGGGTAGATTTCTAATTCGAAATTTTGCACGGGAAGCGCCGTTAGGCTGGTCTATTTCGATTTCCAACTGCCAAGGGATTTTTTGTACGAGCGCAACAAAACACACGGGCGTCCGATCTCATTACCCAGAGACCAGGGGAATTTTATTTTCCCCACTAGAGCTCTACGTGAAAAAAAAAAATAAATCCCTGACCTGACCGGATGCTGAAATCTGTATTTATAGCTATACCAAAAAGACCAGGAGCAATTGATTGTGAAGATTTTCGTACAATTAACCTTATAAACCATATCACTAAGCTTCTACTCAGAATCATAATGAGAAGAACCAAAAAGAAAATAAAAATGGAAATTAGTGAAGAACAGTATGGATTTGTGGAAGGAAAGGGCAAAAGCCGCATTTCAGAAAATGAAGAGTATCTTATGCAATAAGTCACTATCACTGAATGTAAGAAAGAGAGTGATGAAATGCTATGTAGAACCAGTTTTGCTGTATGGCAGTGAATCTTGGAATGTAAATGAATAAATTAAGAAGAAATTAGAAGTAACAGAGATGTGGTTCCTGAGACGAATGTTGCGAATTCCTTGGACTGCCAGAGTAACTAACGACGACTGCCTGAAACAGGCTAACGAAACTAGAAAATTATATACAACAATAAGACAGAGACAAACAGCTTTCCTCCGTCATGTGATGAGAAGAGAGGCATTGGAGAACATCGTAACAACTGGAAAGATCGAGGGGAAGAGAGGCAGAGGTAGACCAAGAGAAGTTATGCTGGATGGATTGAGACGGTGGCATGGAGGAATATCAGCAGCAGATTTGATCCAGAAAACCAAAGACCGAGATCTATGGAGAGCCATGAACGCCTACGCCAGCCGGCACGGCACTTGATGATGATGATGACCTGACCGGAGCTTGAACACGGTGTATCCAGCACTCAGGCGGACACCATTTGTTTTCTCTGGTGCAGAATTTTTTCTTGACTAAGATTGTTTTCTGTTATGTAACGTTGTTTCTCTTGTGTAAGATTTGTACACAAGTGTACAATTGTTTCTCTGGTTGATTGTTTTCTCTTGTGTAAAATTATTTTCTATGGAGTAAGATTATTTTCTATGGTGTAAATGTTTTTCTCTAATGTAAGATCTTTGGTTTCTTCTCTGATGTAATCTGTTTTCTCTAGATTAAGATGATTTTTCTGGTGTAACATTTCGTGTTGTTTTGATTTGTTGGGAATTATTCTCCCCCTGATGTGAGCATTTTCTTGGTCTCTAGAAGATGTTTTTTTCTCTGGTGTAGAAATTGTGTCTCCAGTGTAAGGATTTATTCTCAGGTGTAAACTATTACCTTTGGTGTGGAGTTGGTATCTTTAGTGACAGATATGACGTAAGTGTACTGATAATCAGCGAGTTACGGAACAATAAAAATACCTATATACCCACTCCAACACTTGCTGAGGGAAACAGTGCATATGGGCGTGTCCTGTGTGCCATGACATCGATTCTATTTAACTCTTTCTGTACCTACATTGCACCATGTTTGACCAGCTGTTGATCTTGTGTATAAAGAATCTCATTATGTTATTACACCATTTATGTTTGGTCTGAGTATACTAGAGAAATCTGGATAAGTGTTTTAACATAGTCAAGTCAGTTAAGGAACGGTTTCCACTCCTTTAGGTGTATTGTGTATATGGTGCTACCTCCATGTTTGTATAGAATCATCAGCACTGCATTGGTGGTGTATGTTTTAATATGCCACACAGTTTATGATTTGTTTTGAATGTAATTCACTCATACTGTTTTTTTTTGTAGTTAGTTTTCTTGTTGATTACTTGCTGCAACATCCTCAGACTGAAGGAGTTAATAAATTAAACAATTAATCTGGACGTCTTGTGAGGTTGAAACCCAATGAATAACACTTATAATTTTTTTGTTATTAGTGTCTAATGGCCGGTCTGCCTGGCCTAGGGGTTAACGTTTTTCTCCGTAATCCCGAATATTCTCGTGAGTAACATAACCTTCGCAGGAATCGGTAGTGGTTCTCGCCGCGTTGTTAACTTAAGGGTATGTGAGCTGATCGCTCAGAAATCAATGGCAAACTACTGAGACTAATGAGTAGACAGACAGGTAGCCTAGTACATCAACAGCAGCTGAAAAATTGTTATGGTAACTGCAACGTCCTGTAAGGGATATGAAAAATATAAAAGTGCCAAATGTACACCAACATGAGTTGTCCTTATAGAAACAGACAGACAGACAGACAGACAGACAGACAGACAGACAGACAGACAGACAGACAGACAGACAGACAGACAGACAGACAGACAGACAGACCGACCGACCGACCGACAGACCGACCGACCGACCGACCGACCGACAGACAGACAGACAGACAGACCGACCGACAGACAGATGTATGATAACAACACGAGCAGCAACAGAACAAACAAACAAAAATACACACAAACACAAAAGAAGAGGAGGAAGCAGAAAAAGACAAACAAACAAACAACACCAAGTCAGCATACATATAATATACAGTGACATTTATTATGTTAATTCATGTCATGATACAGGAATGATATAACAATTCATTAACAAAGACGCACATGCACAAATCAAGTATCAAAATATCAGTCGCTATTTGTTACCATTGCTGGTGTATGCTGTGAAGGCTGACAAAATAAAGGTGAGGTCTTGCCTAAGCAGTCCTCACCATCAATCATCTTCCTTGATATAACCCATTGCCCACCGTTCTTAATACAACCCATTGGCCACCTTTCTTAATACAACCCATTGGCCACCTTTCTTTATAGAACCCACCGACAACCTTTCTTGGTGTCACCGATGGTCGCCGTACTTGATGTCATCCATAGTTCACCCTTCTTGATATCACCTACAGGTCACCCTCCATGATATGACCCATTGATGACTTATACAGTACACCAGCACTCCATTACATTGACAAAAGGCATTCAGTAAAAAAAAAAAAAAAAACATACCATTCTTATATACAGTAAAAATCTCCCGGACACTGGATTAGAATCAGTCGATAATGAAGCACTCATAACACGTGAAGGAATCATGACCAGCATGGGTCTAGTTACAGCCTGCGCGTGTGCGTTATGTTGAATTATAACCAGATCATGTTCTAGCATCCCTCAGGCAGGTGGGAAGTTACAGTACCGATACTGCATACCTCTATGGTTTCTGAGCCTGGGGGTGGGGAGAGCTTTGCGATTCAGTTCCCGTGGAGAAGGAACTTTAGTTTCGGGTGGGAAGAAACGTCACTAATCTGACCTTTCAGGGCTCGGACGACCCGATCATGCCGTGGACTTAAGAGTTGAATCTCACAGTCTTCCATATAATTTACCTACCAACAGTCATCTCAACCAACCAACCACCAACCAGCTCACTAATCAACCGAGGCCAATCAACCAGTCCACCAATCAAACAAGACACACATAAACCAGCCTACCAACCAACAAACCAACCAATAAAGGCAATCACCAAATAACCTATCAATAAATCAACCAGTCCATCATTCAATCAACCTAACAGTCAATCAATCCACCAATCAGCCAACCAATCGATCAAAGAACCCATTAATAAACCATCCCACCAACCAACCAGATAACTAATCAACTAACAGACCCAACCATCAGCCACTCATCTATCAGCCAACCAACTAATCAATCAATCAGCCAACTAATCCATAAGCCAACCAATCCACCAGTCAGCCACCACATCAACAAACCAATCAGGCCATCAACCCATCAACCAACCAACCCCCCAGTCAACCAGTCCACAAGCCAACCCATCAAATTATTCACCTTGTACAGTAGAACCTCAATCACCAGTGTGCCTCATTCTCAAGCGTTCAACAGTCCACGTAGCTAGATAACTGTAAAACTTGTGCTTGGCAATGACTTAAATTGACCTCAAAGAATGGAGTGAGGATATGAACTAGTCATCCATCTCATAAAGTAGCGCTCGTTCTTAAACATACGGTGTGCTGATGCGGAGGTGATGGGTTCAATCCTCCTTGCCCTTGACTTGGGGACGTACATTACAAGTACACTTAAAGTCGGAGTGGGTACGCCTGATGGTGAGGGACACTGGTAATAGGTAAAGTTAATACACACGCACAAATCAGTCCAGAACACTGGAAATAGTAGTAGCATGTTTACAGACTACGCTTGAGTTCAAAACACACACACAATTTTATCATTTAGATAATTTGTACTTTCATCCCTTTATACATAAATGGCTGATCACATGTTGATAAATACTAACACATTTCTGAGCTGAGGGCAAAACTGAGCTCATAGACATAGTTGAGCTCTTAGACATAACAGAGCACTGAGATATAGTTGAATTCTTGGACATAACTGAGTTATTGGACATAACTGAGCTCTGAGACATTACTCAGCTCTCAGACATAATTGACCTCAGAGACATAAATAAATTCTTAGACGTAACATAGCTCTGATATATAGTTGAGTTCTTAGACATAACTGAGCTCTTAAATATAACTGCGCTCTGATACACTGCTGCACTCTCAGACATAGTTGAGCTCTGAGACATAAACAAGCTCTTATACATAACTGAGCCCTCAGACATAACTGAGCGCTTCGACATAGTTGAGCTTATAAACTCTTGATCTCTTAGATATAACTAAGCTCTTAGACATAACTGAGCTCTAAGACAAAGTTGAGCTCTTAGAAATAGGTGAGCTCATATTTGAGCTTTTAGACATAGTGGACCTGTAAGACATATTTGAGCCCTTAGACATAATTGAGCTCTTACACATGTTTGAGCTCTTAGACATAGTTGATCTCTGAGATACAACTGAGCTTTTAGACATAGTTGAGCTCATAGTTGAACATCTAGATACAGTTGACCTCCAAGACATAACTGAGCTCTTATACATAGTTGTGCTCCTAGACATAATTCAGCTCTTAGACATAACAGCTCTCAAGCATAACTGAGCTCATAGACATAATTGAGCTCTTAGAAGTAGTCGAGAACTTAGACATAATTGAACTCTGAGACATAACTGAGCTCTGAGACATAGTTGAGCTCTTAGGCATAATTGAGCTCTGAAATATAACTGAGCTTTAGATATAGTTGAGGTATGAGAAATAACTGAGCTTTTAAACATAGCTGAGCATTTAGACACAGTTGAGCTCCGAGACATAACTGAGCTCTGAGACATATGTGAGCTCTTAGACATAGCCACGTACATAGACATGGCTACACTGTATAAACCTATGAGCACTTACCGATAGCTGAACTCTTACATCGTTGTAAACTATATCTTGATTTAACGTCACTAACAGTCTACATCACTACAGAATGGATATGTGAACGCTGTTTTCCCTAAACCTCACCCCACCTCTCCTTTTATTAAAAATTTGACACAAGTGAATGTATGACTCTTACTGAATGTGATAATTATTATTACAACACTGAATATCTAAATATTAGTCACGTGACCCATGTCCTTATTTTCACACCCCAAATATAAGCTAGCGCTGTTTGCATACATGTACTGAAAGATATTTCTGTGTGATTATGAATAAACTTGTTAAAATGTTCTGCAATGAGACATACCGTGTCACAATATAATTTCCTAGATACCATTTTGCTGCTGTTTCAGATAGAGCGCTGCTGCGATGTAAGGACAGTTAGGATATGCCAAGCCTGAGTTCTCTAATTCTCTCTGATGATGTGTCTATGGATGGTTTCATGTCATGGGTTCTCTAGTTCTCTCTGATGATGTGTTTATGGATGGTTTCATGTCATGGGTTCTCTAGTTCTCTCTGATGATGTGTCTATGGATGGTTTCATGTCATGGGTTCCCTAATTCTCTCTGATGATGTGTCTATGGATGGTTTCATGTCATGGGTTCTCTAGTTCTCTCTGATGATGTGTCTATGGATGGTTTCATCTCGTACCCAGTCCAGGAAAGCTGCTACAGTATCCCTTCTTGTCGGGTCTTGATCTAACAGTCTCAGCAACGTATCCCTGTATGGATGAATCAATAACAAGAGAATAATTCACAAATCTATTATGGTTATAACACAGGCATGACTAAGTCTATCAAAGATATCAAGATTATGGAGGGTACGAGAAACACATATAAACCCGTGTAATGTCTATTATCAATGTCGCACTATTTTTTTCCACTCCTCTTCATTATCTTCCTCATTATCACTCTGGTTTCCACGTTATTATCTTTAATAAAAGCAGTAGTTAGTTTCAGGTAATTAAGAGAAAACAAAGTCTCACCTCCATGTGATCTGATTTCTGTTTTATATTTCCAGATAAAGATTAGGGGAGAAAAGAGCATGGTTTTCTTTCTTCCGGTTCGTTTGCTTTAAACTAAACGTAGTCCATATATAATACTACTACTTCTTGTGCATTGGACAGATTTTTGCCTGTGGATTAGCTTTCCCCATTACCAGTGACACTCGCCATTATGCGAACTGACTCCAACTTCAGAGGTACTTGTAATTTATGTCCTTAAGAACCAGGTCTAGTATCCACCTAAACCTACAGATACACAAGAGGGGCATCATTCTAATATACTAGATCCAGGATCCCATCTGTTTGTGTTTGATATTGTACCTATGCTTCTTTAATATACATTTAACAGACCTATGCTATACTAATATACATTTAACAAGCCTATGCCACATTAACATCTATTTTACAGACTTATGCTTCATTAATATACATTTACAAGACATGTGCTTTATTAAAATACATTTAACAGACATATGCAATATTAATATACATTTAACAGACCTATGCCGCAATAATATACAATTAACAGACCTATGTTAAATTAATATACATTTTACAGAATGATGCTATATTACTATACATGTAACAGACCTTTGCTATTTTACTATACATCTAACAGACCCATGGCGCTATGTGGGAATCTCGCTAACGTAGTGGCTAGACGTCGCCTGCCGGTCTGGTGGTCATGAGTTCGATCCCCATTGGGCGAATTAGAATGGTTAACTGTTTCAGTGCCGAATGATAATATATCACCACATGTGACCTCCCATTTGAAAAGAAGGACGATATATCGCCATACTTGGGTCATCGTGTTATTTGTTCTGTTTCTTGGAGTCTGCTCATCATCTGGTGGCCGTGGGTTCGAATCCCAATGTGACCACACTTCATCTAAATATGTTTATATTCTCTAGTCTGTCCTCTGATCTCTTCTTCTTTTCTCTACTTCTATGAGTACCTATGAATTTATTTTCTTTACTATTTCTGAACCGGCTCCGCGGAGAAGGATTTACGGACGCAGTTCGTAATCCTGCATACCGTGTTCTAAACACAGCGACGGGTGATGTGGCAGCAGACCGCCTTGCGTTGGGTTTTATGAAATGGTATGTTTGTCGGTCGTTCATAAAGCAATGGCAAACTACCGAACGTAAACTTGTAAAGTATATGCAACTAACTAAATATTTCTAATGTTATCCATAAGATCGATGTCTATGGTTTCCTTGTACTTTAAAATTCCATGTGTTACATTGTAGGCAAACAGAGACAGTGTATCGACTTCATTCGCATATAATATATGATTGAACCCTGGACAATTAGTAAAGAAACCAAATATCCATAGAAACTGTGGGGTGTGGTTTTAGGGAATAATGCTAAATACTCATTGGACATCCATCATCCATCATGTGCAATGCCGATAAGTGTGGGTGGTCATGTTTTGCCATCTCACTCGATCACTAGAGTCGTGGATCAGCTCCGTGTTCCTGTCTCGACCATGCCACGTGGCCAAACCATCCAAGTATTTACTTCTCGGTCTTTCCCTTGGTATCTTCCCTTCGATCGTGCCAGTTGTCACCAAGTTCTCCAAGTCATTTCTTCTCATAATATGTCCTAAATATTTTGACCGTCTATGTCTAATGACTCTAATCGGTTTACGATCTTCATTTGTTTCTTGACTCATTGGACAGCCAATGCCTAAACATTGTGAGGGAGGATAATACACAAAGACTTATCTCTAGCATCAGAAAGAGGCAGCCTTCTTTTTGTGGACATATGAGAAAACAAAAGGTGGAAAATATTGTGACAACTGGACAAATTTGTGGCAAAAGCGATAGAGGAAAACAACGAGAGAACATTCTTCACAGTCTTGTGTTATGGCATAGAAGGAAGTCAGCACCGGAACTGATACTTGCCGTTGGAAACTGCATGATGTGGAGAAGCATGGTAGCCCGCGACATAATGGCATAAAAACTTGCCGACATACAGAATGACAGACTGACAGAATAGCATAAGGACTTGCCGACATACAGATTGACAGACTGACAGAATGGCATAAAGACTTGCTGACATACAGAATGACAGACAGACAGAATGGCATAAAGACTTGCCGACATACAGAATGACAGACAGAATAGCATAAAGACTGGCCGACATTCAGAATGACAGACAGACATACTTGGAAACTGACATACTCAGATTTGTTGCCATGTCTGTATCTGCCCCGTTACACAAGTGTAAACGATACCAAGCTATGCTACAGGTTATGATTTCATTATTATGACTGCTTAGTTCAGCATCGTCTTTACACGCAAGGCAGACAGACCAACAAACAGGTTGGTAGATAGATAAACCTTCATCATCAAGTGCCCTATCGATATGCGTTAGGAGTCACAGTTGGCCATATCATGTGCTCACCAGAGTCGTGGTTAATTCAACGTGCTTGTCATGATCAAGCCGTGTGGCCAAGCCATGGTTGCGTTTATCTCGATGACTTCCCCTTGCTTGTTTTCCCATTACGTTTGCCACTAGAGTCTGAGTTTTTGAAAATTAATTCCCTTTAAAGCCTGCCCAAAATATTTAGTCTGGCTCTAATGTCTCTATCTAATACACGATCTGTTATCATTTATGTTTACTTACAATGTAATTCGAATCCTAGTCGCTCACTGCGTATCTTAGCATCCACTTAATGCCGAGGATTCCGATCATTGTCTGCTGTCAATACTGTATCATTTGCATGTCTTATATTGTTGATGTTATGTCATACGATAAGATTCCTCTCATATATTCTACACTTATTATAATATTTCAACTGTATAAGGAAACCATATCTGGAGAAAGTACATATACTTGGAGCACATCTCTCTAGATAGAGCGACAGACAGACAGGCAGGCAGATAGCTGACTATTTATGTGTGTTGTCGGTGTGTGCGAGCGCTTGTATGTGGGTGTGCGTGTAAAGAATTATAGAAATAGATGTCATTACTTGATCAGTGGCTGCAGATCTTGTCTTCGTCTGGCTTCAAGATAATAATAGGTGTCAAAGTGAGGACTTCGTTTAAATACCAAGCACCACAGCACCACGCCCAAGCAGTAAGAGTCCATCTGGAGAATGGCAGTTTTAAAACATGTCTTACTACAACAGTTGAGACCAGACAAAATATGTCTTACTACAACAGTTGAGACGAGACAAACCATGTCTTACTACAACAATTGAGACCAGACAAAACATGTCTTACTACAACAGTTGAGACGAGACAAAACATGTCTTACTACAACAGTTGAGACCAAACAAAACATGTCTTACTACAACAGTTGAGACCGAACAAAGCATGTCTTACTACAATAATTGGCCAAACAAAGCATGTCTTACTACAATAGTTGAGACCAGACAAAACATGTCTTACTACAACAGTTGAGACGAGACAAAACATGTCTTACTACAACAATTACAACCCACCAAAGCATGTCTGACTAAAACATTTGAGACCCAATAAAACATGTCTTACTATGAGTACACAATGTGAGACCAAACAAAACGTCTTACGACAACGGTGAGACCAAATAAAACATGTTTTACTACAGCAATTGAGACCAGCCATCTTTCGTTGTCAGTAACATATTTTACAACTGATATATGTTATACATGCGTGTGTGTGCAATCCTTCTGTACAGGCAAAGACTGTCATCAATTATGTCACATCTTCAATGACAGCTGGCTGCAACTGACCACCATAAATATCCGTGTTGAGCCTTCGTTGTACATTCTGTTAGACTGTTCTGACCATGTCTTAATGTAATCTGTCCATGCCGCCTGTCTTTTTTGTCCACAGCTTCTCTCCCCAGCTATTCGCAAAGTCCTGCAAAGGCCGTGAAACATTTTGCATAGCTGTAGGATCGACTAAATCTGATGACATGGGCAACGGATAATTTACCGGGAATTTTGTGGCAAGAAACTGTAGCGAATAAATGATGGACACCCAATTTTATGATGTGGTGGCCTGGGATATGTGAAGATGAAACACATGGCACCCAGGTACAGCGCAAGTCTACAGTACTTGTATGTACCTGCGTGTATACTCAGCTGTCAACATCAGACTACATTACTTGTATGTACGTGTTGCAGCCACCATGGTGGAATGGCGAGGTCGAAAAGGCATGGCTGGGAAAGAGGCAAGCTGTCAAAGACTGGCATAAAGCCAGAAAGGCCAACATACCACAGGTTGAGTTGGCGGACCTGAAGACTGAGGTCCATAGGACGATGACTTTATTCAAATCCTGCGCCAAACAGGCCAAGTCCGAGAAATGGGACGAGTTCTGCAGGAAGGTGTGCTCCGAGCGATCTCTTACGACATTCTGGCGCCTCTATAAGAGCACGAACGGTGCCACACAACGTAAGGGTATTCCAGACTTTCAAGGCACAGACCTAACATGGAAATAATCGGATGCCGACAAAGGTAAGGCCCTTCTTGCACGCTACATAGAGCAGACTGACCAGAAAGACGAGCCCGCCAGACAGAGAACCACAACGACACTCTCTCAGTTGTGTGAGGGGGTCGGGACAGACGAAGAGTGCAAAATCATAGCTGAGACAATACGTGCAATGCTCAAGAAATCACCTAACACCGCCCCAGGCCCAGACGGCATCCGATATGGTGACCTACTGATGAAGTCAGATGATGACATGGAAGAACTGGCCAGAGAATTCAACACCAGTATCCAGAGGGGTCAGATCAAAGAGGAATCGCTACACAGCTATTTGCTGCCGCTGCCAAAACCGAACAAAGACCATTCCAAGGTAAGGGGCTAAAGAATCATTACGATGCAGAACACTGTTGGCAAACTACTGGAGAAAATTGTAGCACACAGACTTGCTTGTGACTTGGAACAGCTCGGCTGCTTCCGCACACACTTGGAGGATACAGACGTAACAAAGAGTCATGGTTGAATGCGGCAGTCTTTGCTCAAGATGTTTACGAAGGATTTCAGGTCAGAGAAGAGACACGTGCGGCCGCCATAGACTTAGAGGACGCATACAATAGAGTATCCTTCGAGCACATGATCCAAACCCTCTTCAGAATGAAAGTGCACCCTTACCTTGTACGATGGATAGCTGCAGTTCTGTTCCAAAGGAAGGTGGTGCTAAGATGCGAGAGTTGGTCTTCTGAGCCGATAACGATATGTCCAGGATTGCCGCAGGGTTCACCACTGTCACCAGTACTATTCAACGCGTATACGGTGCCCATCACTGAACAACAGTTGTACGGGAAGGGTAGGACTCTATCATTTTGTGACAACATTCTCGTGTACTGACAGGGTCGAGATAGACAGGTGGTTACCAATGATATGCAGGGCGAACTAGATCGAATTTCCTCATGGTGCGCTGATGCAGGTGCCCTTGTCAACCCTGCAAAGGCATCGGTTACATGGTTCTCCCTAAACAACCATATTGTGAACACCGACCTGCCGGCATTAAGAATGGATAGGAGCCTTTTGAGTAGAACCCAGTCAATGACATATCTTGGCGTGAGGCTTGATCGAAGCCTGTCCTTCAGAGATCATGTCGATTATGTTATAATGAAAGCTTTAAAAGATTTGTCAGCATTGATAGTCATGGCGGCTGCCAATATCGAGCAAAGACTGCTAATACTTCTGTTCAAAGGACTGGTGCTTTCACGCATCGAGTATGCCCTGGCCATCCTCACTGTCAGCCCTACACAGATTGGAAAACTTGAAAAGGCACAAAACGAAGCCATTCGCATCATTTTGGGCTGCACGAAAGACACCAGCTGTGTAGCAATGAGATACCGCCTTGACTTCCCGACAATGGAACATAGGATCAAGATCTGGAGAGCTCGTGCATATTTTAAAAAAAGTGCAGATGAGCAGCACCCTCTGCATGACGCTATATACAGAGAAAAGGGTGACAGGCTAAAGAGAGGCAAATCATGGATGGGTCGGGCGGAAGATGTCGTCAGACAGGTCTGCAGTCTTACCAGTATCAGCCCCGGCAAGGAATGGGTGGCGGTCCCTCCAGCTTTTAAGTGCACTTTCTCCTGCATTATCACACTCGACAGACGGTGCAGAGAGCAGAACCCTGTCGCTGTCAATGCAGAAGTCAACGCGCTCATCTATGAACACTCAGATAGCCCCGAAATGCTCATCTATGCAGATGGATCTGTTGTAAAGCAGCAGAGAAGTGCGTGGGCATTTACAGCCCGTTGAGCGGGCCGAACAGTTCAAGAATCCAGTGGTGCCCACTCTATGACCACGATCAGCATGACGATGGAGGTGATGGCAGTTACACAGGCTTTTATATGGCTGGAATCACAGCATTATACCAACGCGTGTGTACTAAGTGACTCAATGAGCATGATTCAGAAGATCGAAGCTGGATCTGCACGTAGACAGTGGACTGGGTCGCTGCGGAAGTCTGTTGTTAGTAAAATCACCTTCATCTTCGTCCCGGGACATGCAGGAGTCGAGGGAAATGAACGAGCTGATAAACTGGCTGGCTCTGCACCCCCTGTAGATGGCCAGCCCATGGATCGTGCCGATGTTAATAACGTCCTTAAAGATATGGCGAGAACAGAGGACTGACGTCAGTGAATCCACATCGCTGTCCAGGATGAAAGACTTGGGAGTAAGAATCGGCACAGACAGACGAGAGAGGTACATCGGGAAAACAAGGAGCCTCGTCAACCAACACAGGCCCCTTCAACACACGGGAGATCAAACTACATTACTTGTATGTACGTGCGTGTATACTCAGCTGTCAACAGTTGACGTATCCCAGGACAGCATCAGACTACAGTACTTGTATGTACGTGCGTGTATACTCAGCTGTCAACAGTTGACGTATCCCAGGACAGCATCAGACTACAGTACTTGTATGTACGTGCGTGCATACTCAGCTGTCAACAGTTGTCGTATCCCAGGACAGCATCAGACTACAGTACTTGTATGTACGTGTGTGTATACTCAGCTGTCAACAGTTGACGTTTCCGGAACATCAGTTAGAAACATGCACACAAGACACTCATGTACACTATTTGTGGCGTGGCCTTAGTTCCAACATGGACATTGTTTGACTTACAATTAACGTACGAAAAGTGGCACATATCACGGAAACAGAACACATCAAAGGGATGCACGAGACGGGCTCGGCGGTGACAGGTGTCAGTGAAATGCTTAAACATTGCTTGCAAACACCCACAGACAAATTACAGATAGATACACTTGAGGAGCCTGCATTTGAGCAGAATGTGAATAATACATCATCATCATCATCATGGTGCACGATAAGGCAGATGTGGCTAGGGCCATTTGTGATCATATGTAAAGTGTGGAAGACAACACACACCATCTTTGCCTGGAGAGAGTCGTGTAGCAGGCAGTGACTAGAGGATCTGGCCGACACTCAATACTCTGAAGAATGACTAGACGGCAACATAACCTGATTGCACTCGGTATCATTATTATTGGGACTCTTCGCTGGTTGTTGAAGATAAGGACGAAGTCCATACATCTGATATTACTTCTAGTATCACTGGCTGATTTTTGCATGTGGGTTAGCTTTCCTTATCACAAGTGTCCGTCCTCATCAGGCAAACCCACTCCAATTTCCGAGGTACTTGTAACTTACATCCGCAAGTCAAGGACGAGAAGTCAATAGTTTAGTCCAACTGACCTGAAAGGGCTGAACCCACTACCTCGACATTAGTACTCAGGATATTTAACAACGAGGGCTCTTATCAATAGGTTCTTCATACTGTGTAATCCATGCATTACTTTGGCCAGCGTGCTGTACCTGATTTTCAACAATGATCATTGCTGTTGGTTATGAAACTAAGATATTCACAGATTGTGACTTTTTTGTTTGTACATACCAGTCTTACATAAAATAAAAACGAAGAGAAACAAACAAGAGGCTACAGGACAACATATAAACAGTTCTTAAAGTGTTAGACTTACTTTGTATTTGTCAAGTTCCGTGTCAGGTGATTGTCGTCTCTTGCGTTCCGGCGCAAAGTAACAAGGTGTACCTCCGCATTTGTATCTAGGCAAAGTCTGCTGCTCGGGCGACAACACAACTGACAAGCCGAAGTCTCCCAGAATGGAGTTAAATTCACCGTCTACAAAGATGTTTTCCAGTTTCACGTCAAGATGAGCGAGGTTGTTCCTGTGCATGTACCGAAGAGCACAGGCTACTTGTATAACGCACAGTTCCGCCATCTCAATGCTGATGGTGCCGACATGGTGATTCAATGTCCGTCCCTCATAGTAATCCATTGAGTGGGCTAAATATCCAGGACATTTAACGGCCAGCATGCTAGTAGCAATATATGGGTGCCTCAAACCTTGCATGAACTTCACCTCGTTTTTGAATATTCTTTCATTTCTTTCTGATCTATCCTCTGTTTCTGTTAGTAAACTGAATTTTTTCACGACACATTTCCGTGTTAAGTCCTCCAAGGGTTTTGCCAAAATAACCTCTCCGCACATTCCATTGTCAATAACATTAATAGGCTGGAAAAAAGTTCTTACAAAATCTACGTCTAATTCTAGGTACACAGCCTCGCCAATAACTGCATTAGACATCCTGAATAAATTAGCTGTATGGACTCGTAAATACGAGTTATTCAAAGTTACAACAGTAAATCCAAAGAATGTTAAAAAGGCACGAAATATTTGTTGCAATAACACAAAACTAGCTAGAATCACCACTGGTAAATATAAGATATCCAAATGTCGAACAGATCCACAGTTAAGTACACAACCTCTTGCAATCACCACAGGTAAATATAAGATATCCAAATGTCGAACAGATCCACAGTTAAGTACACAACCTCTTGCAATCACCACTGGTAAATATAAGATATCCAAATGTCGAACAGATCCACAGTTAAGAACACAACCTCTTGCAATCACCACTGGTAAATATAAGATATCCAAATGTCGAACAGATCCACAGTTAAGAACACAACCTCTTGCAATCACCACTGGTAAATATAAGATATCCAAATGTCGAACAGATCCACAGTTAAGAACACA
This sequence comes from Cepaea hortensis, assembly GCA_963921405.1. Taxonomy (NCBI): domain Eukaryota; kingdom Metazoa; phylum Mollusca; class Gastropoda; order Stylommatophora; family Helicidae; genus Cepaea; species Cepaea hortensis. Next base: position 17,249,311 of record OY992895.1, read on the forward strand.
ACCTCTTGCAATCACCACTGGTAAATATAAGATATCCAAATGTCGAACAGATCCACAGTTAAGAACACAACCTCTTGCAATCACCACTGGTAAATATAAGATATCCAAATGTCGAACAGATCCACAGTTAAGTACACAACCTCTTGCAATCACCACTGAGTTCAGAATGAATGGTCTAGGAGCAGGGTCTATATATATATATGGTTTCTGCCGGTAATTAGGAAGTCATTGTTGCCTTCATGAAGTCATACTACAGTACGCTAGCCTTAATGCCACGTACCGACTTCTTTGGCAAAAGTCCACTAATCCTCTTGTAGATAAAACCTTTCCTTGCATGTCTTCTTCTTCTTCTTCAGCGTTCCGAGCCATTGAGGTTCTTTGCTGCAAATACAATCCGTCTCCATTCGTCTCTCTGGTGGACCTTCTCTTGCCAGTCGTTGATTCCAAGTGCTTGCAGGTCTGTACATGTATTATCTCTCCACCGCCTTCTTGGTCTACCTCGGGGTCTACGGTAATTTATTTCCTGAGTGTAAGCGAGTTTTGTTTCCCTATTATCTTCCATTCTTTCTATATGCCCCAGCCATTGTAGTCTATTAGCCTTCATGATACCAGTGATTAGCGGGGACTTAAACAGATCATAAATGTCTTTGTTACTTCTTCTTTTCCACTCTCCACTTTGTGTATCCCTAATGGGTCCAAAGATGCGTCTTAAAATTTTGTTCTCAAAGGTTTGTAACAAGGCTTCGTCTCCTTTCGTTGTACTCCAGGTTTCAGAGCCATACAGCACAACTGGTCTGATCAGTGTTTTGTATATTGTGATTTTGGTGTTACGAGATAGCGCCTTTGATTTTAGTAGATGTTGTAGTGCATAGTATATCTTATTTCCAGAGTTGATTCTAGTTTGTATTTCTTCCCTTATGATGTTGGAGCAGTTGAAGATCGTACCCAGGTATTTGTATGTTTCCGTTCTTTTAATGGTCATATTATCTATTTGTATGTGGCCAGAGTTTCTAGCCATTCCGTCTCTTGAAATTACCATATATTCTGTCTTATCTTGGTTGATAACCAGCCCCATCTGTTGGGCTTTTCCCTTTAAGTGAGTCAATATTTCCAATGTCTTTTGTTCACTTTGCCCTATAATATCTATATCATCTGCATAACCAAGCAGCTTGGATGTTCCTCCAATATCACATTCCTCCTTTACCTTCCTTACAACTTTCTCTAGAGCCAGATTGAAGAGTAGCGGCGATAGTGCATCACCCTGTTTCAAGCCAGATGTTATTTGGAAGGGGTCTGATTTCCTGCCTTTATATGTTACTATATTATAAGTATCTTCCATGCATAGTCTGGTCATGTTGATTAACTTCCTTGGTATTCCAAATTCCTGCATAGCATTCCATAGACTATTCCTATGGACACTATCATAAGCCTTTTTAAAATCCACAAAAATGTTATGGAGATCTCTTTTATATTCCCAATGTTTCTCGGCTATTTGTCGTAAGATAAATATCTGATCTATTGTTGATCTGTTTTGTCTAAACCCCGCCTGGTAGTCACCTAATATGTCTTCTGAATATGGTTTTAGTCTATTTAGTAATACTGCAGATAGTATCTTATAGCTTGTGGACAGTAGTGATATTCCTCTATAATTTCCACATTGGAACTTGTCTCCTTTCTTAAAGATAGGTATCAATAATGACTCTTTCCAGTCATGGGGTAATTCTTCTGTCCTCCAGATTTTTATTATTAGTTCATATAGCTTTTGATGTAATGCATGGCCACCTGCCTTTATAAATTCAGCAGCAATTCCATCAGTCCCAGTTGCCTTATTGTTTTTAAGTCGTGTGATTACATATAGGATTTCTTCAAATGTAGGTTCTTCAATTTGTGGTTCGCATGTTAGAACCTCTTCCTGTGAGAAAATGTTACTTGGAGCTTCACAATTTAGTAATTCAATAAAATATTCTTTCCATGTGTTGCACATTTCCTCATTGGTATTTATCATATTCCCATTTTTGTCTTTTAAACCATATGTGTTTTGTTGGTGCCCTCGTTTCATTGACTTCAGTTCTTTAAAAAATTTTCTGGATTCATTTTTCTGGTGATTAGTTTCCATATCTTTGATTATATTATTCATATATTCTCGCTTCTGCTGTCTGACTATTTTTGTAGCCTCTTTACATTCATTTCTATAATGCTCTTCCTTTTGGATGTTATTGATGTCATTTAACCATACATGTCTGGCATTCTTCTTCCTAATGACTGCTTCTTCACATTTTTGATTGAACCATCTGTTCTTTCTATGCGTGGTTAACACACCGAGACATTCTTCTGCGGTAGACTGAATTGTATTCTTGATGTTCAACCAAGTTTGGTCAATGCTTTCCTCCAAAGGGTTTTGCAGAGTTTCAAGTTTACATTTTATTTCATCTGTAAATTTCTCTTTGACTGTAATGTCTTGCAGTTTTTCTCTGTTATATGTTGGGTTTAATCTTTGTAATTTAGTATAGAAAGCTCTCTTAAGTTTTATTTTAAATTTTGCTCCAACGAGGAAGTGGTCACTGTGGCACTCAGCTCCTCTATAACTTCTGACTTGCTGTATGTTTGATGCATTTCTGTTGTTAATTAAAATGTGATCTATTTGATTAAAGGTTCTCTTGTCACATGATTTCCAAGTTTGTTTGTGTATATCCTTTCTTTGTAGTCTGGTACTGCTAATCTGCAGTCCTTTGGCTTCTGCCAGGTTGATGACTCTCCATCCATTATCATTTGAAGTTGTATGTAGGCTTTCCATACCGGCCACTTTTTTATTAGTTTGCTCTCTACCTATTTTTGCATTGAAGTCTCCTAGCACAATCAGGATGTCCTGTTTGGGGGTTTCTTCTATGACATCTTCCAGATCATTATAAAAGTCTTCTTTAATATCATCTTCTTTTTCTTCAGTAGGTGCATGTACATTAATCATCGTTATATTTTTCCATTTACCTTTTATTCGTAATTTACTAATCCTGTCATTAAAAGCTTTAAAGTTTAAAACGTTCCCCCATAACTCTTTTTTGATGACAAATCCTGTTCCTAATTCATGTTTATTTTGGGTGTTTCCTCCATATATTATAATCATTCCATTTTGCTCTAAAGTACCCTCTCCTGGCCACCTTATTTCTTGAATTGCTGTTATATCCATTTGATATTCAATCAGCTCCCGGGTTAGTTCTTCGGCCGCTCCAGCTCGATATAGTGTCCGTACATTCCATGTTCCAAATCTCAAAAGTCCTTTAACGTTCCAAGGTCGTTGTCCAGATAAGTCAGTCCGATATCGAGGCTCATGTATTTGTTTCGTAACAAAGAAAGGTTTTTACAAAGGTGGGGATGTTAACCCCACGCTTCAACCCCCAACCTGGAGGACCAGGGTGTTTCTCTTTGTCTGTTCTCTACCCTTTGAACTGTCCGGCTTGGGAGGCCCTGCTGGTAGCTACGCTACCGCCGGCATAGCTCTCAGGGTCATTGAGAAACTCAAGCTCCCCCACCACGACAAGGTGGAAACACCATCGGGGGAGTTTCCTTGCATGTACCAGCAATATTAAGGATGCCGCAATGAAAACAAGCAAACCGTAATCACGTGTCACCTCCGTCCGATATCATTATAAAAACATACAGCCAGCCAGTTAAAAGAATATGCCATGATGCCGACTATTGTGTGTGTGTAAAACGCGCGCAGCCGAGACGCCGACACCTGGACTAGAACAATGGAGTTAGTGGTCACTCCTGTCCCGCTGGAGAGATACGGACTCTTGACACCCGAATTGGCCTGTGATGTTCTAAATGTTATATTGGTTGTTGGAATTAAATCCCTGAGATCTTTGAAGTTTTTTGAGATGAAGTTCTTTGGCATCTCATGCCCTCCAGTAAATGGAGAACGCCACATCCTCAGATGTATGTACCCATGCTTTCTTGGCGTGCCGCTGGCAAACATTTGAAGGCACACTTTTGTTTTATTTTGAGCGGTCTGTGCAGTCTGTAAACACCTTTAACACGCCTAAAGGCACGTCGGGCACACGATGCTAGATACATGTGTCTATAGACCAACCGGCACTCGATGGCGGATGAGGTCAGTATTAGCCCGGCCGTCTTTACGTCCCATGGCATTCTAGGTACACAATTTAGGCTGTCTGCCTTGAGCACTGTACAGTGCCTGTAGTGAGACATACCACCTGTGGAATATAGATAATTGCCAACTATTAAAGATTGGTAAACTATTAACACTTTAACGAAGCATTTGTTACTTTCCACTTTACTTTACCTTACTTTACTTTACTTTCGTTTACTTTTCTTTACTTTTCTGCTATTCCCACGTTGTGTGTTACAATATCATTATCGTCATGTGCCATTTTTATACGCGTGGGCGGTCATGGTTCCCGAACTCACACAATCACCTATCTTGGATCAGCTATATGTTCTTGTCTCTATTATGGCTATATATATATAGGTCTTAGTCCGATGTGTCTGAGCTACCGCATGACAGTAGACGGTACTACCTGCTTTCTGTTAGCGCCAAATGTTGGGCGGCATTCACCAAACCCGGAACCCCACATTGTGACAACGGCTCCGGTCGGAAGAGTTGAATGTGAGGGTACAAGCCATACCCTGTGTGAGGAAATGCAGCGTAAATACTAAATGTCATGACAGGGCAGACCAGTCCGTAAGCCTTAGTCGAAAACTGGTCTGTGATCGAAGCTCCGACAGATGGTCAGTTATAGTATTGTTTTGCTGATCCGGCAGCTTCTGCAGCTTGACTTTTTCCAGACGTATTGGTGTTACCTTTCTTCTGAGGTAAGCTAGGCAGACGGAGAGGGGGATCATGCTGCATGGGCAATACATTGACTTTAAATTCAGTCCAAGCTTTGTGTTATTGAGAGGTATAACACCATTTTATCGTCTCGAGAATTGAGGTTTGAATATTGGGCACGACCCACTCCTGGCAACGCTGATCCTTGGGCCTTGTCCACGTCAGATTGGAAGCACTAGACTTGAGTTTCTCTCTCGTTGGAGATCGTCAGTAGTGCATATCCCGGACTGGACCCGGGATTGAACTCCGGATCACTGGTGTGTGAGCGGGTGATGCTAATCGCTATCAAATTATCAGACTAGAATATCACAACTTCACCCATTGTATAAATTATAATTCGTCGCCAATAGAGATAAAAAGAGGCTTACGGCAGGGATACGTGTTGTCCCCCACGTCCCTGCAAATTATATACAGAAGAATGTATGAACAAGTCGAACAACCTGAACTTAACATCAACTGAAAAATAAAAAAAAACATCTTAGGTATACTGATGATAGTGTTAGCAGCAGAAAGCGAGCAATTGTTACTAAAATTAGTTGACCATGTACACAGGCAAAGTGCAGACTGTGACTTATATTTTAACATCCAAAAAAATTGAAACTATGATAATTAGCAGTGGAAAGGAAAGGTAATTAATGATCATCACATTAAACTGTGAGATAATATAACAAGTAGCAAGTTTCTCCCATCTCAGACATGTCATAGCAGATGATGACACAAGTGAAACACTAATTAAAAAGAGAATGAAATGGTCAAAAATGCTTTCAACAGCGTGAAATCAGTGTTAACATCTAGAGAGTTTCATTCATCATGTGCCATGCCGATAAGCGTGAGTCGTCATGTGTCCCATCTCACACGATCACCATGGAGATTAATAACGCATTAAAAATGAGAATTGTCAAATGTGGGAAGATAACTTCAAGAGATGGACGAAGAGCAATCTGATACAATGTACAGTCAGGGCGGGAGACACACAGTGTTTGAGATCCATTGCAGCCAACCTCTTTTGTGGCGACGGCACCTGATTGATTGATTCTTCTTGATTTGTGGGTGAGATGCTTCCCACCTTCGCCCTTCTTCCTTTGTAACGGAGAGCGACTCCTGCGTGGCGCCTGGTTCCACCTTTAGCTACCGCAGATTGACTGCCGTGGAGGGGAATCCAGCCACATTTCTGTCTCCTGGTGTTCACACCGTGGAGGGGAATCCAGCGACATTTCTGTCTCCTGGTGTTCACACCGTGGAGGGGAATCCAGCGACATTTCTGTCTCCTGGTGATCACATCGTTGAGGGGTGCACTCCACTCCACGGTGCTCAGGGCTAAGGGAGAACCAATCTACTTCACAGCAAGACTAGTTGGGCGGGACAAGACTTGAAGGATGTGGTCGCCCTAGGCTGGGTTGTGGGTCTGACTAGACAGCGCTCTGAAGTCAGAGCCACGGGTCATATAACCTCTTCGATTTTTCTTATGCAAAACAATGTATTCCGTTAGCGAATGTAAACATAGAATCAATAAACAACATGAGGCACAATTTATTGCCTGGTATGAATAAATGCAATGACTGCAGAAGTCAGCTTAATCTTGTTGACATCTTCATGGAATTTGTCTTATAATCGAGCGGCTGTAGGCCAACATAGTTTGCTCTTTTCGGCATTTGTTGAACTGTCATAAAACTGTCATTTACTGCCAATTTAGTACCTTGCGGTGTATGGCAGAGGGGTCTTTGAGCCTGAGGAATAAAGGCCGCCTGGCTAGTGCAGCCGCCGCGAACTGTGCAGGTTAGGATTTTCTATTTGCCCCCGACAGAAGAAAACGCCCACGCCTTACCGAGGGGTCGAACCCGGGTCTCCCGAAGGAGAGTCCGGCGTTCTAGCCACTCGGCCAGCCGCTCCTTTAATGTAGCCTTTGTTGAACACTCCTGTAGGAAATGTTTAGGTGTTAATTTTCTTGCAAGTTTGAATTCCGCATTAACTTCTATCATGCTTCATTGCATTCTTCTATTGACGGAACACCGGTCTTAAAATGGATTCCCGATTGTTTTAAGCATTCTTCAGAAATTGACAATAAAGGTCAACCACGAAGGCATTTTGTCACCACATCTAAGATTTCAAAATATATAATTAGTTGGTCAGTTATTTAACTGATTAATAAGTTTGGTAGTCAACTAGTTAGTTAGTTGATTGATTAGTTGGTTGGTTAGTTAATTAGTTAGCTTTAGTCATTCAGTCAGTTAGTCAGTCAGTCAGTTAATTAGTGGGTTACTCAAATTTTCCAGATTGCACATGGGACAGATCTCATCCTCAGTATATGGTCAGCACGCGGAACTGACAGATCTGACACTGAGTACATTGTTGATTTATAAGTCATTGTCTGTCCTGGTGTCAACTCATTCTAGAAGCATAGTTTTCAGTGTATTTTCAGAATGTTCTACAAACAAGTCCTAGAAGAAACAAATAAAAACCGTAAACCAATTAAAGAAATTAGACGTAGACAGTCACAATTTGTGGACACTTTATGAGAAAAAATAAATTGGAGAATTTGGTGACAGTTGGTAAGATTCAAGGGAAAAGAACAAGGGGAAGGCAGAGAAGTAAATTCTTGGATGGCTTGGCCATGTAGTATAGTCTAGACAAGAACACAGAGCTGATCCACGACTCTGGTGATCGTGGGAGATGGCGAAACATGGCCGCCCACGCTTATCGGCATGACACATAACGATGATGAAATTGAGAATAAAAAAGCAATGAAGAAGGGAACTGGTCACCAACGATGTAGCCTTCTGTCATGTTGTACTGTCTAGCTGTAGCCAGTGGCCTGTCACATTGCCGTACGGACTGCATGGTCGCAGGTTTATAAACTAGTCATCATTGGGTGGCTGATGTGGGCGGTATCATGGAGGTGACCGTTACTTCTCATGCTGGTACCCGTTTAGGCAGTATCGACCTGCGACCCATGCTATTGTTACAAACTCCGCCTAAATGGGGATTTTTTTTTTAAAGCGTCCTTTCCACTGCGTCTTCCTTGCTGTTAACTGCCCCAATGCCGAAGGATACTATACATACTATATCGCCAAATGTTACCGCTCATTTCTTCACAAGGACGACATATCGCCATACAAGGGTCATAGTGTTATTTGTTTTGTTTCTTGGTATTTCCCGCAATTTCAATGCTCTGTGAACGCAACGTCAAATTATAACACTTTGTATAAACTTATAACACTTTTTTATAAGTTGCAGTGTATCGCGGGGGAGGGGGGAGGGTTTTAAGCCCATGGAACTGAATCAGTTAATTGGCATCTGTCTATGAATCTCCATTTGCTACCGGGGGTCGGGCCACACCCATTTATGGTCATTGGATGTGCTTGTTACTATGGGTACAATGTCAGATGTGGCATACACACAAGCCATAACAACACAGACCAAAGTAGCGAAAGAGATAACGCAGCTACACTAAGAGTGAAGGGAGTAACGAGTGTTAACAACATTAAAAATAGAATTATTTTTATACTAGTATTTTTATGGTTAGGCAGGGATGTGTAATGTCTCCAGATCTTTTTTCCCTGTACAGTGAAAATATTTTCAGAAATGTAGAGGATATAAATGGAATCAGCATTGGAGGACGAAATATCAATAACATTAGATATGCAGATGGTACAGTATTAATTGCAGACAATCCGCAGAACCTGCAACAATTAGTAGATGCGGTTGTTGTACAAAGTGAGCAGCTGGGGTTAGAATTAAATTGTAAAAAGACTCAGGTTATGGTCGTCAGTAGGATGGAAGAAGTGCCTCAAATAATATACAAGTAAATGGAAATATTCTTCAACAAGTGAATCGGTACAATTATCTTGGAACAGTTATAACATCTGATGGGAGATGCCTTGAAGAGATTAGAACAAGAATCGCCATGGCCAAAGTAGCCTTTAGCAAGATGAAAAACATTCTGACCAATAAAAAGATGTCAATTGAAACGAGAAAAAGAGTGTCGAGGGGATACATAGAGCCTGTTCTTGTGTATGGATGTGAAACTTGGACAATGAACAGTCAAGCTGAAAAGCATCTGATGGCTGCAGAAATGTGGTTTCTGAGGAGAATGCAAAGAATACCACGGACAAACAGAAAAACCAATGACCAAGTACTACAGGAGACAAATGAACAACGTAAACTGATTAGAGAAATTAGACGTAAACAGTCAAAATTTTTTGGACATGTTATGAGAAGAAATGGATTGGAGAACTTAGTGACAACTGGCAAGATCGAAGGGAACAGACCAAGAGGAAGACCGAGAGGAAAATACCTGAATGGCTTGGCCACATGGCATGGACGAGACAGGAACACTGAGCTGATCCACGACACTGGTGATCGAGTGGAATGGCGAGACATGACCGCCCACGCTTTCCGGCATGGCACATGATTGATTGATTGATTTTTATTCTTATTTTCATATTATTCTTCATTGTCGAAATTCATTATGGGAAAACATTATTCCGAGTAGTATTATGAAAATAAAGTTCAAAGAATAATAATCATCGTCATAACAACACTAATAATAATAATGTTTGAATGTGGTGTATTGTTATGCCAACTGTAATCGCACAACCACTGTGCAGTCTTTCTCTCTACGATTATCTTGGGGATAACAAATGCTCAACATTGCAGACAGTTATGTATTTCAACCGACAAATAATTCATCTATTCATGTCCTATGATATACAACTTTGCAGTGTGCACCCGCAGAGGTGCAGCGATATATACCAGGCAATAAATCCTGCATCATATTATTTTTGGCTTCTGTGTTTACATTTGCTAACGGACTACATTGTTTTGAATCATAATCACAATAGTATTAATAGTTATAATAACAATAATAAAATGCTACTAGGAATAGAAGCTGGTGTTTCTGTGGTAAATTTAGTCTGATAAAATGGAAACTGGATCATTAATTAAGTGTCTGGTAGGAAAAACCACCGAGGAAGGAACATTGAGAATTAAATGAACCTGGACACAAACTAACAGAATGGAAAGGGCATAACTTTTATTTTTGTCTCAAATAAGGTTTCAGAATTATTCGAAGAGACGTTGGACCTGGAAAAGTCCAGGTGTAGACACTAGAAATCAGACCGGTTATGTATTGGTTTAACAATGTATTAAGACCGGTGTAAAGCGAAGGAAGTAAAGGACTCCTTTACACGGCTTGAGGTGTGCTGGGTGTATGGTGGTAGCCCCATATTATCACAGAACGACCGGTACTCCGTGGGTAATGTTATTATTATCTCGCAGCCCTCGCTTACGTCTCAGGACATTTCCTGGTGGCCATCTTGTGTAGGACTTGTCGACCCGGATGCTGACACGACGTGGCGAAGCTCCGGTGCAAGCCTGGCGCTGGCTATGAAACGACTGGAGCGACGAATGGAATAAATCGACGCGGTAAGATGACCTGTGGCTCTGACTTCAGAGCGCCGCCTAGTCAGGCCCACAACCCAACCAAGGACGAACACAGCCTTCAAGCATCGCCCCGCCTACCTAGTCATGCTTTTAAGCAGATTGGTTCTACCTTAGCCGTGAGCACCTTGGAGTGAAGTAGATTGGTTCTACCTAGGCCGTGAGCACCGTGGAGTGAAGTAGATTGGTTCTACCTAGGCCGTGAGCACCGTAGAGTGAAGCAGATTTGTTCTATCTAAGCGATGAGCACCGTGGAGTGAAGCAGATTGGCTCTACATAGGCCGAGAGTACCGTGGAGTGAAGCAGATTGGCTCTACCTAGGCCGTGAGCACCGTGGAGTGGAATAGACCCCTCAACGACGTGAACTCCAGGAGACGGACATGTCGCTCGATTCCCCTCCAGGCAATCAATCTGCGGCAGCTGAAGGTGGAGCCAGGCACCATGCTGGGGTGGCTTCCCGTTACAAAGTAAGAAGGGCCAGGGGAGGATCACGCCCAAAAACCAAGAACGATCATTCAGATGGGTGCCGTCTCCAGAATGATTGTTGGCTGTATGGATCTCCAACAGTGACTTTCTCTCGCCCTGACTTAATATTTTGACAGATTTCTATTCGTCAATCTCTAAATGTTATCTTCCATCTTGTAACGTTGTTTTTGATTCAACGGGCAAGACGGCGTTTACCTGCAAAGCGTTGTGGAACGTAATGAGCACGGCAAGGCACGTAGAGCGCCCTGGTCATCCATTGCACCTGTATTCGTCTCTAGTCGTCTTGACTTGTCCTGCCACTGGATTCAAATGGACGAATTGCGCAACTCTTCCTCACTTTAATCCAATTCATCGCTCAAGTAATTCTTCCTCCAACGTTATGTATCAACCTTTAAGCACTGTGGCGATGGGCGAGCGGCGAAGCTGCATGCGTGGGTACGCTGGCAGCCGTAGTCGCAGACCTGCACACAGGTGGCTCAGGTCATATGCTCGTCTTCTACTGACCGGAGCAGCAGTCGAATTCGGCAGCCCCCTGAGCGACTGAGCAGCCCTCTATAGGAACACACTGCTCACCTTCATAGCATGAGGAAGGGGCTAGAAAAGGTGCCCTAAACATTGTCTGCTCCATCACTACCTAACCAGCTAGCCGCGGTTTGTGGGTACCCTAAACTGCGGTCGACATACAAACAAAGAGAACACAGGTAAAGCTAAAAGAACAAACCATATTCCCTTAACAATCGGAACTTGGAATGTACGCAACCTACTTGACAGAGATGGCGCTTCGGGTCCAGAGAGACGAACAGCACTGATTGGGAGAGAGCTGGGCAGGTACAACATCGACATTGCAGCCTTGAGCGAGACACGACTTGTAGAAGAAGGCCAAATCTGTGAAATAGGTGCCGGCTACACATTTTTCTTGAGTGGAAGAAAAAGCGAGGAAAGACGCCAACACGGTGTGGCATTTGCCATTAAGTCGGCCCTGGTCGGCAAACTAGCTGGATTCACAAAGGCTATAAACGACATACTCACGACCATTAAGTTGCCCCTGCTGAATGGAAAGAGGCATGCAAACATTGTGAGTGTCTACGCACCAACTATAACCAATGAAGACGATGTCAAGAACAAGTTTTATGAGGACCTGCACAATGTATTAACATCTTTTCCCAAAGGAGACAAACTTATACTCCTTGGGGATTTCAATGCCAGAGTAGGCACAGACACCACCACTTGGGGTGGCATTATTGGAAAGCACGGAGTCGGAAATTGTAACAGCAATGGACTCCTCCTTCTTCAGACATGTGCTGAACACGATCTCCTTAGTTAGTTAGTTAGTCGCGGTTCCAACTTCACGGCAACGGGTTGTCCCCATATTGCTCCGTTCCTGTGCCAGTGAATATCACACAAAATGCTCCTCACTGCCCTATTTGAACAATGGAATAGACAGGAGTGTCGGCAAGCCAACAGCCCGCACAGGTACACTGTGCATAATGCCGCCGCCAGAATGCCACCACAAAAGTCTGTCACAAAAGTCATCATCTGTTATTACGATGCTTTTCTATCGAAAGATGTTCTCGAAAAACACACAAACGGAGGGACTAGACAATCTTAACAGGACATGGCGGTCTAATGGATATCTAGCATTCGCTGAATCTTTTCTTCAGGACACTGGTATGGCGATTTGATGCACGAAAAGGCAGGTGTAATGAAGGCTCACTGGGAGAATGTCATTAATGTAGAAGAACAGATGGACTATCTTGGTCTAGAGAGAATGCAGCAGCCAGGGATCTGGTCGACAGTTGTCAACAAAAGGTAAAGCAAGACAGACATATAATCAGATTGCAACGGTCACCATTAGTATTGCAACTGCACGATGGCAGTTGAAGATGATGACTGAGCGTTTATGAGAACGCACCGAGCGATGTCGGTTCTTGCCTCAACTCAACACAGGAAACAATACTATATTTTCACTTTGGTGTAAGACAGTTTTCTCTGGCGTAAGGTTGTTTTCTCTTATGTAAGGTCGATTTCTATGGTGTAATGTTGTTGTCTCTGGTGTGAAGGTTTTATCTCTGTTGTGGGAATGCTTTCTCTGGCGTAAGGTTGCTTTCTCTTATGTAAAGTTGATTTCTGGTATAGAGTTGTTGTCTCTGGTGTAAGGTTTTTATCTCTGGTGCGGGGTTGCTTTCTCTGGTCTAAGTTCTTCAGTGTGAGATTGTATTCTCCGGTATAAGATGGTTTTCATTGGTGTAAATTTTGTTTTCTCTGGTTTAAGATAGTTTTCACCGGTGTAAGTCGTTTTCCCTGGTGTAAGATTGTTTACTCTGGTATAAGTTCTTCAGTGTGAAATTGTGTTCTCTGGTGTATGTTCTCCTATGTGAGATCGTCTTATCTGGATAAACATGCATTTGTCATAAAAGTATTTTCTTTGTTGATAGATTGTATTCTCTGGTGTAATATTATTGTTTAGTTTAGTTTAGTTTAGTTTAGTTTAGTTTAGTTTAGTTTAGTCGACGGATCAACATCACGGCACACGAATGTAATCCATAAGTGCACCGTTATACTCCTAACTCAAGCCCGAATCCCATGAAACTCAACTCAGTGCACGAACCCCGTAGCACCGGCGAGGATCCTGGTATACTTTGGGTAGATTTCTAATTCGAAATTTTGCCCGGCAAGCGCCGTTAGGCTGGTCTATTTCGATTGCCAACTGCCAAGGGATTTTTTGTACGAGCGCAACAATACACACGGGCGTCCGATCTCATTACCCAGAGACCAGGGCAATTTTATTTTTCCCACTAGAGCTCTACGTGAAAAAAAAAAATCCCTGACCCGACCGGAGCTTGAACACGGGGCCTCCAGTACTCAGGCGGACACCATTTGTTTTCTCTGGTGCAGAATCTTTTTCTTGACTAAGATTGTTTTCTGTTATGTAACGTTGTTTCTCTTGTGTAAGATTTGTACACAAGTTTACAATTGTTTCTCTGGTTGATTGTTTTCTCTTGTG
>OY992895.1:17265585-17313085 GCA_963921405.1 Cepaea hortensis
GAGTTGAATCTCACAGACTTCCATATAATTTACCTCCCAACAGTCATCTCAACCAACCAACCACCAACCAGCACACTAATCAACGGAGGCCAATCAAATAGTCCACCAATCAAACAAGCCATACATAAACCAGCCTACCAACCAACAAACCAACCAATAAAGGCAATCACCAAATAACATATCAATAAATCAACCAGTCCATCAGTCAATAAACCTAACAGTCAATCAATCCACCAATCAGCCAACCAATCGATCAAAGAACCCATTAATAAACCATCCCACCAACCAACCAGATAACTAATCAACTAACAGACCCAACCATCAGCCACTCATCTATCAACCAACCAACTAATCAATCAATCAGCCAACCAATCCATAAGCCAACCAATCCACCAGTCAGCCAACATATCAGCAAACCAATCAGGCCATCAACCCATCAACCAACCAACCCCCCAGTCAACCAGTCCACAAGCCAACCCATCAAATTATTCACCTTGTACAGTAGAACCTCAATCACCACTGTGCCTCGTTCTCAAGCGTTCAACAGTCCCCGTAGCTAGATAACTGTAAAACTTGTGCTTGGCAATGACTTAAATTGACCTCAAAGAAAGGAGTGAGGATATGAACTAGTCATCCATCTTATAAAGTAGCGCTCGTTCTTAAACATACGGTGTGCTGATGCGGAGGTTGTGGGTTCAATCCTCCTTGCCCTTGACTTGGGGACGTAAATTACAAGTACACTTAAAGTCGAGTGGGTTCGCATGATGGCGAGGGACACTGGTAATAGGTAAAGTTAATACACACGCACAAATCAGTCCAGAACACTGGAAGTAGTAGTAGCATGTTTACAGACTACGCTTGAGTTTAAAACACACACACAATTTTATCATTTAGATAATTTGTACTTTCATCCCTTTATACATAAATGACTGATCACATGTTGATAAATACTAACACATTTCTGAGCTGAGGGCATAACTGAGCTCATAGACATAGTTGAGCTCTTAGACATAACAGAGCACTGAGATATAGTTGAATTCTTGGACATAACTGACCTATTGGACATAACTGAGCTCTGAGACATTACTGAGCTCTCAGACATAATTGACCTCAGAGACATAAATAAATTCTTAGACGTAACATAGCTCTGATATATAGTTGAGTTCTTAGACATAACTGAGCTCTTAGATATAACTGCGCTCTGATACACTGCTGCGATCTCAGACATAGTTGAGCTCTGAGACATAGATAGGCTCTTAAAAATAACGGTGCCCTCAGACATAACTGAGCGCTTCGACATAGTTGAGCTTATAGACACTGTTGATCTCTTAGACATAACTAAGCTCTTAGATATAATTGAGCTCTAAGATAAAGTTGAGCTCTTAGAATTAGGTGTGCTCATAGTTGAGCTCTTAGACATAGTGGACCTGTAAGACATATTTGAGCCCGTAGACATAACTGAGCTCTTCCACATACTTGAGCTCTAAGACATAGTTGATCTCTGAGATATAACTGAGCTTTTAGACATAGTTGAGCTCATAGTTGAACACCTAGATACAATTGACCTCCAAGACATAACTGAGCTCTTATACATAGTTGTGCTCCTAGACATAATTCAGCTCTTAGACATAACAGCTCTCAGGCATAACTGAGCTCATAGACATAACTGAGCTCTTAGACGTAGTCGAGAACTTAGACATAATTGAACTCTGAGACATAACTGAGCTCTGAGACATAGTTGAGCTCATCGACATAGTTGAGCGCTGAAACATAACTGAGCTTTTAGATATAGTTGAGGTCTGAGACATAACTGATCTTTTAAACATAGCTGAGCTCTTATACATAGTTGTGCTCCTAGACATAATTGAGCTCTTAGACATAACAGCTCTCAGGCATAACTGAGCTCATAGACATAATTGAGCTCTTAGACATAGTTGAGCTCTGAAACATAACTAAGCATTTAGATATAGTTGAGGTCTGAGACATAACTGAGCTTTTAAACATAACTGAGCTCTTAGACATAGTTGAGCTCCGAGACATAACTGAGCTCTGAGACATATTTGAGCTCTTAGACATAGCCACGTACATAGACATGGCTACACTGTATAAACTTATGAACACTTACCGATAGCTGAACTCTTACATCGTTGTAAACTATATCTTGATTTAACGTCAATAACAGTCTACATCACTGCTGAATGGATATGTTAACGCTGTTTTCCCTAAACCTCCTCCCCCCTCCCCTTATTCAAAATGTGACACAAGTGAATGTATGACTCTTACTGAATGTGATAATTATTATTACAACACTGAATATCTAAATATTAGTCACGTGACTCATGTCCTTATTTTCACACCCCAAATATAAGCTAGCGCTGTTTGCATACATGTACTGAAAGATATTTCTGTGTGATTATGAATAATCTTGTTAAAATGTTCTGGAATGAGACATACCGTGTCACAATATAATTTCCTAGATACCATTTTGCTGCTGTTTCAGATAGAGCGCTGCTGCGATGTAAGGACAGTTAGGATATGCCAAGCCTGAGTTCTCTAATTCTCTCTGATGATGTGTCTATGGATGGTTTCATGTCATGGGTTCTCTAGTTCTCTCTGATGATGTGTTTATGGATGGTTTCATGTCATGGGTTCTCTAGTTCTCTCTGATGATGTGTCTATGGATGGTTTCATGTCATGGGTTCCCTAATTCTCTCTGATGATGTGTCTATGGATGGTTTCATGTCATGGGTTCTCTAGTTCTCTCTGATGATGTGTCTATGGATGGTTTCATCTCGTACCCAGTCCAGGAAAGCTGCTACAGTATCCCTTCTTGTCGGGTCTTGATCTAACAGTCTCAGCAACGTATCCCTGTATGGATGAATCAATAACAAGAGAATAATTCACAAATCTATTATGGTTATAACACAGGCATGACTAAGTCTATCAAAGATATCAAGATTATGGAGGGTACGAGAAACACATATAAACCCGTGTAATGTCTATTATCAATGTCGCACTATTTTTTTCCACTCCTCTTCATTATCTTCCTCATTATCACTCTGGTTTCCACGTTATTATCTTTAATAAAAGCAGTAGTTAGTTTCAGGTAATTAAGAGAAAACAAAGTCTCACCTCCATGTGATCTGATTTCTGTTTTATATTTCCAGATAAAGATTAGGGGAGAAAAGAGCATGGTTTTCTTTCTTCCGGTTCGTTTGCTTTAAACTAAACGTAGTCCATATATAATACTACTACTTCTTGTGCATTGGACAGATTTTTGCCTGTGGATTAGCTTTCCCCATTACCAGTGACACTCGCCATTATGCGAACTGACTCCAACTTCAGAGGTACTTGTAATTTATGTCCTTAAGAACCAGGTCTAGTATCCACCTAAACCTACAGATACACAAGAGGGGCATCATTCTAATATACTAGATCCAGGATCCCATCTGTTTGTGTTTGATATTGTACCTATGCTTCTTTAATATACATTTAACAGACCTATGCTATACTAATATACATTTAACAAGCCTATGCCACATTAACATCTATTTTACAGACTTATGCTTCATTAATATACATTTACAAGACATGTGCTTTATTAAAATACATTTAACAGACATATGCAATATTAATATACATTTAACAGACCTATGCCGCAATAATATACAATTAACAGACCTATGTTAAATTAATATACATTTTACAGAATGATGCTATATTACTATACATGTAACAGACCTTTGCTATTTTACTATACATCTAACAGACCCATGGCGCTATGTGGGAATCTCGCTAACGTAGTGGCTAGACGTCGCCTGCCGGTCTGGTGGTCATGAGTTCGATCCACATTGGGTGAATTAGAATGGTTAACTGTTTCAGTGCCGAATGATAATATATCGCTACATGTGACCTCCCATTTGAAAAGAAGGACGATATATCGCCATACTAGGCTCATCGTGTTATTTGTTCTGTTTCTTGGCGTCTGCTCATCATCTGGTGGCCGTGGGTTCGAATGTGGCCACACTTCATCTAAATATGTTTATATTCTCTAGTCTGTCCTCTGATCTCTTCTTCTTTTCTCTACTTCTATGAGTACCTATGAATTTATTTTCTTTACTATTTCTGAACCGGCTCCGCGGAGAAGGATTTACGGACGCAGTTCGTAATCCCGCATACCGTGTTCTAAACACAGCGGCGGGTGATGTGGCAGCAGACCGCCTTGCGTTGGGTTTTATGAAATGGTATGTTTGTCGGTCGTTCATAAAGCAATGGCAAACTACCGAACGTAAACTTGTAAAGTATATGCAACTAACTAAATATTTCTAATGTTATCCATAAGATCGATGTCTATGGTTTCCTTGTACTTTAAAATTCCATGTGTTACATTGTAGGCAAACAGAGACAGTGTATCGGCTTCATTCGCATATAATATATGATTGAACCCTGGACAATTAGTAAAGAAACCAAATATCCATAGAAACTGTGGGTTGTGGTTTTAGGGAATAATGCTAAATACTCATTGGACATCCATCATCCATCATGTGCAATGCCGATAAGTGTGGGTGGTCATGTTTTGCCATCTCACTCGATCACTAGAGTCGTGGATCAGCTCCGTGTGCCTGTCTCGACCATGCCACGTGGCCAAACCATCCAAGTATTTACTTCTCGGTCTTTTCCTTGGTATCTTCCCTTCGATCGTGCCAGTTGTCACCAAGTTCTCCAAGTCATTTCTTCTCATAATATGTCCTAAATATTTTGACCGCCTATGTCTAATGACTCTAATCGGTTTACGATCTTCATTTGTTTCTTGACTCATTGGACAGCCAATGTCTAAACATTGTGAGGGAGGATAATACACAAAGACTTATCTCTAGCATCAGAAAGAGGCAGCCTTCTTTTTGTGGACATATGAGAAAACAAAAGGTGGAAAATATTGTGACAACTGGACAAATTTGTGGCAAAAGCGATAGAGGAAAACAACGAGAGAACATTCTTCACAGTCTTGTGTTATGGCATAGAAGGAAATCAGCACCGGAACTGATACTTGCCGTTGGAAACTGCATGATGTGGAGAAGCATGGTAGCCCGCGACATAATGGCATAAAAACTTGCCGACATACAGAATGACAGACAGACAGAATAGCATAAGGACTTGCCGACATACAGATTGACAGACTGACAGAATGGCATAAAGACTTCCTGACATACAGAATGACAGACAGACAGAATGTCATAAAGACTTGCCGACATACAGAATGACAGACAGAATAGCATAAAGACTGGCCGACATTCAGAATGACAGACAGACATACTTGGAAACGGACATACTCAGATTTGTTGCCATGTCTGTATCTGTCCCGTTACACAAGTGTAAACGATACCAAGCTATGCTACAGGTTATGATTTCATTATTATGACTGCTTAGTTCAGCATCGTCTTTACACGCAAGGCAGACAGACCAACAAACAGGTTGGTAGATAGATAAACCTTCATCATCAAGTGCCCTATCGATATGCGTTAGGAGTCACAGTTGGCCATATCATGTGCTCACCAGAGTCGTGGTTAATTCAACGTGCTTGTCCTGATTAAGCCGTGTGGCCAAGCCATGGTTGCGTTTATCTCGATGACTTCCCCTTGCTTGTTTTCCCATTACGTTTGCCACTAGAGTCTGAGTTTTTGAAAATTAATTCCCTTTAAAGCCTGCCCAAAATATTTAGTCTGGCTCTAATGTCTCTATCTAATACACGATCTGTTATCATTTATGTTTACTTACAATGTAATTCGAATCCTAGTCGCTCACTGCGTATCTTAGCATCCACTTAATGCCGAGGATTCCGATCATTGTCTGCTGTCAATACTGTATCATTTGCATGTCTTATATTGTTGATGTTATGTCATACGATAAGATTCCTCTCATATATTCTACACTTATTATAATATTTCAACTGTTTAAGGAAACCAGATCCGGAGAAAGTACATATTCTTGGAGCACATCTCTCTAGATAGAGCGACAGACAGGCAGGCAGGCAGATAGCTGACTATTTATGTGTGTTGTCGGTGTGTGCGAGCGCTTGTATGTGGGTGTGCGTGTAAAGAATTATAGAAATAGATGTCATTACTTGATCAGTGGCTGCAGATCTTGTCTTCGTCTGGCTTCAAGATAATAATAGGTGTCCACGTGAGGACTTCGTTTAAATACCAAGCACCACAGCACCACGCCCAAGCAGTAAGAGTCCATCTGGAGATTGGCAGTTTTAAAACATGTCTTACTACAACAGTTGAGACGAGACAAAACATATCTTACTACAACAGTTGAGACGAGACAAAACATGTCTTACTACAACAATTGAGACGAGAAAACATGTCTTACTACAACAGTTGAGACCAAACTAAACATGTCTTACTACAACAGTTGAGACGAGACAAAACATGTCTTACTACAACAGTTGAGACGAGACAAAACATGTCTTACTACAACAATTGAGACGAGACAAAACATGTCTTACTACAACAGTTGAGACGAGACAAAACATGTCTTACTACAACAATTGAGACCAGACAAAACATGTCTTACTACAACAGTTGAGACGAGACCAAACATGTTTTACTACAACAATTGACACGAGACAAAACATGTCTTACTACAACAGTTGAGACCAAACTAAACATGTCTTACTACAACAGTTGAGACGAGACAAAACATGTCTTACTACAACAATTGAGACCAAACAAAACATGTCTTACTACAACAGTTGAGACCAAACAAAACATATCTTACTACAACAGTTGAGACCAAACAAAACATGTCTTACTACAACAGTTGAGACCGAACAAAGCATGTCTTACTACAATAGTTGGCCAAACAAAGCATGTCTTACTACAATAGTTGAGACCAGACAAAACATGTCTTACTACAACAGTTGAGACCGAACAAAGCATGTCTTACTACAACAGTTGAGACCGAACAAAGCATGTCTTACTACAATAGTTGGCCAAACAAAGCATGTCTTACTACAACAGTTCAGACCCGCCAAAACATGTCTTACTACAACAATTACAACCCACCAAAACATGTCTGACTAAATCATTTGAGACCCAATAAAACATGTCTGACTATGAGTACACAATGTGAGACCAAACAAAACGTCTTACGACAACGGTGAGACCAAATAAAACAGGTTTTACTACAGCAATTGAGACAAGCCATCTTTCGTTGTCAGTAACACATTTTACAACTGATATATGTTATACATGCGTGCGTGTGCAATCCTTCTGTACAGGCAAAGACTGTCATCAATTATGTCACATCTTCAATGACGGCTGGCTGCAACTGAACCACCATAAATATCCGTGTTGAGCCTTCGTTGTACATTCTGTTAGACTGTTCTGACCATGTCTTAATGTAATCTGTCCATGCCGCCTGTCTTTTTTGTCCACAGCTTCTCTCCCCAGCTATTCGCAAAGTCCTGCAAAGGCCGTGAAACATTTTGCATAGCTGTAGGATCGACTAAATCTGATGACATGGGAAACGGATAATTTACCGGGAATTTTGTGGCAAGAAACTGTAGCGAATAAATGATGGACACCCAATTGTATGATGTGGTGGCCTGGGATATGTGAAGATGAAACACTTGGCACCCAGGGACAGCGCAAGTCTACAGTACTTGTATGTACGTGCGTGTATACTCAGCTGTCAACATCAGACTACAGTACTTGTATGTACGTGTTGCAGCCATCATGGTGGAATGGCGAGGTCGAAAAGGCATGGCTGGGAAAGAGGCAAGCTGTCAAAGACTGGCATAAAGCCAGAAAGGCCAACACACCACAGGTTGAGTTGGCGGACCTGAAGACTGAGGTCCATAGGACGATGACTTTATTCAAATCCTGCGCCAAACAGGCCAAGTCCGAGAAATGGGACGAGTTCTGCAGGAAGGTGTGCTCAGAGCGATCTCTTACGACATTCTGGCGCCTCTATAAGAGCACGAACGGTGCCACACAACGTAAGGGTATTCCAGACTTTCAAGGCACAGACCTAACATGGAAATAATCGGATGCCGACAAAGGTAAGGCCCTTCTTGCACGCTACATAGAGCAGACTGACCAGAAAGACGAGCCCGCCAGACAGAGAACCACAACGACACTCTCTCAGTTGTGCGAGGGGGTCGGGACAGACGAAGAGTGCAAAATCATAGCTGAGACAATACGTGCAATGCTCAAGAAATCACCTAACACCGCCCCAGGCCCAGACGGCATCCGATATGGTGACCTACTGATGAAGTCAGATGATGACATGGAAGAACTGGCCAGAGAATTCAACACCAGTATCCAGAGGGGTCAGATCAAAGAGGAATGGCTACACAGCTATTTGCTGCCGCTGCCAAAACCGAACAAAGACCATTCCAAGGTAAGGGGCTACAGAATCATTATGATGCAGAACACTGTTGGCAAGCTACTGGAGAAAATTGTAGCACACAGACTTGCTTGTGACTTGGAACAGCTCGGCTGCTTCCGCACACACTTGGAGGATACAGACGTAACAAAGAGTCATGGCTGAATGCGGCAGTCTTTGCTCAAGATGTTTACGAATGACTTCAGGTCAGAGAAGAGACACGTGCGGCTGCCATAGACTTAGAGGACGCATACAATAGAGTATCCTTCGAGCACATGATCCAAACCCTCTTCAGACTGAAAGTGCACCCTTACCTTGTACGATGGATAGCTGCAGTTCTGTTCCAAAGGAAGGTGGTGCTAAGATGCGAGAGTTGGTCTTCTGAGCCGATAACGATATGTCCAGAATTGCTGCAGGGTTCACCACTGTCACCAGTACTATTCAACGCGTATACGGTGCCCATCACTGAACAACAGTTGTACGGGAAGGGTAGGACTCTATCATTTTCTGACAACATTCTCGTGTACTGACAGGGTCGAGATAGATAGGTGGTTACCAATGATATGCAGGGCGAACTAGATCGAATTTCCTCATGGTGCGCTGATGCAGGTGCCCTTGTCAACCCTGCAAAGGCATCGGTTACATGGTTCTCCCTAAACAACCATATTGTGAACACAGACCTGCCGGCATTAAGAATGAATAGGAGCCTTTTGAGTAGAACCCAGTCAATGACATATCTTGGCGTGAGGCTTGATCGAAGCATGTCCTTCACAGATCATGTCGATTATGTTATAATGAAAGCTTTAAGAGGTTTGTCAGCAATGATAGTCATGGCGGCTGCCAATATCGAGCAAAGACTGCTAATACTTCTGTTCCAAGGACTGGTGCTTTCATGCATCGAGTATGCCCTGGCCATCCTCACTGTCAGCCCTACACAGATTGGAAAACTTGAAAAGGCACAAAACGAAGCCATCCGCATCATTTTGGGCTGCACGAAAGACACCAGCTGTGTAGCAATGAGATATCGCCTTGACTTCCCGACAATGGAACACAGGATCAAGATCTGGAGAGCTCGTGCATATTTAAAAAAAAGTGCAGATAAGCAGCACCCTCTGCATGACGCTATATACAGAGAAAAGGGTGACAGGCTAAAGAGAGGCAAATCATGGATGGGTCGGGCGGAAGATGTCGTCAGACAGGTCTGCAGTCTTATCAGTATCAACCCCGGCAAGGAATGGGTGGCGGTGCCTCCAGCTTTTAAGTGCACTTTCTCCTGCATTATCACACTCGACAGACGGTGCAGAGAGCAGAACCCTGTCGCTGTCAATGCAGAAGTCAACGCGCTCATCTATGAACACTCAGATAGCCCCGAAATGCTCATCTATGCAGATGGATCTGTTGTAAAGCAGCAGAGAAGTGCGTGGGCATTTACAGCCCGTTGAGCGGGCCGAACAGTTCAAGAATCCAGTGGTGCCCACTCTATGACCACGATCAGCATGACGATGGAGGTGATGGCAGTTACACAGGCTTTTATATGGCTGGAATCACAGCATTATACCAACGCGTGTGTACTAAGTGACTCAATGAGCATGATTCAGAAGATCGAAGCTGGATCTGCACGTAGACAGTGGACTGAGTCGCTGCGGAAGTCTGTTGTTCGTAAAGTCACCTTCATCTTCGTCCCGGGACATGCAGGAGTCGAGGGAAATGAACGAGCTGATAAACTGGCTGGCTCTGCACCCCCTGTAGATGGCCAGCCCATGGATCGTGCCGATGTTAATAACGTCCTTAAAGATATGGCGAGAACCAAGGACTTTGACGTCAGTGAATCCACATCGCTGTCCAGGATGAAAGACTTGGGAGTAAGAATCGGCACAGACAGACGAGAGAGGTACATCGGGAAAACAAGGCGCCTCGTCAACCAACACAGGCCCCTTCAACACACGGGAGATCAAACTACATTACTTGTATGTACGTGCGTGTATACTCAGCTGTCAACAGTTGACGTATCCCAGGACAGCATCAGACTACAGTACTTGTATGTACGTGCGTGTATACTCAGCTGTCAACAGTTGACGTATCCCAGGACAGCATCAGACTACAGTACTTGTATGTACGTGCGTGCATACTCAGCTGTCAACAGTTGACGTATCCCAGGACAGCATCAGACTACAGTACTTGTATGTACGTGTGTGTATACTCAGCTGTCAACAGTTGACGTATCCCGGAACATCAGTTAGAAACATGCACACAAGACACTCATGTACACTATTTGTGGCGTGGCCTTAGTTCCAACATGGACATTGTTTGACTTACAATTAACGTACGAAAAGTGGCACAGATCACGGAAACAGAACACATCAGAGGGATGCACGAGACGGGCTCGGCGGTGACAGGTGTCAGTGAAATGCTTAAACATTGCTTGCAAACACCCACAGACAAATTACAGATAGATACACTTGAAGAGCCTGCATTTGAGCAGAATGTGAATAATACATCATCATCATCATCATGGTGCACGATAAGGCAGATGTGGCTAGGGCCATTTGTGATCATATGTAAAGTGTGGAAGACAACACACACCATCTTTGCCTGGAGAGAGTCGTGTAGCAGGCAGTGACTAGAGGATCTGGCCGACACTCGATACTCTGAAGAATGACTAGACGGCAACATAACCTGATTGCACTCGGTATCATTATTATTGGGACTCTTCGCTGGTTGTTGAAGATAAGGACGGAGTCCATACATCTGATACTACTTCTAGTATCACTGGACTGATTTTTGCATGTGGGTTAGCTTTCCTTATCACAAGTGTCCGTCCTCATCAGGCAAACCCACTCCAATTTCCGAGGTACTTGTAACTTACATCCGCAAGTCAAGGACGAGAAGTCAATAGTTTAGTCCAACTGACCTGAAAGGGCTGAACCCACTACCTCGACATTAGTACTCAGGATATTTAACAACGAGCGCTCTTATCAATAGGTTCTTCATACTGTGTAATCCATGCATTACTTTGGCCAGCGTGCTGTACCTGATTTTCAACAATGACCATTGCTGTTGGTTATGAAACTAAGATATTCACAGATTGTGACATTTTTTGTTTGTACATACCAGTCTTACATAAAATAAAAACGAAGAGAAACAAACAAGATGCTACAGGACAACATATAAACAGTTCTTAAAGTGTTAGACTTACTTTGTATGGGTCAAGTTCCGTGTCAGGTGATTGTCGTCTCTTGCGTTCCGGCGCAAAGTAACAAGGTGTACCTCCGCATTTGTATCTAGGCAAAGTCTGCTGCTCGGGCGACAACACAACTGACAAGCCGAAGTCTCCAAGAATGGAGTTAAATTCACCGTCTACAAAGATGTTTTCCAGTTTCACGTCAAGATGAGCGAGGTTGTTCCTGTGCATGTACCGAAGAGCACAGGCCACTTGTATAACGCTCAGTTCCGCCATCTCAATGCTGATGCTGTCGACATGGTGATTCAATGTCCGTCCCTCATAGTAATCCATTGAGAGGGCTAAATATCCAGGACATTTAACGGCCAGCATGCTAGTAGCAATATATGGGTGCCTCAAACATTGCATGAACTTCACCTCGTTTTTGAATATTCTTTCATTTCTTTCTGATCTATCCTCTGTTTCTGTTAGTAAACTGAATTTTTTCACGACACATTTCCGTGTTAAGTCCTCCAAGGGTTTTGCCAAAATAACCTCTCCGCACATTCCATTGTCAATTACATTAATAGGCTGGAAAAAAGATCTTACAAAATCTACGTCTAATTCTAGGTACACAGCCTCGCCAATAACTGCATTAGACATCCTGAATAAATTAGCTGTATGGACTCGTAAATACGAGTTATTCAAAGTTACAACAGTAAATCCAAAGAATGTTAAAAAGGCACGAAATATTTGTTGCAATAACACAAAACTAGCTAGAATCACCACTGGTAAATATAAGATATCCAAATGTCGAACAGATCCACAGTTAAGTACACAACCTCTTGCAATCACCACAGGTAAATATAAGATATCCAAATGTCGAACAGATCCACAGTTAAGAACACAACCTCTTGCAATCACCACTGGTAAATATAAGATATCCAAATGTCGAACAGATCCACAGTTAAGAACACAACCTCTTGCAATCACCACTGGTAAATATAAGATATCCAAATGTCGAACAGATCCACAGTTAAGAACACAACCTCTTGCAATCACCACTGGTAAATATAAGATATCCAAATGTCGAACAGATCCACAGTTAAGAACACAACCTCTTGCAATCACCACTGGTAAATATAAGATATCCACATGTCGAACAGATCCACAGTTAAGAACACAACCTCTTGCAATCACCACTGGTAAATATAAGATATCCAAATGTCGAACAGATCCACAGTTAAGAACACAACCTCTTGCAATCACCACTGGTAAATATAAGATATCCAAATATCGAACAGATCCACAGTTAAGAACACAACCTCTTGCAATCACCACTGGTAAATATAAGATATCCAAATGTCGAACAGATCCACAGTTAAGAACACAACCTCTTGCAATCACCACTGGTAAATATAAGATATCCAAATGTCGAACAGATCCACAGTTAAGAACACAACCTCTTGCAATCACCACTGGTAAATATAAGATATCCAAATGTCGAACAGATCCACAGTTAAGAACACAACCTCTTGCAATCACCACTGAGTTCAGAATGAATGGTCTAGGAGCAGGGTCTATATATATATATGGTTTCTGCCGGTAATTAGGAAGTCATTGTTGCCTTCATGAAGTCATACTACAGTACGCTAGCCTTAATGCCACGTACCGACTTCTTTGGCAAAAGTCCACTAATCCTCTTGTAGATAAAACCTTTCCTTGCATGTACCAGCAATATTAAGGATGCCGCAATGAAAACAAGCAAACCGTAATCACGTGTCACCTCCGTCCGATATCAGTATAAAAACATACAGCCAGCCAGTTAAAAGAATATGCCATGATGCCGACAATTGTGTGTGTGTAAAACGCCCGCCGCCGAGACGCCGACACCTGGACTAGAACAATGGAGTTAGTGGTCACTCCTGTCCCGCTGGAGAGATACGGACTCTTGACACCCGAATTGGCCTGTGATGTTCTAAATGTTATATTGGTTGTTGGAATTAAATCCCTGAGATCTTTGAAGTTCTTTGAGATGAAGATCTTTGGCATCTCATGGCCTCCAGTAAATGGAGAACGCCACATCATCAGATGTATGTAGCCATGCTTTCTTGGCGTGCCGCTGGCAAACATTTGAAGGCACACTTTTGTTTTATTTTGAGCGGTCTGTGCAGTCTGTAAATTAAAGAAACCTTTAACACGCCTAAAAGCACGTCGGGCACACGATGCTAAATACATGTGTCTATAGACCAACCGGCACTCGATGGCTGATGAGGTCAGTATTAGCCCGGCCGTCTTTACGTCCCAAGGCATTCTAGGTACACAATTTAGGCTGTCTGCCTTGAGCACTGTACAGTGTCTGTAGTTAGACATGCCACCTGTGGAATATAGATAATTGCCAACTATTAATGATTGGTAAACTATTAACACTTTAACGAAGCATTTGTTACTTTCCACTTTACTTTACCTTACTTTAATTTACTTTACTTTTCTTTACTTTTCTGCTATTCCGACGTTGTGTGTTACAATATCATCATCGTCATGTGCCATTTTTATACGCGTGGGCGGTCATGGTTGGTTCCCGATCTCACACAATCACCAATCTTGGATCAGCTATATGTTCTTGTCTCTATTATGGCTATATATATATATAGGTCTTAGTCCGATGTGTCTGAGCTACCGCATGACAGTAGACGGTACTACCTGCTTTCCGTTAGCGCCAAATGTTGGGCGGCATTCACCAAACACGGCACCCCACATTGTGACAACGGCTCCGGACGGAAGAGTTGAATGGGAGGGTACAAGCCATACCCTGTGTGAGGAAATGCAGCGTAAATACTAAATGTCATGACAGGGCAGACCAGTCCGTAAGCCTTAGTCGAAAACTGGTCTGTGATCGAAGCTCCGACAGATGGACAGTTATAGTATTGCTTTGCTGATCCGGCAGCTTCTACAGCTTGACTTTTTCTAGACGTATTGGTGTTACCTTTCCTCTGGGGTAAGTTAGGCAGACCGAGAGGGGGATCATGCTGCATGGGCAATACATTGACTTTAAATTCAGTCCAAGCTTTGTGTTATTGAGAGGTATAACACCATTTTATCGTCTCGAGAATTGAGGTTTGAATATTGGGCACAACCCACTCCTGGCAACGCTGATCCTTGGGCATTGTCCACGTCAAATTGGAAGTTTCTCTCTCGTTGGAGATCGTCAGTAGTGCATATCCCGGACTGGACCCGGGATTGAACTCCGGATCACTGGTGTGTGAGCGGGTGATGCTAGACGCTATCAAATTATCAGACTAGAATATCACAACTTCACGTATTGTATAAATTATAATTCGTCGCCAATAGAGATAAAAAGAGGCTTACGGCAGGGATACGTGTTGTCCCCCAAGTCCCTGCAAATTATATACAGAAGAATGTATGAATAAGTCGAACAACCTGAACTTAAAATCAACTGAAAAATAAAAAAACATCTTAGGTATACTGATGATAGTGTTAGCAGCAGAAAGCGAGCAATTGTTACTAAAATTAGTTGACCATGTACACATGCACAGTGCAGACTGTGACTTATATTTTAACATCCAAAAAGATTGAAACTATGATAATTAGCAGTGGAAAGGAAAGGTAATCAATGATCATCAAATTAAACTGTGAGATACTATAACAAGTAGCAAGTTTCTCCCATCTCAGACATGTCATAGCAGATGATGACACAAGTGAAACACTAATTAAAAAGAGAATGGAATGGTCAAAAATGCTTTCAACAGCGTGAAATCAGTGTTAACATCTAGAGAGTTTCATTCATCATGTGCCATGCAGATAAGCGTGGGCCGTCATGTGTCCCATCTCACACGATCACCATGGAGATTAATAACGCATTAAAAATGAGAATTGTCAAATGAGGGAAGATACCATCAAGAGATGGACGAAGAGCAATCTGATACAATGTACAGTCAGGGCGGGAGACACACAGTGTTGGAGATTCATTGCAGCCAACCTGTTTTGTGGCGACGGCACCTGATTGATTGATTTTTCTTGATTTATGGGTGAGATGCTTCCCACCTTCGCCCTTCTTCCTTTGTAACGGAGAGCGACTCCTGCGTGGTGCCTGGCTCCACCTTCAGCTGCCGCAGATTGACTGCCGTGGAGGGGAATCCAGCGACATTTCTGTCTCCTGGTGTTCACACCGTGGAGGGGAATCCAGCGACATTTCTGTCTCCTGGTGTTCACACCGTGGAGGGGAATCCAGCGACATTTCTGTCTCCTGGTGTTCACACCGTGGAGGGGAATCCAGCGACATTTCTGTCTCCTGGTGTTCACACCGTGGAGGGGAATCCAGCGACATTTCTGTCTCCTGGTGTTCACACCGTGGAGGGGTGCACTCCACTCCCCGGTGCTCAGGGCTAAGGGAGAACCAATCTACTTCACAGCAAGACTAGTTGGGCGGGAAAAGACTTGAAGGATGTGGTCGCCCTAGGCTGGGTTGTGGGTCTGACTAGACAGCGCTCTGAAGTCAGAGCCACGGGTCATATAACCTCTTGGATTTTTCTTATGCAAAACAATGTATTCCGTTAGCGAATGTAAACATAGAATCCATAAACAAGATGAGGCACAATTTATTGCCTGGTATGAATAAATGCAATGACTGCAGAAGTCAGCTTAATCTTGTTGACATCTTCATGGAATTTGTCTTAAATGGAGCGGCTGTAGGTCAACATAGTTTGCTCTTTTCGGCATTTGTTGAACTGTCATAAAACTGTCATTTACTGCCAATTTAGTACCTTGCGGTGTATGGCAGAGGGGTCTTTGAGCCTGAGGAATAAAGGCCGCCTGGCTAGTGCAGGTTAGGATTTTCTATTTACCCCCGGCAGAAAAAAACGCCCACGCCTTACCGGGGGATCGAACCCGGGTCTCCCGAAGGAGAGTCCGGCGTTCTAGCCACTCGGCCAGCCGCTCCTTTGATGTAGCCTTTGTTGAACACTCCTGTAGGAAATGTTTAGGTGTTAATTTTCTTGCAGGTTTGAATTCCGCATTAACTTCTATCATGCTTCATTACATTCTTCTATTGACAGAACACCGGTCTTAAAATGGATTCCCGATTGTTTTAAGCATTCTTCAGAAATTGAGAATAAAGGTCAACCACGAAGGGATTTTGTCACCACATCTAAGATTTCAAAATATATAATTAGTTGGTCAGTTATTTAACTGATTAATAAGTTTGGTAGTCAACTAGTTAGTTAGTTGATTGATTAGTTGGTTGGTTAGTTAATCAGTTAGCTTTATTCAGTCAGTCAGTCAGTTAATTAGTGAGTTACTCAAATTTTCCAGATTGCACATGGGACAGATCTCATCCTCAGTATATGGTCAGCACGCGGAACTGACAGACCTGACACTGAGTACATTGTTGATTTATAAGTCACTGTCTGTCCTGGTGTCAACTCATTCTAGAAGAATAGTTTTCAGTGTATTTTCAGAATGTTCTACAAACAAGTCCTAGAAGAAACAAATAAAAACCGTAAACCGATTAAAGAAATTAGACGTAGACAGTCACAATTTTTGGACACTTTATGAGAAAAAATAAATTGGAGAATTTGGTGACAATTGGTAAGATTCAAGGAAAAAGAACATGGGGAAGGCAGAGAAGTAAATTCTTGGATGGCTTGGCCATGTAGTATAGTCTAGACAAGAACACAGAGCTGATCCACGACTCTGGTGATCGTGGGAGATGGCGAAACATGGCCGCCCACGCTTATCGGCATGACACATGACGATGATTAAATTGAGAATAAAAACGCAATGAAGAAGGGAACTGGTCATCAACGATGTAGCCTTCTGTCATGTTGTACTGTCTAGCTGTAGCCAGTGGCCTGTCACATTGCCATACGGACTGCATGGTCGCAGGTTTATAGACCAGTCATCATTGGGTGGCTGATGTTGGCGGTATCATGGAGGTGACCGTTATTTCTCATGCTGGTACCCGTTTAGGCAGTATCGACCTGCGACCCATGCTATTGTTACAAACTCCGCCTAAATGGGGATTTTTTTTTAAACGCGTGCTTTCCACTGCGTCTTCCTTGCTGTTAACTGCCCCAATGCCGAAGGATACTATACTATATCGCCAAATGTTACCGCTCATTTCTTCACAAGGACGACATATTGCCATACACGGGTCATAGTGTTATCTGTTTTGTTTCTTGGTATCTCCGGCAATTTCAATGCTCTGTGAACGCAACGTCAAATTATAACACTTATACATTTGATTGTGCACCGTATTTGGTCCAAACCGACTTTTGTTTGACACTGTCATTAACAACTGTCATTTACTGCCTATTTTTGCTGCCTATTTACTGCCTATTTACCTACGTTGCAGTGTATCGCGGGGGAGGGGGAGAGTCTTAAGCCCATGGCCCTGAATCAGTTAATTGGCATCTGTCTATGAATCTCCATTTGCTACCGGGGGTCGGGCCACACCCATTTATGGTCATTGGATGTGCTTGTTACTATGGGCACAATGTCAGATGTGGCATACACAAAAACCAAAACAACACAGACCAAAGTAGCGAAAGAGATAAAGAGCTACACTAAGAGTGAAGGGTGTAACTAGTGTTAACAACATTAAAAATAGAATTATTTTTAAACTAGTATTTTTATTCTTATTTTCATATTATTCTTCATTGTCGAAATTCATTATGGGAAAACATTATTCCGAGTAGTATTATGAAAATAAAGTTCAAAGAATAATAATCATCGTCATAACAACACTAATAATAATAATGTTTGAATGTGGTGTATTGTTATGCCAACTGTAATCGCACAACCACTGTGCAGTCTTTCTCTCTACGATTATCTTGGGGGTAACAAATGCTCAATATTCCAGACAGTTATGTATTTCAACCGACAAATAATTCATCTATTCATGTCCTATGATATACAACTTTGCAGTGTGCACCCGCAGAGATGCAGCGATATATACCAGGCAATAAATCCTGCATCATATTATTTTTGGCTTCTGTGTTTACATTTGCTAACGGACTACATTGTTTTGAATCATAATCACAATAGTATTAATAGTTATAATAACAATAATAAAATGCTACTAGAAATAGAAGCTGTTGTTTCTGTGGTAAATTTAGTCTGTTAAAATAGAAACTGGATCATTAATTAAGTGTCTGGCAGGAAAAACCACCGAGGAAGGAACATTGAGAATGAAATGAACCTGGACACAAACTAACAGAATGGAAGGGGCATAACTTTTATTTTTGTCTCAAATAAGGTTTCAGAATCATTCGAAGAGACGTTGGACCTGGAAAAGTCCAGGTGTAGACACCAGAAATCAGACCGGTTATGTATTGGTTTAACAATGTATTAAGACCGGTGTAAAGCGAAGGAAGTAAAGGACTCCTTTACACGGCTTGAGGTGTGCTGGGTGTATTGTGCTAGCCCCATATTATCACAGAACGACCGGTACTCCGTGGGTAATGTTATTATTATCTCGCAGCCCTCGCTTACGTCTCAGGACATTTCCTGGTGGCCATCTTGTGTAGGACTTTTCGACCTGGATGCTGACACGACGTGGCGAAGCTCCGGTGCAAGCCTGGCGTTGGCTATGAAACGACTGGAGCGACGAATGGAATAAATCGACGCGGTAAGATGACCTGTGGCTCTGACTTCAGAGCGCCGCCTAGTCAGGCCCACAACCCAACCAAGGACGAACACAGCCTTCACGTCTCGCCCCGCCTATCTAGTCATGCTTTTAAGCAGATTGGTTCTACCTTAGCCGTGAGCACCTTGGAGTGAAGTAGATTGGTTCTACCTAGGCCGTGAGCACCGTAGAGTGAAGCAGATTTGTTCTATCTTAGCCATGAGCACCGTGGAGTGAAGCAGATTGGCTCTACATAGGCCGAGAGTACCGTGGAGTGAAGCAGATTGGCTCTACCTAGGCCGTGAACACCGTGGAGTGGAATAGACCCCTCAACGACGTGAACTCCAGGAGACAGAAATGTCGCTTGATTCCCCTCCAGGCAATCAATCTGCGGCAGATGAAAGTGGAGACAGGCACCGTGCTGGGGTGGCTTCCCGTTACAAAGTAAGAAGGGCCAGGGGAGGAAGGATCCCGCCTAAAAACCAAGAACAATCATTCAGATGGGTGCCGTCTCCAGAATGATTGTTGGCTGTATGGATCTCCAACAGTGACTGTCTCTCGCCCTGACTTAACATTCTGACAGATTTCTATTCGTCAATCTCTTAATGTTATCTTCCATCTTGTAATGTTGTCTTTGATTCAACGGGCAAGACGGCGTTTACCTGCAAAGCGTTGTGGAACGTAATGAGCACGGCATGGCACGTAGAGCGCCCTGGTCATCCACTGCACCTGTATTCGTCTCTAGTCGTCTTGACTTGTGCTGCCACTGGATTCAAATGGACGAATTGCGCAACTCTTCCTCACTTTAATCCAATTCATCGCTCAAGTCATTTTTCATCCAACGTCATGTATCAATCGTCAAGCCCTGTGGCGATTGGCGAGCGGCGAAGCTGCATTCGTGGGTACGCTGGCAGCCGTAGTCGCAGACCTGCACACAGGTGGCTCAGGTCATATTGTCGTCTTCTACTGACCGGAGCAGCAGTCGAATTCGGCAGCCCCCTGAGCGACTGAGCAGCCCTCTATAGGAACACACTGCTCACCTCCATAGCATAAGGAAGGGGCTAGAAAAGGTGCCCTAAACATTGTCTGCTCCATCACTACCTAACCAGCTAGCCGCGGTTGGTGGGTACCCTAAACTGCGGTCGACATACAAACAAAGAAAAAACAGGTAAAGCTAAAAGAGCAAACCATATTCCCTTAACAATCGGAACTTGGAATGTACGCAACCTACTTGACAGTGATGGCGCTTCTGGTCCAGAGAGACGAACAGCACTGATTGGGAGAGAGCTGGGCAGGTTCAACATCGATATTGCAGCCTTGAGCGAGACGCGACTTGCAGAAGAAGGCCAAATCTGAGAAATAGGTGCCGGCTACACATTTTTCTGGAGTGGAAGAAAAAGCGAGGAAAGACGCCAATACGGTGTGGGATTTGCCATTAAGTCGGCCCTAGGTCGGTCTAGCTAGGTCGGCAAACTAGCTGGATTCACAAAGGCTATAAACGACAGACTCACGACCATTAAGTTGCCCCTGCTGAATGGAAAGAAGTATGCAAACATTGTGAGTGTCTACGCCCCAACTATAACCAATGAAGACGATGTCTAGAACAAGTTCTATGAGGACCTGCACAATGTATTAACATCTTTTCCCAAAGGAGACAAACTTATACTCCTTGGGGATTTCAATGCCAGAGTAGGCACAGACACCACCTCTTGGTAGGCATTATTGGAAAGCACGGAGTCGGAAATTGTAACAGCAATAGACTTCTCCTTCTTCAGACATGTGCTGAACACGATCTCCTTAGTTAGTTAGTTAGTCGGGGTTCCAACTTCACGGCAACGGATTGTCCCCATATTGCTCCGTTCCTGTGCCAGTGAATATCACAAAAAATGCTCCTCACTGCCCTATGTGAACAATGGAATAGACAGGAGTGTCGGCAAGCCAACAGCCCGCACAGGTACACTGTGCATAATGCCGCCGCCAGAATGCCACCACAAAAGTCTGTCACAAAATTCATCATCTGTTATTACGATGCTTTTCTATCGAAAGATGTTCTCGAAAAACACACAAACGGAGGGACTAGACAATCTTAACAGGACTTGGCGGTCTAATGGATATCTAGCATTCGCTGAATCTTTTCTTCAGGACACTGGTATGGTGATTTGATGCACGATAAGGCAGGTGTGATGAAGGCTCCCTGGGAGAATGTCATTAATGCAGACGAACAGATGGACTATCGTGGTCTAGAGAGAATGCAGCAGCCGGGGATCTGGTCAACAGTCGTCAACAAAAGGTAAAGCAAGACAGACATATAATCAGATTGCAACGGTCACCATTAGTATTGCAACTCCACGCTGACTGTTGAAGATGATGACTGAGCGTTTATGAGAACGCACCGAGCGATGTCGGTTCTTGCCTCAACTCAACACAGGAAACAATGCTGCATTTTTACTTTGGTGTAAGATAGTTTTCTCTGGCGTAAGGTTGTTTTCTCTTATGTAACTTCGATTTATATGGTGTAATGTTGTTGTCTCTGGTGTGAAGGTTTTATCTCTGTTGTGGGGCTGCTTTCTCTGGCGTAAGGTTGCTTTCTCTTATGTAAAATTGATTTCTGGTCTAGAGTTGTTGTCTCTGGTGTGAGGTTTTTATCTCTGGTGCAGGGTTGCTTTCTCTGGTCTAAGTTCTTCAGTGTGAGATTGTATTCTCCGGTATAAGATGGTTTTCATTGGTGTAAATTTTGTTTTCTCTGGTTCAAGATAGTTTTCACCGGTGTAAGTCGTTTTCCCTGGTGTAAGATTGTTTACTCTGGTATAAGTTCTTCAGTGTGAAATTGTGTTCTCTGGTGTATGTTCTCCAATGTGAGATCGTCTTATCTGGTGTAACATGCATTTGTCATAAAAGTATTTTCTTTGTTGATAGATTGTATTCTCTGGTGTAATATTATTGTTTAGTTTAGTTTAGTTAAGTTTAGTTTAGTTTAGTTTAGTTTAGTTTAGTCGACGGATCAACATCAAGGCACATGGATGTAATCCATAAGTGCACCGTTATACTCCTAACTCAAGCCCGAATCCCATGAAACTCAACTCAGTGCATGAACCCCGTAGCACCGGCGAGGATCCTGGTATACTTTGGGTAGATTTCTAATTCGAAATTTTGCCCTGGAAGCGCCGTTAGGCTGGTCTATTTCGATTTCCAACTGCCAAGGGATTTTTTTTTTACGAGTGCAACAATACACAATGCGTCCGATCTCATTACCCAGAGACCAGGGGAATTTTATTTTTCCCACTAGAGCTCTACGTGAATAAAAAAGAATAAATCCCTGACCTGACCGGAGCTTGAACACGGGGCCTCCAGCACTCAGGCGGACACCATTTGTTTTCTCTGGTGCAGAATTTTTTTCTTGACTAAGATTGTTTTCTGTTATGTAACGTTGTTTCTCTTGTGTCAGATTTGTATACAAGTGTACAATTGTTTCTCTGGTTGATTGTTTTCTCTTGTGTAAAATTATTTTCTATGGAGTAAGATTATTTTCTATGGTGTAAATGTTTTTCTCTAATGTAAGATCTTTGGTTTCTTCTCTGATGTAATCTGTTTTCTCTAGATTAAGATGATTTTTTTGGTGTAACATTTCGTGTTGTTTTGATTAGTTGGGAATTAATCTCCCTCTGATGTGAGCATTTTGTTGGTCTAGAAGATGTTTTTTCTCTGGTGTAGAATTTGTGTCTCCAGTGTAAGGATTTATTCTCAGGTGTAAACTGTTACCTTTGATGTGGGGTTGGTATCTTTAGTGACAGATATGACGTAAGTGTACTGATAATCAGCGAGTTACGGAACAATAAAAATACCTATATACCCACTCCAACACCTGCTGAGGGAGACAGTGCATATGGGCATGTCCTGTGTGCCATGACATCGATTCTATTTAACTCTTTCTGTACCTACATTGCACCATGTTTGACCAGCTGTTGATCATGTGTATAAAGAATCACATTATGTTATTACACCATTTATGTTTGGTCTGAGTATACTAGAGACATCTGGCTAAGTGTTTTAACATAGTCAAGTCGGTTAAGCAACGGTTTCCACTCCTTTAGGTGTATTGTGTATATGGTGCTACCTCCCTGTTTGTATAGAATCATCAGCACTGCATTGGTGGTGTATGTTTTAATATGCTGCACAGTTTATGATTTGTTTTGAATGTAATTCACTCATACTGTTTTATTTGTAGTTAGTTTTCTTGTTGATTACTTGCTGCAACATCCTCAGACTGAAGGAGTTAATAAATTAAACAATTAATCTGGACGTCTTGTGAGGTTGAAACCCAATGAATAACACTCATAATTTTTTTGTTCTTAGTGCCTAATGGCCGGTCTGCCTGGAATAGGGGTTAACGTCTTTCTCCGTAATCCCGAATATTCTCGTGAGTAACATAACCTTCGCAGGAATCGGTAGCGGTTCTCGCCGCGTTGTTAACTTAAGGGTATGTGAGCCGATCGCTCAGAAATCAATGGCAAACTACTGAGACTAATGAGTAGACAGACAGGTAGCCTAGTACATCAACAGCAGCTGAAAAATTGTGATGGTAACTGCAACGTCTTGTAAGGGATATGCAAAATATAAAAGTGCCAAATGTGCACCAACATGAGTTGTCCTTATAGAAACAGACAGACAGACAGACAAACAGACAGACAGACAGACAGACAGACAGACAGACAGACAGACAGACAGACAGACAGACAGACAGACAGACAGACAGACAGACAGACAGACAGACAGACAGACAGACAGATTTATGATAACAACACGAGCAGCAACAGAACAAACAAACAAAAATACACACACACACAAAAGAAGAGTAGGAAGCAGAAAAAGACAAACAAACAAACAACACCAAGTCAGCATACATATAATATACAGTGACATTTATTATGTTAATTCATTTCATGATACAGAAATGATATAAAAAATTCATTAACAAAGATGCACATGCACAAATCAAGTATCAAAATATCAGTCACTATTTGTTACCATTGCTGGTGTATGCTGTGAAGGCTGACAAGATAAAGGTGAGGTCTTGCCTAAGCAGTCCTCACCATCAATCATCTTCCTTGATATAACCCATTGCCCACCGTTCTTAATACAACCCATTGGCCACCTTTCTTAATACAACACATTGGCCACCTTTCTTTATAGAACCCACCGAAAACCTTTCTTGGTGTCACGGATGGTCGCCGTACTTGATGTCACCCATAGTTCACCCTTCTTGATATCACCCACAGGTCACCCTCCATGATATGACCCATTGATGACTTTTACAGTACACCAGCACTACTATACATTGACAAAAGGCATTCAGTACCAAAAAAATAATATTCGTATATACAGTAAGAATCCACCTGACACTGGAATACAATCAGTCGATAATGAAACACTCAGAACACGTGAAGGAATCATGACCAGCCTGGATCTAGTTACAGCCTGCCTGTGTGCGTTATGTTGAATTATAACCCGGTCATGTTCTAGCATCCCTCAGGCAGGTGGGAAGTTACAGTACCGATACTGCATACCTCTATGGTTTCTGAGCCTGGGGGTGGGGAGAGCTTTGCGATTCAGTTCCCGTGGAGAAGGAACTTTAGTTTCGGGTGGGAAGAAACGTCACTAACCTGACCTTTCAGGGCTCGGACGACCCGATCATGCCATGGACTTAAGAGTTGAATCTCACAGTC
This sequence comes from Cepaea hortensis, assembly GCA_963921405.1. Lineage (NCBI taxonomy): Eukaryota > Metazoa > Mollusca > Gastropoda > Stylommatophora > Helicidae > Cepaea > Cepaea hortensis. Next base: position 17,290,505 of record OY992895.1, read on the forward strand.
TTCCATATAATTTACCACCCAACAGACATCTCAACCAACCACCAACCAGCTCACTAATCAACCCAGGCCAATCAACCAGTCCCACAATCAAACAAGCCATACATAAAACAGATTACCAACCAACAAACCAACAAATAAAGGCAATCACCAAATAACCTACCAATAAATCAACCAGTCCATCAGTCAATCAACCTAACAGTCAATCAATCCACCAATCAGCCAACCAATCGATCAAAGAACCCATTAATAAACCATCCCACCAACCAACCAGATAACTAATCAACTAACAGACCCAACCATCAGCCCCTCATCTATCAACCAACCAACTAATCAATCAATCAGCCAACCAATCCATAAGCCAACCAATCCACCAGTCAGCCAACACATCAACAAACCAATCAGGCCTTCAACCCATCAACCAACCAACCCCCCAGTCAACCAGTCAACAAGCCAACCCATCAAATTATTCACCTTGTACAGTAGAACCTCAATCACCAGTGTGCCTCATTCTCAAGCGTTCAACAGTCCCCGTAGCTAGATAACTGTAAAACGTGTGCTTGGCAATGACTTAAATTGACCTCAAAGAATGGAGTGAGGATATGAACTAGTCATCCATTTTATAAAGTAGCGCTCGTTCTTAAACATACGGTGAGCTGATGCGGAGGTGATGGGTTCAATCCTCCTCGCCCTTGACTTGGGGACGTACATTACAAGTACACTTAAAGTCGGAGTGGGATCGCCTGATGGCGAGGGACACTGGTAATAGGTAAAGTTAATACACACGCACAAATCAGTCCAGAACACTGGAAGTAGTAGTAGCATGTTTACAGACTACGCTTGAGTTTAAACCACACACAAAATGTCATCATTTAGATAATTTGTACTTTCATCCCTTTAAACATAAATGACTGATCACATGTTGATAAATACTTACACATTTCTGAGCTGAGGGCACAACTGAGCTCATAGACATAGTTGATCTCTTAGACATAACAGAGCACTGAGATATAGTTGAGTTCTTGAAAATAACTGAGCTATTAGACATAACTGAGCTCTGAGACATTACTGAGCTCTCAGACATAATTGACCTCAGAGACATAAATAAATTCTTAGACGTAACATAGTTCTGATATATAGTTGAGTTCTTAGACATAACTGAGCTCTTAAATATAACTGCGCTCTGATACACTGCTGCACTCTCAGACATAGTTGAGCTCTGAGACATAGACAAGCTCTTATACATAACTGAGCCCTCAGACATAACTGAGCGCTTCGACATAGTTGAGCTTATAGACTCTTGATCTCTTAGATATAACTAAGCTCTTAGACATAACTGAGCTCTAAGACAAAGTTGAGCTCTTAGAAATAGGTGAGCTCATATTTGAGCTTTTAGACATAGTGGCTCGTATTTAGTAATTTCTCTGTTATTATCTTGACTGCCTCAATTTCAGCGTCATATTTATGGCAGTACTTTCCTGTTTTAACTCTGGCAGTGTCCCTAGTATTTATGTCTTCCATTTAATTTTATTAATAGAACTCTGTCTGACACGGCCCAAAATCCCTTAACATAATTTGATGTCAATATAATGACTAAACCTCTTTGCCGTTTTCTCCCCCAGAATAAATAATCTTACAATCCTCTCCTGTCTTGATCCCTGCCCCTTGTCACCCCGTTTCGCACATTCCTAAAATATTAATCTTCTCTCTTTCCATTTCTTGTTTGATATTTTCTGATTTCCCATCTGTACTCATTGTTCTAACATTTCAAGTTTCTACTTTCAATGATAGTAATTGTTTGCACCTATTAGCCTGCTGACGGTCTGAAGTCACTTGGTGCACATGGCTATCCCTACCGGGCGAGGCTTTTCCTGTGGAAGACCCATTTATATCGTTTCTAAAATCAATGCTAAAATCATTCAATACAAATTCATTCATACTTTTAGTATTCTGATTCAGAATTAGTTTTATTTGAACAAGTTAAATGGCATCACCAAATGGATCATAAATTAAACATTGCAACAAACGTCCCAGTTTACAAAGTAAATTGCACAAAGATATGCATGTCGTTTGATCGCGTGCGCACGCAAGAGAGAGGGAAAGAGGGAGGGAGAGAGAGAGAAAGAGAGGGAGAGAGAGAGAGAAAGAGAGAGAGAGAGAGAGAGAGAGAGAGAGAAAGAGAGAGAGATACAGAGACAGAGACAGAGACAGAGACAGAGCAAACTAAAACAAATACTAAAGTTAGTTACATTGAGTAGTAACTTCATCAAAGGCACAATGGGTTTATTTGGGGTGGGCGGGGTTGGGGTGGAAGGTAAAGGAACTGTTGTCTTGGTCATGATCGTACTTTCCACTTCCAGGCTAACAAAGAAATTGACCTATGAGATACAGGCTTCCTTTGTTCTGTGAAGCTCAATGAATTTCTGCCCCTCACTGCGATAATATTTCCCAGTCCCCGGTGACAAAGAAAGAAAATGTGCTGATTCCTCATGAAGGTAAAATATGTAAATAAAGGTTCTATAAGCCTAAATATCTCTCTTTTTTCTCTTTTTTAAATACAGGTTCTTGGCGATCATATTCATAAACTTTTGTAGTATGCACTCCTGTATATCTGTGGGATACTTTCTGCGTGGTAAGGAAAGAGGGAAACTAAAGATGGTAAAACATATATGATGGCAATAATACAAAGAATGATTGATTAAAGACAGTGGCACACTCTAGAAATATAGAACTACCTGTGAAAGTATGTTTTGAACATGTATAGTATGATGTGTGAACTTGATAGGATGGCTTTTCTGAACATGTATATTATGAATTGTGAACTTGATTGGAGCGTGTGTCTGAACATCTATAGTATGAAGTGTTAACTTGATGGGAGTGGTGTCTATACATGTATAGTAAGTGACACCTTGACGTCTTTACAGACGAAAGTATATGGATTCGAACTAGAGCTATAATTCCATCGCACAATGCCTGGGCATGGATTCAGAGAACATGTGTTGACCATGCAACATGATCCATCTCTCGACCTGGCCTTGTTTTCTCCAGAGGAAATGATAACCAGTACGTCTGGAACAAGGTAGGCTGCAGATGCTGGCGGCTCAGCATCAAACCTCCAAGAGCAGGAGGTGAATAGCGGCCAAGCCCTCACATGTTGGGGATTTGACTTAGAGACGTTCAGCCATACCTCTCTGCTGAGTACCTCAAAACAAGTGTCTGCACCTGTTTGAGCGTGTACATATGTTAATCGCAAGTGTCTGGACCTATGTAAGTGTGTACTACTGTCAGACTCTTCGCCTGACACTGTCTTTAGTGCGGATCACGCGACCAGCGAGATTCCCCCCGCAGAAGATATTGTTTGTCTGTGTTGGGTACAAATCGCCACTGAAGATTGACTGAATAAGTAAAGAAACGATAAAAGTAGTGGTATTTTAATTGCGCTTGCGCTCCCACCTATGCGACACCCTTTATGTGACTTCACAAAGTCAGACTACAGTCAAGATCAACAGAGTCTTCTTTCCCCACTGATTCTGCCAAGCCCGTTCCCTTGGCTGTGGTTTAGCTAGATAGTAGATACGGATAGTGTATAGTATGAAGTGTGAACTTGATGTGAGTGTGTTTGTCTGAACATGTATAGTATGAAGTGTGAACTTGAAGTGAGTGTGTTCGTCTGAACATGTATAGTATGAAGTGTGAAATTGATGTGAGTGTGTTTGTCTGAACATTATAGTATGGAGGGTGAAATTGATGTGAGTGTGTTTGTCTGAACATGTATAGTATGAAGTGTGAAATTGATGTGAGTGTGTTTGTCTGAACATGTATAGTATGAAGTGTGAAATTTATGTGAGTGTGTTTGTCTGAATATGTATAGTATGAAATGTGAACTTGATGGGAGCATGTGTCTCTGAACATGGATAGTATGAAGTGTGAACTTGATGGGAGTGTGAGTGTGTGTGTGTGTGTGTGTGTGTTTGTGTGTGTGTCTCTGTGTGAGTGAACACGTATAGTATGAAGTGGGAGTCTCTGTGGCAAAGTAGTCATGCCGTTTGACTTGGGTTCCGAAGGTTGTGGGTTCTATTCCGGGTCACGTCCTTCGGTTCGCGAGTGAAATTTTTTTGAGACTCCTGTGGATCATCGCTATAGCTATGGAGTTCGTGCTTTGTGCGACGTGTTACGCGCTGCGGAAAGAAACCAAGCCATATGGATAAAACCCGGTGCAATGAACGTTTAGTCCACTTTTTTTATAGTATAATGTGTGAACTTAATGGAAGTGGCATTTTGCTTAATATGTTAAGATTAAGAAAAGTTCTATTAAAATCTGTGTGATAATATGCGTGAGTGTATTGTGTGCTGATTGTAAGTGCCTGAGTTACGACTAGACATATTATATATCTATATTCTGCTAATGCTACAAGCTGTTTTGTGTGTTTATTTATTGTGCCTGTTGGTGGAGTATTGTGTTTAGTAAGATTGCTTTGCATATTCAGTTTTCATGTGTGTGTGTGTGTGTGTGTGTGTGTGTGTGTGTGTGTGTGTGTGTGTGTGTGTGTGTTAGTTGTTGTAGTGCAGTCTGTGTGGCTGTGATATTGGACATGTAAAGCAAATATGTGTTTCTGTTTTTTGAAAGTTGTGTCTGCATAGTTGGCATGGTGCTATTTGCTTGGATCTCCGTGTTGCTCTTTCTATTGTTGGTGGCATGATGAAATGTTGTCTGTATGTTATTTCTTTGGCTTTTGATGTGATATGTTTGTTGTGTAAGTTATTTAAAGTACACTTATAGTCTTTAATGTAGTATTTGTATCCTCTTTTGATTATCAGGTGTAATGGTGGTGCTTGTTGTTTCACTAAGTAAATGTATATCTGCATGGTTATCTACTGTGTTAAAAGTTCATTGCCTTGCATTTTATTACATACATGTTCTGTAAAATCATTATGAATCCCGAAACAACCACATAATCAATTTGATTGTTGCTCACTGGATATTAGGAGGCCTGGTGTTCCTTGCCAGTGAGAAGTCCTCACGGACGTCGGTCGCGGCGATTGTGCAATCTTGAGCATAGCCTACGATGGGTAGCGTTGTGGTATTCTGTTGTGATAATTTGGTGTGTCCAGTGTTTTCCGCGTGGTTACACACCCGCTTCACACGCGTGATCCGGGACTGTTTCCGGATCCGGTCAGGGAAATGCACTACTGAGCTCAAATGAGGGCGAAACTCGATTCTAGTGTTTCCATATTGACGTGGATAGGCCTTAGGTTCATACCAGAATGCGATCAGCGTTGCCAGTAGTGGGTTGTGCTCAATATTTACATTTGATCTTAGCCAAAAGGCCGGGACGCGATCTCTTAGCAAAAAGGCCGGAATGCATAGGGGTCTATATGTTTTGTTTTTTTTAAAACCTTTATTGAGTGTTAAGAAACATTTGCATTTGTATTGTTCGTGTTGTTACAGAGCGTTGCATGTGGAAGTGTAGGTGACATATGCGCAAAATTTTTCAACATTTATTTCAACATTTTTACATTTGAAATGGGGGGTAATGAAAAACGAGTACAAACAACAACAAGACGATAGTATACCATTTTTTTCCCTCTGCCACCCTCTCACCTGTCAGCTCCAACCCCACCAATACCATCATCACCACTTGGTAATGAGGAAAATGGCAGTAAACTTGTTGGAACCAACCGGTGAAGGCAGCAGCAGCATCAAAACCAACAGTATCGAAAACATTCCTTCATTGACATTGTTTTAAATGAAATATTTTAAACCAAATGCGTGATGGTAGTGCGTCGTTGTTATTTCCCTTGCCGCCTCGCTCTCCTGTCAGCTCTAAAACTCCTACCAAATACCATCACCACTCCGTGATGGTAGTGCGTCGTTGTTATTTCCCTTGCCGCCTCGCTCTCCTGTCAGCTCTAAAACTCCTACCAAATACCATCACCACCACTCCGTGATGATGAACATGGCGGTGTAGAACCAAACGGTGATGGTGGCAGCAGAAAAACAACAATCATAGTATCAAAAGGTGGGAAAGGGGGATGTGACAGTTTACGGGTTTACAAAGCCATATATATTAATAATGATTACAATGCTAATAATGCAAATAAACACCCAAATACATAAATAATAATAATGACAAAGAATAAAAACTGCTAAGGGTGATAAACAGTAACATTTAACATCAATGATAATAACAGCAAAGATAATAATAGTTAAAATATGTGATTCCATTTGCTAAAATGATTTTTCTTAGGAATGGTGTTTACATGAAATACATTTATAATAATAATGACATAGAATAAAACTACAAGGGTGATAACAGCAATGCTAATAAGACGCAATGATGAAAATAGTTATGATAATTGATCACATTTTCCAAACATGTGATTCCATTTGCTAAAACGATTTTCTTAGGGATGTTGTTAAAACATGGCAGGTATATACAATAATAAATGCAGACCTGCACTGTTCAATAATATAGTAGGTGTAAAGGGAGTTGGTTATCTTTTTTCTCCTTTGTTTTTCTCCTCTTAAATGTAAGGGTTCATTCATTTTTTCCCTTTCTCTCTTCTTTTTTTTTTTTTTTTTAAATTAAAAATAAACAAACATTGTATCAACATAAATAGGAGTCTATATGTTGTTGTTTTTTTTTTTTTAAACTTTTATTGAGTGTTAAGAAACATTTGCATTTGTATTGTTCGTGTTGTTACAGAGCGTTGCATGTGGAAGTGTAGGTGACATATGGGCAAATTTTTACAAACATTTGTTTCAACCTTTTTACATTTGAAATGGGGGGTAACGAAAAACGAGTACAAACAACAACAAGGTGGTAGTATACCATTATTTTCCCTCTGCCACCCTCTCTCCTGTCAGCTCCAACCCCACCAATACCATCATCACCACTTGGTAATGAGGAAAATGGCAGTAAAACTTGTTAGAACCGACCGGTGAAGGCAGCAGCAGCAGCATCAAAAACCAACAGTATCGAAAAGGTGGGGGAGGGAGTGGGGGGGGGGTTGTCAAGGAGTATCCTAGTTTACAATGCAGGAGGGGTAGTTGTTGCATTTGTATTGTTTGTGTTGTTACATGCGTACTGTGTGTTCAGTATTTGTGTGCGTGTTTTTACAGAGCGTTGCATGTGGGCGTGTAGGTGACATATGCGCAAAAATTACAAATATTTTATACATTTAAACATTTCTCCATTGACATTGTTGTAAGGAAATATTTTAAATCAAAAGCGTGATGGTAGCGGGCTGTTATTATTTCCCCTGCCTCCCCGCTCTCCTGTCAGCTCCAAAAACTCCTACCAAGTACCATCACCCTAGGTGATGATAAACATGGCTGTGCAGAACTGAAACAAAACGGTGAGGGTGGCAGCAGAGACAACAATCACAGTATCAAAAGGGTGGGAAAGGGGGATGTGATAGTATACGCGTTTACAAAGCCATATATATTAATAGTGATTACATGATAATAATGCAAAGTAACAACCAAATACATAAATAAATATCATAGTGACAAGGAATAACAGTGCTGAGACTAGTGATAGACTCAATGATAATAAATAATAGTGTTAACATGTGATTTTATGTGCTAAATTGATTACCTTAGGAATGGTGTTTACATGAAATACATCTTATAATAATAATGACAAGGAATAAAAAACCTACTAAGGGTGATGACAGCAATGCTAATATTAATAAACACAATGGTAGGATTTGTTTTGATAATGATCACATTTTCCAAACATGTGATTCCATTTGCTAAAATGATTTTCTTAGACATGGTGTTAAAATATGGCAGGTACCTACAATAACAATTGCATCCTGCACTGTTCAATAATATAGTAGGTGTAAAAAGGAGTTGGTTATCTTTTTTTTCTCCTTGCTTATTTTTTTTTTTTTTTTTTTTTTTTAAATTATACATATACTTGCAACATGCAATGTTCAATAATAGTAGAAGTAAAAGGAGTTGGTTATCTTTTTCTCCTTGCTTATTTTTTTTTTTTTTTCTTATTTGTGAGGGTTCATTCATTTTTTCCCTTCCTCTTTTTTTTTTTTTTTTTTTTTTAACTTTATGTAAAAAGTAAACAAGCATCAGTATTTGCACAACATTTTAACAATCTTTACATTTTTGTTTCCCTTGCCATCTTTTCACCAATTTGTTTCACACCATCAATGCCCTTATCACCACTATCTGGGCAATGATGGTAAAGGCAGGATAGATATTTGAACCAAACCGGTGTGGGTATCAGCAAAGGCAGCAACAAACCATGAGCAAGGGGATGGGGGCACATGGGAAAGATATTTTGTTTATTACTAATGATGACAATAATAATAATGACAAGAAGAGACATACTGAGGGTAATAATAGCCAATCTAAAAAAAACTAGCAATGGTAATAATGGTTATGAAAATGATAAACTTTTTGCAAATTGTGGTTTCCATTTGCTAGGATGATTTTCTTTGGAAAGGTGTTAAACATTGCATAGCAGTGTACATACACAAGCCAACTATCGTTTTTAATAATAGTTGTAGTACAGGGAGTTGGGTTCCCCCCCCCCCTCATTTCCTCAATCATTTGTATTTGCACAAATTTATTTCAGTATCATTGATTTGGTAACCATATGTGATTTTGTATTTATTCCTTCAACCTTCCCTCACATGATTCAAAAGGGGTGACAAGGAGAAAGGGAAATCTTTACATTTTTGTTTACTTTGCCACACTCCCACTAATCGCTATACAAGATTAGATAATAATTTAAATATCTTTTAAGATTATGTAAAAGTAATGGCTTTATCTTACATGTGGGAAATGTTAAAAGACATCTTTCTATTTCTCCTTGATATTACATTAAATATACTTTTAATGGCATCGCTAAGCTATTAATCTTTAACGTCTCATTATTTTTTGACTGGCATATGAACTATGTCATAAATGTCAAATTATCATAAATGTATATGTATGTATTTGTTTCATGTGGTATAACACTTAACACTAACAAACGACGACGCTTTGTGATATACACAAACAAGAAACACGCGTCACTTAGGAAATATACGTACATTGCTTTGTATAAAATAAAGGTTTGAAAATAAAACAATTCTCGGTCTTTTGGCTAAGATTACTGTCCTTTACCCCATTAGACAAGTGTACTTTCCGATTAAATTTCCCCTCTGTGGTCACGAGTGCTCACTACAAACTGGATTAAAGATTTTCTCGGTTACAGATTATTCAAACACATCAGTAATATTAAGTGTGTGGCGGTAATTATGATTGTTTTCACCATGTGTAGATCTGGATTAAAGATTTTCTCTGTCAAGAACAAAACAAAACAAAATGTAAGAAGCCACAACCACCCTCAAATTAATACCTTGTGTGAGTACAAGCTTCACCTGATAAAGGAGAACCGCTTGTGGACAACAATCATCTTCAAATAAGAGCACAAATCCCATGTGGACTTTCACAAGAAGCCCGCTCGGTGGCGAAGGGATCACGGACTTAGTTCGTAATCCCGCAAACCCGCGTTCGACATACAGCTGCGGGCGATTTGGCAGCAGACCCCCTTGCGTTTCTTCTGTTTGCCAAAATGTTGTGGGTGCCGGTCGTTCAGAAATCAATGGCAAACTACGAAACGTAAACATGCCAAGAGTTCACAACAGCACAAATTAAAATATGCTGGTGTTGACTGCCACGTCCTGTAAAGGATATGCAACTGACTAACTGTCACAACCACGGTTCATGTACTCTCGATACAGAGTTGACAAACCTTTTGGCAACATTGTGAATCCGCATTGTTGGAAGCATGTTTTCTGATGTGTCAATTTACGCTATTGAAACACCGGATTATTCACTAATTTTCAACTAAATTTTCGAGGTCATACTGTGCGTTTTGATTTCGAATTGATATTCTAAAAGATATTGAGAGTTTTTCTTTGGAATTATTATTACCGAAAACAACAAATTATTTAAATGGATTCAAATATCACTACATTTGTTAGTCGCACGTCCTGGGCAACAGGTCCCTTCGGGGTCCTGGCTAAAGTCAGTAGGATCGCTGATTCCTCCGAAGTCGGAGAGTATCTGCCTACACGGCGAGGAACCACCAGTCTGCACACCAGTAAGCCAGACATGGGACAACGGATACTCACGCAATCTTCAGTCCGGTATGACATCATACTGATGTTGGACAACAGGATGTCTTCATCCAACATACAGGACCTCACGCTGACTTCACACCCAACAAACGCAAGCAAGCAGCAAGCAAGCACTATATTTATGGTTCTAAGGGAGCACTACCAATTTTAGCAACTTTACCAGCCTGGTACTGTAGTTTGCTCTATTACTGAACCTGGGGCTGCGGCGAAATCGACACCAGCTTTTATTGTTAAAATTCGGTGAAACTGCGGTAAAGCTGTGAAAATGTAAACAATATAAAATGACACAACAGAACAGAATTACGACACATACAGGACGAAAAGAACAAAAAGATGAAAAAAGGAAGCAATGAAGAGAAAATGAAAATAGGAAAAACATGTTCATACTTACCTCAGAATTCCAAGCTTTTATAACCCCAAATATGACAGATGTCTTCTTTTTATACCCAACCGAGGGAGAGGATATAGGATGATGAAGGGGTGGTGGGTTTAACGGTTCAGTGAGCACATTGAAAGAAGGGGGAGGCAGGAAGGTAGGACGGCAACCTGTGATAGTAGTCTGAGAATGGTATCTGAACAATCCCAGTGGATGTACTAACAAAGCATGCGTGGGTGCCAGTGAATGGGTTGGCCCTGGTGGACGAATATTGAAGAGCAGTGGAGTGTACACCCAAGTATGATGGTGATACTAACCAAAATCACATTATGCACTCCTTTATGTTATTGTGAGGCGAGTCCTAAAGTCTTGGTGGAATGATATGCGTGAGCGCACATACATACATCTACACCTTCATTCATACAATAGTGTATATGGACATGTGCAATGTATATATGAGAAGAGAGAGAAGGAGAGAGAGAGAGAGAGAGAGAGAGAGAGAGAGAGAGAGAGAGAGAGAGAGAGAGAGAGAGAGAGAGAGAGGGGTTGGTATAGTTACTGCGATATGCCACATGAGGTTTGCGGACTCATGATATTGCAATTTTTGAAAGAGAGAGAGAGAGAGAGAGAGAGAGAGAGAGAGAGAGGGAGGGAGAGAGAGAGACAATGAGAGAGAAAGAGAGAGAAAGAGAGAGAGGGAGAGAGAGAGAGAGAGAGAGAGAGGGAGGGAGAGAGAGACAATGAGAGAGGAAGAGAGAGAAAGAGAGAGAGAGAGAGAGAGAGAGAGAGAGAGAGAGAGAGAGAGAGAGAGAAAGAGAGGGTTGGTATAGATTTATTGTTAGTGCCTTAACTGGTCCAGGAGGTGTGCCTTCTGGGGGAACCATCAACCTGCAAGGTTCGATGTTCCCAGTAGGTGGTTCTTTCACCTGTCAACAGAAGAGCAGAAAGTCGAGTATGACAAGTTACACGGAAAATGTTCTCTTTTCCATGCCTAGACATAGACATATCACTAAGAGCATCTAGAGAAAGGAAGAGACAGGCTGACCATTCACTGATTGCCTGTCGCTCCTGAAGGAGTTAAAAATACTGTTGCACAGTGTTACAGGGGGTGACAGGGCTGAGGTCTTCAAGCTGAACAATGGGGTTGGCAAGTGGGGTGCACTCTGCAACCCAAAAAAGGAAGCGCCCCATTACATACGAATCTACACACCTGAGGTTACTAATAATAATCACAGAGTATTGAATATGATGCCAGGGAGAAGGGCGGCAATTGCCCTACGTGTGGTCAAATTAACAACTGGGTACATACATGTCCTAGCAGACGACCAACGATAACACCAACAGCAACAATTGGTGTACACAGTCAAGACAATTTCCCGCCTCTAGTGCAAGAAACTCCTCCACAGAAACGAACAGAAGTGACACAAACTGTCAATAGTCAAATCAACACACTGGAAGACGGGAACACACACGAAAACAACACATAAGACAACAATCCCGAAAAAAATGAAGACTGGCGGTTTTGACATCGTCAGCATTCCACACACAAAAAAGAGAGAGAGAGAAAGGACAGACAGAAGACTAATGCAATCACTAGACAGTTTAGACCTGCGGTTCTCAAACGGTGGTGAATTCACCCCCCCCCCCCCCCCCCGGCGGGTGAGGGGGGAGGAGATTAAGATTATTTCAAGATAGCATTAATGCAAGAACCGATTACTTTATATCCTTTTTACTTACATACTTTACGGTGCTGTACTTCTCGCCCTTCTTAAATTCATTTTATAACGTAAATATACCTGCAAATCACTTTTTATATAGACGTCTAGACTTGTTCTACTGTAGTATGTGTTATTAAAGCTTTCTTTTTTACGTATACTGTGAAGGGGCTGGGGGTTGGGGGGATTTATAGGGGGAAATACGTAGGGGAGGGGGTGTGATATTCTTAACAAATGGTGAAGGGTTGCATTGGCCAAAAACGTTTGAGAACCACTGATTTAGACACTGTCAACAAGAACCATACTGAAAATAAAAAGAATGTAAAAACCAAAGAAATTACCGAACATCACAAGACAAGGGAAAATGAACAAGCAGAACAAGAAGAAAAACAAGTACTAGACGAATAGGACATATACAGCATACCAGGCACCCTCTTCGTAGACATCGACACAAGTGAAGAGAAAGAAGATCAAGAAGATCAACTTGCATAAACATCTGTAATTGCGAAACTTGCTAGCCTTGACGTGACCTTCTTGGGAAAACAACTTTCTGTGCGAATTTATCTAGTAATTATAACTCATTTATTTGTTTTACTCAAATTACCATGACTAGTGATATAATAATTGTTACTTTAAATATGTGTGGTATACGTACAAAATTACAACACATTATCACACTCATTCGCAAACACAAACCAGACTTTATACTACTACAATTAACAAACATATATTCAAAAACTTTCGCACACAGAAATCACAACACACCTTCTGTACTATCGTCGCCATCAACGCCATTAGAAAAACACATAAGTAATAAAAACATTACATCATTTTACAATTACATCATTGGCTGATAAGCCAATGGTGTGATAGTGCACGCTTTACACAGGTCCGGACACTTGTGATCGACAGATGTGCGCGCCCTCATGGTCCGGGCTCGTACAAGGCCCTCACCTGTGGGACATGGCTGAACGCCTGTAAGCCGGGTCCCTTGGGTGTCAGGGTCTGGCCATAACTCGCCACCGGCTCGTGGTGGTGAGGTCTCGGTGGATTGACGCTGAGCCGCCAGCGTCTGCAGCCTACCTTGTGCCAGACGTATTGGTTACCCATTCCTCTGGAATACACAAGACTAGGCCGAGAGAGAGGTCATGTCGTTTGGGCGTCACATGATTCTCTGAAGCTCTGCCCAGACATTGTGATGGAATATTGGCCACATTCCACTCACATACTTTGGTCTGTCAAGACTGCAAGGTGACAACTACATCATTTTATTAAAAACGATCTAATAATTGACAGTCAATTTTAAGAGAGCTTTCTATACTAAATTACAAAGATTACACCCAACATATAATAGATAACAACTACAAGAATTTACACTCAAAGAGAAATTTACAGATTAAATAAAATGTAAACTTGAAACTCTGCAAAACCCTGTGGAGGAAAGCGTTGACCAAACTTGGTTGAACATCAAGACTACAATTCAATCTACCGCAGAAGAATGTCTTGGTTTGTTAACCACGCATAGAAAGAACAGATGATTCAATCAAAAATGTGAAGAAGCAGTCATTAGGAAAAGGAATGCCAGACATGTATGGTTAAATGACATCAACAACATCCAAAAGGAAGAGCAATATAGAAATGAATGTAAAGAGGCTACAAAAATAGGTTGACAGCAGAAGCGAGAATATATGAGTAATATAATCAAAGTTATGGAAAGTAATCACCAGAAAAACGAACCCAGAAAGTTTTTTAAAGAACTGAAGTCAATGAAACGAGGGCACCAACACAACACATATGGTTTAAAAGACAAAAATGGGAATATGATAAATAACAATGATGAAATGTGCAACACATGGAAAGAATATTTTGTTGAATTACTAAATTGTGAAGCTCCAAGTAACACTTTCCCGCAGGAAGAGGTTCTAACGTGTGAACTACAAATTGAAGAACCTGCATTTGAAGAAGAAATCCTATTTGTAATCACACGACTTAAAAACAATAAGGCAACTGGGACTGATGGAATTGCTGCTGAATATATAAAGGCAGGTGGCCATGCAGTACATATAAAGCTATACGAACTAATAATAACAATCTGGAGGACAGAAGAATTACCCCATGACTGGAAAGAGTCATTATTGATTGATACCTATCTTTAAGAAAGGAGACAAGTTCCAATGTGAAAATTATAGAGGAATATCACTACTGTCCACAAGCTATAAGATACTATCCGCAGTATTACTAAATAGACTAAAGCCATATTCAGAAGACTTATTAGGTGACTACCAGGCGGGTTTTAGACAAAACAGATCAACAATTGATCAGATATTTATCTTACGACAAATAGCCGAGAAAAAATGAGAATATAAAAGAGATCTGCATAACATTTTTGTGGACTTTAAAAAGGCTTATGATAGTGTCCATAGGAATAGTCTATGGAATGCTATGCAGGAATTTGGAATACCAAGGAAGTTAATCAACATGACCAGACTATGCATGGAAGATACTTATAATATCGTAACATATAAAGGCAGGAAATCAGACCCTTTCCAAATAACATCTGGCTTGAAACAGGGGGATGCACTATCGCCGCTACTCTTCAATCTGGCTCTAGAGAAAATTGTAAGGAAGATAAAGGAGGAATGTGATATTAGAGGAACATCCAAGCTGCTTGGTTATGCAGATGACATAGATATTATAGGGGAAAATGAACAAAAGACATTGGAAATATTGACTCACTTGGGACGCAGAGGTGTTTCCAAGGCACCAGGGCCGGGTTATATACTGGCCAAGACCTATTGACGCGTCCTCGTCGAGCGTCCTGGGCAACAGGTCCCTTCGGGGTCCTGGCTAAGGTCAGTAGGATCGCCGATTCCTCCGAAGTCGGAGAGTGTCTGCCTGTACGGCGAGGAACCACCAGTCTGCACACCAATAAGCCAGACATGGGACAACGGATACTCACGCAAACCTCAAGTCCTGTATGACATCACACTGATGTTGGACAACAGAATGCCTTCATCCGACATATAGGACTTCGCATTGGAGCTCAAGCCAACGAACACAAGCAAGCAAGCATTGACTCACTTAAAGGAAAAAGCCCAACAGAATGGGGCTGATTATCAACCATGATAAGACAGAATAATTGGTAATTTCAAGAGAAGGAATGGCTAAAAACTCTGGCCACATGATTGGCACCTTGCCGTCTTGATTGACGGTAGTTTGTGCTCTAAAAAGGCATAATAACTTTTACCTATGGCGGTAGCGAATGTGACTGATACGGCTAATTCGCGCTGTAAATGTCCGTTCACAGTGGGTGCATGTGAACACGTGTGTGGAAGTGGTTTAATTTCCTAGCTTGTCGCTGATAAACAGTCCATGTTTCGCAAGCATATAGCAGTGTGGATAATAAAACTGCTTTATAGACTTTCAGCTTTGTTTGCAGGCTTATTCCATTTCTGTCCCATACATTCCTGTACAGTCTGCCAAAGGCCGCTCTGGTCTTGGAGATTATTGCATTCACTTCGTCATCAATTGTGGCAGCTTGTGGCATAGTGCTGCCAAGATAGGTGAATTAGTTCACAACACTTAATCAATGACCGTTCACCTTGATATTCGGTACGGTATGGTGTGATTATTCCCTGGAGCTGGCTGGTACATAACTACAGTCTTCTCCAAGTTGATATTGAGCCCAAAGTTGGCACAGGCATATGAGAAAGCTAAAACTCTGTGGTGCATGTCTGCTTCTGAGTTGGCATATAGAGCCTCATCATCGGCAATCAGCAGTTCTCTGACAGGGTCGCTGTTAGTTTCGGTTTTGGCTTTCAGCCTTCTGAGATTGAAAAACGTTCCATCCATGCGGTAGTTGATGTCTATTCCAATGTCATTGTTCTTGAAGGCATTCGTCAGTATATCTGAATACAAGAGGTTGAACAGTGTTGATGCCAGGACACATCCTTTCTTCTCTCCACTGGTGACAGGAAAGGGCTCAGACAGTTCACCAAATTTCTGTACCCTTGCCTGCATGCCATCATGAAATAGCTGCACTATTTGAACAAACTTTTGTGGACAGCCATATTTCGCCATAATCTTCCACATTCCTTAACTGCTGACTGTTCAAAAGCTTTGGTAAGGTCAAAGAAAGTGGAGAACATTTCAGAGTTCTGTTCCTGACATTTCTCTTGCAGCTGGCTTTCAGCGAAAATCATGTCAACAGTTCCTCGTTCTTTTCTAAAGCCACATTGAGACTCAGGAAGAAGACCTGGATCGAGATGGGCCGTGAGGCGATTGAGAAGAATTCTGGAGAGTATCTTCACTGCGATTGAGAGCACAAATCTAGGAAGTATAATATCATCAAATGACAAATCAGAAGACGGGATTGAAAATAGATGCAATAAGGCAAACCAACTCATCGGAAAATAGCACCAATATCAAGAAATAGCACCAATAACAAATAGCAATAACAAACATGTATCAATAGATACTAAGAAAGCACTTTACAACACAATCTTCCTACCAACTCTATGTTACCATTGCCAAACCTGGACAATGAGAGAAAACGCTAAAAGAAAAATCACAACAACAGAAATTACATTCCTGAGAAGAATACTCAATGTATCAAGAAGAGATAAGATCAGAAATGAAGAAATCAGGACTAAAGTGGGAGCTATAGTTGTGCTAGATTTTATTAGAAGGCAGCAAGTCAAATGATTTGGCGATGCAAGGACGTTACCAGGGAACAGTATACAACAATAAGCAATGATGTACAGACCAGATGGAAGCAGAGGAAGAGGGCGGCCATGTAAACGGATGGACGCAGGGAATAACAGAGTCCATTGGGGTATCGGTACATGAAGCCCATAATCGGGCACTCTCCCGCTGTTTATACTTCACCTCGACACCACAAGGTACAAGAGGAACATGATGATATGAGATGAGATGATGAATATGTGTGAGTGTATTGTGTGATGATTGTCAGTGGCTGAGTTTCGGATAGAGACCATATTGAATGTCTGTTTTCAGTTTCAGTCAGAGATTGTGGCCTTTATAAAAAAAAAATAATTAACTAGCTTGAACAAGTTCGGACATGCACAGGAAAGGAAAAAAACAATAAATGTAAAATCAAGAACAAATAATCCAGATGAAACAACTGACCCACAGGGAATAAATGAACTTCTATTTGCAGATGATCAGTGCCTGTTTTACAGCGATGAGGGCAGACTACAAAATCATATTACTAATCTGAGTTCAACCTGCAGCAGATACAATATGAGTATAAACACAGCCAAAACCGAAGTAATGCAAGTTAGCAGATCGCCAGGCCCACTAAATATACAGATAAATAACACACCTCTGAAACAAGTTAAAGAATTCAAATACCTTGGAAGTATGATCACAGAAGATGGCAGATTGGACAGAGAAATTGACATCAGATGTCAAAAAGCTAGTGCACTTACATATCAACTATCACCCTTACTGAAACATCCAAACATACCCATGTCCGCAAAACGACAGATAATAAACAGCATATTCACACCAACCCTATGCTACCAATCTCAAACCTGGACTTTATCCAAATTACACCTTCGCAAAATCAACACCTGCGAAATGAGATGCCTGAGGAGAGCTGCCAACTTAACAATCCGAGACCGAGTAAGAAATGCTACTATCAGACAGACTGTGGGATCAACACCTTGTGCCACATTTATTGACAGACAGAAGATCAAGTGGTTTGGCCATGTCATTAGAATGCAACATCAACAACTACCATCACTGGCCTTACATCAAAGATCATCTGCGACGAGACCACGAGGACGTCCAAGAAGAAAATGGATTGACGACATCAGAGACATTGTACAACCTCACGGAATGACACTATCCAGTGCCGTCCACCGGGCGCTGGAACGCAAATTATTCCTCCCCACGACGCTTGACGGCAGAAGTGGAAGATGATGATGATGATGATGATGAAGAACAAATAGAAAGATATGTTATATAATTTTCACGCGTGTTAAATAAATCAATTTATTTTATAAAACCTTTGAAGATAACTCACCACTGTATCCGATTTTTACTGCATATGCAAAGTTTTGATAATAACTATAAATAATTTATCATCAACAAAGAAAAATGCTATAAATGTTTACATTACATAGCAGATGTATGTAACTATAAGTAGTGTCCCTTGAAACAAGTGTTACGTTGTTATGTCCCTGACAATATTTCAGTTAAAATCTGTTCCAGGTAATGTGGTTTTACTTCGGACAAAACAGTGTGTATTTTAACAGTGCGTTGTGTTTTTACATTTGCGAATACAACATATACATGTATATGCACATATGATAATAATATATTTATGGCATGGTGTAATTACCTGCACATTACTTGTTGATGGTGATTGTGGAGTAACCAATTTCTCGCATGCATATTACAATCTTTTAGCAGACTGTCGTAGTATTTCCTGGGGTGAGGGAAGCATACTAATATCCCTTAATAACGGGATAGAGGCACTCTGGGAATACAATAAATCTCAGTCTACAGACCCCACCAGCCCTTGGATTCCTGTCTCTCTCGCTATCAACCGCTGGACAATACCCCTTTCACCTCTCATCCAGAACAGATGACACGACTCTGGTGTCTACACATAATGACTAGATGATATAATGTACAAGAGGATTATCAACAAGAGGAATGTTCATGAGAGAATCCTGGCCACCGCCAGGCGATAGAAGAAATGGCTGTCTGGATTAGCCTCAGGCCGTCTCACTCATCACTGTACACTGGGTACGATACCACAAGGTTAAAGAGGTCACTCATCTGCACACGTAGCGTGGAATGTCTCTGCCGAGGTGTAGACTCAACTGGAATGACTAACACGTCAATGTGGTGACTCCAAGTTGCGTTGGTACGTGATGACTCCGGACTAACATCCCTGTAGAAGTTCTGAAGGCCTGTCATTCAAGCTTCACTGGTAAGGCCTGTGCTAGAAAACGGTCCTAAGAAGCCACCATAACAGTTAACACACATTTAACAATGTCAAAGTTTTGAAAATAGATGGTGGTCTCTAATGGGATCAGGATGGGTATAACTGGGCCTATAAGCACAGAAAGTTGGCTCAGTTCAAGTGGACTCTGTCACTCAAAGTCAGTACTGGTAGCGCGTGACCCTGTACTGAAGGTCACCAATGTTCCTATTATGAAATGGTAGACTGTTCCCGGAACACCAGGCTATCCTGCAATAAAGGGTAATGTAGTTCTGCTCTACCCGTTGGGCCATAGGGTCACAATGTCAAAACTGATCACAGACAAGAGGACACGATACTCGCCCGTGAGTAGCCATCATAATACTTGGTGGACTTACTGAAGCTCATTTAGCAGTTGAGACGGGGACTGGACTGTGGCGTAGTGACTTCCCGGCACGTGTTGTGGTGTAGAAGCATCACTTCACGTCACGTAGGTAAACCAGCCATGTTGCCACCTTCACCAGGTCATCTTACTCTGGTCCCGTCAATTAAGTCTCTCCGAAAGTAGAACCTGTCAAAGACAACACCACGTATGAATATCGTGACACCGACTTACTCTCAGGGGTACACGTTATTTATGTTTACTCAGCATAGGCCGGTGTCGCCATGACCCGGCCGGCAGCCTCACAGACCACGATCCACTGCCAAAACTGAACTAGGTCTGGGTCCTAACAAGTGCTGGCTGAACCGTCCTCCGTCTCGAACCAGTCCAGGGTAGGGCTGTGTATCTGGTCATGGTGTCTGTGAAATCCTCCTGTCCTAAAAAGACTTCTAAGGACACAATATACCAGGTTAGTAGGTTAAAAGTACCTAGAGACACAATGGCCCTGAAGGAGGGCCGGTGACAACCGAATTCCCCTCCCTCGGAGGTAGCCCCTCTCCCTGGTTCTATGTTGAGTACCCACTATCCGATAGGTTTCCCAGAGCTCGAGCTTCGATCCAGGAAATTAATAGAGTATACAGGGAAATCCCCCTGTAGCGGAAGTCCACATCCCGTTCCCTCCTCCCCTAGTCAGGGTCAGAGCATTTGGACCGGTGTTCAGCTGGCTGTGACCAGCTCTGTCGCATCCCCACAGTTTCTCCAATGTCAACCTTTCTGTATATTAAGATGGAGTTCCGTTGAGTCGACTAATCACATAAAGAGTACGAGGAACGCCCATAAAAGCCAGTGGTCGCCACACCAAAGAATTCGAACTTCGACACCCGCAATGTCCTTCTAATGACCTTCGACACGTCCGGCGACGATCGCATGGGTTTCGTCTAGTTCGGCCGAGTTCCCTGATACCTCACTCGACCTATGTTCTACAACGCCTTCGCCAACTTCCGTTTGTGTCGACTACGTTAGAGTTCTAAGGCCGCCCAGGAGTGAACTCGGACTACTAACACTATTGGGCCTGTCCTAATTTTCCCGAACTACTTGTAGCGGCGATAACACGCATTCACCCACTTGTACAATTGTAACGTACAAAACAGGCCTACACTCCATCGTGTTCAACTAGCCTGCAGTGTTGAGTTAAAACACACGCCCACATGTTCACCCCTGACTGACCTTTGTGCGCCGGGCGGGACATGCAGTCGAACAGCTTCGGGTCAACGCGGTATCGACACACGTTATTTATCTAAATATGTTTAACGTACCTTAAGACAAACTGTGCATTCAGAATTGAGGAGCTCCCGTCCCAAACCTGGACGTTGTGTCAGTTTTCTTTAACAAACAGCAAGACACTGGCATCCTCTTTCCCATTTACGAAATAACACAGTCGTCCAAACACCACTTGTTTCTAGCAAAGCCGGATCTCAACTGAGCCTGTCTTTGTTCTGAGAAGGTTATTGCGCATGCGTTAGCGGACCCAGTTGGGTTGAGCTTTACTCACTCGAACAGACTAGAAGTCAAGGGCCACCAATCGCCCTTGCGTGGGGTAGATTTATACCTCGGTTGTATCCCTTCGACTAGATCGGCTGTTCTAGGCCAACTGACAAGGGGAATTGGACTTTTGGGAGTTTTACCAGGTGAATTCTCAGCAGTTCCATGACACCGACATTCTTTCAAACTCAAAGTATTCTCATTCACACATAGTTTTATATAAACAAGTTTAACGGTATCACTGAATGAATCATACATTTAACATTGCAACAAGCATCCCTTCTAAGAAAGTAAGTACACACATGCACACACACACACACACACAAGCACACATACACGCCACACACACACACACACACATGCACTCACGCACACATAAACACACACACACACAAGCACACATACACGCCACACACACACACACATGCACTCACGCACACATAAACACACACACACACACAAACATACACACATACACACACATACACCACCATATACACACATACACACATAAACACACATACACGCACATACACACAAACAGACACATATATACACACATATACACCAGAAGCAGCAATTGGTGTACAGAGTCAAGAAGATTTCCCGTCTCTCGTGCGAGCAACTTCCTCACAGAAAAGAACAGAACTGACACAAACTATCAATATTCAAATCAACACACAGGAAGACAGGAACGCACAAGAAAACAACACAACACACAAGAAAACAATCCAAAAAAAAACAAAACAAAAAAAACAAATTAAGACTGATAGTTTTCAAATCGTCAGCAATCGAAACAAGAGGAAAAAGGAAGACAGAAGACTACTGCCGTCACTAGATAGTTTATACACTATATAAAGTAAAATGACTAGATAAATCCTTCAAGCTGAAATATACACATGTTCGCACAGTAATGTCAATTGTCTACCACGGTAATTTTAAACTGACTAACATGTCTTTCTGTTTGCACAAAATTGGCCTATATAAATTGATGATTATGGTTTCTGCAAACTTTAACAAGCGACTATTTTTTGTGTTAAACACACTATTCCATCAAGTTCACACTTCATACTATCCATGCTCAGACACACACTCCCATCAAGTTCACACTTCAAACTATACATGTATACACAGACACGCTCCCATCATGTTCACACTTCATATTATATATGTTCATACACACGCTCCCATCATGTTCACACTTCATATTATACATTTTCATACACACACTGCCATCAAGTTCACACTTCACACTATCCATGCTCAGACACACACTCCCATCAAGTTCACACTTCATACTATCCATGCTCAGACACACACTCCCATCAAGTTCACACTTCACACTATCCATGCTCAGACACACACTCCCATCAAGTTCACACTTCACACTATCCATGCTCAGAAACACACTGCCATCAAGTTCACACTTCATACTATCCATGCTCAGACACACACTCCCATC
>OY992895.1:17318085-17580585 GCA_963921405.1 Cepaea hortensis
CATGTGAATTGGTAAATACAATTGTTCTTGGCGTACAGAGGAACAGGCTCTTTTACTGCTGGGGTGGGAATCGGTGTGGTTCTGTTCCTAATGACTGGAGTTGCAGCACAGAATGTTCGGCCTACTGGTGTAACGAGCCAGCCTTGTTGACGTTGCATTACGTCATCCCCTCGAAAGGTTAGCTGGATGAATACCTTGAGTTTAGGGACTGTAGTTTCGTCTGGTTTTGGTTTGGGCTGTTGGCAGTGGCACTTTATAAATCCTGTGGAGTACCCATTCAGGTTTAAGATATTCTTAAGAGTTTCTTCCGGTCCCCAGCATGGCGGTTAGGTATTGAACCGCGACGGCCTCTGGGGTATTTTCTTTGTGGCTGCGGTTTCCATTTCGCATTTTCCTTATGTTGGACTGGTAGTATAAGGTTCCGTCGCCCTGCTACTGAGCAGTGCGTGGAATGCTTCTTTATGTCCGTTTTGTTTGTACAGTGACCTGCTTGTTCGGAACAATGGCTACCGGCTGTTGCTGAATTAACTGATTTGCGTTTTCGGATCACGAGTGCATTTTCGCGAGACTCCTGGGAGTCGGCTCTGGAGCTACGGAGTTCGTGCTTAATGCGACACTTTCGGTGTGTCACCCTGCGGAAAGAGACAGAGCCATGTGAGAAAACCCGGGTCAGTGAGGTCTTTCTGGTGACTGCTGATTCGATCGATGATGAACTGTGGTTTTCGTGGAGGACGTTTGTGTTGGAATTCTGACGGCGGCATTATGCACAGTGTACCTGTGCGGGCTGTTGGATTACCAAGACTCCTGTCTGTTCCACTTTTCACATTGGACAGTCAAGGGCATTTTGTGTGATATTCACTGGCACAGGAATGGAGCATAATGGGGACGTTGCCGTGAAGTTGGAACCTCGACTAACTAACTAATTAAATAACTAAACTAACTAACTAACTAACTAACTAACTATCTGACTAACTAACTAACTAACTAACTAACTAACCAACTAACTAACTAACCAACTATAAATAGCATTATACCCAACGATTCTGGTGTTCTGAACAAGAACTTAACTTGGACCAAGTAATGTCCCGTTTGAGTCTTTGATCTGGATGGGAGCAGCAGAGTTCGCTGTCATCATGAGTTATGGGCTGTACCCTGGTCTGGTGTAATGTTCTTGCCCCATTTTACCGCTCAGTACATTTATGGTTCACCCCCATAGTTTACCTTTGTCTTCTTCATTAAGTTAGTTAATGCGAGGATTTATTTCCCATCCCTTTTAGTGGGTTGGTAAAGCATTACTGCAAGTTTTAAAGAATATAGATAGTTACCCTAGATGTTTCCATTATTAGCAAGGAAGTTATATGCTCGCTATAGTGTAGGTCTTCAGTATATAGATATAGAGTTCCCTATCTTTCTATATAAAAGTATGTCTGGTATAATAGAGCTATTTGGGAGTGTGCTTCATAGCTTCAGTGCGTCACTCCATCTGGCACCTGATATTGAATGTGGCAAGTCAGCGAATTATGTCGAGTCTGGTTTTATTTTGAAGCTTATGGGATTATGAAGCTCGTTTCCTATATTCCCCTTCGATCAATCCCATTGTCAGCTCATTCTTTAATGATTATGCTCTATGATGGTCTCAGGTTCAGCTACGGTGTATTTTTATTATAATGGGTCACGGGCATGCTAACACACAGCCGGTCGTGACGTCATCTGCGCTTGCTTACTTCAAACCAGCTGTTAGAACGTTGTTGTGTGAAGAGTCTTAGGGACCACCTTGTTCATAGTCGCCTCCCCACAGATACTTATATGCGGGTATATTTAAATGCCACCGTAAGAATTGTCTGACATGTCCACACGTTTTTCAGACACCGGCAGCCACATTCCCCCGAGACACCTCCTTGAAAGATTCTTTGACGTGCACATCCCGCAATCTTATATATGTTATCATCTGCAAATCATGTGACATGAAATATACTGGTCAAATTGGCAGACGCCCTGCCGACCGCTATAGGGAACACCTTAGATACATTAATCAAGGCGCTGACAAACCTGTCCCCAACCACTTTAATTCTCCTAACCACAGTGGAGTCCATGATGTATGGGTCACTGCATTGAAACCTTGCTAATCTAACAACTCCATTTGACTTAAAATTGAAAGACAATTAATAAACTCTCTGGGTTGCATTCATCCAGCAGGAATCAATACTGTTGTTGATGACACGGTATAACTATGCTATTTTCCTTATATTTTGTTCATATCGGACTGTTTGCACACCATTTTGTAACACAAACTTTTGTAGCCCAAGAGCACCTTTCTAAACCGTTTCAAACCACCATTTTTGTTTCCCTCATGTCAATAAGAAGCTGTGTTTAATTTAATTTCTATTTTGTGTTTTATTTAGCTTTTTATCTGTTTGTGTTTTCCTGTTCTTGACAAAGGTCGTAGAACCGAAACGTCGATCGTGCCTTGTTGTCCTATAATACTTATTGTTTTATTTTAATACTTCAGTATTATATTATTATTGATTGTGTGTGTTTTGTGATAAGTCACACTTTGTTTACATCTGTGTAAGGTGGAGGTCTCTGTAAGGTACGTACACCGTGTCTGTGTCTAGTATATCTCGTCTTGTCGCAGGAGCTAAATATAACTCATTGTTTGCAATTCACATTAATACAATATCGGCTCGTCAGGGATTTCCCTGAATTTGTAAATTCATTTAGTTCCCGTACATTTTCTGTACCTAATTGTTGGTTAATAATACGGTTCACCCCATGATTAGTGACAAGTTAAGGAAATTTCAATTTTCTCAACTGATTGCCATCTGTCTTAACCTTCAAGAAAGATCTATGCTAATGAGGTTTAACAGTGGGTCAAGTTGAATTGGCGTATGGGAACCCCTATTGGTCACAAGTACATAGTAGTTAGGACCAATATTGCTTACTATTCTGCTTCAAGCTTAATTTACGAAAAGTGGAGAGAGACTGCCAGGCACGTTTTTCACAGTGACCTTCTGTAATGTCTTTATTTCTTTCTTTCTTTCTTTTCCAGGATGGATCTAGTCGGTGAAAGATCGCGTGTGACAAGGTCAAAACTGTCTAGTAACAGCAATAGTCTTCTGTCTTAACGTTTTCTCTTCTTTGGATTGCTGACGATTTGAAAACCGTCATAGTCTTCATTGTTTAGATTGTTTTCTTGTGTGTTGTTTTCTTGTGTGACCCTGTCTTCTTGTGTGTCTATTTGACTATTAAACCGGGATTTTTCACGAGGACTTCTGGTAATAAAATTTCCCCTGGTCTCTGGGTAGTGAGATCGGACGCCCGTGTGTATTTTGCGCACGTAAAAAATCCCTTGCCAGTTGGAAGTCGAAAAAGAGTAGCCTAACGGCGCTGCCCGGACAAAATTTCGAGTTAAACATCTACACAAGTATTTTCAAGATCCTCGCTGGTGTTACCGAGTTCGTGCACTGAGCTAAATTTCTCCAGACTCAGATGTGAATTAGGAGGAGAACGGAGCACATATGGTTTGCACCCGTGTACCGTGATTTTGATCTATCGACTAAACTAAACTAAACTAAACTAAACTAAACTATGTGTTCTGACAATCTTTTGTTCACCTGCCGCTATGTTCTGCCGATATAGGTAGACTGGTACCTACATATGAATTGGTAAATACAATTGTTCTTGGCGTACAGAGGAACAGGCTCTTTTACTGATGTGGTGGGAATCGGTGTGGTTTTGTTCCTAATGACTGGAGTTGCAGCACAGAACGTTCGGCCTACTGCTGTAATGCGCCGGCCTTGTTGACGTTGTATTACGTCATCCCCTCGAAAGGTTAGCTGGATGGATACCTTGAGTTGAGGGACTGTAGTTTCGTCTGGTTTTTGTTTTGGGCTGTTGGCAGTGGCACTTTATAAATCCTGTGGAGTACCCATTCAGGTTTAAGATATTCTTCAGAGTTTCTTCCGTTCCCCAGCATGGCGGTTAGGTATTGAACCGCGACGGCCTCTCGGGCATTTTCTTCTTTGTGGCTGCGGTTTCCATTTCGCATTTTCCTTATGTTGGACTGGTAGTATAATGTCCCTTCGCCCTGCTACTGAGGAGTGAGTAGCGCGAATCTGTGACCTGTGATATTCGCGTGGAATGCTTCTTTATGTCCGTTTTGTGTGTACAGTGACCTGCATTTCGGAACAATGGCTACCGGCTGTTGCTAAATTAACTGATTTGCGTTTTCGGTTCACGAGTGCATTTTCGGGAGACTCCTGGGAGTCGGCGCTGGAGCTACGGAGTTCGTGCTTAATGCGACACTTTCGGCGTGTCACCCTGCGGATAGGGACAGAGCCATGTGAGTAAACCCAGGTCAATGAGGTCTTTCTGGTGACTGCTGATTCGATCGACGATGAACTGTGGTTTTCGTGGAGGATTTGTGTGTTGGCATTCTGGCGGCGGCATTATGGTACCTGTGCGGGCTGTTGGATTATCGAGACTCCTGTCTGTTCCACTTTTCATATTGGACAGTGAAGGGCATTTTGTGTGATATTCACTGGCACAGGAACGGAGCATAATGGGGACGACCCGTTGCCGTGAAGTTGGAATCTCGACTAACTAACTAACTAACTAACTAACTATCTAACTAACTAACTAACTAACTAACTAACATTCTTCAGAGTTTCAAATTCCCATGTCAGTGTGTCCTGGGCGCATATCTTCCTGTCACGATCAAACGGGTCCGTACTAAGCCCCGTTTGTACTGGACAGATGTGAAGCTATGAAAATTTAAGTATTGGCCAGTCCATGTTTCTTTACGTACACCAATCTTTAAATTGTGCCGTCAGCTCTACGTCTCATTATGATATCCAGGAACGGCAACGTTTCTTTGTGTTCGTGTTCCATAGATAGAGAGATGTTTTTTATGCACCATGTTCATAATGGCCTGGAACAATGTTGCTTGTAGCTGGTTTGTGGTGATAATTAGTATATCGTCCACATAACGACTGTAGAAGACCAAAGAAACTCACAATATCTTTTAGAATATAAATTTAAAAAAACGCACAGTCTGTCCATGAAAATTAAGCTGTAAAACAGTGAATAATCCGGTTGTCAAAAAGCGTAAATTGACACCTCAGACAATATGCTTCAAACAATGCGAATTCACAATGTTGCCAAAGAGTTTGTCAACTCTGTATCGAGAGTATATGAACCGTGGTTGTGATAGTTAGTCAGTTGCATATTCTTTACAGGACACCGCAGTCAACAGCAGTGTGAGGTTTTTTTGTGGGTTTATAGAGAATTACAGAAGTTCCAATGAGTGAAGTTCTATAAAGTATATCTCTCTATAAAAGATACAGGTTAGTAACAGCAAGTGTTGTCTAGAGGTATTGATAGTCATTCTCGCATAACCCTTGTAGAGAAACCATTCAGAAGTTTGGCTCACCGAGTACCCCCACTGTGAGAAATTAGACCTAAGTTAAGTTCTACACAGAATTATTTATAGATGATTTCTCTTCTAGGCCATATATATGTATATAGAGATCTTGGCAGTTAGCCACAGTAACCAATAAAAGCAGTTCTTTCATCTTCCAGCTGACTGTGCTCTGGTCGCCAACCTCATTTTTGATCTCATTACTTATTTCAAGTGACACAAGACACTTGGACAAATGATCACATTGACAATTGTACCATTGTAGTGAACATAAACAACAACAACTGTATTTTACACTGGTTGAACAAGACAACATGAGAAGATCTTGACAACAGTTGGACAAACATTCACAAAGAATGATCACACCAACAGGTTAGACAAGTCATACATCATGGAAGATACTTGACAACAACCACACAGACTTTCACAATCTCTGTAACCAACAGCAACAGTAGAGTAACAGTCACCATGAAGATGCTTGACACCAGTTGGACATTTCTTTCTCAACAATGTACAAGACAATCACAGAGACATGTACCTCAAAAACTGTTTTCTTACTACTAATCTTTTATTAATGTTTGATGAGGTCAAGTGAAGACTCAGGCTTCATATTCTGCCAACAATTTACATCTCAAATATGTTTATATGCAAATTATAGTGACATTATCTATGAAAACCCAAACACATCACTCAATATCCCCACAGAAACATCAATCTAAATAAACCCTCCTCCTTCACATATCTACACCATAGGTTATCCTACACCACACTTTAGACTTAAATCCTTTCTTCGACTGTTAATGAGGGAAACACAAGATAAGCCATAAATTGGGGCAAGCATAGGGACGTTCTGCTCCACTGGTCTGTTTCATCCTTTTAGCACCTATGATGGTGTTGGACAGCTCAGGTTACAGTTCTCCCCATGATGGTTTTCCAATTCAGGCTATTCCCTGCTGTCACAATCTTGAAAGACATTTTAAAGCTCTATCTTTTCACTGGTGAGTTCATGAAGTTGACACTTAGGACTGTTCTTTTACATTTCCAGTAGAGGAAGATCTAAAAAGAAACAATATGTCCTAGCATTCTTCTTTCTGTCTATCTCACCTAAATTTGACTGTTCATGAAGTTGACACCCAAGACTGTTCTTTTGCTTTTCCAGTGGAGGAAGATCTAAAAAGAAACAATATGTCCCAGCTGTCTTTCTTCACAGTCTATCACTCCTAAGATTTCTGATGGAACTGAATCACCACACCGACTTATCACTAATCCATTTTTGGGAATTTGCTCTATGTATTAACTTCTGCTCCTTTAGCTATCAGCCATTATTAATTTTAAGCTGTGATAGGGTCAGCTCCAAGTGCACCTTTAATGTCCACTCTTAGCCAGTAGTGACATGCTGAAGACCAGGTAATCTCTCCTCTTAAGGTTTCTTCTCGAATTTATCTTGAAGATATAGCCTGGAGCTTTTACAAAATTGGAGAGTATCCCTGTTTTAGGCTTTTAATCAAGACTTTTCTTCAGTGCCATCTGTATAGGCCAGAATTAGTGGATTCAGGCTGAACATTTGCAACCTGTTGTTCATTTTGGTCTTTTTGGAGTCTGACTTTTCAGCTGGAGTTGAAGACTAGAGCTCAGGACTTCCCTGGAGTTGTCCTGGTAATTGAAAAGGGCCTCCTCCATCTTCCTCATTCTCTGTTAATAAACAAAGGCACAACATGTGTTTTACATCTATTGAACCATTGTCACAGTTATACAGTACTGTCACAGATTCAGAGAGGAATGGGAGGGGGAAAAGGAGTGTGATATTCGAACACCCGCCTCTCACTGATGATGAAGTGCAATTTTATTTGGGGGTTTGGGGTGATATCCTTTCTCCAGGTTCATCCCCAAAACCGTGAAGTCATAGGCACATACTCCTAATCAGAGGCAGCTTCACACAATTATCTTGTAAATTCTCACAATGAGTAGATCACAGGGACCGGTGTACCATGAGAACAGACAGTGTGATTAAGCACCAAGAAGTAGGCATTGTATGGCAGAAATCATGCACTAGAATTGCTTTCACATGTGGAATACACATAATGAAAGAAAACATGAATTTTCCCTGACAAATAGCATGAGCCTTCCCATGTATTCATCTGACAGACACTGTAGGTTAATTTCCACAGTGCAATGCAGTCCTGCAAACATGGATATAATAAGTGTCTTTACTTTTACAAATATGAGAAGTTAATTATATAATTATCATCTCATTCACTCAAACATTCTCAGCCATTATAAGGGAGAAATTACATGCAGTATATAGCATCACACATTCTGAAACAACTGCCAAAGGTAACTCTCAAGAGCGATGTACAGTTTGGTTAAGAATGGTCATGATAGGCACTCAACGAATGTTCAGAGCGCACAAAGGTTTTGCCATATGCATTGAGCGTGGTTTACAGTCATAGGCATATGCAAATCATCAAATCAGACAGACAATAAACATGGTAAGAATGTTTCACTGCGGTAGACATGACAGGTTTTGAGCGGCAGTTTTAGAGTCACTGTACCGAAGTCCTGTCTTCGTTTTACATTTTCTCAAGAAAATACTCGGCCATTCGTCTCTCTCTCACTTCATCAGGTTTACACATAACATATTAAATTATTTAGGTACCTGGAGTGCAGATGATCACATCCTAAAGAATGCTTTTGGGCAAATTTTACCACTGCATCTTGAACATGTCCTTACGGGATGGAATCAAGGCTTCGACTGGCGGGCTAATTATGTATTAAGGAGCGTTACCAGCCCAAGGGTTACCCAATCAAATTGAGACCCCACCATTCATCTACCCTCTCTCGATCTAGAATCTACGATTCTATTTTTAGTTAGGGTATCACGACGGCTTACATGGTTAACTACTGAGTATTGAGAAATGTAAATGGACTGGGGATGCGAACGTCTGAAGACATCATGCCACAAGCAGTATATTTTAATTTTTGCTGTTATGATCTCTTGGCAAGATTACATTCAGTAGTTTGCCATTGCTTTCTGAACGAACGGTACCCATACAATTTTCATTTAAAAAAAAATACGCAAGGAGAGGCTGCTGCCAAATCGCCCACAGCTGTATTTCGAACGCGGGCTTTCGGGATTACGGACTTCGTCCTTGATCGCTTCGCCACTGAGCCGTCTGGTTGTGACAGTGCACATGGGATTTGCGCTCTTATTTGAAGGTGATTGTTGTCCAAAAGCGGTTCTCCTTTATCAAAAGAAGTCTTTACTCACACAGGATATTAATTTAAGAGTGATTGTGGTCTTTTAAAGACCAGTCAAAAATAAGTTATCACAGATGTCATGCAATCGATGGCATTAAAATAATAAAACATTGAATGTGTTATTAAGGAGAAATAGAAAGAAGGCTTCTAACATTTTCCCACATATAAAATAAACCCATTAATTTTACATAATCTTAGACGATGACTTAAAATTATTATCCAGTGTTTTATGTTGCATTTAACCGTTGTTAATTTCTATAAAAACTTTACAAAAGATAAGACACAAACTACAATTATTTAAATCAAAAAGCTCATTTGTGTTACTTTGAGTAATGTCTCTTGATATTTGTGTTGGCTCGCTAGATTTTGAACTCAAGCGTAGTCCATACAGACTATTTCTAGTAGTACTGGATTGAATTTTGCCTGTGGACTAGCTTTCCCTATTACCACTGTCCCTCGCCATCAGGCAAACCGACTACGACTTTAGAGGTACTTGTAATGTATGTCCCCAAGTCAAGGACGAGAAGTCAACATTTTAGTCCAACTGTCCGGTGTAAGAGTTGAACCCCTGACCTAGGTACCAGCACACCGGATGTTTAAGAACATGTGTTCTTATTCATTCAGCCATGCTGACCTCATGTCCCTTGAAATAAGTGTTATGTTGTTATGTCCCTTTCCACTATTACAATTGTGGATATGTTCCTTTTAAAGTGGTTTTATTTCGTACAAAACAGTCTGCATTTTCAAAGAGCGTTGTGTTTTTTACATTTAGGAATACAGCATATACATTCATTTACACATGATAATTTTATATTCATGGCATGGTGTAATTACCTACACATTACCTATTGATGATGATGATGGAGTAATCATTTGCTCTCATGCATACTAAAATCATTCAATACAAATTCTTTTATACTCCAAGTATTCTTATTCACACATCATTTTATGTAAACAAGTCTAATGGCATCACCAAACGAATTACACGTTAAACATTGCAACAAGCGTCAAATTTTACAAAGAAAATTGCAGACATATATGCGAGTCGTTTGTTCGCGTGCGCAAGCACCAGAAAGAGAGAGAGAGAGAGAGAGAGAGAGAGAGAGAGAGAGAGAGAGAGAGAGAGAGAGAGAGAGAGAGAGAGAGAGAGAGCAAACTGAAACTAAGACTGAAGTTAGTTGCGATGGGTAGTAACTTCTTCACAGGCTGGATTTATTTGGGGCGGGCGGGGCTGGGGTGGAAGTTAAACGAACGTTTATGTTGGTCATGGTCGTATTTTCCACTCCAGGCTGACAAAGAAACTGACCTATGAGATACAGCCTCCCTTTGTGCTGGGTAGCTCAATGTACTTCTGTCCCTGACTGTGATAATATTTCTCTGTCCCAGGTGAAAAAGAAAGAAAGTGTACTGATTCATCACGGGTATTGTAAATATGTAAATAACGGTTCTATAAGCCTAAATATCTCTCTTGTTTTTAATACTGGTTCTTGGCGATCATATTAATAAACTTTTGTTGTGTGCACTCCCGTATATCTGTGTGGTATTCTTTGAGTGGTAAGGAAAGAGTGAAACTAAAGATGGTAAAACACGTATGATGGCAATAATACAAAGAATGGTTGATTAAAGACAATGGTACACATTAGGAATATAGAAATGTGTATGATTGAAGGCATGAACGTGTTTATTTTGTTTGAACAATGTTTACTGTTAGTGTGTGTGTTGTACATAACCTGTGTGTTGGAGTACTGGGTTGTTGAATTTCCATTGTGGCGATCGTTTTGGGTGCCTTGTATTTGTAATATCTGTACTGCTTTATGCTAGTACTGCTTTGCGATCTGTGAATCGTTTTGTTTTTCTTATGTGTTTTGTTTGAGCACATTGTCTAATTTTAGTAAAAACTTGGTTAATTATTGTAATGTGGTGGTGCTTTTATGTTCACTATGTTGTATCCATGAATAGTTTGATTTCTATCTGTGTTATGCAGATTCATCCCTAGTCATCCGTCTGGGTTCTAATAATATCCCACCTGTCTCATGTCTGCAGTATAGCTGTTCATGACCCGATTTTGTGTAGCCCAAACTAAAGCATGAATGTCTGAGACCTAGCTGTGTAGTGATTTGTTGTGCGAATGTTTCTGAATATATGTTTCTTTCTTGTAGTAGTATAAAGTCTGGTTTGTGTTTCCATATGAGTTTGATGATGTGTTGTGATTGTTTACGCATACCACACATATATAAAGTAATAATAATTATATCTCTTTGAAGGCCAAGACTAAAATTAAGAAGGTGCTGATCAGAGAGTTGCTTTTTGCAGATGATGCTGCAATTACAACCCACTCTGAGGAAGAATTACAATGTCTACTATCTGCATTCTCCAATGTTTGGTCCGAATTTGGTTTGACAATTAGCAAAAAGAAGACACAGATTATGTCACAAGGTGCACATATGGTACCATCAATCTTTATTGACAACGCCGAACTAGAGATGGTAGACCATTTTACCTATTTAGGATCAGTGGTAAATAGAAAATTATCCCTAGATCAGGAAATCAACATACGATTGGTAAGGCAGCAACAACAATGAACAGGTTAAGAAAAAGAGTCTGGGAGAACAGGAAGCTTTCTGTCAAAACAAAAGTCCTTGTCTATCAAGCCTGTGTCCTTAGTACTCTTCTTTATGGCAGTGAAACCTGGGAAACATATTAAACAGCTTTCATATGCGGTGTCTGCGCAGAATTCTTGGTATTAAGTGGCAAGACAAAATCACAAATACTGAAGTATTAGAAAGATTAGGTTGTGTGACGGTTTATTCCATGCTCAGTCTTCGTAGACTTAGATGGATAGGACATCTTAGGAGGATGGATGATGGTAGAATACCAAAGGACATCTTGTTTGGTGAATTACAGATGGGTAAGAGATATCAAGGTCGGCCTCAACTACGATACAAAGATGTGTGTAAGCGGGACATGAGTGATACAGGCATTGATAATGCACATTGGGAGCAAGTCGCCGCTGAACGTGTTGCATGGAGGGCAAACATCAGAAATGGAATAAAGACAAAGAACAAAATTATTGCAGATAAGTCACACACCGAGCGTGTGAGACGTACGATGGTGAATGATGGTGAAAATAATCACGTGTTCACATGCACCCACAGTGAACGGACATTTACAGCGCGAATTGGCCTTACCATTCACATTCGCTACCGCCATGGGTAAAAGTTAGTATGCCTTTTTTAAAGCACAAACTATCGTCTGTCAAGACGGCAAGGTGCCAATGAATGAATGAAATTATATCTCTAGTCAATGTAATTTGAGTAAAATAAGAAAAGGAGATACAATTACTAGATAAATTCGCAAAGCAAGTTGTCAAGTTATTTTTCAAGATGGACATGTCTAGGCTAGGAAGTCTTCCACTAACAAATGTGTATACAGGTGGAACGTCTTGATCCTAGTTCTTGTCACTTGCGTCGGTGTCCTTGAAGAGAGTGTCTTGTATACTGCATGTGGCTTCTTCGTCGTCTATTTGTTTCTCTTTTTGTTCTTCCTGTTCGTATTCCTTTGTCTTGTGACTGTAGCAACTCTATTGGGGTTGGATTTAGAACTGACCAAGTGTCAAAGACCTGCGTAAGAGCTCATAGCTAAAAAGAGCTAAGAAGAGCTAGAGAAAAGGGGCAAGTAACATAACGATTTAGGAGACCAGTCAGAAGATATACAAACGCTATAAATAGCTATAATGGGACACACTCGTGTCAACAAGGAGGGCAACAAGTGTACGTGAGCTGGGGTTACCCAAGAGACTGGGAAACCCGCGTCACGAGAAGTGACCATGTAACTCTGGTTACTATAACCAAGTGACCAGCGTGCTGAAACTCCCAGCACGTAAACTAGCGGATGCACGAAGAGCTAATTGCTTGTGGCTGAACACGCCACAGGAAGCTTGTTCAGACAGAGACTCGACGGCGTAGGGAACAGACTGTATATCCGCTGTGGATACTTTGTTGTTGAAAAGGACAATATTAATAGTTAGGACTTAGACTTAGCTTCAGTAGTTATTATCATTAACATCATCTCCTCATTCCATCTTCATAACATACTATGATGTTTAATACCGATGTGGTATTCCGCTCATGGAGCTTATGTACGATCAGCTCCGAATAAAATGTATCCTTTTGCAAACAATACGAGTTGTCACTTTCGTGTAGTGCAAAAGTAGGGAATCCGTGTATGCCTGTCGCAAGTGAGTTGCTGACACCAAGGAAATCACACATCTATCTTAAATGTACTCAACTGATGATTCTGCAGACCCCTTGGACCCAAGGATTACATCACGTGCACTGGGCAGTCACCCTCTCCATAGCACAAAGCCTGGGCTAAAATATAGAGATCATGTGTTGCCCATGCAGCATGATCCCTCTCTCGGCCTGCCTAGTTCACTCCAGAGGAAAGGTAACACCCCTACATCTGGAACAAGACAAGCTGCAGAAGCTGCCGGATCAGCAAAGCAATGCTCTAACTGTCCGCCTGTCGGAGCTTCGATCCTAGACCAGTCGCCAACCAAGGCTTAGGGCCTGGTCTGCCCTGCAATGACAATTTTGTCTTTAGCTTGCATTTCCTCGCACCAGGGTAAGGCTTGTACCCTCCCAATTGCGCTCTTCCGCCCGAAGACGTTGGCACAATGTGGGGTGTCGGGTTTGGTAAGCGCCGCCCAACGTTCGGCGCTAACAGAAACCAGGTAGTACCGTCTACTGTTATACGGTAGCTCAGTCATATCTGACTAAGACCTGACTAAGATATATATATATATATATATATATATATATATATATATATATATATATATATATATATATATATATATATATATATATATATATATATATATATAGTACTTATAATAAAATAAATAGTTATAAAATATATTCTCTCTTGTGTCTCCACCTAGTCAAACAGTTATAAATTATATTCTCTCTTGTGTGTCTCCACCTAGTTGAACAGTTATAAATGATGTTCTTTCTTGTATTATCTCTACCTGGTCAAACAACTGACAAGCTTCAACATCCCAATGACCCCATTGTTAACTACTGACAGCATATCCTAACTCTGACAACAGAAGCAACAGACACGAACCTGGTGCTTTGCAGTTCGACCTGAAACAACCAGAGCCAAAGAAGACAAATTAGCTAAGGAAGGCACATTCAAAATAAATTCCTGTAGTAAACAGGATGTACTGGGCCAAAGGCCTGATATGCAGTGCAAAGTAACTCACTTATAACGTAACTTCACTGAAGACTGAAAAAAACTCCACTGTTTTACACATGCATAGTAATCTGATATGTTATATTCATTTTACAAACACAAAATCATGAAAGAGACTGTATATATATACTTTAACAAATGAAACAATGCACCCTGACCCTGTCAGTGTGTGCTGACATGTACCATACACATTGTACATTTAAGGTATGACTCACTTCTGGGCAGTACTTTAGTTCATACAAACACAAGTTTTTTTTTAAACCTGTACCAGCAAGTAATATGACAACCATTGTAAAGTTTTCCAATAGTATCACCAAGTAGTTTGATGACAATTAATGTATAGGTTACCTACAGTATCACCAAGTAATATGATGACAATTGATGTATAGTTTACAGGCAGTATCAGCAAATAATATAACAAAAATTAATGTATAGTTTACCTACAGTATCACCAAGTAATATGATGACAATTAATGTATAGTTTACCTACAGTATCACCAGGTAATATGATGACAATTAATGATTTACCTACAGTATCACCAAGTAATATGATGACAATATATAGTTTACCTACAGTATCAGCAATTAATATGCTGACAATAATTTACCTACAGTATCACCAGGTAATATGATGACAATTAATGTATAGTTTACCTACAGTATCACCAAGTAATATGATGACAATTAATGTATAGTTTACCTACAGTATCAGCAAGTGCATAGTTTACCTACAGTATCACCAAGTAATATGATGACAATTAATGTATAGTTTACCTACAGTATCAGCAAGTAATATGATGATAACTAATGTGTTTACTAGGTACATATGACTAGAAACAGACAAATTAATCAAACTTATGAGATCTTGACCAAGAAAGTAGGAGGTAGCCATTCATAAATGATACTACCATGCAGTCATACATTTTAGTACACCAAAAACAAATTAACATGAGACTATTGTAACCCAGAAGGACTATACAGGATAATACTGGTGCAATTACAATACAATACAATACAATACAGTACAGTACAATACAATGCAAGAGATATAGAAAATCAAATATGTCAGTAAGTTTTTATGTTACAAGGAACATAAAAAAACATGGAATAACAAACATGGCAGCGTGAAACAATAATTGACAATCTTAGTAACATAGAAATCAACTTATCAATAGCCATAATTATTAATGCTTACTAGCAATAAAATGTGTTTTAAATTCAATACTGTTCCAATTTTTCATTAACTTATTTGCAAGAACAATAACAAGAGTCATAAAACAGCTTATAGATTGAAAACATACGTAAACTTAATACCAAGTATAAAAGCCATACTAAAATCAACCCAAGCACTGAAAACAAATACAACCACAAATTAATGTACAAGTGCCAATAAGAAACAAATGAATTTGTAGTAAATAACTACAAATATATTATCAGGAGACAATGTTGCATACAAATATATGGTAAAATTATTATCTAACATTACAGAGGAACAAAAAAACAGATACAGATCTATCTAAAGTTGATATTTCCACCATATAAAGCAAAGATTAGCATGACTAGGTAGCCAGAAGCAAGTCCACAGTTCTGTAAAAGAAAGGTCTTGATTTCTCCAAACTGTTTTCCTTCTTTAGACTCTGCAGCTGAGTTCATTTCAGGCATCATATCAACCAATGAAATGTACAGAAACATTCCTCCAGCTATGGCAAAGATCCACTCATGTGACTGTGTTTTCAGCCAGAATGATGCCTATAAAAGTCCCAATATAACAAGTGCAGGCAGACAGGAAGTTGTACATGAGGGCTTTCCGAAAGCGCATACCTGAGTTAAGCAGGATAGCAAAGTCCCCAAGCTCACCCTAGACTGTTCCCAAAACACAACTCATCTTCCCCCCCCCCCCCTTTAATTAACTCAAAACAACACACCCCACAACACACAATCTAGAATAGAGTTCCTTTGTACAGATACGGTAGGCACGACAAGTAGGATTGTGCTGAAGCTCAGAAGGGTCTTAACAGGTTCGTCATCGAAGGGGACTTTAGTGTATCTGTCCGTCACGTCGGTTACACACACTTCACCTGGCTCGATGATAGTCTTTCCAGGAATCCTCCAGGTTATCGACAGTTCTGCACTCCACTTGGATTACTTCTGGTTAGCTTTCTAGTTTTTCCTCTTTTGGGGCTAAGCTGGATACTGATTCAACCTTGGAGGTTGAGTGTTTAGCAGTTCGTACAGATCATCACTATCACTGCTCTTCCTATTAAGCCATTTTCTCAGTTCCTAGTGATATTTGTTAACTGATCGACTTTAGTTCGATGATATGGAATGTCCGTAATCCTATTCCCAAGTCTGTGCAAGGAGGCAGGAGGGATTTGGCAATTGTCTTTGATAATACTCGTGCCTGACAGTAACCTGGGGATAACTAGAATCTATGGATATTCCCCAATGTCTCTGATGCAGTCCTTCATTGGAGATTCAGGATTATCAGGAGTGCACGACATTGGACTTAACGACTATTGACATCCAAACATGGAATAAATATTGATAAACTTCATACCTTCCGTGTCCCAAACCTCCTCCTACCACTCCTCCCCATACTCCTCCTCCATCATCCTCCTCCTCCCCCTCCTCCTTCCCCTCCCCTCCCATCCTACTCCCACTCCTCCCTCTTCCCCCTCCCACTCTTCCCTCCTCCTCTTCCCCCTCCTCTCCTACTCCTCCCTCCTCCTCTTCCCCTACCCCTCCTCCTCCCCCTCCTCCTCCCCCTCCTCCCCCTTCTCCTCTTCCTCCTCCTCCTCCGCTCCTCCTCATCCGTCCTTCTCCTCCTTCTCCTCCCCTACTCATCATCCTACCCTCCTCCTCCCCTCCTCCTACTCCTCCCCTATTCCTAATCCACCTTCTCCACTCCTCCCCCACATCCCCCTTCTCCTCTTCCTCCTCCTCCTCCTCCCCCTCCTTCTACCCCTCCTCCTCCTTCTCCTCCTTCCTCCCTCCCCCTTCTACTCCCCCTCATCCTCTCGCTTCCCCCTCCTCATCCTCCTCCTCCCCTACTCCTCATCCTCTCTACTCCTCCTACTCTACTCCTCCTCCTCTCCTCCTCGCGCCTCTTCCTTCTCCTCCTCCTCCCCCTCCTCCTTCTCCCTCCTCCTCCTCCTCCTCCGCCTCCTCCTCCTCCACCTCCTTCTCCCATCCTCTCCTTTCTCCTCCTCCTCCCCATCCTCCTCCTCCTCCACCGCCTCCCCCTCCTCTTCCTCCTCCTCCCCCTCCTCCTCCTATCCCCCTTCTCCCCTTCCTCCCCTCCTCCTCCCACTCCTCTTCCCTCCTCCTCCTACCCCTCCTCCTCTTCCTCCCCCTCCTGCTCCTCCTCCCTGTTCTCCTCACCCGCCTCCTCCCCTCTCTTTCTCCTTCTCCCCTCCTCCCCACTCCTCCCCCTCCCCTCCTCCTTCTCCACCCTCTCCTCCTCCCTCTCATCCCTCCTCCTCCTCCCCTCCTCCTCCCCCTCATCCTCCTTCTCCCCGCTCCTTCCCCTCCTCCTCCCCCTCCTTTTCCCACCTCCTCTACTTCTACTTATATGAATTAAATGAGATGCTCCCCACCAGGGACTGGGCGAACAGACAGACAGACAGAAAGACTGACAGACAGACAGACAGACAGACAAACAGACAGACACATAGACAGACAGACAGACAGACAGACAGACAGACAGACAGACAGACAGACAGATAGACAGACAGACAGACAGACAGACAGACAGACAGACAGACAGACAGACAGACAGACTGACAGACAGAGAGACAGACAGACACACAGACAGACAGACAGACAGACAGACAGACAGACAGACAGACAGACAGACAGACAGACAGACAGACAGTCGGGAACGGGAACTTATATGACTACTTATATGGATTAAATGAGATGCTCCCCGTCAGGGGCTGGGCGAAGCCGGGCCGGGTCAGGCATACAGACAGATAGACAGACAGACAGACAGACAGACAGATAGACAAACAGACAGACAGATATATAGTCGGGAACGGGAACGGGAGCTTATATGACTACTTATATGAATTAAATGCGATGCTCCCCACCAGGGATTGGGCGAAGCCGGGCCGGGTCATCTAGTTGTTAATAACCCCATTTGTTTAGATCCGTATGTAATGGAGCACTTCCTTTTTGGGTTGCAGAGTGCACCCTACTTTCCAGCCCCATTGTTCAGCCTGAAGACCCCAGCCTTATCCTACCCTGTAAAACTGTGCACCAGTCTTCTAACTCCTTCAGGGGTAATCATGACAGGCAAATAGTGTGCGGTCAGCCTGTCTCTTTCTTTCTCTAGATTGTCTAGTGAGAAATCTACCCCTAGGCTTGGTAAAGTGAACTTTGTTTCGTGTAACTTGTCATACACGGGTTTCTGCCCTTCTGTTGACGGGTGAAAGTACCACCTAGTGGGAACCTCGAACCTGTGCAGGTCGATGATTCTCCCAGAAGGAACACCTCCTAGACCAGTTAAGGCACTGACAATAACAGCTGGTGTCGATCTCTCCGCTGCCCCAGGATCATTAATAGAACAAACTACAGTACCAGGCTG
Organism: Cepaea hortensis; assembly: GCA_963921405.1. Taxonomy (NCBI): domain Eukaryota; kingdom Metazoa; phylum Mollusca; class Gastropoda; order Stylommatophora; family Helicidae; genus Cepaea; species Cepaea hortensis. The sequence goes on from OY992895.1 coordinate 17,336,604, forward strand.
GTGAAGGTGGTTAACTTCGTGGTCGTTCCTTGGAACGGCAAATGTATCGATGTTTGGATTCGTTACAATAATTTGTTGTTTTCGGTAATAATAATTCCAAAGAAAAACTCACAATATCTTTTAGAATATCAGTTCCAAATAAAAACGCACAATATGCCATTGAAAACTTAGTTGAAAAATAGTGACTAATCCGGTATTTCTTCTTCTTCTTTGCGTTCATCCGGAGTGATTTTTTCAGATGTGATTGCGGTGTGTCTGGTTAGGCACCCTCGGGTCGAAACCCTCAGGCCAACACATCCGACTTTTAGCGTGCATTTTTGACCAGGTTAGCAATCCTGGGAGACTCTCACTTTTGTGGTACCGTCCACATCTCAGCTGGTCTAGTTGGAACAGTCGAAGACTACACGATCATCCCTCAAGTGAAGGCAGGGACAGTCCATAGCATTTTCCGCCATCCTGGGTGGCTTCCATAATTGCAGAGCCGGCACATAACGCTCTGGTGCTGGGTTTACCGAGGGAATCGTCACGTCCTGCTCATGGCTGTTTTAATTCCTCACTTCAATATATTGGGCATTTCGCTCGCCCTGGGCCGTTCCTGCACAAACCAGTCAGCTCTGCGGTTGGTTTCCACTAAGCGAGTTTTCGGACATGTGCTTGTCCCTGTACCCATCAGAGCTGTTCCAGGCACGGCGGACATTCGGAAAACTACCTAGTCAGAGCTGTTCCGAACAAGAGCGGCATTCGGAAACTAGGTAGTCAGAGCTGTTCCTAGCACGGGAGACATTCGGACGAGACATTTCACTCGGACGTAAATGCGTAGTGTCAATTTTTAGTTTGCCACCCGTAGGACGACACTTCCGACTTCCGGTTTTAGTGAGGTTAGCCTTCCTCTGGTTTCGAGACACGTTAGACTGTTGTAATGTCACCCACATCTCAGCTGGTCAAGATAGAACGATCAACGATATCGTGGTCTGCCCTCAAGGGAAGGCAGGGGCAGACCATGGGCATTATCTCGCTATCCAAGGAGGCTTCCATAATTTCAGAGCCGGCACATATTGCTCTGAGACTGGGCTCACCCAAGGAGTTTCCACGTCCTGCTCATGGCTGCTTTAGTTCCTCACTTCCATGTGTTGGGCATCCCACTTGCCACTGATCGCTCAATCACACACCAGGAGCGGTCAGACTGCGAGTGACATCCACTCGGTAAGCTTTTGCTTGTGACTTCAGACCACGCAATAGGTTCGCTCGCCGTGCGTTCCATTTTGCGTTGATGAGACATTATTCCACTTTTGTCTACACTCTCTATGAGTTAGATACAGACAGTTTCCGTAACCCTTCGACTGGGGCACTTTTCTGACTTTTTTGTACTCGCTCACGAGGTAGGCTACATGTGCTGCCGGCTCAGCACCTTACCTTCGTGCAGCAGTGAACGGGAGACGGCCAGGCCCCTTCATCCGGGAAACTCTCATATCCCCCAGCTGGGAGCCTTCGAACATGTATCAGACCTGGGCATGTAGCTTGCTCAGTATCATGTTTCTATTTTCCGGTAGACGGGTATCAGCCTGGCTCTAAGATCCGAGAGTTTGTGGCTTAGAGGCGTTCAGCCACAGCCCTCGACAGGGAGCCTTAAGAGTTTTGTCCGGACCAAGAAATTCTGCCTTTGTGCACCTCATTTAAATTTTGACTGCTATCCTCAGTCTATGCCTGCAGAGCAGCAGGTTGTGTCTCTCTTAGTCTGGTCCCTATCCCATAAGCTGTCCGATATGTAATTTTTCACCCATCGGCAAGCAAATGGGGTCTATGGGACACGCAAGCTCCCCCACCACGTCAAGGTGGAGACACATCGGGGGAGATCCGGTATTTAAATAGCGTAAATTGACACATCAGAACATTCCACCAAAAGAAAAGAATGACCAAATCAGTCAGAAGGCCACCAAACCCTACTCAAGACGACTACCACGTTATGGAAAGACCAGAACAGGTCATTATTCTGCGCCTCAAAATAGGGCACAATAGATTACGCAACCACATGTATACAAAATTCAAGATTGGTGACTCAACCATGTGCGCATGTGGTTTGGCGTCGCAGACAGCAGAGCATAAACTCCAGGACTGCCCAAGCTACAACATATACAGGCGAACCTTCTGGCCTAGAAAGACAACAGTGGAAGATAAACTCTATGGACCTCTGAGTGAACTAAAAAAGACTGTTAGATTCATACAAGAGACAACATTGCAGTTATAAACATATTTCAAGCGAACGAAAGAAAAGACATGTCAGACAATATGCTTCCAACAATGCGAATTCACAATGTTGCCAAAGAGTTTGTCAACTCTGTATCGAGAGTATATGAACCGTGGTTGTGACAGTTAGTCAGTTGCATATCCTTTACAGGACGTCGCAGTCAACACCAGCATATTTTTAGTTTTGCTGTTGTGATCTCTTGGCAAATTTACGTTCAGTAGTTTGCCATTGCTTTTTGAACGACCGGCACCCATACCATTTTCGTAAAACAGAAAAACAAGGCGGTCTGTTGCCAAATCGCCCGCAGCTGTATGTCGAACACGGGATTGCGGGATTGCGAACTGCGTCCTTGATCCCTTCGCCACTGAGCGGGCTGGTTGTGACAGTGAACATGTGATTTGCGCTCTTATTTGAAGGTGATTGTTGTCCACAAGCGGTTCTCCTTTATCAGGAGACGTATTTACTCACACAGAGTATTAGTTGATGGTGGTTGTGGCCTTTTAAAGGCCAGTCAAAAATAAATTTTTGCTACTACTCGACATTAAATGCCTTGAAAGAATAAAACATTTAATGTAATATCAAGTTGATATACAAAGATGGCTTCTAACATTTTCCCAAATGTAAAATAGAGCCATAATTTTTACACAATATTTGAAGATTATTTAAAATTATTATTAAATCTGTTATAGGGTACTCAAGCCTTGTTAATTTATATAAAATCTTTACAAAATATAAGACATGTACTATGATTATTTAAATCAAACAGCACATTTAAGTTACCTTCAGTAATGTCCCTTTGATAATTTTTGTTCCCCCTTTGCTAGATGTTGAACCCAGGCTATGTCCATATAAGAGTGTTGAGGGGATACATAGAACCTGTTCATTTGTATGGATGTGAAACTTGGACAATGTGCAGTCAAGCTGAAAAACATTTGATGGCTACAGAAATGTGGTTTCTGAGGAAAATGCAAAGAGTACCATGGACAGATAGAAAAACCAATGATCAAGTAACTACAGGAGACAAATGAAAATCGTAGAATGATTAGATAAATTAGACGTAGACATGCTATGAGAAGAAATGGATTGGAGAACTTATTGACAACTGGCAAGATCGAGGGGAACAGACCAAGAGGAAGACCGAGAGGAAAATACCTGGATGGCTTGGCCACATGGCATGGAAGAGACACGAACACTGAGCTGATCGACGAATCTGGTGATCGAGTGAAATGGCTGGTAATGACCACACACGCTTTCCGGCATGGCACATGATTGATTGATTGATTGTAGTCCATACACACTATTTCTAGTAGTGCATGTGGGCTTGCTTTGCCTAATACCAGTGTCTTTCGCCATCAAGCGAACCCACTCCGACTTCAGAGGAACTTGTAATTTACATTCCCAAATGTCAGCATCCCCAATAAGCCCTTACAGGAGTAAGGAGTTAACACTAGGCTAGTAGAGAGACACCCAGACAGGGAAGACACCGACTGCTATTAATACCTCGCAGGGAGACACATTTGTGTCAGACCCGAGGGCAAAGAGTACGGATGAGCGAGGGCTTTCCCCAAGCAATTGGGTTGCTGGTAACCGTGATATGCCAGGTTACTCAAACTCACCAGCCAGCGTGCTGGCCAGTCCAGGCACGCAATAGTAGCAACGGCACGGAGGGAAAAAGGGCCCGTGCTGGTCCACGCTATGTGTAGCGGGACAGACTGACTGGAGACGGTAGAGAGGTCGGACGTATCCTTGACCAATACGATAGCTTTCTAGGCCATAGGCAAACTTAGGGCTATATCATTTAGATTGTGTAATGCTAGCATCATCTATCATCACGTTGATATATTCATATTGTGTACAATGATGAAACCTAACGCTTGTAGAGCCATTCATATGTCGGCTCTGAATAAATTGCATTCCTTTCGCAAATGTCATGAATTGTTATTTCGTGCAGTGCGAAAGTAGCGGAGTCTTGAAAGCTGCAGCGCACAGGTCGCTGACAGGCTAGACCCCGAATTGGTGTCAGAATGGTCAAAGAACCAACGCCAGCTGCGAATTAAAGTCAGAACACATTGAACGAACGCCAGCAGTACAATTACTGTCAGATTTCAGTGAACGTTTTCTGAACAGCCATAGCAGGCAGTCGTAGTAATATTCGACGAGCAGTTAACGCCAACATGCAAGTGGTAGTATAAACCACTAAACGAACGCTAACTATCGATAAATATTACAAAGTTCTGTGCCAGAATTATTTCAATGCACATTTCGACATTTGTGATGTATGATATATTGCAAAGTAATACAAATATTATTGTGATACATGCTATAAATTAAATTTTTTTCTTGTGGTGAATTATACGATCGCCCAATTTGTGGAATGTGAACCACAAGTGATACAAATTAGATCGGTAAAGTGTGAAATTCTACCAATATTATTTAGAAAGTGTGTTAAAATATTAAAAGCAATTGAAATGTATAAAATCATCAGTGAACATCACCATCGTAACCACCGTGTACATTTCATTGCGTGTGATACAGCCATCAATGTCACCATTCTACGAAATCATTAAATAGAGTAGCGACGAACTGCAGCCTAGAACGAAGGTACGCCAGAGTCAAACGGCGAAGACAAGACGACATTGACGGCCATACGACTAATCATCTCACTTATCATCTAACAATCATTCAGACGATCATATCATTCATCATTAATACCATCTATCACTATTTATCACATTCTCATTCACCAATCGCATGAAATAGGAAATTATAGTAACATCGTTATGAAATATGAAATATTTGATAAAATATGATGAATTGTGAGCTTGTATTTACAACGTAAGCGTGTGTCTAATTTTTGCTGCTCTACCAACCAGAACGCAGCCGTGTGTCAGCAAATCAAACCAGTGTGTAGTGTGAATGGCTGCGGTGGAACATCCCAAGTACCGCACTGTCCAACAAATTAGATGAGTATATTTTCCGAATATTTCGATATGCTCTAACGTAATCATGCATCTTCCTTTCCAGCAAATGATGTACATGTACTAACACATTATTGTATACTATTCTGTGCATATTATTATATTATCATTTTGAACTAACATTACGCCACAAAATGGCGTCACTAAATGAATGTATCCAGGCGGGCATCGCCATGGGCCACACTGGAGATAAACTAGAAAAATGGGCAGATCAAAAGTATAAAGAAGAAACAGAAAGGAAAGCTGCTCTTGACAGAGATGAAAGAGCATTCGAAAGACAACATCAAAAAGAAATGAAAGAGATCGAGGAGGTTACTAAGCTAAAGATGAAGGAAATGGAGGTAGATTCTAACATACAAATAGCCTCTAGCAAACAAAAGAGCCAAGAAGAACAGAACAAATTCAGTAAATACAAAGGCCTCGTTAAACCATATACTGTAGGTGATTCAATCAGCGCATGGACTGAAAATATAGAGTTCCAACTAAAAACTCAGAAAATACCTTTAGAGGACTGGGCGATGATTTACATGAGGAACCTGAGTGGGGAGCCTTTAAAGTAATAGAATCCATACCTACTGATCTTAGAAACAATTACCAGTACATACACGATAGGATAATGCAACATTTTCTTTTGGACGCTACTGGTTACCAAATTCAATTCTCACAGATTAAACCAAAAGCAACTGAAACGTTCTTAGACTACATTTCTAACGTGCAGAGCACATTTAAAAAATGGACTAAGGCGGCTAAAGTAGGTAACAGCTATGAAAAACTAGAAGAACTAATAGTAATGGACAAAGTTGTTTCGACAGTACCTACCCCTTTTGCTAAATTCTTACAACAGTCAGATATTGATGCCATTCAACAATTAGAGAAACGGGGGTCAGCTTATTTTTCCTCGAATCGGGACATATTCAAAACTACATCATATGACACAGAAATTACAGCTTTTGCAAACAGAGTCCCTGATAGATCCTACAAACAGAAAGACTATAGTAAGAAGGACAAACCATATCAGAAACCACCTCAATGTATTTATTGCAATCTGTTTCACCCAATATATTCGATGTGTGATAAAAAACCCACATATCCGGCACACCTAGAACAAGTGTTAAAGAAGCAAGAAAGCAGGAGATCATCGTTTAAACGTGCTGTAAAATGTTATTTTTGTTCTAGTTATGGCCACTATAGCAATAGGTGTCTTGGGAGACAGAAAATAAAGGCAAACAACGCAGCCCTCATCGATACATCATCAGACGATGAGAGTGACATAGATCCTGAACTTGTCAATGTACTGCCAACGAATGAATGTCAAAATGTAGCGTCAGTAACCGATATTTTAAACTTTAAGACGTGCAAAGTATGCCAACAGTTTCATGCGGAGGGGAGATTGAAATGTGGACACGTAATATCATGTTCAAATGAAGAAGCTAATGCAGTATGTGCCTCCAGAGGTAACCTTAAGTTCTACGATGCACAGGTTAATGGTAAACCATGCCAATGTTTAGTTGATAGCGGCAGCACTCTACTGGGACTAAGAAGAGAACTTGCTAGACCTGAAGATTATACGGGAGAATTTGTCAAATGCCGTACTTTCTCTGGAACCATCGAGAAATATCCACTGGCAAAAGCGCATATCAATACCCCGTTCCTTACCGGCACATTTACGTGCGCTATCCTGCAAGATCCATGTACGGACCTTATTTTGGGATGTCTTGATGCATTGAAAGAATGTACAGACGACCACATAAAAGCCTGGAATGAAACACACAGGGTCAACGCTGTAATTAAGTCAGATACAGAAATAAGTTATACTGACTTACAAAATAAAACTCTACAGCTACTAACACCAAGTGGTGCAGATACCAACACTACTCGCCAAAAGTTGAGCGAGGCACAAAGCACCGACCAAACACTCACGCCATATTTTAACTTGTTGTGTGAGCGAAAGAAAGTTTCTAAAAATTCTTCCTGGTACTTTAAAAAGGTTAATGGAATTCTCATGCGTTATTACTCATATAATAACCATGAAATTCAGCAGACGGTGTTACCTGTAACATACCGGGAAAAGGTGCTGAAAATCGCACATTCACCACCGTTTGCTGAACATTTGGGCTATCATAAAACGCGAGCCAGAATTCTATCACAATTTTACTGGCCGAAATTTTGTTCGGACATAAAATCTTTCTGTCGCTCTTGTAATGTGTGTCAACAGCGGGTACGAAAGAAAGAACATGTAAAGGCCGAAGTGCAAAAATCAGTGATAGCATCTAGACCACTTGAAAGTATAGCGGTCGATATTACTGGACCCCTAATGCAGGTGTCGAGTAATGGAAACCATAACTATCCAAACGAGGGTACTAAAACGATTCACCTTAAACCGAACCAAAAGGCTGTGAGTCAACTAACCGATAAACATAACATGGTACTAACATGTTGCCAAGGGCCTCTCAACGTTAAACTCAAAATATCAGATGCGGATAATGAAATATCGATAAAAGAACCCTTAGAGATATTTCATATCAACATCCTGAAACCAAACGTTGCACAAAAAGAACAGCAGACAGACGAACAGAATGCACCAACACCAAGCAATGAGACGACAGACATACACAACTCAACTTCACTAGGTAAGGCGACACACAACAGCGACAACGCAAACACACTTAGCCAGATAACAGAACACGCAAGTAGTAGCACAACAGTATGGGACGACATGGAACTACCAGTTCCGACAGTAAACACAACTGCGACAAATATCTCGACATATAGAAATAACAGATGCAATCAGACGAAAGACGGGACACAACACCTAACGAAACGTCGACAGGTCTTCAACAGCGTGAGATTGTGTGGACTCATAGCTAAGCCGTCCAAAATAGAGTTGGGCATGGAACAAATTGACTTCCTGAGTCATAACATCTGCAGGGGCCAATTGAAAACTGATGACAGTATCGTCACTAAATTTCTAAATGTAACAATGCCAACGACCAAGAAACAGGTCCCAAACTACTATAGAAAATTCATCAGTGGTTTTTCTAACATCTTAAAAGCTTCGGCTAAGTTATTTGTAAAGGATGCACGATTAATTAGTGCGGTATTGAAATTGAAAATTTTTTTCATCGTTCCATCTATCCTTCGTATGCCTAACCCGAAACTCACTTATTTCTTACGCACAGATATGAGTGCCATATCCAGATCTGGAATCATAGGTCAGTTCAACGACGGGACGTTCCACCCCGTAGCTCGCAACATCACTTTTGCTGAAGGAAGATACTCAGCATCAGAAATGAAAGGCCTTAGTTTGATCTATTGTGTGAGAAAGTTTCATCGCTTCTTGGCAGGAGCACAGTTTGTAATCCAAGCCGATAACTCTCCATTGTCTGTGATGCAATCTGGCAATCTGAATTAACAGGTGGGATTTAATTCTCCAAAATTATACGTTTACCATCCAACATTTAAAAGGGAGATTAAATACGATTGCAGACATTTTAAGTCGTCCTTCATCCATTCAAATACCTGAGTTACAGGAAGGAAGCAACCATACACCACCAGAAACATTGACACTGTGATGTTAAATAACCAAGTGCCATGTGTGGTGAATAAGACATATCGTAAGTGCGTTATTATCGCCTGATACTTGACTTGTGTGAATAGAACAAGTGCTATAGAAGTGTAATGAACATACGCAAAATTAATATGCGCTGAGACACACGTAATTTAGATTATGGCAACTAACGCCAATAGGACAGCGAACCCAGCTTAGACCTGATCTAGAGAAGTTGTGGACCAACGCTAACTGCGAATTGATGGCAGAAGTTATGAACCAACATCATAGTAAGACCCCGAAAGAAAAGAAAGAATGTCAACTAACGCCATAATATAGTAAGGCGAGACCTCGAATTGAATGCATTGAATCAACGATTAGACCCCGAATGACAGTACAGGGTTAGCTATGGACCTACATGATGTTGTAGGCAACTATATTAATACACTATCCGTCAAGAAGAGCATTAAAGACTTTGGTGTAATGAACTATGTTAGTATAGTCTACAAAGAGATTTGCTCCAGCTTCACAACGCAGAGGAGGACGTCAATTTAGTGTAATTAGATATAGAAATGTAACTGTGATATATGTACATTATTATTTTATTTACAATATCTATAACTTCATTTTTCTATTATTTATTCTATTGCAAATTATGTAAACGCATATATAACTTTATTTTCTCATTTGCTTAGTTAGAAATCACCATCATTTAATTAATAACCCATTTATTAAAACATCCATTTTAGAAATACAATTATTAGATCCTATATTAGTTAAGTTACTTATAATCATAATCATTTATACATCCATTTAGTTAATATATCATTTCAAAACCAATGCCAATCATTTAGGAATTAATATCATCTTTTTCACAAGTAACATTTAAGGTAATTAACCCATTTCGCTTAAATGAAAGTAGTAGTAAATTATTTCCCTTGAAGGTAATTTAGGCCAGCACACCAAAGTATGGAAGTTACTATGTCAGGATCGGTAACGAACCATCCTTATAACAATGTATATTTATGTACAGACATGACGTGTGCAAACAAAACGCACAGTCATTTGGCGTGATTACTGTGATAATTCAGCCAATCATTTAATGTATATATATTGCTTATGTATGTCATATTATGAACCATATTTTAATGACGAGAGAATGATTGAGTGAAAGAAAAGTATGAAAGGGAATGAAAGATGAATGAAAGAAGAGAAAATGCGGAGAGAGAATGCGGAAACTTAGTAAACATTGAAAGAAAGAGAGCGAGAGTGAAAGACAGCGGAAATATTTTTTCCACCGCTGGAAAGGTCTTATTTGACTTGTCTGTGTCATGTGTGTTTCCAATGTGTTGTCAAAGGTTTTATATGTGTTACAGCAACACTTTAGCAGAGTATAGAGAGAACGTACTTTGAGCTTCAGAAAACGGAGTTGTGGTCACAAACAAAAATAACGAACGTTTGTAACCACAATAAACCGATTTGCGGCGCTCGAAGGAACACACACATTTAGTACACTAACGCATACACATGTTAGAGAATTAAGTACACTGTAGTTTATTAGAAAACACGCAAACAAACAGGAAAACGAACACATAAAAGTTGCACACACCAATTAAACCAAAGAACAATAACTCTAAATTCAGGGGACACAATAAATAATCAGAAACCTAAAGGTAACAGTGAACATAGCTTTTTCACATGCGGAAGCGAGAAGGTGAACAGTAGAGCTATGTGTATAGAGTTGGAGGGGATATTGATGGGAACATGAACACGTGGTGCTCATGTGTTGTACTCATAACAGAGTCAACTAGTGTGTGGATTGTCATTTTCGGGCAATATGAGGAACAGGTCAAGACAAAAGTCAATGGGTGGAAGTCAAGAGACATAGGGTCTAACGACAGAAGCCAGGACGTAAGTCATAAGACAACGGTTTCCGGTTCACTACCAATCCTTGACATATCTAGAGATCCAACTATACTGAAACATGGGCTACTAAATCAGCCAAGTGAAAAGATAGAACACTGTGAATGAAGGTGGAAGATAATGTTCTATCCCCAAACTAGAAAGTTCTATACTTATTGGAGAGCTGACAAAATTGGGGACAACCAATTTTTCTTTTGTGACCAAGAAGTGTTACAAAGATGAGAAAGGGGAAGTAACACTTCGCGAAGAGGAGGGGGACCCTGTCAGCATCCCCAATAAGCCCTTACAGGAGTAAGGAGTTAACACTAGGCTAGTAGAGAGACACCCAGACAGGGAAGACACCGACTGCTATTAATACCTCGCAGGGAGACACATTTGTGTCAGACCAGAGGGCAAAGAGTACGGATGAGCGAGGGCTTTCCCCAAGCAATTGGGTTGCTGGTAACCGTGATATGCCAGGTTACTCAAACTCACCAGCCAGCGTGCTGGCCTGTCCAGGCACGCAATAGTAGCAACGGCACGGAGGGAAAAAGGGCCCGTGCTGGTCCACGCTATGTGTAGCGGGACAGACTGACTGGAGACGGTAGAGAGGTCGGACGTATCCTTGACCAATACGATAGCTTTCTAGGCCATAGGCAAACTTAGGGCTATATCATTTAGATTGTGTAATGCTAGCATCATCTATCATCACGTTGATATATTCATATTGTGTACAATGATGAAACCTAACGCTTGTAGAGCCATTCATATGTCGGCTCTGAATAAATTGCATTCCTTTCGCAAATGTCATGAATTGTTATTTCGTGCAGTGCGAAAGTAGCGGAGTCTTGAAAGCTGCAGCGCACAGGTCGCTGACACCAAATCAAGGACGAGAGGTCAACATTTTAGTCCGACTGTCCGGTGTAGGGGTTGAAGCCCTTACCTCGGCATCAGCACACCGGATGTTTAAGAACATGCGTTATTTTCCATTCAGCCATGCTGACCATCATGTCCCTTGAAATAAGTGTTATGTTGTTATGTCCATTTCGACTATTAAAATTGGATGTGTTCCTTGTAAAGTGGTTTTATTTACAAAACAGTATATTTTGTTTACCTACAAAACAGTGTGTATTTTCACAGTGTGTTGTGTGTTTTATACATTTTGCGAATGCAACATATGCATTCATATACACATATGATAATATTATATTCTCTGCGTGGTGGAATCACCTACACATTACTTATTGATGTTGTGCCCTATATGGTTGATTCTTAATGCTTGTATTTTTGTGTATAAATAAGTCTTGTAGTGCCAGTTCTCCTTGGTTCGTATCCTGTATTAGTGTTTTGTGTTGTATACTGTGAATTATTTTGCTGAAGGTGAAATGTCTGATGTCTTTGCTTATGTCTGTGATTTTTTGCTTTGGGGATATAACACTGTACCTAAATATATTATCATTGTTTGTTTTGGGGATATAAAATTGTACCTAAATATATTATCATTGTTTGTTTTGGGGATATAACACTGTACCTAAATATATTATCTTAGGAATGATGAAACTGCATACAACTGCACTTCTCCCAAAAATTGTTGATATCTTGTATTTGTATCTATGTAGAATGTCTGTAATTTGTTTTGTCAGTGAATGCCATGTTTATGTGTGTGTTTTTCTGGCATCGCATGGAAATGTGATCCAATATATTTTTATGCTGTCTGTGACTGTTAGATCGAGGGTAAAATCCGGTTTATTCTTCCACTTTTCCAGACCCGTTATTTTAAATTTCTGTATGCGTATTTTGACCCCAATTACTTCACCAAACTATCTGAAGTTGGAGTATATTTACAATGTATGTGTATGTTGTAGGGGAGAAAGCAGTGTCGTCTGCATAAGCAATTAGTTTCCGCTCTCCAGATTCATGTATGAATGTTCCTTTAATGTTGGTGTCCTCACTGATTGGTTCTAGGAGTGGTTCTGGTGTGAGTACATACATGATTGGTGATAGTGGACTCCCGTTTATTACAGATCTTGTGATCCTGAAACTAGCCGTTAGTAAATGACTCACCAGTACCTTACTTTGAGAATGTGTATACAAGATTTGTATCCACTGTCTATAATACTGTCCTATGTTATAGTGTGTTAGTGCTTTGTGGGAATATTAGTGTGACATTCTGTCATAAACCTTCTCCTGGTCCAGCGACAAGAGGGAGGGTAGACAGTCTTGACTGGTGGGTGTATGTGATTATATCTCTAATGAAGTTTGTATGTTGGTGTATGTTTCTGTGTTGAATACTGGACTATTTGTCTGGGTGTATGAGTGATAGCAAGAACGTTTGTATCTTGTTTGAAAGTGTGTACTGTTAGTGTATACGAGCATGAGGTGTGTCATGTATTGTACATAACCTGTATATTGGAGTATGTTGTTGTTGAACATACAGTGTGGTGATCGTTTTGAGGGCCGTGTATTTGTAATATATGTACTGTGTATGCTAGTACTGCTTTGTGATTTGTGAATTTTTATGTTTCTCTTATGTATTTTATTTGAACAGAGTGACTAATTTTGGTTTAAAAAAATGGTTGATTATTGTAATTTCTTAGTGCATGTATGTTCACAATTATGTATGCATGTATAATAATATTTCCTAACTGTATTATGTAGAAAGCAATGGCAAACTACTGAGCATAATCTTGCCAAGAAATCAACAACCAGCTGAAAGATGCTGATGTTGACAGCGTTGTCCTGTAAGTTGAGTTTAGTTTAGTTAAGAACCGACATCACCGCACTCAGGACATTCCCATACGTGCTCTATCCCCTTGTTCAACAGCCAACGAAGAGTCATACTACTAATCGTTCCCACCGCTATCTGATTAAAAGTTCTCCTTGTCTTCCCTCTCAGTTTTGAGATTCTTCCAGATCCCCTGCCGATCCCCCGCAATCTCATTCTTTCCACATATGGGTTCTCAATATGCTCCTCCGCCTTCTCCACCTGGTCCCACAGGCGCACAACCACCTCCCCCTTGCCCATAGGCAAACTACCACCAAGAGGTGCATTCCCTGCTAGCCTATCAGCCTGTTCATTCCCCCGAACCCCCGTATGGCCAAGGCAGAATATCCATACAACTCTCACAATCTGTGACCTCTGAAGCGACGAGAGCCATTCCTGTAAAGGACATGCGAATTTTTAAAAAAATATGCAGATTCGTCCTTGATCATCCGTGGGTGTCCTAATAATATCCCACCTGTCTGATGTCTGCAGTATGGCTGTACCTGACCCGATTTTGTGTATGCCTAAACTAAAGCATGAGTATCTGAGATGTAGCTGTATGGTGATTTGTTATGCGAATGTTTCTGAATATATATTTGTTTCTTGTAGTAGTATAAAGTCTGGTTTGTGTTTGCATATAAATGTGATAATGTGTTGTAATTGTGTACATATACCACACATATTTAAGGTAATAATAATTATATCACTAGTCATTGTAATTTTAGTAAAATAAGTAAGAGATAAAATTACTAGATCAATTCCAACAGCAAGTCGTTTCCCACGACGGACAATGTCATGCACAGAAAAATTTAATCAGGTTAATAAACGCAAAAAACGAGGACAGAGAAAGAGTAAACAAGTGTTAGTTTGGAGAAAACAGTAGAATAGTGAAACTGTTAACTGTATTCAGTGAGCTCGGAGTTTCACGGGAATGGCAGTGGTCACAAGCGACTGCTTGACTAGTTGGACTCCAGTCATTCAGGCACGTGACAGCTTAGCGACCACACACAGTTTTACTCGATTATACACAACGCCGTTCTTTTGGTTCAGCACATATACGACAAATAGTTTTTCAGCACTAAGCTCGGAAGTATTTTCGCCCGACAATTAGATTCCATCACAACTCTACATGTATGTTACAGTGGGTGTCCACTTAGACCGATGTGAGGGTGACAGTAGTGAACTACGAGTGGCATCGCACTGAGTTGAGACAGAAAGAGGATGATTGTAGTGAGGACAACACAACACGCGCTAGAGTAACAATAACAACAGAGAAAGATGTTCACTAAGCGTAATGTCTACAGTGGTCAGTGAACGTGCGCCAGAACGAAATTGAGTGTGTCTCTGCTGGCTGTTAAGGTTGTTTGTTTGTGCGTCTGTGTGAAATAATCTCTATCAATCTGCTAGCGTGTTAGTTAGTTAGTCGATAGATCATCCTCATTGCACATCAAACCATGCAGTGCATAATTGCTCGCATCCCCTCCTCAGTAAATCTCGCAGCGTGTAGCGGTTCACGACAACATTTCTGTGTTGGTTTATTAATCTTCTTTGGTTCCTGCATAGTGTTCTTGTTTGGCCACACCTCTTTTAACTTGTTGTTCTCGCAGTCTGACCATGGATGTAGATTCACAGTCATCATTTGGTTCCCGCCAACGACTTACTTCTCGTAGAGCAGTGGTTCTCAACCTTTTTTGTTAACCCGTGCCCCTCTTCACCATATTTTTAGAACGTCATCCTCCCCCTTTCGTATTTCCTCCTTAAAAATCCCTCGCCCCTACACAATATACGTAATAATAGAAGCTAAATATAATAGCACATCCTAGAACAAGTTTATACGTCTAATAAAACGTGATTTGCTGGTCTACTTACGTTATAAAATGAATTCCAGAAGGGTGAGACGTACAGAACCGTAAAGTATGAAAGGAAAAACAAAATCAAGTAATCGGTTCTTGTATTAACGCGATCTTGAAATAATCTTACCCCCACCCCAGCGGCCACCGGAAACCCTAAAATCCGCCCCGGGGTGGAAATTCCCCACCGGTTGAGAACCACTGTCGTAGAGCATTCAGTATATCAGCCTGGTCCATGGCTAGTCCTCCCTCAATAGTAGCCTTACCTGCAAGTCTGTCAACCTGCTAATTTCCTTGGACACCCGCATGCCCTGGCATGAAAATGAAACTAATCTTTGCCAGCCGTGACCGCCTCGTAGACGCCAACCACTGTCTTCGGGCCTACCCCATCGCTATCTTCCTGAGCTTACTCATTCAGTCACTAGGGAAACTTGCCCGAGAGAAGGTCTGTGTCTCGAGCCGTGTGATTGCTTTACTTACTGCCGTGATTTACATAGTCAGATTAGTTTTTGTCAAGGCAAAAGCACCATAATCTTACTTCACAATTCTCCCTCCAGCTTGAGCCGTAAAGGTCCATAAACTTATCACTCGTCGAACGACCGATCCAACTGTGTAAATGACATCATCATCCTCTAAAGAATTGTTGAAGATAAAAGCCTGTACTTCCTCCCGCACAGCAGCCGGATTGTTTGTTTTGTTTTGGTCTGCATTTTCTGTCTAGTTGGATGCAAACTAAAACGGAAGTACAGAACTCTGCTGGCACTTGTGCGCACTCCTTGCCAAGTTCTAAGTCCTCAAGTGAAAAAAAACCTGTTGAAGAATGTCTTCAGCTCGACCAATCCATGACCTTTCTCTTTTTAACCTACTGCCCTTTTCCTTCTTAATTTCACTGTGAAGTGGATGTATTGTGTTTGCATTGACTCTGAGATGTGCCTATGCTCGTCAGATCTGTATTCTGTCCCCCATGGTTGGAAAATCAAGAAGGTATCGCATCGCCCTACATCTCTAGGGTGTATAATAAGCTTATCTTCGTTATGTATCCTCTCCATTCTTTCCATCTGCTTATGGCTGAGAGTCAGGTTCGTCATCACATACTCAAAAACAGAAACGACCAGGCCCTCTTATAGAAGACATAGATGGCGCTGCTCACAGTTTTCCGCCACCATCACCCGCATCGCAGCAAACTCCGCTTGGCCTTTATTATCACCTGGCCGATGTGCTCAGTATAAACACGGCTTCGACAAATCGTATCCCCAGGTAATTCATTGCCTGCATTCTTTCCACAGTCTCTGAGCATAGATGTACAATTGGTATTGGAGTGTTGACAATATGTTTGTTCAAAGAGAACCATGTCACTGTTGCCTTCGGTGGGTTGACCGTTGCACCAGCTTCAAAACACCACGTACTAATGCGATTGAGTTCTGTTTTTAGTTTCACAGCAACCCGATCTCTATCTTTACCCTGACGATACACTAACACATTGTTGGTATACGACAATGTACTACCGGGTCATGTGATCTGCTCACCGGTGATTCTCAGAGTGTAGGCATTGGACAGAACCGGAGATAATAGTGATCTCTGTGGTAGGCCTGGATATATTGTTGTTGGGTCAGAAGTCCAACAGCCACATCTAAAAACTAGTTTCCGTTGGAAGAGAGCTGCAGCGTGTTTCTTCCAATACAACTAAGCGTCTGCTAATAGGCGTTGTGAGCAAGCCACATGAACGTGTGTGAGAGAGAGAGAGAGAGAGAGAGAGAGAGAGAGAGAGAGAGAGAGAGAGAGAGAGAGAGAGAGAGTAGTCACAGTTACAGCACCTGCCACAAAATATCCTCTAGACATCACATTTAATAATAACACCCCATCAAGGTACATGGCAGACATGCGGGGCTCGTCACAACTGAATCCAACATAACACCAAGGAATCAACAATGGGTCATCATTACTACACAGGAAATTAATAGCTACCCGTTCCTGACTCACATATTGTGTTCTAATAATATCCCACCTGTCTGATGTCTGCAATATGGCTGTACCGGACCCGATTTTGTGTATGCCTAAACTAAAGCATGAGTGTCTGAGATGTAGCTGTATGGTGATTTGTTATGCAAATATTTCTGAATATATGTTTGTTTCTTGTAGTAGTATAAAGTCTGGTTTGTGTTTGGATATGAGTGTGATGATCGTTTGTAATTTCTTACGTACACCACTAGATCAATTCGTACAGCAAATCGCTTTCCAAGATGGACACGTCTAGACTAGCAAGTCTTCCAGTAACAAATGTTTATACAAGATGGACACGTCTAGGCTAGCAAGTCTACAATTAACAAATGTTTATACAAGATGGACACGTCTAGGCTAGCAAGTCTTCCAGTAACAAATGTTTATACAAGATGGACACGTCTAGGCTAGCAAGTCTTCCAGTAACAAATGTTTATACAAGATGGACACGTCTAGGCTAGCAAGTCTTCAAGTAACAAATTTGTATACAAGAGGATCATCTTGATCCTCGTTCTTGTCACTTGCTACGGTGTCCTCGAAGAGACTGTATTTTGTGCTGTGTATGTCTTATTCGTCTTGTGCTTGTTTATCCTCTTGTTCTTCTTGTTCGTTTTCCGTTGTCTTGTGATCTTCTCTAATGTCTTTAGTACTTTCTTTCATTTCCCAGTATGGATTTAGTCGGTGAAAGATCGTCTGTGACAGTGTCTAAACTGTCTAGTGACTGCATTAGTCTTCTGTCTGCCCGTTTTCTCTTCTTTGGATTGCTGACCATTTGAAAACCGCCAGTCTTTATTTTTTGGATTGTTTTCTTGTGTGTTTCTGCCTTGATGTGTGTTGATTTGACTATTGAAAGTTGGTGACAGTTCCGTTTTGTTTATGTGGAGGAACTTCTCCCATGAGAGGGGAGAAATCTTCATGACTTTGTACACCAATTGCTGCTGCTGGTGTTATCGGTGGTTCTCTGTTAGGACATTTATTTGCCCACTAGTTATCTCGACCACACGTAGGGCAATTGGTCTTTCTCCCGGGCATCGTAGTCAATTTTTTAAATGCTGCATATCCTTGACAGGACCTTGCAGTCAACACCAGCATTTTTCAGCTGCTGTTGATGTACTAGGCAAGATTACGCTCAGTTGTTTGCCGTTGCTTTCTGAGAGACCGGCTCACATTCCCCTGTAAATTACCAGCGCAGCGCGAACCGCTACCGATTCTCATGCACCTGCGTTACTCAAGAGAATATACGGGATTACGGAGAAAGACGTTAACACCTACGTCAGGGAGACTGGCATAATCAATACGCTGTGATTAATGTTAGTAATCCCAGGTGTGTGGATCCGTATGTAATGTGGCACTTCCTTTTTGGGTTGCAGAGTGCACACCACTTTCCATCCCCATTGTTCAGCCTGAAGACCCCAGCCTTATCCTCCCCTATAACACTGTGCTCCAGTTTTCTAACTCCTTCAGGAGTAATTATGAGAGGCAACCAGTGTATGGTCAGCCTGTTTCCTTCTTTATCTAGATTGTGTAGTGATATGTCTATCTCTAGGCTTGGTAAAGTGAACATTTTCCAGTGTAATTTGTCATACACGGCTTTCTGCCCTTCTGTTACCAGGTGAAAGGTACTACCTAGTGGGAACCTCAAACCTGTGCAGGTTGATGATCCCCCCAGAAGGCACACCTCCTGGACCAGTTAAGGCACTAACAATAAAAGCTGGTGTCAATATCGCCACAGCCCTAGGATCAGTAATTCAGCAAACTGCAGTACCAGGCTGGTGGAGTTGCGTAACTTGGTAGTGGTCCATCGGAACGACAAATGTAGTGATATTTGAATTCATTTCGATAATTTGTTGTTAAAAAAAAAATAATAATAATTTGTTGTTTTCGGTAATAATAATTCCAAAGAAAAACTCACAATATGTTTATAGAATATCAACTCGAAATAAAAACGCACATTATGTCTTTGAAAATTTGGTTGAAAAATAGTGAATAATCCGGTTATTAAATAGCGTAAATTGACACGTCAGAAAATATGCTTTCAACAATGCGAATTCACAATGTTGCCAAAGAGTTTGTCAATTCTGTATCGAGAGTATATGAACCGTGGTTGTGACAATTAGTCAGTTACATATCCTGTACAGGACGTCGCAGTCAACACCAGCGTATTTTAATTTTTGCTGTTGTGATATCTTGGCAAATTAACCGGCACCCAAACTATTTCCGTCAAAAAGAAACGCAAGGCAGTCTGCTGCCAAATTGCCCTCCGCTGTATGTCGAACGCGGGTTTCCGGAATTATGAACTGCGTCCTTGATTCCTTCGCCACGGAGCTGACTGGTTGTTACATTGCACGTGGAATTTGCCCTCTTATTGGAAGACGATTGTTGTCCAAAGGCCGTTCTCCTTTATCAGGAGAAGTGTTTATTTACACAGGATATTAATGTGAGGGTGATTGTGGCCTTTTAAAGACCAGTCAAAAATATCAAAACGTAGACTTTTACAGCTATCTTACTATCGAAAGGACACAACTTTTAATGTAATATCAAGGAAAATAGAAAAATGGCTTCCAACATTTTCCCACATGTAAAATAAAGCCATTACTTGTAAACAATCTTAGCAGATGACTTAAAATTATTATCCATTCGTTTATGCTGCATTCAACCGTAGTTAATTTCTATAAAAACTTTACAAAAGATAAACAAATACTAAAATTTTTTAAATAAAATGCACATTTATATTACTTTAAGTAATGTCCCTTGAAATTGTATTTTCCCCTGATTGTAAACGCAAACGTAATCCATACACACTACTTCTATTAGTGCTGGACTGAATTTTTCCTGTGGACTAGCTTTCCCTATTACCAGTGTCCCACGCCGACTTCAGAGGTACTTGGAATTTACGTCCCCAAATCAAAGACGGCCGGCTTCCTCGCCTAGAGGTTAGCGACTTTTCTCCGGAATCTCGTATACTCTCGTAAGTAACGTGACGACGGTGAGAATCAGCAGTGGTTCGAATCGCGTCGGTAACTTACGGGGTATGTGAGCCAGCAGCTCAGAAAGCAATGGAAAACTACCAAGAAATCAACAATCAGCTGAAAGATGTTGATGTTGACAGCGATGTCCTGTAAAGGATATGCAAAACAAACAAAATCAAAGACGAGCGGTCAACATTTAAGTCCAACTGTCCGGTGTAGAGGCTTCTTCTTCTTCTTTCGTTCTCTTGAAATATGTCTATAACTGCAATGTTGCCTCTTATATGAATTTAACTGTCTTTGTTAGTTCACTCAGCGGTCCATAGAGTTTATCTTCCACTGGCGTCTCTCTAGGCTAAAAGGTTTGCCTAGATATGTTGTAATTTGGGCAGTCTTGGAGTATGTGCTCTGCTGTCTGCGACGCCAGTCGACATGTGCACATGGCTGACTCACCAATCTTGAATTGTGTATACATGTGGTTGCGTAATCTATCTAATCTGGAGGCGCAGAATAATGACTTGTTCTGGTCTGTCTATAATGTGGTAATCATCTTGAGCAGGTTTTGGTGGCTTTCTGACTGATTTTCTTTTGGTGGTATGTAAAGGGCACATCAGGCTGTTCTTCTTTTGCTCCATCCTTAGTCAATCGATCAGCTCTGTCGTTTTCATTTATTCCACAGTGGGATGGTATCCAGTGTATGGTGACTTTATGTTGACTGCTAAGTTCAGAAAGTAGTGTCCTTAGAACTGGCAATTTCCCAGACAGGAGCGCCTCGAGTAATTTCCCAGACAGGAGCACCAAGTTGTGTACCATGGCTGGTATTTAGTAATTTCTCTGTTGCTATCTTGATTGTCTCAATTTCAGCATCATAGTTATGGCAGTACTTTCCTGTTGGTACTCTGGCCGTGTCCCTAGTATTATTTGGGTATTCTATGTACACTCCCGATCCTCCATTTCGAACAGCATTTTGTGCTGACCATCTGTGTAGACTCAGATCCAGAGGTCCTGTGGGTATTCTTCATCAAGGAAGCTGAGAGTGACTGTTCTAGACTGCACACTGTTCTGTTCTTCCTTGTCAAATATTCCTCTCACGTTTGTCTGGATTTATAGTGATAGTCTATGTTCATCTGTCCATGGAATTCGCTCTTGTATAGTTTTCAGGGGGATACCAACTGTGGGCAGATCGGCGGTTTCTCTGCAGAGTCGTTTGGCCTTGTGGATAAAACTGCTTCTTTTCAACCGCCCCATAGCTAGGTTTTCAAATCTGTTCGTCATAGGCTGGCCTGGCAAGCTGAGGAACTTTTCTGCTTGTATTAGCGTTTTCTTATCTCAGCGATCTCTCAGTGCTTGTGTCATCCCCATCTTCTCCATCTCTACTATAGGGGTCGATCTCACCCCTCCTGTGGTGACTCTACGTGCTTGATTTTGCACCTTGTCCATCTCTTGTAGTGTGTGTTTTTTTTAAATGCTGAACACCACGCAGTTGACCCGTATTCCAGGTGTGGTCGTATGCTCAATTGATAAACTTTGCTAAGTATTTTCCCACTGTCTCCCCACGTGGTTCCACTTAGTTTTCTCAGGATGACTATTTTCCTTCTGGCTTTTGCTCAAGCATAGCCTACGATGTGTAGCGTTGTGATGTTCTGTTGTGATAATTTGGTGTGTCCAGTGTGTGCCGCGTGGTTACACACCCGCTTCACACGCGTGATCCGGGACTGTTTCCGGATCCGGTCAGGGATATGCACTACTGACGAGCTCAAATGAGGGCGAAACTCGAGTATAGTGCTTCCATATTGACGTGGATAGGCCTTAGGTTCATACCAGAATGCGATCGGCGTTGCCAGTAGTGGGTTGTGCTCAATATTTAAATTTCAAATCCCGAAACAACCACATAGTCTATTGTAAATATGTAAATAAAGGTTCCATAAGCCTAAACATTTCTCTTTTTGTAAATACTGGGTCTTGGCGATAAAATTAATAAACTTGTTTAGTATGCACTCATGTATATCTGTGGGGTATTCTTTGGGTGGGGAAGAAAAAGTTAAACTAAAGATGGTAAAACACATATTATTTCAATAATGCTAAGAATAATTTATTAAAGACAGTAGTACACATTAGGATTATAGAACTACCCGTGAAAGTATGTTTTTGAACATGTATAGTATGTAGTATGAACTTGATGGGGGTGTTTTTCTGAACTTGTATAGTACAATGTGTAAACCTGATGGGAGTGTGCGTCTGAACATGTGTAGTATAAAGTGTGAACTTGATGGCAGTAGTGTCTGAACATGTATAGTATACAGTGTGAACTTGATGGCAGTAGTGTCTGATCATGTATGGTATGAAGTGTGAACTTGATGGGAATGTGTGTCTGAACATGGATAGTATGAAGTGTGAATTTGATGGAATAGTGTGTTTAACACACAAAATAGTTGCTTGTTAAAGTTTGCAGAAGCCATAATCATCAATTTATATAGGCCAATTTTGTGCAAACAAAAAGACATGTTAGTCAGTTTAAAATTACCGTGGTAGACAATTGACATTACTGTGCGAACATGTGTATATTTCAGCTTGAAGGATGTATCTAGTCATTTTACTTAATGGGACGCAGAAGTGTTTCCAAGGCACCAGGGCCGGGTTATATACTGGCCAAGACCTATTGACGCGTCCTCGTCGAGCGTCCTGGGCAACAGGTCCCTTCGGGGTCCTGGCTGAAGTCAATAGGATCGCCGATTCCTCCGAAGTCGGAGAGTGTCTGCCTGTACGGCGAGGAACCACCAGTCTGCACACCAATAAGCCAGACATGGGACAACGGATACTCACGCAAACCTCAGGTCCTGTATGACATCACACTGATGTTGGACAACAGGATGCCTTCATCCGACATACAGGACTTCGCGTTGGAGCTCAAGCCAACGAACACAAGCAAGCAAGCAAGCAAGCATTTTACTTAATATAGTGTCTAAACTATCTAGTGACGGCTGTAGTCTTCTGTCCTCCTTTTTCCTCTTATTTGGATTGATGACGATTTGAAAACTATCAGAATCTTCATTTCATTTTTGTTTGATTGTTTTCTTATGTGTTGTTTTCTTGTGTGTTCGTGTCTTCCTGTGTGTTATTTGAATATTGAAAGTTTGTGTCAGTTCTGTACTTGTCTGTGGGGAAGTTTCTCGCACGAGAGGCGGGAAATCTTCTTGACTCTGTACACCAATTGCTGCTGCTGGTGTGTATGTGTATATGAGTGTATATGTGTGTGTGTTTGTGTGTGTGCTTGTGTGTGTTTATGAGTGTGTATGTGTGTATGTGTGTATATGGGGGTGTTTGTGTGTGTATGTGTGTATGTGTGTGTGTGTTTATATGTGCGTGGGTGTATGTGTGCGTGTGTGTAAGTGTATGTGTGCTTACGTGTGTGTGCAAAATCATGCATATCCGTTTGCAATTTACTTTCTAACATGGGACGCTTGTTGCAATGTTTAATGTATGATTCATTCAGTAATACCATTAACTTGTTTAAATAAAACTACGTGTGAATGAGAATACTTTGAGTTTGAAAGAATGTCTATTGAAAGATTCCAATATGCATGAGAGCAATTGATTACTCCACAATCATCATCAACAAGTAATGTGCAGGTAATTACATCATGCCATAAATATATTATTATCATATGTGTATATACATGTATATGTTGTATTCGCAAATGTAAAAAACACAACGCACTGTTAAAATACACACTGTTTTGCACGAAATAAAACCACATTAACAGGAACACATTACACGGAAATACTGGCAAGGGACATAACAACATAAAACATGTTTGAAGGGACATTACTTACAGTTACATTCATTTGCTATGTAATTTAAATACTTGTAGCATTTTTCTACATCTTTTACAAACTTTGTATAGACGTAAATAGAAATTTTATACATAGTAAAAGTTTGGTTAATATTTTAAGTTATCTTTTAGGATTTTGTAAAAAATAACGGCTTTATTTTTTCATGCGTGGAGATGATATACACCATGTTTCTATTTTTCCTTGATATTAAATTCTTTATTTTATCCATTTACTGGTACATGTCCGAACTTGTTCACGCAAGTTAAATTAGTTTTTTTTTTTTTTTTTTGGATTGACCTTTAAAATTCCACAATCCCTAAAGACAAAATGCACACAACTATTTGTAGCACTAACTGAAAACAGACATCTGATGTGGTCTCTAACCGAAACTCAGCCACTTACAATCATCACACAATACACTCACGCATATTCATCATCTCATCTAATCATGTTCCTCTTGTACCTTGCGGTGTCGAGGTGAAGTATAAACAGCGGGAGAGTGCCCGATTATGGGTTTCATATATCGATATTCCCATGGACTCTGTTATTCACTGCGTCCATCGTCCGTTTACGTTTTCGGCCTCTTCCTCTGTTTCCATCTGGTCTGTAAATCATTGCTTGTTGGGTATACTGTTAGCTGGTAGCGTACTTGCATGGCCAAACTATTTGATTTACTGCCTTCTAATAAAATCTAGCGCTGCTATAACCCCCACTTTAGCCCTGATTTCTCAATTTCTGATCTTATCTCTTCTTGATACATTAAGTATTCTTCTCATGAATCTCATTTCTGTTGTTGTGATTTTTCTTTTCTATTTTTCTCTCATTGTCCAGGTTTGGCATTGTTAACACAGAGTTGGTAGGAAAATTGTGTTGTGGAGTGCTTTCTTAGTTATTATTGATACATGTTTGTTCTTTAGTATTGGTGGCATTTGTACAATGAGTTTATTTGCTTCATTGCATCTATTTTCGATCTCGTCTTCTGATTTGCCATATGATATTATTATACTTCCAAGATACTTGAAACTCTTGACTTGTTTCAAAGGATGTTTGCTTAGGTGAATTGTTATTGTTTTTTCTTCTTTAGTTATCGTAATTACATCTGTTTTACTTGTGCTAATTTTCATGTTATGTTCCCTACACATTTCGGTTAGACTATTATGTGGTTTTGTAATTCAGCTTCTGATTCTTCTATTAGTGCTTCGTCGTCGGCAAACATGAGCTCTTTAATGGTATAATTTGCAGATGGTTCTTCTTCTGTGTTCTCGTCAAGCGGTGTTCTTGCTGTCTCTGTTTGGCTGGTTTCTTTACATATTTTGTCTATATATGTTGTGGACATATTATCACACATTTTTCAACAGGAAATCTCCCAGATATTCACAGATTAAGCAAATTGCCACGAACATAATATCAAGTTAATATTATAAATATTCAAACACATACTTTCACAGACAGTTATATATCCCTAATGTGTATCACCGACCTTAATCAACCATTATTTGTATTGTTGACATCCTTTATGTTTGACCATCTTTAGTTTCACTTTTCCTTTCCCCCCAAAGAATACCCCACAGATATACAGAAGTGCACACTACACACATTTAATGAATAATATAATCATCAAGAACCAGTATTGAAACAAAGAGACATATATGTGTGTGTGTAAATATATATGTATATGTATACATGTGTTTATATGTGAGAATGTGTGTGTGTGTATGTGAATGTATTTATATGTGGATTTGTTTATCCATCCATCCATCATGTGCCATGCCGGTAAGCGTGGGCGGTCATGTTCTGCCATCTCACTCGATCAACAGAGTCGTGGATCAGTTCCGTGTTTCTGTCTCGACCATGCCACAAGGCCAAGCCATCCAGATACTTGTTTCTAGGTCTTCCCCTTGGTCTGTTCCCCTCGATCTTACCAGTTGTCACCAAGTTCTCCAAATCATTTCCTCTCATAACATGCCCAAAAAATTGTGACTGTCTACGTCTAATGTCTCTGATCAGTTTACGATCTTCATTTGTTTCTTGAAGGACTTGTTCATTGGTCTTTCTGGCTGTCCATGGTATTCTTTGCATTTTCCTCAGAAACCACATTTCTACAGCCATCAGATGTTTTTCAGCCTGGCTGCTCATTGTCCAAGCTTCACATCCATACAAAAGTACAGGTTCTACGTAGCATCTCAACACTCTTTTTCTCGTTTCAATTGACATCTTTTTATTGGTCAGTATGTTTTTCATCTTGCTAAAGGCTACTTTTGCCATGGCGATTCTTGTTCTAATCTCTTCAAGGCATCTCCCATCAGATGTTATTACTGTTCCGAGGTAATTGTACCTATTCACTTGTTGAAGAATATTCCCATTTACTTGTATATTACACTGTGGTATTTCGTTCTTCTTAGTGACGACCATAATCTGTGTCTTTTTACAATTTAATTCTAACCCTAGTTGTTCACTGTGTGTAACAACCGCATCTACTAAATTTTGCAGGTCCTGTTCATTGTCTGCAATCAAGACTGTATCATCTGCATATCTAATGTTATTGATGCATCGTCCCCCAATGTTGATTCCTTCCATATTTTCAATATTTCTGAAAATATTTTCACTGTACAGGGAAAACAGATCTGGAGACATTACACATCCCTGTCTCACACCTCTCTTAATAGGCTGATATTGGCTTACTTCATTATCAACTCTTATGGCAGCTTGTTGTTTCCAATATATGTTTTTTACAAGTCTAAGGTCTTTCCCATCAATTTGTAGATCTTCAAGCATCCTTATCATGTTGACATGTCTCACTTTATCAAAAGCCTTTGTGTAGTCAATGAAGCAAAGGTGTAGATCTTTGTTTACTTCTATAGAACGTTCGATTATGTTTCTCAGTATAAACACAGGATTTGTTTATACGTATATGTATATTTATTTGGATGTATATAAACTCCTTTTCATATGTAAATACATTAATAGGTATATAAATATACAACAAAACCCCAGTATTTAAAACATAGAGATATATAGGCTCATAGACCCCCTTTTCTTTTACATCTTTACAAAGCCCGTCATGAATCAGCCCGTTTTCCTTCTTTGTCACGGGCGGTGGGGTCTAATTGCCACAGTCCGGACAGCAAACATGGAGGCTGTACCGTGTAGGTCTGTTTTCTTTGTCAACCTTTCTTGACTTCTGCCCCAGCCCAGACCGCCCAAAATAAACTCTTTGTACTTGTGATTAAACCCCTTACATGTGTAGTAAACTTCAATATTTTTCCTCTCTCTCTCTCTCTCTCTCTCTCTCTCTCTCTCTCTCTCTCTCTCTCTCTCTCTCTCTCTCTCTCTCTCTCTCTATCTCTCTCTATCTATCTCTCTCTCTCGCTCTATCTCGCTCTCTCTCTCTCGCTCTCTCTCGTTCTCTCTCGCTCTCTCTCTCTTGCTCTCTCTCTCGCTCTCTCTCTCGCTCTCTCTCTCGCTCTTTCTCTCTCGCTCTCTCTCTCGCTCTCTCTCTCTCGCGCTCTCTCTCTCTCGCTCTCTCTCTCGCTCTCTCTCGCTCGCTCTCTCTCTCTCTCTCTCTCTCTCGCTCTCTCTCTCTCTCGCTCTCTCTCGCTCGCGAACGCGCTCAAGCAGACACCATTTTCACAGCTTTCGCTTTTTGCTTTGTACAATGGGATGCTTGCTGCGAGGTTTCATGTGGGAAATTGTGTAGATATATTCTTGTGTACCATTTTTGGAGCCGGTCTCTCTGGCTGTGGGGTTACAACACTTTCTTTCTGTAATCCCGTTTATCACGCAGAGTCTCGCAGCGGAGCGAGAACTGAGGTGGTTCGACCCCCGCTCGTGACTTGCGGATACTGAGCCGGCCGCTCAGAAAGCAATGGCAAACTACTGAGCGTAATCTTGCCAAGAGATCAACAGACAGCTGAAAGATGCTGCTGTTGACAGCTAAGTCCTGTAAAATGATACGCAAAACATATATACCATTTTTGGAAACAAAAGTGATTCAGCAATACTTTTAAATTTGTTTACACGAAACTAAGTGTGAATGAGAATACTGGAGTGTGAAAGAGTTTCTATTTAATATTTTGGTATGCATGGGAGCAAATGATTACTCAACCATCATCGTCAATAGGTAATATGTAGGTAGTTTACACCAAGCCAAGAATATAAGGTTGTCACATGTGCATGAATGTATATGTTGTATTGGCAAATGTAAAATGACACTGTTTTTGTACATAATAAACGATTATTATTTTTATAAAATGAAAAAAACCAAACATATTTATTTAACATTTAAGAAGGGATATGACTTTAAAAGAAAAATTAACATATTGTGAATCCGCATAGTTGGAAACATATTTTCTGACGTTTAAATTTAAGCTATTTGAAAACTGGATTATTCCCTATTTTTCAACTAAGTTTTCAAGGACATACTGTGCGTTTTTATTTGGAATTGATATTCTAAAGCGTACTGTGAGTTTTTATTTGCCATTATTATTACCGAAAACAACAAGTTATCGATATAAATTCAAACATCACAACATTGGCCGTTCCAAGGGATGACTACGAAGTTACGCAACTTCACCAGTCTGGTATTGTAGCTTGCTCAATTACTGGTCCAGGGGTTGCGGTGAAATCGACACCATGTTTTATTGTCAGTGCCTTAACTGGTTCAGGAGGTGTGCCTTCTGGGGGATTTCATCGACCTCTACATGTTGGAGGTTCCCACTAGGTGATACTTTTACCTGTCAACAGAAGGGCAGAAAGCCGTGTTGTTGTTGTTGTTGTTGTTGTTGTTGTTGTTTTGGAGCTCGCTCGCTTTTAACTCAAGCGTAGTAGTGCTGGACTGAATGTTGCGTGTGGATTAGATTGACTGATTAACAGTGTCCCTCACCACAGGCTGGACTGAATGTTGCGTGTGGATTAGATTGACTGATTAACAGTGTCCCTCACCACAGGCTGGACTGAATGTTGCGTGTGGATTAGATTGACTGATTAACAGTGTCCCTCACCACAGGCTGGACTGAATGTTGCGTGTGGATTAGATTGACTGATTAACAGTGTCCCTCACCACAGGCTGGACTGAATGTTGCGTGTGGATTAGATTGACTGATTAACAGTGTCCCTCACCACAGGCGAATCCACTCTGACTTAATTAACGTCCCCAAGTCAAGGGATAGGTCAACATTTTAGTCCAACTGTCCGGTGTAGTGGTTGAACCCCTTAACTCGGCATCAGCACACCGGATGTTTAAGAACACGCATTCTTATCCATTCGGCCATGCTGACCTACGAAAGCCGTCTGTGACAAGTTACACGGTATAATGATCTCTTTACCAAGCCTAGGAATAGACATATCATTACAGCATCTAGAGAAAGGAAGAGGCAGACTGACCATTCACTGATTGCCTGTAGCGATTATTCCTGAAGGAGTTAAAAAAAACTGTTGCACAGTGTTACAGGGGATGACAAGGCTGAGGTCTTCAGGCTGAACAATGGGGGTGGCAAGGGTGGGCACTTTATAACGCAAAAAGGATGTGCCCCATTAGATACGGATCTACATATCTGAGGTTACTGACAAACACACACATCTTAAAATCGTCAACTCTTGTGTGATTCCAGTGCTAACGTATGGATGTGAGAGTTGAAAATCATCGGTAGCCTTAGATAAAAATTTAGATAATGTTGAGAACAAATGTCTTAGAAGACTTCTAAACCTCCACTGGTCAGATTTCAGAACCAATACTCAAATAAGACAAGAGACTAAGCAAGATATTGTGTCAAATTTTACAAGAAAACGCCGTTGGAACTTCATCGGTCATGTACTCAGAATGGACAAGACAAGACTCCCCTACCAAGCACTCATATGGACACCTGTGGGGAAAAGAAAACGGAGAAGACCAAGAGAGACCCTGCGTAGAAGGCTCATTCAACGGCCAAATAAACATCCAACATCTACAACAGGTGGCAGCGAACCGCCAGGCATGGAGAGCCATGACTTCTGCCCTATGGCGCTGCCTTGGGTTCAAGAGGAAAGACTAACTAACTAATTGATTACGATGCCGAGGAGAAAGACCAACTGCCCTAAGTGTGATCAAGATAAAAATAAAGTTAGTTGCATGTCCTTTACAGGACGTAACAGTCAATCCCAGCATTTTGTGTCTCTTCGTGATTCCTGGGCAAGTGTACGTTTAGTAGTTTGCCACTGCTTTCCGAACGTCCCGCTATCATACCATTTCGTACAAAACCAACACAGCTGTGTTTCGAACGACCAACGATAACACCAGCAGCATCAATTAGTGAACAAAGTCAAAAAGATTACCCGCCTCTCATGCGATCAACCGCTCCGCAGACAAGAACAGAAATGACACACATTTTCAATAGTCAAATCAATACACAGGAAGACGGGAGCACAGAATAAAACAACACATAAGAAAACAATAAAACAAATGCAGACTGCCGGTTTTCACATCGTCAGCAATCCAAATAAGAGAAAAAAGGAAGACAGAAAACTACTGCAGTCACTAGACAGTTCTGACACTGTCACCGACGATCTTTCACCAACTGGATCCATCCGGAAAAGAAAGAAAGAACCAAAGACATTGCCGAAGATCACAAGACAAGGGTAAATGAACAAGCAGAACAAGAAAAAGAAAAAAAAAACAAGCACACGACGAATAGGACATATACAGCATACAGACATCTTCTTTGTAGACACCGATACAAGTGACAAGAACGGGGATCAAGAAGATCCAGTTGCATAAACATCTATAAGCCTAAACATGTCCATCATGGAAGACAACTTGCTGTACGAATTTAGTTTGTAATTATGGCTCATTTATTTGTTTTTCTCAAATTACAACGATTAGTGATATAATTATTATTACTTTAAATATTTGTGGTACACGTACACAGTTACAACACATCATCACACTGATTTGCAAACACAAACCAGACTTTACACTACTACAATTAACAAACTGTCAAAAACTGTCATTTACTGCCAATATAGTACCTTGCGGTGTATGGAATGGTGAGGCGGGAGGCGGGAAGGGGGGGGGGGGTCTTTGAACCTTAGGAATTACGGCCGCCTGGCTAGTGCAGTCACCGCGAAATGTACAGGTTAGGATTTTCTTTTTGCTCAAACCTGCATAGTTAACAAACATATTCAAAAACATTCGCACAACAAATCACCACACAAGTAGGTCCTAGACCCCCATACTTTATTTTAGGCATACACAAAATCGGGTCAGGTTCAGCTATACTGCAAGCATAAGACAGATGGGATATTATTAGAACACACACTTTGTGCCAGAAACTAGACGTATAGCCCGCTTTTGAAGAGAGCAAAGTCGTTTCATATTGGATTTAGGACAACCACCCCAGGCTGTGGAACAATAATCGAGAAGTGATTAGATATATGATGTATAGAATATTTTTCGTGTGCTTCCGTCCTGAAAGTGCTGAATTTTAGCAAGTTGGTAACCTTTTTGTGTTATTTTCTTGGTAAGGACATGGACATGAGAGCTCCAATTTAAATATCTGTCAATAAGGTCAAAGAGCTAATGTTTTATGTTCATTTACATTAACTATAGGAAACGTGTCCATGCCGAGTTCGAGCGGTGCTCCAGTTATGGCTAGTGTCTGAAGTGTTTGTCTGGTCGTTATTAGAATGGATTTGGTTTTGTCGATGTTAATTTGCATGTGGTTTTCATTGCTCCATCTAGTAAGATAATCAAGTTCTTTATATAAAGATCTTTCTAATTCACTACGGTCCTCTTGACTAGGATATATGATACATTCGTCTGCAAATGGATCACTCGTAGAACTGAGATATAACGTTTTGTTTAGTTTAGTGATGGATCAACATCACGGCACACCGGTGTAATCCATAAGTGTTCCGTTCTTCTCCTACCTCAAACCTGAGTCTGGAAAAACTCAACTCAGTGCACGAACACCGTAGCATCAGCGAGGATCATGAAATACTTTGGGTAGATTTTTAACACGAAATTTTGCCCGGGCAGCGCCGGTAGGCTACTCTTTTTCGATTTCCAATTGCCAAGGGATATTTTACGTGCGCAACAATACACACGAGCGTCCGATCTCACTACCCAGAGATCAGGGGAAATTTTATTACAACATTTTCCCACGTGAAAAAATCCCGGTCCTCACCGGGGCTTGAACCCGGGACCTCCAGCACTCGAGGCGGATTCCATACCTCTAGACCACGCATTTTGAGATATAAAAAATTGATTAATATTATTTGATTGATTAATAAATTTGATTACTTGAGATATAAAGGAAGGTCTTTGTGACGAAACGACGCTTCAACTGTCTTTTGTCTACGGGATTCCGCACTATTTTGGCGTGTCATCGGGGACTTTCCCGGTTATAAATAGACCGAGGGAATTCGATGGGATTTTCCGTCTAGAAGGTTCTCGAAGCACCTGGATTTGAGTGACCCGGGTTGTCGGGTGCTCTAACAAATTCCCGTGCAGAAAGATTTAGAAATTCTAGTGCGTGGAATGAATGTTGTCCGAGAAGTTGACTTTCCTCATGACGCACTCATTTCTCGTGCGCTTTGGTACGCACGTTGGGGAAATGAGGCAGGAATAGTCATTCACTTTCTGTCTCTCAAGGTGAGCAGACGCATGGCTCTGTTACGCCAAATGCATACCGTCTTCACCCAACCAAGTTGCAGCTGACTGTTATCACATTACGGCATGTTTGCCCATGAACAGTTCTGGTAGCTGACTGGAGTCTGGTTCACGCAATTCAGGTATTTACTTGGTTAATTTATTTAACGTTGTAATTGATCACAAAACGCAATCGTTCTAATCTCATTAAATATGCGGTTGTCTTTGCATCGCTAATGAGAAACCGATCGATAACGTAGTTAAGAAACTAGGGCGATCTACACCTGCGTGTGTCGCGTTTGTTGACAAGCGTGTGTAGTTGCGTTACCTGCTTGAAATGTAGGCCTGCGATATTGGCGTATTGTGTTCAACTAGTATTTACCATGTGTGGCAAATCGTTGTATATACTATGTTGCTGTTCTTTAATAGGACACAGTTACTAGTGTATGATTTGAACCTAACTTATGTCAGTCAGTAGCTGAAGCTGGAAGAACTGTTGGATAGCCAGGTAAGTTGTTAGTTGGAGATTCAGACAGTAATGTGCTTAGCTGCGAAGTAAAGAGAGCACATAGTGCTTAGCCACAGGGAATAATGTAACTATTGTGTGTTAACGTAATAGTGAATTCATTTTGTGAGACTGTGCAATTCTGTGAGAAGGTAAGTTCGTCAATGGTGCTATATATATATATATATGATGTGTCATAATGTATATATATTAGGTTATGTTATATGATACTTCTAGGAGCGATACTAAACGCCGAGTGGTTCGACGCGTGATAACAATGCGTTACCGTCGCGATGTAAACATGAGTTCTTAATTATTGTCTTTACTGTCCTGTTCTTTCATGCTTACATAAGTGCGTGTCAGTGCTGATGTGATAGAAGTATGGAAGGACAAAAGGAGGTTCCATGAGGCACAGGGACATATGGGATATGGGGATTGAGAGCAAGTTATGAAAGTATGGGACTGACAGACCAGGCCAGCCATGAAGTTCGGCCCAAGCCAAGGCTAATCCACTTGGAAGGGCAGAACTGGAGCAGAACCCTTGGAACATGTGGGGAACATGTTTTACCAAGAAGACTTCTTGACTCTAAGGAAGAGTCTAATAAGAAGAGTTTCGCTATAGGGTGTACAGGAAGTCCCACCAGCGAAATGGAGTGTGTAAATACTTTACGTGACCATGTATTATTGCTATATCCCAAGTGATGGTACATTGATCGTTATAATGTTTACTATTGAATGTATAATGTAAGGAACGAGTCCAGGGACTCTTCATCTTAAGGTTTAGTTCTGTTAACTCTAGAACTAAGATAACTGATTACTATAACTAGTGACGTTAGCGACAACTGGTAGATGAATAGGGATAGGTGAGACGTATGATCAGACTCGTCATTCTGGTTACTTACTCTGTTTGACGGGCTGTTCTTTTGAGGCCATCTGACATTGATGGAAACCTATACTTTACTACTCTCAATATAGAGATAATGCTCTAGTTAGTTGAATAACTAATTAGCATGACTGAAGGTTGAGTAGTCAGTAATAGGATGCATGTGGACCAATGTTTGGGCCAGAACAGTCTCACCGATCGCTCTTCCTTTCAGGAGTTGCCTGTTGAGGAACCAGCCTACTACAATTGTTGTTGGCCTGAAACCACTTCGTGTACCATAGCGAAGGGTAGAACCACTTTCTTACCTCGCCTGACTAAACCACACCATGCGAACAGGTGAATCATCCTGATTGAATGTTTATCACCAAGTTGATTCCAGGCCCCTGAAATTGCACATGTGGGACGTGATGGTTTGTTTGTTTTTCTGAGTTTGAAGATGCTCTATTTCAGCAATGAGATGTTCAGCAACCTGAGCAATCACGCTTAAGTATAAGAGACAATAGACTGTATACGGAATGATGTGGCCATGTTTACCCAGTGAGGTGTATCAAGTTGGGGTACTCTCAGCTCTGGGAGCTCATCAAGTCCAAGTTTATTGTGGTTCCGCCTAAACGTCGGAAACTTAACGCAAAGATTAGCAGATAACCTTGTGCGGTTCCTACGGCAGCTCTAGTGGTAGGTCACGATGAGACCTACACCAGCTTACGTATTGTGACTTTTGAAAGTGTTATCAGGTATATAGGACAACTAATTATTGTTCACATGAACATTGTTGCCACAAAATGTGAAATAGGTGCGTAATCCAAATGGTGTAACTATAGATTCTATGAACTGTGAACTGTTGTTCTCCTAGGACTCTAGTGAACTAGCAGCAGAACTATACTATTATCCAACCAGGGGTATGTGATACTAATTAGTGACCATTATATTAGTCATTGGCTACAGACCTTCATTGAAGTCTAAAGTAACTGGGGTCACCTCCAGGAGGAGGGTCTCCCAGCCAGGCTTTCTACAGAGAACTGTGTAGTGACGTTAACAGTGACTCAGTAGGAAGTGATAGAATTGCAGTTCGTCCGGTGATTGTGGTCAAGTGGTTAAATCCTCTTGTTGTCGATCCAAGCTCTGGGGACGCAGTGGTCTCCAAGGTTCTAGTCATCTCACTGGAAGGAAGCCGGGTGAGTGGCGGACCGACTGGACGGGACATCTGCATCCAATCTACTTCTCAGCCTGAGGATGATTTGAGCCATATCTCTGATTCTGTCTCTACTCTATCCTCTACTTGTGTAAATAGATTATTATATCAGGGTGTTCAATTCAGTTCTATATTCTCAAGGGTAGAATAAACTTTATGTGTATGTTGACTTACTCTTTGTACAATTATTGAGTGTGGTCTCGGACGATGCCTCATTGTTCATTGTCCCATGGGAGTAGGTAGATAGTGGGGGTCTATAATCTGGAGGGGCTTGAAGACTTACTTAACTAATCCGAGGTCAACAGTAGAGTAAACAGTGTATCTACCTGTCCTACCCCTGGGGTTAGAATACACGGGAGTGCTAGAGACACCTCGGGTGTGTTTAACTCTCAGTACCCGAGGCGATCTTGTCACAGGCGTTAACATAATTTCCAAAAAGCAGCGGACCTAGTATTGAGGCACACCAATATTAAGCTTTGTGGGTCTTGATAGGCGGTTGTTGAAGGACACGACTTGTTGTCTGTCGGATAAATATTACGTAATCAGGGTCACCATATTGGCGCTAATCTTCACGTGTTTCATTTTATTAAATAAAATATCGTTATCTACCATATCAAAAGCATTTTTAAAGTCTACAAACACCGCTCCACAAATGTTGCCATTGTTGATGTTAAAATGTCAGTATTGGTCATTTTTGTTAGAGCGCTATGACAAGAATATTTAGGTGGCAACCCAGATTGACTGTCAATTATTAGACCGTTTTTAATAAAATGATGTAATATTTTTATTACTTATGTGTTTTTCTAATGGCGTTGATGGTGACGATAGTACGGAAGGTGTGTGGTGATTTTTGTGTGCGAAAGTATTTGGATATATGTTTGTTAATTGTACTAGTATAAAGTCTGGTTTGTGTCTGCGAATAAGTGTGATAATGTGTTGTAATTTAGTACGTATACCAGAAATATTTAAAGTAACAATTATTATATCACTAGTCATAGTAATTTGAATAAAACAAATAAATGAGTTATAATTACTAGGTAAATTCGCACAGCAAATTGTTTTCCGACGATGGACTTGTCAAGGCTAGCAAGCTTCCCAATTACAAATGTTTATGCAGCTGGATCAATTATCAGTTATCAGTTATCAGTTAGGGTATCTTCATTGAAATTTGGACAGGTCCATAGGTGCTCAGACCCCCCCCCCCCCCCCAGCATATGCATCAGCGTCCGGTGGCTAATAGTTCAAGTTCTGTGTTGGTTGACGAGGCACCTCGTTTTTCCGATGTACCTCTTGCGTCTGGCCGTGCCTATTCTTACTCCCAAGTCTTTCATCCTGGACCGCGATATGGATTCACTAACGTCAAAGTCCTCTGTTCTCGGCATATCTTTAAGAGCGTTAATAACATCGGCACGATCCATGGGCTGGCCATCTACAGGGGGTGCAGAGCCAGCCAGTTTATCAGCGCGTTCATTTCCCTCGACTCCCGCATGTCCCGGGACGAAGATGAAGGTGACTTTACGTACAATAGACTTCCGCAGCGACTCAATCCACTGTCTGCTTACGGCTCCAGCTTCGACCTTCTGAATCATGTTCATTGAGTCACTTAGTACACACACGTTGGTATTATGCTGTGATTCCAGCCATATGAAAGCCTGTGTAACTGCCATCACCTCCATCGTCATGCTACTCGTGGTCATAGGGTGGGCACCACTGGATTCTTGAACGGTTCGGCCCGCTGAACGGGCTGTAAATGCCCACGCACTTCTCTGCTGCTTTACAATAGATCCATCTGTATAGATGAGCATTTCGGGGCTATCTGAGTGTTCATAGATGAGCGCGTTGACTTCTGCATTGACAGCGATAGGGTTCTGCTCTCTGCACCGTCTGTCGAGTGTGATAATGCAGGAGAAAGTGCACTTAAAATCTGGAGGCAGCGGCACCCATTCCTTGCCGGGGTTGATACTGGTAAGACTGCAGACCTGTCTGACGACATCTTTCGCCCGACCCATCCATGATTTGCCTCTCTTTATCCTGTCACCCTTTTCTCTGAATATAGCGTCATGCAGAGAGTGCTGCTCATCTGCGCTTATTTTTAAGTATGCACGAGCTCTCCAGATCTTGATCCTGTGTTCCATTGTTGGGAAGTCAAGGAGGTATCTCATTGCTGCACAGTTGGTGTCTCTCGTGCAGCCCAAAATTATGCGCATGGCTTCGTTTTGTACCTTTTCAAGTCTTCCAATCTGTGTAGGGCTGACAGGATCTTCAGCAACTGGATCTTCTTGATCCTCCTTCTTGTCACTTGTGTCGGTGTCTACGAATAGGGTGTCTGGTATACTGTATATGTCTTATTTGTCCTGTACTTGTTTTACTTCGTCTTGTTTATTTACCCTTGTCTTGTAATCGTCGGTAAGGTCTTTGATTCTTTCTTTTTTTGTTTTGTTTTGGTATGGTTTTAGTTGGTGAAAGATCATCTGTGATAGTGTCTTAACCAGTGGCTCTCAACCATTTTTGGCCCATGCACCCCTTCACCATATGTTGAGAATATCACAGCCCCCTTTTTTCGTATTTCCTCACTATAAATTGCCCCATTCCCCGCCCCTACACAGTATACGTAAAAATGGAAGCTAAGTTTAATAACACATACTACAGTAGAACTAGCCTTGACGTCTTCATAAAAAGTGTTTTACGGGTCTATTTATGTTATAAAATGAATTTCAGAAGGGCGAGAAGGACAGAACCGTAAAGTATATAGGGAAAAACGATATCAAGTAAATGTTTCTTGTATTAACGCGATCTTGAAATAATCTTAGGGGAATTCACCACCGGTTGAGAACTACAGGTGTAAACTGTCTAGTGACTGCAGTAGTCTTCTGTCTGCCCTTTTTCTCTTCTTTGGATTGCTGACAATGTAAAAACCGTCAGTCTCCAATTTTTTTTGGATTGATTTCTTATGTGTTGTTTTCGTGTGTGCCCGACTTCTAGTGTGTTGATTTGACTATTGACAGTTTGTGTCAGTTCTGTTCGTTTCTATGGAGGAGTTTCTCGAACTAGAGGCGGGGAATCTTCTTGACTTTGTACACCAATTGTTGCTGTTGGTGTCATCGTGGTCGTCTGCTAGGACATGTATGTGCCCAGTGGTTATCTTGACCACACGTAGGGCGATTGGCCTTTATCCACGGCATCTTAGTCAATACTGTACGATTATTGTTTGTAACCTCAGGTGTGTAGATCCGTATGTAATGGGGCACTTCCTGTTTTTTGGGTTGCAGAGTGCACGCCATTTAACAACTCCATTGTTTAGCCTGAAGACCTCAGCCTTGTCATCCCCTGTAACACTGTGCAACAGTATTTTTAACTCCTTCAGGAGTAATCGTGACAGACAATCAGTGAATGGTCAGCCTGTCTCTTTCTTTCTTTAAATGCTCTAGTCATATGTATATCCCTAGGTTTGGTAAAGAGAACTTTTTTTCCGTGTAACTTGTCATACACGCCTTTCTGCCCTTCTGTTGACAGGTGAAAGTACCACCTAATGGAGACCTTGAACCTGAACAGGTCGATGAAATTCCGCAGAAAGCACACTTCCTGGACCAGTTAAGGCAATAAGAATAAAAGCTGGCGTCGATTACGCCTCAGCCCCAGGACCTGTAATAGAGGAAATTACAGTAGCAGGCTGGTGAAGTTGCGTAACTTCGTAGTTGTCTCCTGGAAAGGGAAATTTAGTGATATTTGAATTCATAGCGATAACTTGTTGTTTTCGGTAATAATAATTGAAAAGAAAGACTCACAGTATCTTTTAGAATATCAATTCTCAGGCCCGCATGGCCGAATGGGTAAGAACGCGTGTTCTTAAACATCCCTGTGCTGATGCCGAGGTAAGCGGTTCAGCCCCTACACCGGACAGCTGGACTAAAATGTGACCTGTCTTCCTTGACTTGGGGACGTAAATTACAAGTACCTCTAAAGTCGGAATCTGATGGCGAGGGACACTGCTAATATGGAAAGCTAATTCACACGCAAAATTCAGTTCATCTCTTCTATAAATTCGACAGATTGGAAAGAGAAATTGAAATCAGATGTAAAAAAGCTAGTGCACTTACATATCAACTATCACCCCTACTGAAACATGCAAATATACCCATGTCCGCAAAAACGACAGATAATAAACTGCATATTTACAGCAACCATTTGTTACCAATCTCAAACCTGGACTTTATCCAAATTACACCTTCGCAAAATCAACATCCGCGAAATAAGTCTTACATTCGGCCCTTCCAATCACTCGTCTTTCGTTCATCAAGAGCATTATACATTTACATAGGAAGAAAAATAAACATTGTGAAATGAATGTTGTAAACATAAACAAGGCTAAACATGGAGAAAAATGTGTACATAAAAAGTATGTGACGTAAAAGTAGTGATGCCAGCGCGTCCCACACACACACACACCACACACTCTCTCTCTCTCTCTCTCTCTCTCTCTCATTCACTCTCACTCTCATTCACTCACACACACACACTCTCACTCATTCACTCTCTCGCTCACTCATTCACTCTCCCGCTCACTCATTCACTCTCCCGCTCACTCATTCACTCTCCCGCTCACTCATTCACTCTCACGCTCACTCATTCACTCTCCCGCTCACTCATTCACTCTCCCGTTCAATCATTCACTCTCCCGCTCACTCATTCACTCTCACTCATTCACTCTCACGCTAACTCATTCACTCTCACGCTCACTCATTCACTGTCCCGCTCACTCATTCACTCTGCCGCTCACTCATTCACTCTTTCGCTCACTCATTTACTCACACGCGCACTCATTCACTCTCACGCTCAATCATTCACTCTCCCGCTCACTGATTCACTCTCACGCTCACTCATTCACTCTCACGCTCACTCATTCCTTCTCACGCTCACTCATTCATTCTCACTCATTCAATCTCTCTCAATCACTCTCACGCTCACTCATTCACTCTCACGCTCACTCATTCACTCTCACGCTCACTCATTCACTCTCCCGCTCAATCATTCACTCTCCCGCTCACTCATTCACTCTCACTAATTCACTCTCCCGCTCACTCATTCACTCTTCCGCTCACTCATTCATTCTCCCGCTCACTCATTCACTCTCCCGCTCACTCA
The DNA here is from genome assembly GCA_963921405.1 of Cepaea hortensis. Taxonomy (NCBI): domain Eukaryota; kingdom Metazoa; phylum Mollusca; class Gastropoda; order Stylommatophora; family Helicidae; genus Cepaea; species Cepaea hortensis. The sequence goes on from OY992895.1 coordinate 17,377,033, forward strand.
TTCACTCTCACTTATTCACTCTCACTCATTCACTCTCACTCATTCACTCCCACACACAGACACTCTCACTCATTCACTCTCCAGCTCCCTCATTCGCTCTCACGCTCACTCATTCACTCTCCCGCTCACTCATTCACCCTCACGCTCACTCATTCACTCTCACTCATTCACTCTCCCGCTCACTCATTCACGCTCACTCATTCACTCTCCCGCTCACTCATTCACTCTCACGCTCAATCATTCACTCTCCCGCTCACTCATTCACTCTCACGCTCACTCATTCACTCTCACGCTCACTCATTCACTCACGCGCTAACTCATTCTGTCTCTCATTCACACTCACTCACTCTCTCACTCAAACTACAGTAATGAACATAAGTTTAGATTATACATGATAAAATCAAATGGTATTTAACTTATAATATGACAGATGAGAATACACAAACATATGGATTCGCGTGTTACATAACATGCGTGTTACATGACATGCATCTGCTCAGCTCTCTCTCTCTCTCTCTCTCTCTCTCTCTCTCTCTCTCTCTCTCTCTGTGTATTCTTTCATATACACACACTCACACGCATGCGCACGCTCACACACACACACACACACTCTCTCTCTTTCTCTCTCATTCTCTCTCACTCTCACTAATTCACTCTCCCGCTCACTCATTCACTCTCACTCATTCACTCTCACGCTCACTCATTCGCTCTCACGCTCACTCATTCACTCTCCCGCTCACTCATTCACTCTCATGCTCACTCATTCACTCTCACGCTCACTCATTTACTCTCACGCTCACTCATTCACTCTCCCGCTCACTCATTCATTCTCCCGCTCACTCATTTACTCTCCCGCTCACTCATTCACTCTCCCGCTCACTCATTCAGTCTCACGCTCACTCATTCTGTCTCTCCCGCTCACTCATTCACTCTCCCGCTCACTCATTCACTCTCCCGCTCATTCATTCACTCTCCCGCTCACTCATTCACTCTCCCGTTCAATCATTCACTCTCACTCATTCACTCTCACGCTCACTCATTCACTCCCATGATCACTCATTCACTGTCCCGCTCAATCATTCACTCTGCCGCTCACTCATTCACTCTCACACTCACTCATTTATTCTCACGCTCACTCATTCACTCTCACGCTCAATCATTCACTCTCCCGCTCACTGATTCACTCTTACGCTCACACATTCACTCTCATGCTCACTCATTCCTTCTCATGCTCACTCATTCACTCTCATGCTCACTCATTCACTCTCACGCTCACTCATTCACTCTCACGCTCACTCATTCACTCTCACGCTCACTCATTCACTCTCACTCATTCACTCTCACGCTCACTCATTCACTCTCACTCATTCCCTCTCCCGCTCAATCATTTACTCTCCCGCTCACTCTCACGCTCACTCATTCACTCTCCCGCTCACTCATTCACTCTCCCGCTCACTCATTCACTCTCCCGCTCACTCATTCACTCTCACTCATTCACTCACACACACAGACACTCTCGATCATTCACTCTCCCGCTCACTCCTTCGCTCTCACGCTAACTCATTCACTCTCCAGCTCACTCATTCACTCTCACGCTCACTCATTCACTCTCCCGCTCACTCATTCACTCTCACTCATTCACTCTCCCACTCACTCATTCACTCTCACGCTCAATCATTCACTCTCCCGCTCACTCATGCACTCTCACGCTCACTCATTTACTCTCATTTATTCACTCATTCACTCTCACTCATTCACTCTCACGCTCACTCATTCACTCTCACGCTCACTCATTCTGTCTCTCATTCACACTCACTCACTCTCTCACTCAAACTACAGTAATGAACATAAGTTTAGATTATACATGATAAAATCAAATGGTATTTAACTTATAATATGACAGATGAGAATACACAACCATATGGATTCGCGTGTTACATAACATGCGTGTTACATGACATGCATCTGCTCAGCTCTCTCTCTCTCTCTCTCTCTCTCTCTCTCTCTCTCTCTCTCTCTGTATTCTTTCATTTACACACACTCACACGCATGCGCGCGCTCACACACACACACACACTAACACATCAACTCTCCCACTCTCTAACACACAATCCTACACACACACACACACTCACTCTCTCAATCACACTCTCTCACACATACACGTACACATGAACGCATGCACGCACGCACACACTCCCTCACTCACTCTCACACATACACGTACGAATGCATGCACTGACACATTCCCCCACCATTTCTCGCTCAATCACTCTCTCCACACACACGCATGCACACACGCATTCACTCTCTCCCTCTCTCTGACACCCACTCTCTCTCTCTCTCTCTCTCTCTCTCTCTCTCTCTCTCTCTCTCTCTCTCGCTCCCACACGCACACACATATATAGTGAACAATTATAATGAACAATTATACTGAACAATTATACCAGTAAATGAATTATGGTGGCATATAGTCGGTATGGATTAAGTATTGAAAGAGTTGTCGGTTAAATGTGTAGGGACTCATTGGAGTTTTCAGATCTGGAGGCAGATGATTCCATAAGTGAGCACCAGAATAGGCAAAACATGTTTTGTATAGGTCCAATCTAGGCTTTGAGACATGTAACAAATTTAGGCGCTTGCTGTTCATTGCATTAGATTGAATCAGCGGCAGAAGATACTCTGGGGTATTTTGAGATATAATTGTATTCACTAATTTGGCTTTGTTGAAAAGGAAGCGCTTTTGTAGTGGTAGAAATCTTAGATGACTGTACAAATTATTACTTTCAACGTGCTTTATGCCAGAAACCAGACGAATAGCGCGGTTTTGTATAGAACATAGTCGTTTTAAATTAGATTTAGGGCAACCATCCCAAACTGTGGAACAGTAATCGAGATGTGATTGGATATAGCATGCATAGAATATTTTTCGTGTGCTTTCGTCCAGGAAGTGCTGAATTTTAGCAAGTTGGTAAACTTTTTGTGCTATTTTCTTGGTAAGAGCGTGAACATGAGAGCTCCAGTTCAAATGGCTGTCTATTAAAAGCCCTAGTGTTATATGTTCAGTCACATTAACTATAGGTAACGTGCCCATGCGGAGTTCGAGCGGTGATCCAGTTATGGCTAGTGTCTGTAGTTTTTGTCTGGTCGTTATTAGCATGGATTTGGTTTTGCCGATGTTAATTTGCATGCGGTTTTCATTGCTCCATCTAGTAAGATTATCAAGTTCCTTTTGTAAAGAATTCTCTAATTCACTACGGTTTTCTTGACTAGTATATATAGTACAGTCGTCAGAAAATAGATCACAAGTTGTATTGATATATAAAGGAAGATCATTAATATAAACTGCAAAAAGCAGCGGACCTAGTATTGAGCCCTGAGGCACACCAATATTAAGCTGTGTGGGTCTTGATAGACAGTTGTTGAAGGACACGACTTGTTGCCTGTCGGATAGAAATGACGTAATTATGTTCACCATGTTGGTGCTTGTCTTCATTTGCTTTAGTTTTCTAATTAAAATATCGTGATCTACCATATCAAAAGCTTTTTTAAAGTCTACAAACACCGCTCCACAAATTCTACCGTTGTTGATGTTTAAGTGCCAGTTATCGGTCATTTTTGTTAGAGCACTATGGCAAGAATATTTAGGTCGAAACCCAGATTGACTGTTAATTATTAGATCGTTGTTAATTAAATGGTGTAACGTTATTTTATGAATGTGTTTTTCTAGTGGTTTTGATAGCGACGATAATAAGGAATTAGGTCTATAATTACCCAAAACGCTATTATCGATTGAGCCATTTTTAATTAGCGGAAACACTTTAGCAATTTTAAAAGCAGATGGAAAGTAGTTTTTGGCCAGGCACTGGTTATATATGAACGTTAAGGACTCACTAATGACTGGTGCAGCACAACGAAGAATTCTATTACTGATACCATCTAGGCCGTGTGAGTTTGTTGATTTGAGGTTCAAGAGATATTTATAAACGTCTGCAACAGACATTAAAGGAATCTCATCGGGAATATTTCTGGTGCACTTCTCCTCACAGAATGATGCCAGTGAACTTAAATTACACGATGAGTCTGGTATTGAAGACTTTAGATTCTCTATTTCTGATTGAAAGAACCAACTGAATTCATCGCATGTTATAGAATTTGGTATTGCTCAAAACCTTGTGCCACATTTATTGAAAGACAGAAGATCAAGTGGTTTGGCCATGTCGTTAGAATGCAACATCATCAACTACCATCACTGGCCTTACATCAAAGATCATCTGCGACGAGACCACGAGGACGTCCAAGAAGAAAATGGATAGATGATATCAAAGACATTGTACAACCACACGGAATGACACTATCCAGTGCCGCCCAACGGGCGCTGGAACGCAAATGCCCCCCCCCCTTCCCTCGTCGCTTGACTGCAGAAGTGGAAGATGATGATGATGATGAGTACAATAAATATTGTGTATGGGCTACGCTTGAGTTCAAAGCGAGTGAACGAGCGCAAAAAAAAAAAAAAAATCAATTCTAAAGAAAAACGCACAATGTGTCCTTGAAAGTGTAGCTGAAAAATAGTGACTAATCCGGTTTTTAAATAGCGTAAATTGACACGTCAGAAAATATGCTTCCAACAATGCGAATTCACAATGTTGCCAAAGAGTTTGTTAACTCTGTATCGAGAGTATATGAACCGTAGTTGTGACAGTTAGTCAGTTGCATATCCTTTACAGGACATCGCTGTCAACAACAGCATATTTTTATGTTTGCTGTTGTGATCTCTTGGCAAGTTTACGTTCAGTATTTTGCCATTGCTTTCTAAACGACCGGCACCAATACCATTTTCGTAAAAGGCACGCAAGGCTGTCTGCTGCCAAATCGCGAGCAGCTTATGTCGATCGCGGGTTTAAGGGATTACGAACTGCGGTCCTTGAACATTAGGTTAGTTAATTAATGCGAGGGTTTTATTTCCCATCCCTTTTAGTGGGTTGGTAAAGCATTACTGCAAGTTTTAAAGAATATAGATAGTAGAAGTTTCCATTATTAGCTAGGAAGTGATATGATTGCTCTAGTGTGGGTCTCCAGTATATAGAAATAGAGTTCCCTATCTTTCTATATAAAAGTCTGTCTGGTATAACAGAGCTATTTGGGATTGTGCTTCATAGCTTCAGTGCGTCAGCCCATCTGGCACCTGATATTGAATGTAGCAAGTCAGCGAATTATGCAGAGTCTGGTTTTATTTTGAAGCTTATGGGATTATGAAGCTCGTGTCCTATATTCCCCTTCGATCAATCCCATTGTCAGCTCATTCCTTAATGGTTATGCTCTATGATGGTCTAAGGTCCAGCTACGGTGTAGTTTATTATAATGAGTCACAGGCATGCTAACGCACAGCCGGTCGTGACGTCATCTGCGCTTGTTTACTTCAGACCAGCTGTTAGAACGTTGTTGTGTGAAGAGCCTCAGAGACCACCTTGTTCATAACCACAATGGAGTCGACGAAGTATGGGTCACTGCATTGAAACCTTGCTACTCTAACAACTCCATTTGAATTAAAATTGAAAGCCAATTAATAAACTCTGTGGGTTGCATTCATCCAGCAGGAATCAATACTATTGTTGATGCCACGGTATAACTAAGCCATTTTCCTTATTTATATTTTATTCATATCGGACTGTTTGCACACCATTTTGCAACACAAACTTTTGTAGCCCATGTCAAGGTCCTGTAGGGGACATAAGAAAGGACAGATGTTAGAGATAGAGACATGGGGTGAGTAAGGGGGAATAGAATAGTCTAGATGCTGAAAGACCGGACGATACCCGTGAAGGACAGGTCAACATGAATTGAACTACGCAGTACGCCGTCTCAACCAAGCGTATGCGAGACATCTGACTCCTCACTGGTTGCACGAGGGGCAAACACCTCGTGACCACTGAGCAGTCGAGGAGAAGCCAGACGGGCTTTGGACACGACTGAGAGAGGATGCATGTCTGAGAGTGTGACAGGATAGATTACACTTAGCGCTTCAGGCCATTGAATAGCTGAGCCGTTTGACTTGTGCTTGTGTGTGTTGCTGTGATACGAGAGCGTGTATCATAACGTAGTATATTGCATATTATTATTTAGTCTTGTTTCTGGTACGAGAACAAAGTTGTATTAACGGATGAGACATTATTGTATATTTATATCGTAGAGTAATAAATTATATCTTATTGACTCATGTGTTTATGTCTCATCTATGCTCGTACTATCTACCTGTCTTGAACCCTTTCTTTCTAATACCCTGAGATGCTGACAGCCCAAGAACACCTTTCTAAACCGTTTCAAACCACCATTTTCGTGTCTCTCATGTCAACAAGAAGCTGTGTTTAATTTAATTTTTATTTTGTGTTTTATTTAGCTTTTTATCTGTTTGTGTTGTCCATTTCTTGACAAAGGTCGTAGAACCGAAACGTCTATCGTGCCTTATTGTCCTATAATACTTATTGTTTTATTTTAATACTTAAGTATTATATTATTATTATTGATTGTTTGTGTTTTATGCTAAGTCACACTTTGTTTACATCTGTGTAAGATGGAGGTCTCTGTACACCGTGTCTGTGTCTAGTATGTCTCGTCTTGTCGCAGGAGCTAAATATAGCTCATTGTTTGCAATTCATATTAATACAATATCGGCTCGTCAGGGATTTCCCTGAATTTGTAAATTCATTTAGTTCCCGTGCATTTTCTGGACCTAATTGTTGGTTAATAATAATGTTCACCGTATGGGAACCCCTATTTGTCACAAGCACATAGTAGTTAGGACCAATATTGCTTACTATTCTGCTTCAAGCTTAATTTACGAAAAGTGGAGAGAGACTGCTAGGCAATTTTGTCACAGTGACCTTGTGTAATGTCTTTAGTTCTTTGTCCCTGTGTCCCTGTGTGTCCCTGTCTTCTTGTGTGTCTATTTGATTATTAAACCGGGATTTTGTTTCACGTGGACTTCTAGTAATAAAATTTCCCCTGGTCTCTGGGTAGTGAGATTGGACGCCCGTGTGTATTGTTGCGCACGTAAAAACTCCCTTGGCAGATGGAAGTCGAAAAAGAGTAGCCTAACGGCGCTGTCCGGGCAAAATTTCGAGTTAAAAATCTACCCAAGTATTTTCAAGATCCTCGCTGGTGCTGCGGAGTTCGTGCACTGAGCTCAGTTTCTCCAGACTCGGATTTGAATTAGGAGGAGAACGGAGCACATATGGTTTGCACCCGTGTGCCGTGATGTTGATCTATCGACTAAACTAAACTATTAAACGTGTGAATCAGTTCTGTTCTTTTCTGTGGAGGAGTTTCTCGCATGACAGACGGGAAATCTTCTTTACTGTGTACACCAATTGCTTCTGTTGGTGTTATCGGTGGTCGTCTGCTACGAAATGTATTTGCCCAGTGGTTATCTTGACCACACGTAGGGCAATTTGCCTTTCTCCCGGCATCGTAATCAATACGCTGTGATTATTGTTAATAACCCCAGGTGTTTAGATCCGTATGTAATGTAATGGGGCACTTCCATTTTTGGTTGCAGAGTGCACCCCACTTTCCAGCCCCATTGTTCAGCCTGAAGACCCCAGCCTTATCCTCCCCTGTAAAACTGTGCACCAGTTTTCTATCTCCTTCAGGGGTAATCATGACAGGCAATTAGTGTACGGTCAGCCTGTCTCTTTCTTTCTCTAGATTATCTAGTGATATGTCTACCCCTAGGCTTGGTACAGTGTACTTTGTTTCGTGTAACTTGTCATACATGGGTTTCTGCCCTTCTGTTGACAGGTGAAAGTACCACCTAGTAGGAACCTCGAACCTGTGCAGGTCGACGATTTCCCCAGAAGACACACCTCCTGGACCAGTTAAGGCACTAACAATACAAGCTGGTGTGGATCTCGCCGCAGCCACAGGATCATTAATAGAGTAAACAACAGTACCAGGCTGGTGCAGGTGGTTAACGGCAAATGTAGCGATTTTTGGATTCATATTAATAATTATTTCGGTAATAATAATTCCAAAGAAAAACTCACAATATCTTTTAGAATATCAATTCCAAATAAAAACGCACAGTATGCCCTTGAAAACTTAGTTAAAAAATAGTGACTAATCCGGTATTTAAATAGTAATAGCGTAAATTGACACGTCAGAACATTCCACCAAAAGAAAAGAATGACCAAATCAGTCAGAAGGCCACCAAACCCTACTCAAGACGACTACCACGTTATGGACAGACCAGAACAAGTCATTATTCTGCGCCTCAGAATAGGGCACAATGGATTAACCAACCACATGTATACAAAATTCAAGATTGGTGAAACAGCCATGTGCGAATGTGGTTTGACGTCGCAGACAGCAGAGCACATACTCTAGGATTGCCCAAACTACAACATATCCAGGCGAACCTTCTGGCCTAGAGAGACAGTGGAAGATAAACTCTATGGACCTCTGAGTGAACTTAAAAAGATTCATACAAGAGACAACATTGCAGTTATAAACATATTTCAAGCGAACGAAAGAAAAGACACCTCAGAAAATATGCTTCCAACAATGCGAACTCACAATTTCGCCAAAGTGTTTGTCAACTCTGTATCGAGAATATATGAACCGTGGTTGTGACAGTTAGTCAGTTGCATATCCTTTACAGGACGTCGCAGTCAACACCAGCATATTTTTAGTTTTGCTGTTGTGATCTCTTGGCAAATTTACGTTCAGTAGTTTGCCATTGATTTTTGAACGACCGGCACCCAAACCATTTTCGTAAAACAGAAAAACAAGGCGGTCTGCTGCCAAATCGCCCTCTGCTGTATGCCGAACACGGGTTAGCGGGATTGCGAACTGCGTCCTTGAAACCTTCGCCATGGAGCCGGCTGGTTGTGACAGTGCACATGAGATTTGCGCTCTAATTTGAAGGTGTTTGTTGTCCAAAAACCGGTTCTCCTTTATCAGGAGAAGTATTTACTCACACAGAGTATTATTTGGTGATGGTTGTGGCCTTTTAAAGACCAGTCAAAAAAAAATGAATTTTACTTTCCCTGAGTTCAAATGTATTTAAAGAATAAAACATTAAATATAATATCAAGTAGAAATACAAAGATGACTTCTAACATTTCCCCACTTGTAAAATAGAGCCAAAATTTTTACACAATCTTTGAAGGTTGTTAAAAAATTTTATTAAATCTTTTATTATGCATTTAAGTTTCGTTAAATAATATAAATACTTTACAAAATATAAGAAATGTTCTATAATTATTTAAATAAAATAGCATATTTATGCTACTTTGAGTAATGTCCCTTTGATATTTTTTGTTCCCCCTTCGCTAGATTTTGAATTCAGGTCATGTCCATATAAGAGTGTTGATTGGATACATAAAGCCTGTTCTTTTGTATGGATGTGAAACTTGGACAATGTGCAGTCAAGCTGAAAAACATTTGATGGCTACAAAAATGTGGTTTCTGAGGACAATGCAAAGAGTACCATGAACAGATAGAAAAACCAATGATCAAGTACTACAAGAGACAAATGAAAATCGTAAATTGATTAGAGAAATTAGAAGTATACATGTTATGAGAAGAAATGGATTGGACAACTTAGTGACAACTGGCAAGATCGAGGGGAACAGACCAAGGGGAAGACCGAGAGGAAAATACCTGGATGGCTTGGCCACATGGCATGGACGAGACAGGAACACTGAGCTGATCCACGACTCTGGTGATCGAGTGAAATGGCTGGTAATGACCGCCCACGCTTTCCGGCATGGCACATGATTGATTGATTGATTGATTGTAGTCCATACACACTATTTCTAGTAGTGCATGTGGGCTTGCTTTCCCTAATACCAGTGTCTGTCGCCATCAAGCGAACCCACTCTGACTTCAGAGGACCTTGTAATTTACATTCCCAAATCAAGGACGAGAGGTCAACATTTTAGTCCGACTGTCCGGTGTAGGGGTTGAAGCCATTACCTCGGCATCAGCACACCGGATGTTTAAGAACATGCGTTCTTTTCCATTCAGCCATGCTGACCCTCATGTCCCTTGAAATAAGTGTTATGTTGTTATGTGTTCCTTGTAAAGTGGTTTTATTTACAAAACAGTATATTTTATTTACCTACAAAACAGTGTGTATTTTCCCAGTGCGTTGTGTGTGTGTTTTTTTTTTACAATTTGCGAATGCAACATATACATTCATATACACGTATGATAATATTATATTCTCGGCGTGGTGTAATTACCTGCACATTACTTATTGATGTTGTGCCCTATATGGTTGATTCTTAGTGCTTGTATTTTTGTGTATAAATAAGTCTTGAAGTGCCAGTTCTCCTTGTTTCGTATCCTGTATTAGTGTTTTGTGTTGTATACTGTGAATTATGTTGCTGAAGGTGAAATGTCTGATGTGTTTGCTTATGTCTGTGATTGTTTGTTTTGGGGATATAACACTGTACCTAAATATATTATCTTAGGAATGATGGAACTGCTTACAACTGCACTTCTCCCAAAAATTGTTGATATCTTGTATTTGTATCTATGTAGAATGTCTGTAATTTGTTTTGTCAGTGAATGCCATGTTTCTGTGTGCGTTTCTGGCATCGCATGGAAATGTGATCCAATATATTTTTATGTTGTCTGTTGTGGCATAACGCAACCAACATTATTCATTTACCAACAAGTGCCGCAAAAAGAGGAAACAACATTAAAAGAAATTGACTTCACAACCACAAATGGAGACTAGGACTTAAAACTTAACATCGAAACTGGAACTGAACAAGTGACAAATGACGTGGATTCTTAGAAAGATTGCATCAGACAAAGCTCGGAACCCCATTGGTTGGGAGAGACATGTGACACCGCTTTCGCGCCAACGCCGGTATAAATTATGATAAGCAGCCCACTCTTGCAAAAACATGCCTGGCGAAAAGACGTCAGAAATTGTGTGACCAAAAATTCAATGGGCAAGGCAGAAGTCTGGATCCGAGGTACGTTTGTTAGTCCCGTGATTAAACTAAGAACCCGATGTATCAAGTATCAAGTAATGTAAACCCGTGTTTGTGATGTCAATTGAAATGTATTATTATTAATTAAAACCTCTGAAATGTAAAAATGCTCGACTGTAGATTCTAACGACGAAAAGCCATTCCCGGGCAAAATGACTCTCTAATATTCTCTTAGATAGAACTGCCATCTCTGATATTCTTAAAGATAATTATTAACTTTAAGAAGTGCATTCCACTACTACATTCTATTCTAAACAACTGTGAGAAGTGATGATTCTAAAGCAATCTTGTGCATTTCACCAGAAACATTGTAAAAGATGCTATCACTATCTACAGCTGAAATGACAGTTCGTGTACTAGAATAAGTGCCTTGTTCTAAAACAGACTTATCTATGCCTATTTACAATTTAGAAAGCTGAAAGAGAAATCAATCTTTCCTTTCTCCTTCATCTATTGAATTAATAGGGTTTGGCGGAATAAATATTTATATTTATGTCAAATTTAATTAGATAAGGGCACACATGAATTGCAACACATGAGAAAGTTGTGCTTCGCGGAACACCATCACGCGCAGTGAACTTAACTCATTACTCAACATAACTTAAAACACAACACCACTCCACACCACTCATCACCACACAACCCAACACTCAACATCACAACAACAACAACAGGTAATGGAAGAGAGTTATTAGACACAAGAAGAAGAAGTAGTTAATTGGGAAAATTATTTATACACATTGTAAACACCATTTAGTGGAAGAAATGTTCTAAATTTATGTCATTTATTTACATGCATCTTGACATATTCTCACTCTTGTCAATGTCTTACTGTACACGTTCACTGACCCCGGTCAAATGAGAACTTACATACAGCAGGAACAAGTTGATACAAGGCGTACACCGTGTGATAAACTCTGACCACCCCAACTTAACCCAACACTAGCTTAGAGAGAAAAGGAGGGGAGGGGAACTAGTTCCTACTTCAGGAATTTAGATTTCTTCCGACCTACTTCTTATTATTGTATTGGTAGGAATGTATATATTTATGCGAATATTCATCAGTGATCTTGGTGGCTACATACCAACAACCACCCAACACATCAGCAAATTAATCACCTAAATCAGACCTGAAAGAGGGAAGCCGAGAGAAAGAGATGAACCACAGATGAGATGGAGGATGGCTTGGCTATGAGCAGAGCATGGGGAGGCCTTCAGAGGAGCTATACGGGCAGACCTGAAGTGGATCCATCAGTCAATGGACCCTGGCTTACCTAATCCTCCAGTCATCAGGTTACTTTTCTCATTGGTAGACCACACCCAATTACAGGAACACTGATATGTTTATGGTTGAGACAACACTATCATACTTAATATGTACAACATCAAAATGTTTACTGTTTTCACACTTGTTGACATCTCATATATTGATGCTTGTTATTGATTGTCTGGGACAATGGTCCAATGTGCAACTGTTCTATTACTTTGTGTAAATCACAATAGAGATGTATGTACTGACCAGAAGGCTCAGGCCAGTCAATAAATGATTAACATGAATTGACCTTCTGTTAATTTGTCAGTTCCAACCTATCTGTGTCCACAACTTCTTTGTACATCATGTTGTCAGAATCTGATGTGATTGTTTATGTGTTTGATTGTTTAAAGATAAATTAACTCATAATGACTTACTGAATGGGGAAATAAAAAGACTCTAGATCTATCAACTGCTCAACATCCATGTTTTCTTCATCTAAATCAGGCTGAGAAACTTCTCCAGACTTTCCTCAGATTTGATAAACAATAAGGGGGCTTCAGAGCTATCAGAATCATTGGAGAAGGGGCAGATTCCCAGTTAGTAATTACCATTCTTACCAGGGCCATAATCTATATCTCCTAGACAATACTTAATAGAACGAGGCCTGCAGATAACTCAAGGTTCATATTCTGGGGTTATTGAAGATAGAAGAGGATGGGGCTCTACTTCTTTTGTTAGAGATGGGGCATGCACTTCAGTGATCTCCCACTCCCTTCAAAAATATATGACACTGGTGTAAGATTGTTTACTCTGGTATAAGTTCTTAAGTGTGAAATTGTGTTCTCTGGTGTATGTTCTCCAATGTGAGATCGTCTTATCTGGAGTAACATGCATTTGTCATAAAAGTATTTTCTTTGTTGATAGATTGTATTCTCTGGTGTAATATTATTGTTTAGTTTAGTTTAGTTTAGTTTAGTTTAGTTTAGTTTAGTTTAGTTTAGTCGACGGATCAACATCACGGCACACGAATGTAATCCATAAGTGCACCGTTATACTCCTAACTCAAGCCCGAATCCCATGAAACTCAACTCAGTGCACGAACCCCGTAGCACCGGCGAGGATCCTGGTATACTTTGGGTAGATTTCTAATTCGAAATTTTGCCCGGGAAGCGCTGTTAGGCTGGTCTATTTCGATTGCCAACTGCCAAGGGATTTTTTGTACGAGCGCAACAATACACACGGGCGTCCGATCTCATTACCCAGAGACCAGGGGAATTTTATTTTTCCCACTAGAGCTCTACGTGAAAACAAAAATAAATCCCTGACCTGACCGGAGCTTGAACACGGGGCCTCCAGCACTCAGGCGGACACCATTTGTTTTCTCTGGTGCAGAATTTTTTTCTTGACTAAGATTGTTTTCTGTTATGTAACGTTGTTTCTCTTGTGTAAGATTTGTACACAAGTGTACAATTGTTTCTCTGGTTGATTGTTTTCTCTTGTGTAAAATTATTTTCTATGGAGTAAGATTATTTTCTATGGTGTAAATGTTTTTCTCTAATGTAAGATGTTTGGTTTCTTCTCTGATGTAATCTGTTTTCTCTAGATTAAGATGATTTTTCTGGTGTAACATTTCGTGTTGTTTTGATTTGTTGGGAATTATTCTCCCTCTGATGTGAGCATTTTGTTGGTCTAGAAGATGTTTTTTCTCTGGTGTAGAATTTGTGTCTCCAGTGTAAGGATTTATTCTCAGGTGTAAACTGTTACCTTTGATGTGGGGTTGGTATCTTTAGTGACAGATATGACGTAAGTGTACTGATAATCAGCGAGTTACGGAACAATAAAAATACCTATATACCCCCTCCAACACCTGCTGAGGTAGCCAGTGCATATGGGCATGTCCTGTGTGCCATGACTGTCAGAGTCTTGCATAACACAAGACTAGTAGCTCGTTTTCTGGCAAGTGTGAAGTAATATCAAACTATCAAATCACACGAAGTGAATATCCGAAAGTATTATTCACACGCTTTATTGACGCGTTGCATTAATTATCGCACAAACATCGCGCACTGACAATCTATAGCAATCATTTCAACATGAACAAGATCACTACAATACATAATAATACATGCAAGCAATAAACATCTCACTTACAGTTAAACTTATACAAGCATTCGACTCAGTCTCCCACTGTCGTACAGGCTAGCTCTCAAGGCAGATTCAAACTCGACTCGCATTCCCTTGCGACCTGTCCCTTCAACGATCTCAGCCCGTCTGCCAGTTCCTACACGCCACGCTTACACGCACATGTCAGCTGGTGTCCCCTGCACGGTTCACGGGGTGAACTCAATTGCTGTGCGTGGCTACCTATCCGGGCGTCGGTAACGACGCCGCGTTCTCTCTGCCGTGTTTCACATTACACAGGGTTGCGTGTTGTTATGTTGTCTGGCGTTGGTACAGACAACGCGTCGCAACCTCGGATGTGAGACCTTGACACTCTCCACACCCCTTTTTCATGAAAGGATTTCCTTTCATGTACAATATATATCTAGGTGTTATTAAACATGTCAAAGTCAAACATTATACATTAACAATTATAATAAATATATACAGGTGAATAGTCAACAATATGTATACACCACTTATGTTGCACTATGAAGTACAACAGTAAAGTACAATCTATTTAATGGGCATTACCTCGCTGTGACCCAGCTAGTCCGGTAGGTATCGGCTAAACTGGCCCCTACCTCACAACCAAGAACAAAAATACTAAAATAATCAGGTCAAGCCGTGAGCATCTCCCTCTGAGATGACTCCTCCATCAGACCTCTATTTAGAGTTTCTAATGAAGGTCAACAGTTTTGGCAATATACTGTCCATATCTAAACGATGTTACATTGACATGTTATTTATCAAGCACACATGTTAATGGTTACAATACATATTTACATATCACCAACAATTTAGAATAATGTCCCATAGTTATTATACAGAAAATTTTGGGAACAATAATTTATCGTCGTTTACAAGACATAAATTACAATTGCAAACTCATTTCTTAGTGTCATAATTTGATCCTTATTGACAAATGTGCACAAAAAGTCACGTCTGTAAAGAAGCAATCAAGTTATGATGCTGAGATTACATCCTATACAAATCAACATATACAATTCCGTATATGGGAATATTTTAAATCACATTTTAATACAACGTCATACATTTATATACTTTTAATAATATGCAAAAACTCGGAAGTATACAGCTGTACTATTACATGTGTTGTGCTGTCATTCAAACAAAGCTGGTCCGTTCTGGATGGATCTTCTATAAACGGAGTAGTAGTTGTTACTATCAGCTGTTGGATCATCTCTTCCGTCTTCTGCTCGGATTGTACTGTCGCAGTCATCTTTCGTACCTTGTTAAAACGTCTTGGGCACCTCGGTCTGGATACTTTAGGATTACCTCACGTTTTAGTGGCTTGGTAACTTCTTGGATCCTCTAGTGTTGTCCCGTGACACTTCTCCATAGTGTCTGGTTGTTAAAATATTTATGTATTTACAATAATAATTACATTCTTTCTCATATCTCACAGTTATACAACACATTAGTTTACATAATACTGATTTCATGCTTTCACATATCTCACAATTATATACGCATTCATTCGCATGATAATAATAAGAATTACATGATGTACATAAGTTATATACATTGGGAGATACAATCTTCCCCATCACAATGGTGTACACAGCGTTACTGACAAATTGTCACAATTGGCTGTGGTACTGAGCACTATCTACGTTGCAGTTTTCTACACCCTCTGCACTGTGCTCTGGTGTCGACTGGGTATTAGGTTCGTTGTATGGACATCTCGACAAAAGGTCTGCAAGACAGTTTTGTGAACCTTTTATGTGGTTAACCTCATAGCTATAGTCCTGCAGAAGAAGGGACCATCTTGCCACCCTGCTGTTACTAGGCGTTCCTCTGGTAACAATTGTCAGCGGAGTATTATCTGTTTCAATAATGAAATGTTTGCCTAACAGAAATCTAGAAAGTTTACGTACCGAAAATACCATGGCAAGAGCCTCGAGTTCCGGTGTACTGTAATTTCGTTCGCTGGTGTTCAGTTTTCGAGAGACGTAGTATACTGGGTACAAGATTTGGTCGTGTTCTTGGAGAAGCACACCTCCAATGGCTACGGAGCTCGCATCACATCTTAATCTAAAAGTAATATTCAAATTTGGCAATTTCAAAATAGGTGATTTAGAAAAATAAGAAAGAATTTTCGTAAATGCTGGCCTTAAACATTCACTGTTTACAATCACATTGGGGTGTTTATTTGTTAGTAGATCAGTGAAACATTTGGTCAATTCAGCAAAATGAGGAATAAACTGTCTATAATAGTTTAACAGACCTAACACACGTCGCAACTGTTTCTTAGTTGTCGGAAGCGACAATTTCAAAATTCTGGACATGATGTTATCGTCAGTTGATATAAAGCCATTTGAGATCTTATAGCCCAAAAAAGAAATTTCCTGAAAGGCTATATCCACTTTGGAAGGTTTTACAGTCAGTCCATGATGTCTAATTCTGTCAAATGTCTGCTGTAGTGCTGTTATGTGCTCTGTCATGTCCTTTGTGTGTATGCAAATGTCGTCCATGTACCAAATGATGTTAGCAATGTCTGTCAAAAGAATTCTTGTCATTCTGACGAAGGTAGCTGGTGCATTGACTAATCCGAAAGGTACTTTACACCATTCGTATAAACCCCAAGGTGTGGCAAATGCAGTCAGATGTATACTATCAGGATGTACAGCTATCTGCCAGTAGCCTTTTGTCATGTCAAGTTTAGTAAAATAACGTGAGTCAGATAGTTCAGTCACGATGTCTTCACAGTTGCTCATCGGTTCTAAATCCAACTGTGTAATACTGTTGAGTTTACGATAGTCCACACAAAGTCTAATAGTGTTGTCCTTTTTGCGTACCAAAACTATTGGTGAACAGAAATTAGATTGTGAACGTCGAATGATTTGATTTGTTTCTAAATCAATGATTTCTTGATGAAGTTTTTCTTTATAGTGTATAGGGATGGAATATGGTCTACACTTAATAGGGACGTCAGATGTTAAGATGATTTGGTGTTGCACTAAATCTGTCTGTCCTGGGCTGTCAGAAAAGATCGCCCTGTAGTCTTGTATCAGTTGTCTGCAACTGTCAGTTTGTGTCTGAGTCAGTTTAGGATTTACCTTAATGTCTTGTAAGTTGGTCGTCGTGTCAAGACCTGGTGTCGGTATCTCGTCAGTGTCGTTGTCGTCCGTCTGGTCCACTATGGAGGTGCTTGCTGCAGTCTCTACTTGTTCGTCTTGTCTGTGGTGATATGGTTTGAGCATGTTAATATGACAAATCTTATGTTTGTCCCTAACTGCAATCTCGTAATCTACCGTCGAAATTTGTCGTAGCACTTTGAACGGTCCTTGCCATGAGTCAGTTAGGAGATGTCTATCACTTGGCAAAAGAAGAAGCACGTCCTGTCCTGGCGTCAGTGTAATAGTTCTATTTTCTCTGTTGGCATATTGTCGGTAAATAGCTCCTGATTTTTGGAGAGCTTCTTTGGCTAATATACATGATTTCATAATTCTATCACGCAATGATGTTACATGTTCATATGGTGAAATGGGTATAGACACAGTTGTACTTACAGTCAACACAGATTCATACAGAGATAATGGGCCGCGTGGTTGTGCACCATATAACATTTCGAATGGTGAGAACCCAGTGCTGGAATGGGGCACTTCCCTAAATGCAAACAAAATGGCAGGCAGATAAGTATCCCAATCTTCAGGATGTTCTTGGGTTACCTTCGAGAGCATATGTTTCATATCGCCATTAATCTTTTCTACTATACCGGTCGAATGTGGGTGATATGGGCTGTTGAAGCATTGTTTAACACCCAACATTTTGGTAAAGGCTTGTGTAGCCGAGGAAATAAATTGGCTACCCCGATCTGAAAGGATGGTATCAGGGAATCCTACCCTCGCAAAAATATGAAAGAACACTTCCATGATGTCGTTGGAAGTTATGTTCTTCATTGGAATCGCTTCTGGCCAACGAGTACATAGATCAATGAGTGTTACAATGTATCTATTACCTTTAGATGTTATATGGTTCAGAGGACCAACTATATCGACCGAGATCTTTTCAAACGGTCTACTAGCCAAATCAGTAACTTGCAATTCAGCTTGTGGGTGTTTACCCTTTTTGACAAGCTTTTGACAGATGTCACACGATCTGCAATACTGTTTGGTAACGTTGCAAAACTTTGGCCAATAAAATTGAGTAAGTAACCTTGCTCTAGTTTTAGCATAAGCCATGTGTCCTGCAAAGGGTATGTCATGAGCTATGTTCAATGCTTGCTTGCGGTTTTCTAACGGTAGCACTGTTTGTTCTATAGTGCTGGAATCTTTGGTGTAGTACCGTGTTAGAATTCCGTTCTTGAGAGCAAAGTACCATTGAGCATTCTTTGCTACTCTTGGCTTTTGGCCTATAAGTTTAAAATACTTTTGCAGAGATCGATCGGCTTTCTGAGATGTTATAAACGTCTCCCTTGTTGTCTCAGGAGATGTTACAACAGGATTTACTCGTTGTAAAGCCTCTGTTTGATCGATTCGATCTTGCATCTGTGCAGTAGATCGAGTTACTGCGTTTACTACATTACAACGATCATTCTCATCACACATTGATGTTACATTCACACAATTACATGTATATTCTGGCATAGCCAGGCTGGTATTTGTACATTCATTTACAGGTGGTAATACATCATGAATGGTGATTGGTGATGAAGGTGAAGTGGTAGTATCGATATTACAACTGACAGATGATGTATTGATGTCATGTGGTATGTCATTCACTTCAGGAAGGTTTCCAATGATAATATCACAGCAAGGATTGGTTAATGCTGCGCATTTAACCTTTCCTGTAAGGAATGGTGTCGTTATATATGCCCATGCAAGTGGATATTTCTCTATGTTCCCTGAGAATGTCCTGCATGTTACATATTTACCACTATATTGTGTTGGTAAAATATAATCTCTCTTTACACCAATGAGAGTACTTCCGCTATCACGTAAAACTGTGGCAGGTTTACCATTAACATACCCCTGGTGGATGTTCAGTCTACCTTTGGAGTTTACTACAGAATTGGCCTCCTCACTGGTAATAGGTATAGAATGGCCGCATGTTAACACGCCATCCTCATGAAATTGATCACAAATGGTACATTTTTCCTGATGGAATACCTCAATGGAATGTGCTGAGTTTACTGGGTGATCTTGTACACTTTCATCTTCTGACGAAGAAATGTCAAACATGGCTGCATTAGCCTTTTTGGTCATTGACTTGGCTTTACAATCCTTACGCCAGTGACCAAAAGCCTTACAAAGGTAACATTTTGTAAGTTTTTTGTAGTTCTTCCTCTCTTTCTCTTGCTTAGAAATGTAATTATGCAAGTAAGCAGTGTACCCAGGATGTTGGTCGCACATATCATGCTCATTGTGTGCATAATTGCAATATTTACACTGATATAATTTCTCTGCAGTTTGCTTATAAGGTCTTTGTTTGCTATTTGACCCTGGTCAGCTGGTGTCCCCTGCACGGTTCACGGGGTGAACTCAATTGCTGTGCGTGGCTACCTATCCGGGCGTCGGTAACGACGCCGCGTTCTCTCTGCCGTGTTTCACATTACTCAGGGTTGCGTGTTGTTATGTTGTCTGGCGTTGGTACAGACAACGCGTCGCAACCTCGGATGTGAGACCTTGACAATGACATCGATTCTATTTAACTCTTTCTGTACCTACATTGCACCATGTTTGACCAGCTGTTGATCATGTGTATAAAGAATCACATTATGTTATTACACCATTTATGTTTGGTCTGAGTATACTAGAGAAATCTGGCTAAGTGTTTTAACATAGTCAAGTCGGTTAAGGAACGTTTTCCACTCCTTTAGGTGTATTGTGTATATGGTGCTACCTCCCTGTTTGTATAGAATCATCAGCACTGCATTGGTGGTGTATGTTTTAATATGCTGCACAGTTTATGATTTGTTTTGAATGTAATTCACTCATACTGTTTTATTTGTAGTTAGTTTTCTTGTTGATTACTTGCTGCAACATCCTCAGACTGAAGGAGTTAATGAATTAAACAATTAATCTGGACGTCTTGTGAGGTTGAAACCCAATGAATAACACTCATAATTTTTTTGTTATTAGTGCCTAATGGCCTGTCTGCCTGGCCTAAGGGTTAACGTCTTTCTCCGTAATCCCGAATATTTTCGTGAGTAACATAACCTTCGCAGGAATCAGTAGCGGTTCTCGCCGCGTTGTTAACTTAAGGGTATGTGAGCCGATCGCTCAGAAATCAATGAGTAGACAGACAGGTAGACTAGTACATCAACAGCAGCTGAAAAATTGTGATGGTAACTGCAACGTCCTATAAGGGATATGCAAAATATAAAAGTGCCAAATGTGCACCAACATGAGTTGTCCTTATAGAAACAGACAGACAGACAGACAGACAGTCAGACAGACAGGCAGACAGACAGACAGACAGACAGACAGACAGACAGACAGACAGATTTATGATAACAACACGAGCAGCAACAGAACAAACAAACAAAAATACACACAAACAAAAGAAGAGGAGGAAGCAGAAAAAGACAAACAAACAAACAACACCAAGTCAGCATACATATAATATACAGTGACATTTATTATGTTAATTCATTTCATGATACAGGAATGATATAACAATTCATTAACAAAGATGCACATGCAAAAATCAAGTATCAAAATATCAGTCGCTATTTGTTACCATTGCTGGTGTATGCTGTGAAGGCTGACAAAATAAAGGTGAGGTCTTGCCTAAGCAGTCCTCACCATCAATCATCTTCCTTGATATAACCCATTGCCCACCGTTCTTAATACAACCCATTGACCACCTTTCTTAATACAACCCATTGGCTACCTTTCTTTACAGAACCCACCGAAAACCTTTCTTGGTGTCACCGAAGGTCGCCGTACTTGATGTCGTCCATAGTTCACCCTTCTTGATATTACCCACAGGTCACCCTCCATGATATGACCCATTGATGACTTATACAGTACACCAGCACTCCATTACATTGACAAAATGCATTCAGTAAAAAAAAAAAAACATACCATTCTTATATACAGTAACAATCTCCCAGACACTGGATTAGAATCAGTCGATAATGAAGCATTCAGAACACGTGAAGGAATCATGGCCAGCCTGGGTCTAGTTACAGCCTGCGCGTGTGCGTTCTGTTGAATTATAACCCGGTCATGTTCTAGCATCCCTCAGGCAGGTGGGAAGTTACAGTACCGATACTGCATACCTCAATGGTTTCTGAGCCTGGGGGTGGGGAGAGCTTTGCGATTCAGTTCCCGTGGAGAAGGAACTTTAGTTTCGGGTGGGAAGAAACGTCACTAACCTGACCTTTCAGGGCTCGGACGACCCGATTATGCCGTGGACTTAAGAGTTGAATCCCACAGTCTTCCATATAATTTACCACCCAACAGTCATCTCAACCAACCAACCACCAACCAGCTCACTAATCAACGGAGGCCAATCAAACAGTCCACCAATCAAACAAGCCATACATAAAACAGATTACCAACCAACAAACCAACCAATAATGGCAATCACCAAATAAAATATCAATAAATCAACCAGTCCATCAGTCAATCCACCTAACAGTCAATCAATCCACCAATCAGCCAACCAATCGATCAAAGAACCCATTAATAAACCATCTCACCAACCAACCAGATAACTAATAAACTAACAGACCCAACCATCAGCCACTCATCTATCAACCAACCAACTAATCAATCAATCAGCCAACCAATCCATAAGCCATCCAATCCACCAGTCAGCCAACATATCAGCAAACCAATCAGGCCATCAACCCATCAACCAACCAACCCCCCAGTCAACCAGTCCACAAGCCAACCCATCAAATTATTCACCTTGTACAGTAGAACCTCAATCACCACTGTGCCTCATTCTCAAGCGTTCAACAGTCCCCGTAGCTAGATAACTGTAAAACTTGTGCTTGGCAATGACTTATATTGACCTCAAAGAAAGGAGTGAGGATATGAACTAGTCATCCATCTCATAAAGTAGCGCTCGTTCTTAAACATACGGTGCGCTGATGCGGAGGTGGTGGGTTCAATCCTCCTTGCCCTTGACTTGGGGACGTAAATTACAAGTACACTTAAAGTCGAGTGGGTTCGCCTGATGGCGAGGGACACTGGTAATAGGTAAAGTTAATACACACGCACAAATCAGTCCAGAACACTGGAAGTAGTAGTAGCATGTTTGCAGACATAGTTGAGCTCTTAGACATAACAGAGCACTGAGATATAGTTGAATTCTTGGACATAACTGAGCTATTGGACATAACTGAGCTCTGAGACATTACTGAGCTCTCAGACATAATTGACCTCAGAGACATAAATACATTCTTAGACGTAACATAGCTCTGATATATAGTTGAGTTCTTAGACATAACTGAGCTCTTAGATATAACTGCGCTCTGATACACTGCTGCGATCTCAGACATAGTTGAGCTCTGAGACATAGATAGGCTTTTAAACATAACGGTACCCTCAGACATAACTGAGCGCTTCGACATAGTTGAGCTT
Source organism: Cepaea hortensis (assembly GCA_963921405.1). NCBI lineage: Eukaryota > Metazoa > Mollusca > Gastropoda > Stylommatophora > Helicidae > Cepaea > Cepaea hortensis. Next base: position 17,400,021 of record OY992895.1, read on the forward strand.
ATAGACACTGTTGATCTCTTAGACATAACTAAGCTCTTAGACATAATTGAACTCTAAGATAAAGTTGAGCTCTTAGAAATAGGTGAGCTCATAGTTGAGCTCTTAGACATAGTGGACCTGTAAGACATATTTGAGCCCTTAGACATAACTGAGCTCTTCCACATACTTGAGCTCTAAGACATAGTTGATCTCTGAGATATAACTGAGCTTTTAGACATAGTTGAGCTCATAGTTGAACACCTAGTTACAGTTGACCTCCAAGACATAACTGAGCTCTTATACATAGTTGTGCTCCTAGACATAATTCAGCTCTTAGACATAACAGCTCTCAGGCATAACTGAGCTCATAGACATAACTGAGCTCTTAGACATAACTGAGCTCTTAGACGTAGTCGAGAACTTAGACATAATTGAACTCTGAGACATAGTTGAGCTCTTAGACATAGTTGAGCTCTGAAACATAACTAAGCATTTAGATATAGTTGAGGTCTGAGACATAACTGAGCTCTTAGACATAACTGAGCTCATAGACATAATTGAGCTCTTAGACATAACTGAGCTAGGAGACATAGTTGAGCTCTTAGACATAGTTGAGCTCTGAAACATAACTAAGCATTTAGATATAGTTGAGGTCTGAGACATAACTGAGCTTTTAAACATAACTGAGCTCTTAGACATAGTTGAGCTCCGAGACATAACTGAGCTCTGAGACATATTTGAGCTCTTAGACATAGCCACGTACATAGACATGGCTACACTGTATAAACTTATGAACACTTACCGATAGCTGAACTCTTACATCGTTGTAAACTATATCTTGATTTAACGTCAATAACAGTCTACATCACTGCTGAATGGATATGTTAACGCTGTTTTCCCTAAACCTCCCCCCCCCTCCCCTTATTCAAAATGTGACACAAGTGAATGTATGACTCTTACTGAATGTGATAATTATTATTACAACACTGAATATCTAAATATTAGTCACGTGACTCATGTCCTTATTTTCACACCCCAAATATAAGCTAGCGCTGTTTGCATACATGTACTGAAAGATATTTCTGTGTGATTATGAATAAACTTGTTAAAATGTTCTGGAATGAGACATACCGTGTCACAATATAATTTCCTAGATACCATTTTGCTGCTGTTTCAGATAGAGCACTGCTGCGATGTAAGGACAGTTAGGATATGCCAAGCCTGAGTTCTCTAATTCTCTCTGATGATGTGTCTATGGATGGTTTCATGTCATGGGTTCTCTAGTTCTCTCTAATGGTGTGTCAATGGATGGTTTCATGTCATGGGTTCTCTAGTTCTCTCTGATGATGTGTCTATGGATGGTTTCATCTCGTACCCAGTCCAGGAAAGTTGCTACAGTATCCCTTCTTGTCGGGTCTTGATCTAACAGTCTCAGCAACGTATCCCTGTATGGATGAATCAATAACAAGAGAATAATTCACAAATCTATTATGGTTATAACACAGGCATGACTAAGTCTATCAACGATATCAAGATTATGGAGGGTTAGAGACACACATATAAAACCGTGTAATGTCTATTATCAATGTCGCACTATTTTTTTCCACTCCTCTTCATTATCTTCCTCATTATCACTCTGGTTTCCACGTTATTATCTTTAATAAAAGCAGTAGTTAGTTTCAGGTAATTAAGAGAAAACAAAGTCTCACCTCCATGTGATCTGATTTCTGTTTTATATTTCCAGATAAAGATTAGGGGAGAAAAGAGCATGGTTTTCTTTCTTCCGGTTCGTTCGCTTTAAACTAAACGTAGTCCATATATAATACTACTACTTCTTGTGCACTGGACTTATTTTTGCCTGTGGATTAGCTTTCCCCATTACCAGTGACACTCGCCATTATGAGAACTGACTCCAACTTCAGAGGTACTTGTAATTTATGTCCTTAAGAACCAGGTCTAGTATCCACCTAAACCTACAGATACACAAGAGGGGCATCATTCTAATATACTAGATCCAGGATCCCATCTGTTTGTGTTTGATATTGTACCTATGCTTCTTTAATATACATTTAACAGACCTATGCTATATTAACATACATTTAACAGACCCATGCTATACTAATATACATTTAACAAGCCTATGCCACATTAACATCTATTTTACAGACCTATGCTTCATTAATATACATTTACAAGACATGTGCTTTATTAATATACATTTAACAGACTTATGCAATATTAATATACATTTAACAGACCTATGCCGCATTAATATACAATTAACAGACCTATGTTAAATTAATATACATTTTACAGAATGATGCTATATTACTATACATGTAACAGACCTATGCTATTTTACTATACATCTAACAGACCCATGGCGCTATGTGGGAATCTCGCTAACGTAGTGGCTAGACGTCGCCTGCCGGTCTGGTGGTCATGAGTTCGATCCCTATTGGGCGAATTAGAATGGTTAACTGTTTCAGTGCCGAATGATAATATATCGCCACATGTGACCTCCCATTTGAAAAGAAGGACGATATATCGCCATACTAGGGTCATCGTGTTATTTGTTCTGTTTCTTGGCGTCCCCTCATCATCTGGTGGCCGTGGGTTCGAATCCCAATGTGGCCACACTTCATCTAAATATGTTTATATTCTCTAGTCTGTCCTCTGATCTCTTCTTCTTTTCTCTACTTCTATGAGTACCAATGAATTTATTTTCTTTACTATTTCTGAACCGGCTCCGCGGAGAAGGATTTACGGACGCAGTTCGTAATCCTGCATACCGTGTTCTAAACACAGCGACGGGTGATGTGGCAGCAGACCGCCTTGCGTTGGGTTTTATGAAATGGTATGTTTGTCGGTCGTTCATAAAGCAATGGCAAACTACCGAACGTAAACTTGTAAAGTATATGCAACTAACTAAATATTTCTAATCTTATCCATAAGATCGATGTCTATGGTTTCCTTGTACTTTAAAATTCCATGTGTTACATTGTAGGCAAACAGAGACAGTGTATCGGCTTCATTCGCATATAATATATGATTGAACCCTGGACAATTAGTAAAGAAACCAAATATCCATAGAAACTGTGGGGTGTGGTTTTAGGGAATAATGCTAAATACTCATTGGACATCCATCATCCATCATGTGCAATGCCGATAAGTGTGGGTGGTCATGTTTTACCATCTCACTCGATCACTAGAGTCGTGGATCAGCTCCGTGTTCCTGTCTCGACCATGCCACGTGGCCAAACAATCCAAGTATTTACTTCTCTGTCTTTCCCTTGGTATCTTCCCTTCGATCGTGCCAGTTGTCACCAAGTTCTCCAAGTCATTTCTTCTCATAATATGTCCTAAATATTTTGACCGTCTATGTCTAATGACTCTAATCGGTTTACGATCTTCATTTGTTTCTTGACTCATTGGACAGCCAATGTCTAAACATTGTGAGGGAGGATAATATACAAAGACTTATCTCTAGCATCAGAAAGAGGCAGCCTTCTTTTTGTAGACATATGAGAAAACAAAAGGTGGAAAATATTGTGACAACTGGACAAATTTGTGGCAAAAGCGATAGAGGAAAACAACGAGAGAACATTCTTCACAGTCTTGTGTTATGGCATAGAAGGAAATCAGCACCGGAACTGATACTTGCCGTTGGAAACTGCATGATGTGGAGAAGCATGGTAGCCCGCGACATAATGGCATAAAGACTTGCCGACATACAGAATGACAGACAGACAGAATAGCATAAGGACTTGCCGACATACAGATTGACAGACTGACAGAATGGCATAAAGACTTGCTGACATACAGAATGACAGACAGACAGAATGTCATAAAGACTTGCCGACATACAGAATGACAGACAGAATAGCATAAAGACTGGCCGACATTCAGAATGACAGACAGACATACTTGGAAACGGACATACTCAGATTTGTTGCCATGTCTGTATCTGCCCCGTTACACAAGTGTAAACGATACCAAGCTATGCTACAGGTTATGATTTCATTATTATGACTGCTTAGTTCAGCATCGTTTTTACACGCAAGGCAGACAGACCAACAAACAGGTTGGTAGATAGATAAACCTTCATCATCAAGTGCCCTATCGATATGCGTTAGGAGTCACAGTTGGCCATATCATGTGCTCACCAGAGTCGTGGTTAATTCAACGTGCTTGTCCTGATCAAGCCGTGTGGCCAAGCCATGGTTGCGTTTATCTCGATGACTTCCCCTTGCTTGTTTTCCCATTACGTTTGCCACTAGAGTGTGAGTTTTTGAAAATTAATTCCCTTTAAAGCCTGCCCAAAATATTTAGTCTGGCTCTAATGTCTCTATCTAATACACGATCTGTTATCATTTATGTTTACTTACAATGTAATTCGAATCCTAGTCGCTCACTGCGTATCTTAGCATCCACTTAATGCCGAGGATTCCGATCATTGTCTGCTGTCAATACTGTATCATTTGCATGTCTTATATTGTTGATGTTATGTCATACGATAAGATTCCTCTCATATATTCTACACTTATTATAATATTTCAACTGTATAAGGAAACCAGATCTGGAGAAAGTACACATACTTGGAGCACATCTCTCTAGATAGAGCGACAGACAGACAGGCAGGCAGATAGCTGGCTATTTATGTGTGTTGTCGGTGTGTGCGAGCGCTTGTATGTGGGTGTGCGTGTAAAGAATTATAGAAATAGATGTCATTACTTGATCAGTGGCTGCAGATCTTGTCTTCGTCTGGCTTCAAGATAATAATAGGTGTCCACGTGAGGACTTCGTTTAAATACCAAGCACCACAGCACCACGCCCAAGCAGTAAGAGTCCATCTGGAGATTGGCAGTTTTAAAACATGTCTTACTACAACAGTTGAGACGAGACAAAACATATCTTACTACAACAGTTGAGACGAGACAAAACATGTCTTACTACAACAATTGAGACGAGAAAACATGTCTTACTAGAACAGTTGAGACCAAACAAAACATGTCTTACTACAACAGTTGAGACCAAACAAAACATGTCTTACTACAACAGTTGAGACCAAACAAAACATATCTTACTACAACAGTTGAGACCAAACAAAACATGTCTTACTACAACAGTTGAGACCGAACAAAGCATGTCTTACTACAATAGTTGGCCAAACAAAGCATGTCTTACTACAATAGTTGAGACCAGACAAAACATGTCTTACTACAACAGTTGAGACCGAACAAAGCATGTCTTACTACAACAGTTGAGACCGAACAAAGCATGTCTTACTACAATAGTTGGCCAAACAAAGCATGTCTTACTACAACAGTTCAGACCCGCCAAAACATGTCTTACTACAACAATTACAACCCACCAAAACATGTCTGACTAAATCATTTGAGACCCAATAAAACATGTCTTACTATGAGTACACAATGTGAGACCAAACAAAACGTCTTACGACAACGGTGAGACCAAATAAAACAGGTTTTACTACAGCAATTGAGACCAGCCATCTTTCGTTGTCAGTAACACATTTTACAACTGATATATGTTATACATGCGTGCGTGTGCAATCCTTCTGTACAGGCAAAGACTGTCATCAATTATGTCACATCTTCAATGACGGCTGGCTGCAACTGACCACCATAAATATCCGTGTTGAGCCTTCGTTGTACATTCTGTTAGACTGTTCTGACCATGTCTTAATGTAATCTGTCCATGCCGCCTGTCTTTTTTTGTCCACAGCTTCTCTCCCCAGCTATTCGCAAAGTCCTGCAAAGGCCGTGAAACATTTTGCATAGCTGTAGGATCGACTAAATCTGATGACATGGGAAACGGATAATTTACCGGGAATTTTGTGGCAAGAAACTGTAGCGAATAGATGATGGACACCCAATTTTATGATGTGGTGGCCTGGGATATGTGAAGATGAAACACATGGCACCCAGGGACAGCGCAAGTCTACAGTACTTGTATGTACGTGCGTGTATACTCAGCTGTCAACATCAGACAACAGTACTTGTATGTAAGTGTTGCAGCCATCATGGTGAAATGGCGAGGTCGAAAAGGCATGGCTGGGAAAGAGGCAAGCTGTCAAAGACTGGCATAAAGCCAGAAAGGCCAACATACCACAGGTTGAGTTGGCGGACCTGAAGACTGAGGTCCATAGGACGATGACTTTATTCAAATCCTGCGCCAAACAGGCCAAGTCCGAGAAATGGGACGAGTTCTGCAGGAAGGTGTGCTCCGAGCGATCTCTTACGACATTCTGGCGCCTCTATAAGAGCACGAACGGTGCCACACAACGTAAGGGTATTCCAGACTTTCAAGGCACAGACCTAACATGGAAATAATCGGATGCCGACAAAGGTAAGGCCCTTCTTGCACGCTACATAGAGCAGACTGACCAGAAAGACGAGCCCGCCAGACAGAGAACCACAACGACACTCTCTCAGTTGTGCGAGGGGGTCGGGACAGACGAAGAGTGCAAAATCATAGCTGAGACAATACGTGCAATGCTCAAGAAATCACCTAACACCGCCCCAGGCCCAGACGGCATCCGATATGGTGACCTACTGATGAAGTCAGATGATGACATGGAAGAACTGGCCAGAGAATTCAACACCAGTATCCAGAGGGGTCAGATCAAAGAGGAATGGCTACACAGCTATTTGCTGCCGCTGCCAAAACCGAACAAAGACCATTCCAAGGTAAGGGGCTACAGAATCATTAAGATGCAGAACACTGTTGGCAAGCTACTGGAGAAAATTGTAGCACACAGACTTGCTTGTGACTTGGAACAGCTCGGCTGCTTCCGCACACACTTGGAGGATACAGACGTAACAAAGAGTCATGGCTGAATGCGGCAGTCTTTGCTCAAGATGTTTACGAAGGATTTCAGGTAAGAGAAGAGACACGTGCGGCCGCCATAGACTTAGAGGACGCATACAATAGAGTATCCTTCGAGCACATGATCCAAACCCTCTTCAGACTGAAAGTGCACCCTTACCTTGTACGATGGATAGCTGCAGTTCTGTTCCAAAGGAAGGTGGTGCTAAGATGCGAGAGTTGGTCTTCTGAGCCGATAACGATATGTCCAGGATTGCCGCAGGGTTCACCACTGTCACCAGTACTATTCAACGCGTATACGGTGCCCATCACTGAACAACAGTTGTACGGGAAGGGTAGGACTCTATCATTTTCTGACAACATTCTCGTGTACTGACAGGGTCGAGATAGATAGGTGGTTACCAATGATATGCAGGGCGAACTAGGTCGAATTTCCTCATGGTGCGCTGATGCAGGTGCCCTTGTCAACCCTGCAAAGGCATCGGTTACATGGTTCTCCCTAAACAACCATATTGTGAACACAGACCTGCCGGCATTAAGAATGAATAGGAGCCTTTTGAGTAGAACCCAGTCAATGACATATCTTGGCGTGAGGCTTGATCGAAGCATGTCCTTCAGAGATCATGTCGATTATGTTATAAAAGCTTTAAAAGGTTTTTCAGCAATGATAGTCATGGCGGCTGCCAATATCGAGCAAAGACTGCTAATACTTCTGTTCCAAGGACTGGTGCTTTCATGCATCGAGTATGCCCTGGCCATCCTCACTGTCAGCCTACACAGATTGGAAAACTTGAAAATGCACAAAACGAAGCCATCCGCATCATTTTGGGCTGTACGAAAGACACCAGCTGTGTAGCAATGAGATACCGCCTTGACTTCCCGACAATGGAACACAGGATCAAGATCTGGAGAGCTCGTGCATATTTTTAAAAAAGTGCAGATGAGCAGCACCCTCTGCATGACGCTATATACAGCGAAAAGGGTGACAGGCTAAAGAGAGGCAAATCATGGATGGGTCGGGCGGAAGATGTCGTCAGACAGGTCTGCAGTCTTACCAGTACCAACCCCGGCAAGGAATGGGTGGCGGTGCCTCCAGCTTTTAAGTGCACTTTCTCCTGCATTATCACACTCGACAGACGGTGCAGAGAGCAGAACCCTGTCGCTGTCAATGCAGAAGTCAACGCGCTCATCTATGAACACTCAGATAGCCCCGAAATGCTCATCTATGCAGATGGATCTGTTGTAAAGCAGCAGAGAAGTGCGTGGGCATTTACAGCCCGTTGAGCGGGCCGAACAGTTCAAGAATCCAGTGGTGCCCACTCTATGACCACGATCAGCATGACGATGGAGGTGATGGCAGTTACACAGGCTTTTATATGGCTGGAATCACAGCATTATACCAACGCGTGTGTACTAAGTGACTCAATGAGCATGATTCAGAAGATCGAAGCTGGATCTGCACGTAGACAGTGGACTGAGTCGCTGCGGAAGTCTGTTGTTCGTAAAGTCACCTTCATCTTCGTCCCGGGACATGCAGGAGTCGAGGGAAATGAACGAGCTGATAAACTGGCTGGCTCTGCACCCCCTGTAGATGGCCAGCCCATGGATCGTGCCGATGTTAATAACGTCCTTAAAGATATGGCGAGAACAGAGGACTTTGACGTCAGTGAATCCACATCGCTGTCCAGGATGAAAGACTTGGGAGTAAGAATCGGCACAGACAGACGAGAGAGGTACATCGGGAAAACAAGGCGCCTCGTCAACCAACACAGGCCCCTTCAACACACGGGAGATCAAACTACATTACTTGTATGTACGTGCGTGTATACTCAGCTGTCAACAGTTGACGTATCCCAGGACAACATCAGACTACAGTACTTGTATGTATGTGTGTGTATACTCAGCTGTCAACAGTTGACGTATCCCAGGACAGCATCAGACTACAGTACTTGTATGTACGTGTGTGTATACTCAGCTGTCAACAGTTGACGTATCCCAGGACAGCATCAGACTACAGTACTTGTATGTACGTGCGTGCATACTCAGCTGTCAACAGTTGACGTATCCCAGGACAGCATCAGACTACAGTACTTGTATGTACGTGCGTGTATACTCAGCTGTCAACAGTTGACGTATCCCAGGACAGCATCAGACTACAGTACTTGTATGTACGTGCGTGTATACTCAGCTGTCAACAGTTGACGTATCCCAGGACAGCATCAGACTACAGTACTTGTATGTACGTGCGTGTATACTCAGCTGTCAACAGTTGACGTATCCCAGGACAGCATCAGACTACAGTACTTGTATGTACGTGCGTGTATACTCAGCTGTCAACAGTTGACGTATCCCAGGACAGCATCAGACTACAGTACTTGTATGTACGCGTGTGTATACTCAGCTGTCAACAGTTGACGTATTCCGGAACATCAGTTAGAAACATGCACACAAGACACTCATGTATACTATTTGTGGCGTGGCCTTAGTTCCAACATGGACATTGTTTGACTTACAATTAACGTACGAAAAGTGGCACAGATCATGGAAACAGAACACATCAGAGGGATGCACGAGACGGGCTCGGCGGTGACAGGTGTCAGTGAAATGCTTAAACATTGCTTGCAAACACCCACAGACAAATTACAGATAGATACACTTGAAGAGCCTGCATTTGAGCAGAATGTGAATAATACATCATCATCATCATCATGGTGCACGATAAGGCAGATGTGGCTAGGGCCATTTGTGATCATATGTAAAGTGTGGAAGACAACACACACCATCTTTGCCTGGAGAGTGTCGTGTAGCAGGCAGTTACTAGAGGATCTGGCCGACACTCAATACTCTGAAGAATGACTAGATGGCAACATAACCTGATTGCACTCGGTATCATTATTATTGGGACTCTTCGCTGGTTGTTGAAGATAAAAACGAAGTCCATACATCTGATACTACTTCTAGTATCACTGGACTGATTTTTGCATGTGGGTTAGCTTTCCTTATCACAAGTGTCCGTCCTCATCAGGCAAACCCACTCCAATTTCCGAGGTACTTGTAACTTACATCCGCAAGTCAAGGACGAGAAGTCAATAGTTTAGTCCAACTGACCTGAAAGGGCTGAACCCACTACCTCGACATTAGTACTCAGGGTATTTAACAACGAGCGCTCTTATCAATAGGTTCTTCATACTGTGTAATCCATGCATTACTTTGGCCAGCGTGCTGTACCTGATATTCAACAATGACCATTGCTGTTGGTTATGAAACTAAGATATTCACAGATTGTGACATTTACTGTTTGTACATACCAGTCTTACATAAAATAAAAACGAAGAGAAACAAACAAGAGGCTACAGGACAACATATAAACAGTTCTTTAAGTGTTAGACTTACTTTGTATGGGTCAAGTTCCGTGTCAGGTGATTGTCGTCTCTTGCGTTCCGGCGCAAAGTAACAAGGTGTACCTCCGCATTTGTATCTAGGCAAAGTCTGCTGCTCGGGCGACAACACAACTGACAAGCCGAAGTCTCCCAGAATGGAGTTAAATTCACCGTCTACAAAGATGTTTTCCAGTTTCACGTCAAGATGAGCGAGGTTGTTTCTGTGCATGTACCGAAGAGCACAGGCCACTTGTATAACGCTCAGTTCCGCCATCTCAATGCTGATGCTGTCGACATGGTGATTCAATGTCCGTCCCTCATAGTAATCCATTGAGAGTGCTAAATATCCAGGACATTTAACGGCCAGCATGCTAGTAGCAATATATGGGTGCCTCAAACCTTGCATGAACTTCACCTCGTTTTTGAATATTCTTTCATTTCTTTCTGATCTATCCTCTGTTTCTGTTAGTAAACTGAATTTTTTCACGACACATTTCCGTGTTAAGTCCTCCAAGGGTTTTGCCAAAATAACCTCTCCGCACATTCCATTGTCAATAACATTAATAGACTGGAAAAAAGTTCTTACAAAATCTACGTCTAATTCTAGGTACACAGCCTCGCCAATAACTGCATTAGACATCCTGAATAAATTAGCTGTATGGACTCGTAAATACGAGTTATTCAAAGTTACAACAGTAAATCCAAAGAATGTTAAAAAGGCACGAAATATTTGTTGCAATAACACAAAACTAGCTAGAATCACCACTGGTAAATATAAGATATCCAAATGTCGAACAGATCCACAGTTAAGTACACAACCTCTTGCAATCACCACTGGTAAATATAAGATATCCAAATGTCGAACAGATCCACAGTTAAGAACACAACCTCTTGCAATCACCACTGGTAAATATAAGATATCCAAATGTCGAACAGATCCACAGTTAAGAACACAACCTCTTGCAATCACCACTGGTAAATATAAGATATCCAAATGTCGAACAGATCCACAGTTAAGAACACAACCTCTTGCAATCACCACTGGTAAATATAAGATATCCAAATGTCGAACAGATCCACAGTTAAGAACACAACCTCTTGCAATCACCACTGGTAAATATAAGATATCCAAATGTCGAACAGATCCACAGTTAAGAACACAACCTCTTGCAATCACCACTGGTAAATATAAGATATCCAAATGTCGAACAGATCCACAGTTAAGAACACAACCTCTTGCAATCACCACTGGTAAATATAAGATATCCAAATGTCGAACAGATCCACAGTTAAGAACACAACCTCTTGCAATCACCACTGAGTTCAGAATGAATGGTCTAGGAGCAGGGTCTATATGTATATGGTCTCTGCCGGTAATTAGGAAGTCATTGTTGCCTTCATGAAGTCATACTACAGTACACTAGCCTGGATGCCACGTACCGACTTCTTTGGCAAAAGTCCACTAATCCTCTTGTAGATAAAACCTTTCCTTGCATGTACCAGCAATATTAAGGATGCCGCAATGAAAACAAGCAAACCGTAATCACGTGTCACCTCCGTCCGATATCAGCATAAAAACATACAGCCAGCCAGTTAAAAGAATATGCCATGATGCCGACAATTGTGTGTGTGTAAAACGCGCGCAGCCGAGACGCCGACACCTGGACTAGAACAATGGAGTTAGTGGTCACTCCTGTCCCGCTGGAGAGATACGGACTCTTGACACCCGAATTGGCCTGTGATGTTCTAAATGTTATATTGGTTGTTGGAATTAAATCCCTGAGATCTTTGAAGTTCTTTGAGATGAAGTTCTTTGGCATCTCATTTCCTCCAGTAAATGGAGAACGCCACATCCTCAGATGTATGTAGCCATGCTTTCTTGGCGTGCCGCTGGCAAACATTTGAAGGCACACTTTTGTTTTATTTTGAGCGGTCTGTGCAGTCTGTAAAGTAAAGAACCCTTTAACACGCCTAAAGGCACGTCGGGCACACGATGCTAGATACATGTGTCTATAGACCAACCGGCACTCGATGGCTGATGAGGTCAGTATTAGCCCGGCCGTCTTTACGTCCCAAGGCATTCTAGGTACACAATTTAGGCTGTCTGCCTTGAGCACTGTACAGTGCCTGTAGTGAGACATGCCACCTGTGGAATATAGATAATTGCCAACTATTAAAGATTGGTAAACTATTAACACTTTAACGAAGCATTTGTTACTTTCCACTTTACTTTACCTTACTTTACTTTACTTTTCTTTACTTTTCTGCTATTCCGAAGTTGTGTGTTACAATATCATCATCGTCATGTGCCATTTTTATAGGCGTGGGCGGTCATGGTTCCCGATCTCACACAATCACCAATCTTGGATCAGCTATATGTTCTTGTCTCTATTATGGCTATATATATATATATATAGGTCTTAGTCCGATGTGTCTGAGCTACCGCATGACAGTAGACGGTACTACCTGCTTTCTGTTAGCGCCAAATGTTGGGCGGCATTCACCAAACCCGGCACCCCACATTGTGCCAACGGCTCCGGACGGAAGAGTTGAATGGCAGGGTACAAGCCATACCCTGTGTGAGGAAATGCAGCGTAAATACTAAATGTCATGACAGGGCATTGCTGGTGTATGCTGTGAAGGCTGACAAAATAAAGGTGAGGTCTTGCCTAAGCAGTCCTCACCATCAATCATCTTCCTTGATATAACCCATTGCCCACCGTTCTTAATACAACCCATTGGCCACCTTTCTTAATACAACCCATTGGCCACCTTTCTTTATAGAACCCACCGACAACATTTCTTGGTGTCACCGATGGTCGCCGTACTTGATTCACCAAACCCGGCACCCCACATTGTGCCAACGGCTCCGGACGGAAGAGTTGAATGGGAGGGTACAAGCCATACCCTGTGTGAGGAAATGCAGCGTAAATACTAAATGTCATGACAAGGCAGACCAGTCCGTAAGCCATAGTCGAAAATTGGTCTGTGATCTAAGCTCCGACAGATGCACAGTTATAGTATTGCTTTACTGATCCGGCAGCTTCTGCAGCTTGACTTTTTCTAGACGTATTGGTGTTACCTTTCCTCTGGGGTAAGCTAGGCAGACCGAGAGTGGGATCATGCTGCATGGGCAATACATTGACTTTAAATTCAGTCCAAGCTTTGTGTTATTGAGAGGTATAACACCATTTTATCGTCTCGAGAATTGAGGTTTGAATATTGGGCACAACCCACTCCTGGCAACGCTGATCCTTGGGCCTTGTCCACGTCAGATTGGAAGCACTAGACTCGAGTTTCTCTCTCGTTGGAGATCGTCAGTAGTGCATATCCCGGACTGGACCCGGGATTGAACTCCGGATCACTGGTGTGTGAGCGGGTGATGCTAGACGCTATCAAATTATCAGACTAGAATATCACAACTTCACCCATTGTATAAATTATAATTCGCCGCCAATAGAGATAAAAAGAGGCTTACGGCAGGAATACGTGTTGTCCCCCAAGTCCCTGCAAATTATATACAGAAGAATGTATGAATAAGTCGAACAACCTGAACTTAACATCAACTGAAAAATAAAAAAAACATGCTAGGTATACTGATGATATTGTTAGCTGCAGAAAGCGAGCAATTGTTACCAAAATTAGTTGACCATGTACACAGGCACAGTGCAGACTGTGACTTATATTTTAGCATCTAAAAAGATTGAAACTATGATAATTAGCAGTGGAAAGGAAAGGTAATCAATGATCATCACATTAAACTGTGAGATACTATAACAAGTAGCAAGTTTCTCCCATCTCAGACATGTCATAGCAGATGATGACACAAGTGATAGCGTGGGTCGTCATGTGTCCCATCTCACACGATCACCATGGAGATTAATAACGCATTAAAAATGAGAATTGTCAAATGTGGGAAGATAACTTCAAGAGATGGACGAAGAGCAATCTGATACAATGTACAGTCAGGGCGGGAGACACACAGTGTTGGAGATCCATTGCAGCCAACCTGTTTTGTGGCGACGGCACCTGATTGATTGATTGATTCTTCTTGATTTGTGGGTGAGATGCTTCCCACCGTCGCCTTTCTTCCTTTGTAACGGAGAGCGACTTCTGCTTGGCGCCTGGCTCCACCTTCAGCTGCCGCAGATTGACTGCCGTGGAGGGGAATCCAGCGACATTTCTGTCTCCTGGTGTTCACACCGTGGAGGGGAATCCAGCGACATTTCTGTCTCCTGGTGTTCACACCGTGGAGGGGAATCCAGCGACATTTCTGTCTCCTGGTGTTCACACCGTGGAGGGGAATCCAGCGACATTTCTGTCTCCTGGTGTTCACACCGTGGAGGGGAATCCAGCGACATTTCTGTCTCCTGGTGTTCACATCGTTGAGGGGTGCACTCCACTCCACGGTGCTCAGGGCTAAGGGAGAACCAATCTACTTCACAGCAAGACTAGTTGGGCGGGACAAGACTTGAAGGATGTGTTCGACCTAGGCTGGGTTGTGGGTCTGACTAGAAAGCGCTCTGAAGTCAGAGCCACGGATCATTTAACCTCTTCGATTTTTCTTATGCAAAACAATGTATTCCGTTAGCGAATGTAAACATAGAATCAATAAACAACATGAGGCACAATTTATTGCCTGGTATGAATAAATGCAATGACTGCAGAAGTCAGCTTAACCTTGTTGACATCTTCATGGAATTTGTCTTATACTGGAGCGGCTGTAGGCCAACATAGTTTGCTCTTTTCGGCATTTGTTGAACTGTCATAAAACTGTCATTTACTGCCAATTTAGTACCTTGCGGTGTATGGCAGAGGGGTTTTTGAGTCTGAGGAATAAAGGCCGCCTGGCTAGTGCAGCCGCCGCGAACTGTGCAGGTTAGGATTTTCTATTTGCCCCCGACAGAAAAAAACGCCCACGCCTTACCGAGGGATCGAACCCGGGTCTCCCGAAGGAGAGTCCGGCGTTCTAGCCACTCGGCCAGCCGCTCCTTTGATGTAGCCTTTGTTGAACACTCCTGTAGGAAATGTTTAGGTGTCAATTTTCTTGCAGGTTTGAATTCCGCATTAACATCTATCATGCTTCATTACATTCTTCTATTGACAGAACACCGGTCTTAAAATGGATTCCCGATTGTTTTAAGCATTCTTCAGAAATTGAGAATAAAGGTCAACCACGAAGGGATTTTGTCACCACATCTAAGATTTCAAAATATATAATTAGTTGGTCAGTTATTTAACTGATTAATACGTTTGGTAGTCAACTAGTTAGTTAGTTGATTGATTAGTTGGTTGGTTAGTTAATTAGTTACCTTTAGTCAGTCAGTCAGTTAGTCAGTCAGTCAGTTAATTAGTGAGTTACTCAAATTTTCCAGATTGCACATGGGACAGATCTCATCCTCAGTATATGGTCAGCACGCGGAACTGACAGACCTGACACTGAGTACATTGTTGATCTATAAGTCATTGTCTGTCCTGGTGTCAACTCATTCTAGAAGCATTGGCCACTGGCCTTGCTCAGATAAATAACAGTGAACCAAATTCTGTCATGGACAGATGAGCTCATCATATAGGTCTGAGTCAGAGTAAGACAAGGGAAGACCAAAATAGAAAGTGCAGGACCCCAGCAGACACCCCACTGTAAGATCCCACCATTGGACGTTTCCCTTATCCCCCCAACCAACCACAATCCTTTTAAATATCATCCCACTTCACTATTCATAACCAGCTGAGCAAATTGATTTCCCATACTAGTTAATTTTAACAAGGCAACTTCCTACTGTCGCCGACACTCCTTGAACGACTAACCACAACACAACACTATGTTAATAACCTAAACTTTATTTATCCCTAGACGGTACTACATTACTCACATCTAATGTTTACTAGTATTTACCTTATGAAAACTCCACTATCCCTTAATTGAATCTTATCCTTGTCATAACAGACACATGTCCAACCATGAAAAAATGGATATTAGCACGTAAGATTCTCTTTTTTTTTACACCAGGATAGGGTATTCGAATTACGTCCGCCTAGGTTGACTTTATTCTGTACTCTAACGGAAACCAGTCTAGTTTTCTCATTTCCAGTCGGGGATTGTCCTTTGATGTCACACAGGTGTCCCAAGGGCAGCCTATCCCTGTCACTAACCACACAAGAGTAGCTTATTTCCCCCTTGTTACAATTCTGATTCAGAGGTACTTGTAATTTACGTCCCCAAGTCAAGGACGAGAGGTCAACATTTTAGTGCAACTGTCCGGTGTAGGAGTTGAAGACCTTACCTCGACATCAGCATATCGGATGTTTAAGAACACGCGATCTTATCCATTCAGCCATGCTGACCTCATGTCCCTTGAAATAAGTGTCATGTTGTTATGTCCTTTTCCATATTACAATTGTGGATGTGTTAGGAATGATGAAACTGCTTACAAATGCACTACTCCAAAAAATTTTTTACATCTTGTATTTGTAGCTGATAGAATGTATATAATTTATTTAGTTAGTGAATGTCATGTTTCCGTTTGTGTTTGTCGCATGGAAATATGATCCTATATACTTTTATGTTGTCTGTGACTGTTAGATAAAGGGGAAAATCCGCTTCATTCTTCCACTTTTCCAGACCCATTATTTTAGATTTCTGTGCGTGTATTTTGGCCCGAATTCCTTCACCAAACTGTCTGAAGTTCTGGAGTATATTTACTATGGATGTTTATGTTGTAGGGGAGAAAGCGGTGTCATCTGCATAAGCAATTAGTTTCCGCTCTCCAGACTCATGTATGAATGTTCCTTTAATGTTGGTGTCCTCACTGATTGCTTCTAGGAGTGGTTCTAGTGTGAGTACATATATGATTGGTGATAGTGGACCCCCGTTTATTACAGATCTTGTGATCCTGAAACTGGCAGTGGGTGAATGACTCACCAATACCTTATTTTTGGGATCTGTATACAAGATTTGTATCCACTGTCTATAGTACTGTCTTACGTTACAGTGTGTTAGTGCTTTGTGTAAATATGTGTGTGAAATTCTGTCGTAGATCTTCTCCTTGTCCAGCGACAAGAAGGAGGCTGTACAGTCTATCTTGTGGGCGTATGTGATGATATCTCTATGGAAGTGTGTATGTGTGGTGTATGTTTCTGTGTTAAATACTGCACTGTTGGTCTGGGTGTATGAGTGAAAGCATGGATGTGTTTATTTTGTTTGCAAGTGTGCACTGTTTGTGTATGTGTTTCCATATAAGTGTGATTATGCGTTGTAATTGTGTACGCATACCACACATATTTAAAGTAATAATAATTATATCACTTGCCATTGTAATTTGAGTAAAACAAGTAAAGGAGATATAATTGCTAGATAAATTCGCACAGAAAGTCGTTCTCCAAGATGGACATGTCTGGGCTAGCAAGTCTTCCAGTAATAAATGTTTATGCCAGTGGATCCTCTTGATCCTCGTTCTTGTCACTTGTGTCGGTGTCTACGAAGAGAGTGTCTGGTATGCTGAATGTGTCTTACTGAATGTGTCGCAACTTATTCGAACACTATCTCAGTACGGATTAATTCCCCCCTTAATAATTGAAATAATAATAATAACAAAACCCTAGTATAACAACCAGTTCCCTTTTGGTAGACCAGTATATTCCACATAGCTAATAACAAGTGTCACACTATTATCTAATATTATTGAGTCGTGTAGTATTGATGTTCGCATTTTCCCATGCCTTTATAATGCATGCCATTAATATTGTTGCTGCTCTCTGTTAGCCTTGAAAGATGTATGAATGAAATAATGTATGAAAGTGAGTGATAGAAGGACAGAATGTAAGACGGACCTGAGTGCAAAATTCTTAACCCTTTTAAAATAAAGCTCTCTCGTTCGTTTGTTCGTTCGTTCGTACGTTCGTTCGTTATTCGTCTAGTACTTGTTTTCCTTCTTGTTTTTCTTGGTCATTATCCCTTGTCTTGTTAGTTAGTTAGTTAGTTAGTTAGTTAGTTAACAGATCATCCTCATTGCACATCGAAACATTCAGTCCATAAGTGCTCGGATCCCCTCCTCAGAAAATCTCGCAGCATGTAGCGGCTAACGACACCAGTTCTGTATTGGTTTATTAACCTATTTCGGCTTCATGCGTAGTGTTCTTGTTTGTCCACACCTCTTTTAACTTACTGTTCTCGCAACCTGACCATGGTTGCAAATTTCCAGTCATCGTTTGGTTCTCGTAAACGACTTACTTCTCGTAGAAATTCAGTATTCTGCCTTGTCTTGTAATCTTCTTTAATGTCTTTGGTTCTTTCTGTCTTTTCCGGTATGGGTCTAGTTGGTAAAATGATGCGTAGTGTTCTTGTTTGTCCACACCTCTTTTAACTTACTGTTCTCGCAACCTGACCATGGTTGCAAATTTCCAGTCATCGTTTGGTTCTCGTAAACGACTTACTTCTCGTAGACATTCAGTATTCTGCCTTGTCTTGTAATCTTCTTTAATGTCTTTGGTTCTTTCTGTCTTTTCCGGTATGGGTCTAGTTGGTAAAAGATCGTCAGTGACAATGTCTAGACTGTCTAGTGACTGCAGTAAGCTTTTGTCTGCCTTATTTCTCTTCTTTGGATTGCAGACGATCTGAAAACCGCCAGTCTTCCTTGCTTGTCTTGTTTTCTTGTGTTTTGATTTCTTGTGTGTACCTGTCTCCGTGTGTCTTGATTTGACTATCAAAAGTTTGCACCAGTTCTGTTCTTTTCTATGGAGGAGCTTCTCGCACTAGAGGTAGACAATCTTCTTGACTTTGTACACCAATTGCTGCTGCTGTTGGTGTTATCGGTGTCGTCTGCCATGACATTTATTTGCCCATTGGTTATCTTGACCACACGTAGGGCAATTGGCAATTCTCTCCAGCATCGTATTCAATACTCTGTGATTATTGTTAGTAACGCCAGATGTGTAGATCCGTATGTAATGGGACACTTCCTTTTTGGGTTCCAGAGTGCACCCCACTTACAAGCCCCATTGTTCAGCCTGAAGACCTTCTTTAAACTCCTTCAGGAGTAATCGTGATAGGCAACCAGTGTATGGTCAGCCTGTCTCTTTCTTTCTCTAGATTGTCTAGTGATATGTCTATCGCTAAGCATTTTAAAGAGAACGTTTTACCATGTAACATGTCATACACGGCTTTGTGCGTCTCTGTTGACAGGTGAAATTACCACCCATTGGAAACCTTGAACCTATTACAGGGTGATGATTCCCTCAGAAGGCACAGCCCCTGGACCATTTAAGACACTAACAATAAAAGCTGGTGTCGATTCCGCCGCAGCCCCAGGATCAGTAAAAGAGCAAACTACAGTACCAGGCTGGTGGAGGTGCTTAACTTGGTAGTGGTCCCTTGGAACGACAAATGTTGTGATATTTGAATTCATTTCAATACTTTGTTGTTTTCGGTAATAATAATTCCAAAGAAAAACCCACAGTATCTTTTAGAATATAAATTCGCAGGTCTACATGGTCAAATGGGTAAGAACTTCTTCTTCTTCAGCTTTCCGAGCCATTGAGGTTCTTTGCTGCAGA
Organism: Cepaea hortensis; assembly: GCA_963921405.1. Classification (NCBI taxonomy): domain Eukaryota; kingdom Metazoa; phylum Mollusca; class Gastropoda; order Stylommatophora; family Helicidae; genus Cepaea; species Cepaea hortensis. The sequence continues at coordinate 17,419,784 of OY992895.1, forward strand.
TACAATCCGTCTCCAGTCGTCTCTCTGGTTGACCTTCTCTTGCCAGTCGTTGATTCCAAGTGCTTGCAGGTCTGTATATATATTATCTCTCCACCGTCTTCTTGGTCTACCTCGGGGTCTACGGTCATTTATTTCCTGAGTGAAAGCGAGTTGTGTTTTCCTATTATCTTCCATTTTTTTCTATATGCCCCAGCCATTGTAGTCTATTAGCCTTCATGATACCAGTGATTAGCGGGGACTTAAACAGATCATAAATGTCTTTGTTACTTCTTCTTTTCCACTCTCCACTTTGTGTATCCCTAATGGGTCCAAAGATGCGTCTTAAAACTTTGTTCTCAAAGTTTTGTAAAAAGGCTTCGTCTCCTTTCGTTGTACTCCAGGTTTCAGAGCCATACAGCACAACTGGTCTGATCAGTGTTTTGTATATTGTGATTTTGGTGTTACGAGATAGCGCCTTTGATTTTAGTAGATGTTGTAGTGCATAGTATATCTTATTTACAGAGTTGATTCTAGTTTGTATTTCTTCCCTTATGATGTTGGAGCAGTTGAAGATCGTACCCAGGTATTTGTATGTTTCCGTTCTTTTAATTGTCATATTATCTATTTGTATGTGGCCAGAGTTTCTAGCCATTCCGTCTCTTGAAATTACCATATATTCTGTCTTATCTTGGTTGATAACCAGCCCCATCTGTTGGGCTTTTTCCTTTAAGTGAGTCAATATTTCCAATATCTTTTGTTCATTTCCCCCTATAATATCTATATCATCTGCATAACCAAGCAGCTTGGATGTTCCTCCAATATCACATTCCTCTTTTACCCTCCTTACAACTTTCTCTAGAGCCAGATTGAAGAGTAGCGGCGATAGTGCATCACCCTGTTTCAAGCCAGATGTTATTTGGAAAGGGTCTGATTTCCTGCCTTTATATGTTACTATATTATAAGTATCTTTCATGCATAGTCTGGTCATGTTGATTAACTACCTTGATATTCCATATTTCCGCATAGCATTCCATAGACTATTCCTATGGACACTATCATAAGCCTTTTTAATATCCACAAAAATGTTATGGAGATCTCTTTTATATTCCCAATTTTTCTCGGCTATTTGTCGTAAGATAAATATTTGATCTATTGTTGATCTGTTTTGTCTAAAACCACCCGCCTGGTAGTCACCTAATATGTATTATGAATATGGTTTTAGTCTATTTAGTAATACTGCGGACAGTATCTTATAGCTTATGCACAGTAGTGATATTCCTATATAATTTTCACATTGGAACTTGTCTCCTTTCTTAAAGATAGGTATCAATAATGACTCTTTCCAGTCATGGGGTAATTCTTCAGTCCTCCAGATTTATATTATTAGTTCGTATAGCTTTAGATGTAATGCATGGCCACCTGCCTTTATAAATTCAGCAGCAATTCCATCAGCCCCAGTTGCCTTATTGTTTTTAAGTCTTGTGATTACATATAGGATTTCTTTAAATGCAGGTTCTTCAATTTGTGGTTCACACGTTAGAACCTCTTCCTGTGGGAAAGTGTTACTTGGAGCTTCACAATTTAGTAATTCAACAAAATATTATTTCCATGTGTTGCACATTTCCTCATTGGTATTTATCATATTCCCATTTTTGTCTTTTAAACCATATGTGGTGTGTTGGTGCCCGCGTTTCATTGATTTCAGTTCTTTAAAAAACTTTCTGGATTCGTTTTTCTGGTGATTAGTTTCCATATCTTTGATTATATTACTCATATATTCTCGCTTCTGCTGTCTAACTATTTTTGTAGCCTCTTTACATTCATTTCTATATTGCTCTGCCTTTTGGATGTTGTTGATGTAATTTAGCCATAGCTGTCTGGCATTCTTTTTCCTAATGACTGCTTCTTCACATTTTGGATTGAACCATCTGTTCTTTCTATGCGTGGTTAACACACCGAGACATTCTTCTGCGGTAGATTGAATTGTATTCTTGATGTTCAACCAAGTTTGGTCAATGCTTTCCTCCAACGGGTTTTGTAGAATTTGTTTACATTGTATTTCATCTGCAAATTTCTCTTTGACTGTAATTTCTTGTAGTTTTTCTCTGTTATATGTTGGGTGTAACCTTTGTAGTTTAGCATAGAAAGCTCTCTTAAGTTTTATTTTAAATTTTACCCCAACCAGGAAGTGGTCGCTGTGGCACTCAGCTCCTCTATATCTTCTAACTTGTTGTATGTTTGATGCATTTTTGTTTGTTAATTAAAATGTGATCTATTTGATTATAGGTTCTCTTGTCACATGATTTCCAAGTTTGTTTGTGTATATCCTTTCTTTTTAGTCTGGTACTGCTAATCTGCAGTCCTTTGGCTTCTGCCAGGTTGATGACTCTCCATCCATTATCATTTGATGTTGTATGAAGGCTTTCCATACCGGCCACTTTTTTATTAGTTTGCTCTCTACCTATTTTTGCATTGAAGTCTCCCAGCACAATCACGATGTCCTGTTTGGGGGTTTCTTCTATGACATCTTCCAAATCATTATAAAAGTCTTCTTTAACGTCATCTTCTTTCTCTTCAGTAGGTGCATGCATATTAATCATCGTTATATTGTTCCATTTAAATTTTATTCCTAATTTACTAATCCTATTATTAACAGCTTTAAAGTTTAGAACGTTCCCCCATAACTCTTTTTTGATGACAAATCCTGTTCCTAATTCATGTTTATTTTGGGTGTTTCCTCCATATATTATAATCATTCCATTTTGCTCTAAAGTACCCTCTCCTGGCCACCTTATTTCTTGAATTGCTGTTATTTCCATTTTATACTCAACCAGCTCCCGGGTTAGTTCTTCGGCCGCTCCAGCTCGATATAGTGTCCGTACATTCCATGTTCCAAATCTCAAAAGTCCTGTAACGTTCCAAGGTCGATGTCCAAATAAGTCAGTCCGAATTCGAGGCTCATGTATCTGTTTCGTAACAAAATGGTTTTTACAAAGGTGGGGATGTTAACCCCACACTTCAACCCCCAACCTGGAGGTCCAGGGTGTTTCTCTTTGTCTGTTCTCTACCCTTTGACCTGTCCGGCTTGGGAGGCCCAGCTGGTAGCTACGCTACCACCGGCATAGCTCTCAGGGTCATTGAGAAATTCAAGCTACCCCACCACGACAAGGTGGAAACACCATCGGAGGAGAAATGGGTAAGAACGGGTGTTCTTAAACATCCGTTGTGATGATGCCGAGGTAAGCGGTTCAACCCCTACACCGGACATCTGGACTAATATGTTGACCTGCCGACCTTGACTTGGGGACGTAAATTACAAGTACCTCTGAAGTCGGAGTGGGTTCACCTGATGACGAGGTGCACTGCTAATAGAGAAGCTAATTCACACGCAAAATTAAGACCATCACACTATACATAGTGTGTATGGACTACGCTTGAATCCAAAGCGGGCGAGCGCAAAAAAAAAAAAATCAATTCCAAAGAAAACAGCACAGTATATCCTTGAAAATTTAGTTGAAAAATAGTGAATAATCTGATTTTTAAATGGCGTAAATTGACATGTCGGAAAATATGCTTCCAACAATGCGAATTTACAATGTTGCCAAAGAGTTTGTCAACTCTGTAACGAGAATATATGATCCGTGGTTGTGACAGTTAGTCAATTGCATATCCTCTATAGGACATTGCTGTCAACACCAGCATATTGTTTTTTAATTGTTGCTGTTGTGATCTCTTGGCAAGTTTACGTTTACGTTCAGTAGTTTGCCATTGCTTTCTGAATGACCGTTTTCGTAAAAAAAAAAAAAAACGCAAGGCGTCTGCTGCCAAATCGCCCGTAGCTGTATTTCGAACGCAGGTTTTGCGGGATTACGAATTTGTCAGCAACTCACTTGCGACAGGCATACATGGATTCCCTTCTTTTGCACTACACGAAAGTGACAACTCGTATTATTTGCAAAAGGATACATTTTTATTCGGAGCTGATCATACAATAGCTCCACGAGCGGAATACCACAACGGTATTATACATCATAGGATGTGATGAAGATAAGATGGAATGAGGAGATGATATTAATACTGTAACTACTGAAGCTAAGCTAAGCTATATAACTATTATACTGTCCTTAATAACCACAAAGTATCCCTCGCGGATACACGTCTGATTCCTACGCCGTCCGGTCTCTGTCTGGGCCCGCTGAGCGTGGCGTGTTCAGACACGGGCAATTAGCTCAGCGTGCGTTCGTTGGTTTACGTGCTGGGCACTGGGCTGTGTTGACCAAAGTTACTTGGTCCTTCCTCGTGAACTGGGTTCCCCAGTCTCTTGGGTAACCCCAGCTCATCTGCACTGGTTGCCCTCCTTGTTGACACAAGTGTGTCTCGTTATAGCTATTTATAGCGTTTGTGTCTCTTCTGTCTGGTCTCCTATCCTGTTACGTCACTTGCCCTCTTCCTAAGCTCTATTTTAGCTCTCCTTAGCTTAGAGCTTTCTCCTAAGTCTTTGACAAGGCGTCTGCTGCCAAATCGCCCTTAGCTGTATTTCGAACGCGGGTTTTGCGGGATTACGAATTGCGTCCGTGATTCCTTCACCACCGAGCGGGCTGGTTGTGACAATGCACAAGGGATTTGCGCTTTTATGTGAAGGTGATTGTTGTCCAAAAGCGGGTTCTCTTTTATCAGGAGAAGCTTGTACTCACACATGGTATTAAATTGAGGGTGGTTGTGGCCTTTTATATTTTGTTTTGTTCTTACAGAGAAAATCTTTAATCCAGATCTACACATGGTGAAAACAATCAAAATTACCGCAACAAAATTAATATCACTGATGTGTTTGAATAATCTGTAAAAGAGAAAATCTTTAATCCAGTTTGTAGTGAGCACTTGTGACCACAGAGGGGAAATTTAATCGGAAAAGACAGTTGTATAATTTGGTAGAGGACGGTAATCTTAGCCAAAAAGCCGAGAATTGTTTTTTCAAACGTTTATTTTTTACAAGGCAATGTATGTATATTTCCAATGTGTAATGTGTGTTTCTTGTTTGTGTATATCACAGAGCGTTGCCGTTTGTTAGTGTTAAGTGTTATACCACATGAAACAAATACATACATATGCATTTATGATAATATGACATCTATGGCACAGTTCAAATGCCAGTTAAAAATAATGAGATGTATGAGATTGATAAGGTTTGGCGATGAAATTAAAAGGATATTTAATGTAATATCAAGGAAAAATAGAATGATGTCTTTTAACATTTTCCCACATGTAAAATAAAGCCATTACTTTTACATAATCTTAGAAGATAATTAAATTATTATCGAATCTTTTATGCTGCATTTAACCGTTGTTAATTTCTATAGAAAACTTTACAAAATAATAAAGACAAAACTACAGTTATTTGAATCACATAGCACTTTTATCTTACGTTAAGTAATGTCCCTTGAAAATTTACTCCCGTTTTCTTTTGAAAGCAAACGTAGTCCATACACAATACTTCTAATAGTGATGGACATAATTTTGCGTGTGGACTAGCTTTCCTTATTACCAGTGTCCCTCGCCTTCAGGCAAACCCTCTCTGACTTCAGAGGTACTTGTAATACGTTCCCAAGTCAAGGACGAGAGGTCAAAATTTTATTGCAAATGTCCGGTGTAGGTGTTGAAGCCCTTACCCCGACATCAGCACACCGGATGTTTAAGAACACGCGTTCTTATCCATTCAGCCCTGCTGAATGTGGGATATTATTAGAACACAATATGTGAGTCAGGAACGGGTAGCTATTAATTTCCTGTGTAGTAATGATGACCCATTGTTGATTCCTTGGTGTTATGTTGGATTCAGTTGTGACGAGCCTCGCATGTCTGCCATGTCCCTTGAAATAAGTGTTATGTTGTTATGTCCCTTTCTACTATTACAATTGTGGATGTGTTAGGAATGATGAAACTGCTTACAACTGCACTACTCCCAAATATTGTTGATATCTTGTATTTGTAGCTGATAGAATGTATATAATTTATTTAGTCAGTGAATGTCATGTTTCTGTGTGTGTTTTTCGCATGGAAATGTGATCCCATATGTTTTTATGTGTCTGTGACTGTTAGATCCAGGGAGAAATCCGCTTTATTCTTCCACTTTTCAAGACCCGTTATTTTAAATTTCTGTGTGTGTATTTTGGCCCGAATTCCTTCACCAAACTCTGAAGTTGTGGAGTATATTTACTATGGATGTGTATATTGTACGGGAGAAAGCGGTGTCATCTACATAAGCAATTAGTTTCCGCTCTCCAGACTCATGTATGAATGTTCCTTTAATGTTGGTGTCCTCACTGATTGCTTCTAGGAGTGGTTCCGGTGTGAGTACATATATGATTGGTGATAGTGGACTCCCGTTTATTACAGATCTTGTGATCCTGAAACTGGCAGTGCGTGAATGACTCACCAGTACCTTACTTTGAGGATTTTTATACGAGATTTGTATCCACTGTCTATAGTACTGTCCTACGTTACAGTGTGTGTTAGTGCTTTTTTTAGATATGAGTGTGAAATTCTGTCAAGCGCCTTCTCCTTGTCCAGCGGCAATGAGGCTGTACAGTCTTTCTGGTGGGTGTATGTGATGATATCTCTAATGAAGTGTGTATGTGTGGTGTATGTCTCTGTGTCAAATACTGCACCGTTGTTCTGGGTGTATGACTGAAGGCATGAATGTGTTTATTTTGCTTGAAAGTGTGCACTGTTCGTGTATATGTTTCGATATGATTGTGATGATGCGTTGTAATTGTGTACGCATACCAAACATATGTAAAGTAATAATAATTATATCACTTGTCATTGTAATTTGAGTAAAACATGTAAAGGAGATATAATTGCTAGATAAATTCGCACAGCAAGTCATTTTCCAAGATGGACATGTCTGGGCAGCAAGTCTTCTAGTAACAAATGTTTATGCCAGTGGATCCTCTTGATCCTCATTCTTGTCACTTGTGTCGTTGTCTACGAAGAGAGTGTCTGGTATGCTGAATGTGTCTTACTGAATGTGTCGCAACTTATTCGAACACTATCTCAGTGCGGATTAATTTCCCCCTTAATAATAGAAATAATAATAATAACGAAACCCTAGTATAACAGCCAGTCCCCTTTTGGTAGACCAGTATATTCCACATAGCTAATAACAAGTGTTACACTATTATCTAATATTATTGAGCCGTGTAGTATTGATGTTCGCATTTTGCCCATGCCTTTATAATGCATGCCATTTATATTGTTGCTGCTCTCTTTTAGCCTTGAAAGATGTATGAATGAAATAATGTATGAAAGTGAGTGATAGAAGGACAGAATGTAAGACGCACCTGCGTGTCCAATTCTTAACCCTTTTAAAATAAATTTGGTTCCTTCGTTCGTTCGTTCGTTCGTTCGTTCGTTCGTTCGTTCGTTCGTTCGTTATTCGTCTAGTACTTGTTTTCCTTCTTGTTCTTCTTGTTCATTATCCCTTGTCTTATTAGTTAGTTAGTTAGTTAGTTAATTAGTTAGTTAGTTAGTTAGTTAGTTAGTTAGTTAGTTAGTTAGTTGGTTAGTTAGTTAGTTAGTTAGTTAGTTAGTTAGTTAGTTAGTTAGTTAGTCGACAGATCATCCTCATTGCACATCGAAACATTCAGTCCATAAGTTGCTCGGATCCCCTCCTCAGCAAATCCCGCAGCGTGTAGCGGCTAACGATACCATTTCTGTGTTGGTTTATTAATCTTCATAGGCTTCCTGCGTAGTGTTCTTGTTTGGCCACACCTCTTTTAACTTACTGTTCTCGCAGCCTGACCATGATTTCAAATTTCCAGTCATCGCTTTGCTCTCGTAAACGACTTACTTCTCGTAGACATTCAGAGTTCAGCCTTGTCTTGTGATCTTCTGTAATGTCTTTAGTTCTTTCTTTATTTTCCGGTATGGGTCTAGTTGGTGAAAGATCGTCAGTGACAATGTCTAGACTGTCTAGTGACTGCAGTAAGCTTTTGTGTGCCCTATTTCACGTCTTTGGATTGCAGACGATTTAAAAACCACCAGTCTTCATTGCTTGTCTTGTTTTCTTGTGTTTTGATTTCCTGTGTGTACCTGTCTCCGTGTGTGTTGATTTGACTATCAAAAGTTTGCACCAGTTCTGTTCTTTTCTATGGAGGAGCTTCTCGCACTAGAGGCGGGAACTCTTCTTGACTTTGTACACCAATTTCTGCTGCTGCTGGTGTTATCGGTGGTAGTCTGCTAGAAAATCTAATTGCCCAGTGGTTGTCTTGACCACACGTAGGGCAGTTGGACTTTCACCAAAGCATCGTAGTCAGTACACTGTGATTATTGTTAGTAACCCCAGGTGTTTAGATCCGTATATAATGGGGCACTTCCTTTTTGGGTTGCAGAGTGCACCCAACTTGCCAAACCTATTGTTCAGCCTGAAGACTTCAGCTTTATCTTCCCCTGTAACACTGTGCAACAGTATTTTTAACTCTTTCAGCAGTAATCATGACAGGTAACCAGTGTACGGTCAGCCTGTTTCTTCCTTTCTCTTGATGCTCTAGTGATATGTCTATCCCTAGGCTTGGTAAAGTGAACTTTTTACCGTATAACTTTCTCATACACGGCTTTCTGCCCTTCTGTTCGACAGGTGAAAGTACCACTTAGTGGGAACCTCGAACCTATACAGGTTGATGATTCCCCCAGAAGCCACACTTCCTGGACCAGTTAATGCACTTACAATAAAAGCTGATGTCGATTTCGCCGCAGACCCTGGACCAGTTATTGAGTAAACTACAGTACTAGGCTGGTGAAGTTGCGTAACTTCGTAGTCGTCCCTTGGAAAGCAAATGTAGCGATGTTTGAATTCATATCGATAACTTTTTATTTTCGGCAATAATAACTTATTTACTCTCGGTTCCAACTTCACAGCAACGGGTCGTCCCTATTATGCTCCTTTCCTGTGCCAGTGAATATCACACAACATGCTTCTCATTGCCCCATGTGAAAAATGGAACAGACAAGTCTCTACAAACCAACAGCCGGCACAGGTTCACTGTGCATAATGGCGGCGCCAGAATGCCAAAACAAAAGTCCTCAACGAAAAATACAGTTCATCGTCGATGGAAGCGGCAGTCACTAGAAAACCAGCAGCCACACATTACTTCATAAGGCAAACCAGTCCGTTTTGCGACAAAGCCAGCTGCCATTACTCTAAACATGCAGTTCACGCTACAAACAACAGTGGACAGACGTAAAAGCATTTCACACGAAATTCACAGCTCACAGTGTCGCGCCAAGCACTCAACTCAGTAGCAGGGCCACGGAACTATGCACTTCCAGTCCAACATGAGGAAAATGCAAATGCAAACGGTAGCCACGAGCATAAACACTCCAGAGGCCATAACCGTTTCAATGCATATCCTCCGTATTCGGGATAAAAAGAAAAAATCACAGTATCCTTAAGAATTTCATATGCAAAGCAAAACGCACAGTATGTCCTTGATAAATTTAATTGAAATATAGTGAATAATCCGGTTTTGAAATAGCGTAAATAGACACGTCAGAAAATATGCTTCTAACAATGCGGATTCACTATGTTTCCCAAAGAGTTTGTCAAATCTGTATCGAGTGAATATAAATCTCAGCCCGTGTGTGTGGTAGTGTACATGAGATTTGCGTTCTCATTTGAAGGTGATTGTTGTCAAAAGGCGGTCCGCCTTTATTAGGAGAAGTCTTTACCCAAACGTGATGATGATTGCGGCCTGTTATGGTCGGACAAAAATTACGAATAAAATAAAGTTGCAGGATAAGTGACAGTAGTATATAAACATTTAATGTAATATTGAGGAGAAGAGGAAAATGAGATATAACATTTTTACGCATATAAAATCATGCGCTTACTTTTAAAGAAACTTAGAAGAAAATTACCATCCCCTCTTTTATGCGGCATATTACTATTGCTTATAAAAACTTATTTAAAAAAAAGACAAACACTACTATTAATATTATTTATATCACAAAATACACATATGTAACTTTATGTAATGTCCCTTGATTTAGGTGTTATGTTGTTATGTCCCGTTCCACTACTCCAATTGGATGTGTTCCTTTTAATGTGGTTTTATGTGGAAGGAAAAGGTACAAACAATGCAATATATACATTACGGACACTAATAGAAAGGTCAATACAGACACAGAAAGGCATATATTTGTGCTTCATAGATTATTCTAAGGCATTTGATAAAGTAAAACATGATGAATTGATTAAAATATTGGAAGATATCAACATTGATGGGAAAGATTTAAGAATAATAAAGAAATATTTACTGGAACCAATTAGCTGCAATTAAAATGGGAAATAAGGAGGGCTGTTACGAACAAAAAAATGCTAGGAGTACGACAGGGGTGTGTCTTGTCACCGGGTCTCTTCTCCCTCTATAGCGAAGTAATAATGAGAGAGATCAAATTGAAGCCAGGAATACTAATCGGAGGTTATAATATAAACAATATACGCTATGCAGATGACACAGTATTGGTAGCGGATAATGCAATAGACCTACAACAATTGTTGAACTTTGTAGTAATAGAGAGTGCAAAGAAAGGACTCTCCCTGAATATCAAGTAAACAGTAACAATGGTAATATCAAATAAAATGGCGACACCAAAATGTGACAAAGAAATAGAAGGGAACATTTTTAACCAAGTGGATAATTTTAAATATCTGGGGCCATTTATAACATCAGATGGAAGATGTACAACATAGATTAAGAGCATACATTTCCGGTTTCAAGATGGCGACGGACGGTCGAGTTGTTTTGTGATCGTTAACTTTTTCGCGTAGGAGATGGATTTATTCATCTCTTGCGTGTAATTGGTGTGCCAGGATGTAAAACCAGGAGTTTCTACTCAAGATCTGCGCGAATGCTATGGATTTTCGTGCATCGAGCGAAGCAATCCTTGAGTGAATTTTTGGCAGCGTGTGTGGTTTCTGTGTTTTCGGTTTTTCAACATGGCGGAACAACGTGTTTTCTCCTAGCGGTCAGCAGTCAACCTAACGAGGCGGCGTGGACGCCGCGCAGGCAGAAAAAAAGCAAGGTAAGCGTGGTGGTTTAAGACATTTTAGACTCAAGTGTCACCGTCTAGGACTCAGGAATATCCGTATTCTGTATTGGAACTGCGCCAGCGTAAAACAACGGGGCTCTATTTTAGAAACCCTGGTTTACAGGAACGATATTGTAGCACTCCAGGAGACGAGACTGGTCGATCAGCTACTCCGAATTGCCGGCTTCAAATGTTTCTACAACAGACGACTTCTGGGAATGACGATTCTCGTTCGCGACAGCATGGTGGTGTCAGAGCTAGACATGTCCAGTTGGGACAGTGACGATATACAGGCGTTGAGAGTTCATTCCAGTATACCATTCGTGTTGGTTAATGTTTATGCCCACAATGCGAGTATGGACGCCCAGAAGTGGCAGTGCTTAAGTGGCATATTAGGTTACGAGAGGTGGCATATCGCTGTAACTATACCAACCTCTCTCTTTCTCTCGCTCTCTCTCTCTCTCTCCTTCTCTCTCTTCTCATATATACATTGCACATGTCCATGTACACAATTGTATGAATGACTGTTGAGCGGTGTAGATGTATGTATGTGCCCTCACGCATATCAGTCCGCCCAGACTTTAGGACTCGCCTCACAATAACATAAAGGAGTGCATAATGTGATTGTGGTTAGTATCACCATCATACTTGGGTGCACACTCCAGTGCTCTTCAATTTTCGTCCACTAGGGCTAACCCATTCACTGGCACCCACTCATGCTCTGTTAGTACATCCATGGGATTTGCTCAGATACCATTCTCAGACTACTATCACAGGTTGCCGTCGTACCTTCCTGCCCCCCCCCCCCCTTCTTTCAATGTGCTCACTGAACCGTTACACCCACAACCCCTTCATCATCCTACATCCCCTCCCTCGGTTCGGTATAAAAAGAAGACATCTGTGATATTCGGGGTTATACACTGCTCGGAATTCTGAGGTAAGTATGAACATTTTTTTCCAATTTTCATTTTCTCGTCATTGCTTTCATTTTTTCATCTTTTTGTTCTTCTCGTCCTGCATGTGTCGTAATTCTTTTATGTAAAGCTGCACTACTTTGTGTCATTTTATAATGTTTACATTTTCACAGCTTTACCGCAGTTTCACCAAATTTTAACAATAAAAGCTGGTGTCGATTTCGCCGCATCCCCACGATCAGTAATCGAGCAAACTACAGTAACAGGCTGGTGAAGTTACTAAAATTGCTAGTGGTCCCTTGGAACCATAAATGTATTGCTTGCTTGCTGCTTGCTTGCGTTTGTTGGGTGTGAAGTCAGCGTGAAGTTCTGTATGTCGGATGAAGACATTCTGATGTCCAACATCAGTATGATGTCATACCGGACTGAAGATTGTGTGAGTATCCGTTGTCTCATGTCTGGCTTACTGGTGTGCAGACTGTTGGTTCCTCGCTGTGCAGGCAGATACTCTCCGACTTCGGAGGAATCAGCGATCCTACTGACGTTAGCCAGGACCCCGAAGGGACCTGTTGCCCAGGACGCGCGACTAACAAATGTAGTGATATTTGAATCCATTTCAATAATTTGTTGTTTTCGGTAATAATAATTCCAAAGAAAAACTCACAATATCTGTTAGAATATCAATTCGAAATCAAAACGCACAGTATGACCTCGAAAATTTAGTTGAAAATTAGTGAATAATCCGGTGTTTAAATAGCGTAGTCTTCGTAGACTTAGATGGATAGGACACGTTAGGAGGATGGATGATGGTAGAATACCAAAGGACATCTTTTTTGGTGAATTACAGGCGGGTAGGAGATCTCAGGGTCGGCCTCTACTACGATACAAAGATGTGTGTAAGCGGGACATGATTGATACAGGCATTGATAATGCACAATGGGAACACGTCGCCGCTGAACGTGTTGCATGGAGGGCAACTATCAGAAGTGGAATAAAGACAAAGGAGAAAATGATTGCAGATAAAGCACACACAGAGCGTGAGAGACGTAAGATGGTGCAAAATGGTGGAAATGACCATGTTTTCACATGCACCTACTGTGGGCAACATTTGCAGCAAGAATTGGCCTTACCAGCCACACTCGCCACCGCCATGGATCGTAGTTATTAAGCCTTTTTTGAAGCACAATGTACCAAACTATCGTCTGTCAAGACGGAAAGGTGCCAATGTGAATGTGAAATACCGTAAATTGACACGTCAGAATATATGCTTCCAACAATGCGAATTCACAATGTGCCAAAGAGTTTGTCAACTCTGTATCGAGAGTATATGAACCGTGGTTGTGACAGTTAGTCAGTTGCATATCCTTTACAGGACGTCGCAGTCAACACCAGCATATTTTAATTTGTGCTGTTGTGAACTCTTGGCAAGTTTACGTTTAGTAGTTTGCCATTGATTTCTGAACGACCGGCACCCACAACATTTTGGCAAAAAGAAGAAACGCAAGGCGGTCTGCTGACAAATCGCCCGCAGCTGTATGTCGAACGTGGGTTTGTGGGATTACGAACTGCGTCCGTTTTCCCTTCGCCACTGAGCCATCTGGTTGTGACAGTGCACATGGGATTTGCGCTCTTATGTGAAGGTGATTGTTGTCCAAGAGCGGTTCTTATTAATCAGGAGAAGCCTGTACTCACACAGGATGTTAATTTGAGGGTGATTGTGGCCTTTTAAAGGCCAGTCAAAAATAACTGACTTCTGGCTCTATACCTTTCAACGCCTTCAAAAGGATACAACTTTCAATGTAATATCAAGGAGAAATAGAAAAATGGCTTCTAACATTTTCCCCACATGTAAAATAAAGCCATTACTTTTACATAATCTTAGGAAATGACTTAAAATTATTATCCAGTCTTTTATGATGTATTCAACCAGTGATAATTTCTATAAAAACGTTACAAAAGATAAAGACACATTCTACAAATATTCAAATCAAAAAGCACATTTATGTTACTTTTAGTAATGTCCCTTGAAATTTTCTTTTCCGCTCGCTCGATTTTGAACTCAAGCGTAGTCCATACACACCACTTCTATTAGTGCTGGACTGAATTTTGTGTGTGGACTTGCTTTCCCTATTATCAGTGTCCCTCGCCATCAGGCGAACCTACTCCGACTTCTGAGATACATGTAATTTACGTCCCCAAATCAAGGATGACAGGTCAACATTTTAGTCCAACTGTCCGGTGTTGGGGTTAAACCCCTTACCTTGACATCAGCACACCGGATGTTTAAGAACGTGCGTTCTTATCCATTCGGCCATGCTGACCTCGTGTCCCTTGAAATAAGTGTTATGTTTTTATGTCCCTTTCCAATATTATAACTAGATGTGCTTCAATAAAGTGGTCTTATTTCGTGCAAAACAGTGTGTATTTTCAAAGTGCTTTGTGTGTTTTGTTTGTTTGTTGCACTTACGAATACAACACATACATTCATACTCTTTCACACTCCAAGTTTTCTCATTCACACTTAGTTTTATTTAAACAGATTTAATTGTATCACTGTATGGATCACAACATTGCAACAAGCGTCCCATTTTACAAAGTAAATTACAAGCAGATATGCTTGCGCGCGCACGTCAGATAGACAAATAGATAGATAGTGAGTCAGAAAGGGAGTGAGAGAGAGAGAGAGAGAGAGAGAGAGAGAGAGAGAGAGTCAGAGAGAGAGAGAGAGGAGAGCGGGATGGAGGGAGAGAGAGAAAGAGAAAAAAAAGAGAGAGAGAGAGAGTGAGAGAGAGAGAGAGGAGAGAGAGAGAGAGAGAGAGAGAGAGAGAGAGAGAGAGAGAGAGAGAGAGAGAGAGAGAGAGAGAGAACAAACAAAATCAAAGATTAAAGTTAGCTACATTGATTAGTAACTTCATCACAGGCACAATGGATTTATTTGGGGTGTGCGGTGTTGGGGCTGAAGTTAAACGAACTGTTGTCTTTGTCATGGTCGTACTTACCACTTCCCGGCTGACAAACAACGGACCTATGAGCTAGAGGCTCCCTATGTGCTGGGTAACTCAATTAACTTCTGTCCCTAACTGTGGTAATATTTCCCAGTCCCCGGTAACAAAGAAAGAAAATGTGCCGATTAATTTTCCCCATGACGGGTATTACATTATATATATCTATATCGTATAACAGTAGACGGTACTACCTGGTTTCTGTTAGCGCCGAACGTTGGGCGGCGCTTACCAAACCCGACACCCCACATTGTGCCAACGGCTTCGGGCGGAAGAGCGCAGTTGGGAGGGTACAAGCCTTACCCTGGTGCGAGGAAATGCAAGCTAAAGACAAAATTGTCATGGCAGGGCAGACCAGGCCCTAAGCCTTGGTTGGCGACTGGTCTAGGATCGAAGCTCCGACAGGCGGACAGTTAGAGCATTGCTTTGCTGATCCGGCAGCTTCTGCAGCTTGTCTTGTTCCAGATGTAGGGGTGTTACCTTTCCTCTGGAGTGAACTAGGCAGGCCGAGAGAGGGATCATGCTGCATGGGCAACACATGATCTCTATATTTTAGCCCAGGCTTTGTGCTATGGAGAGGCAATAACTCCATCCCTGGTCTTAACTGGTCTCGGAATCAAAGCGAGAGGCAACTGTTACGGGTTATAAGTCCTTGTCAGTTGGCGTAGACATGGGGCGCCACGCGTTGCCTCTGACGGTGGGAGACACCTATAGGTGTCACTGATCAGCTACCGCCCGCCTCAAGCTGGGCAGCCCCCAGCCAATTGGGTGCTGATCCGCCACAGCCTGCCTGCTTCAATGGGTGCTTGGGGCTAGGACAAAATCTGAATCGCAGGCTGTAAAACCAATGCACCAGGTACAAACAAAAATATAAATAGAAACCTCAAGCTACGGCTTGCAACCTGGAACGTGAGAACCATGTGTCCAGGATTTTCCACTGACTTGACCAATATTAACGATGTGAGAAAAACGGCTGTGATTGATGCCGAACTCAATCGTCTTAACATTGATATTGCTGGCCTGCAGGAGACTCGCCTCGCTGAGGAAGGGTCACTCAGGGAAAACAACTACACCTTTTTCTGGAAGGGTAAAGGGCAGGCAGAAAAAAGGCAACACGGTGTGGGCTTTGCAGTGAAGAATTCGCTACTGGGAATGATTGAAATTCCAGCAGGAGGAAATGAAAGACTATTATCCCTGCGCTTGGCAACCTCTTGTGGGTTATCCACCATTATTACTGCATATGCACCGACACTCGATTCCTCTGATGATGTGAGGATTTGTTCTATAAGGAGTTAGACTCTGTGATCAAGGCAGTTCCAAAATCCGACTACATTTATATGCTCGGTGATTTCAATGCTCGTGTGGGCAAGGACTCGAGTTCATGGCCAGTGTGCCTTGGAAAATACAACATCGGTCGCATGAGTGAAAATGGGCAAAGGCTGCTGGAGCATTGCACCAGTAATGACCTATGTATTACAAACTCTTTTTTTAAAACAAAAGAGATGCATAAGGTCACATGGAAACATCCAAGATCCGGCCATTGGCACCAGCTGGACTTCATCATCACACGGAGACAACATCTGAACCATATATCATTGACTCGTAGTTACCACAGTGCTGACTGTGATACGGATCATTCTTTGGTTGTTGCAAGGGTTAGACTGAGACCAAAGAGAATCTACACAGCTAAACACAAATCTAGCCCCAGGATTAATATTATTAACACTCATGATCCTGAAAAGTGCTTTTAGTTTCAACAGCAACTTGAAGACGCTTTCACTGATACACCAGAAAATTGTACAGTAAATGATAAATGGAATAAACTTAAGGAAACTCTTTGTAAAACTGCCGTAAAGGTTTACGGCACTGTGGATCATAAGAGGCAGGACTGGTTTGCTGCCAACAGCGAGACTCTGCAGCCCTTGATTGATAAGAAGAAGAAAGCTCTCTTAAGAAACAAGGAAAGACCAACGCGTAACACTCTGAGTGAGCTAAGGCAAGCTAGGAAGGATGTGCAAAAGGCTGCCAGGCAGTGTGCAAATGATTATTGGATCAAGTTATGTGAGTCCATTCAAATCGCAAGTGATAAGGGAGACATAAGAAGCATGTATGAAGGAATAATGAAAGCCTGTGGTCCAGTGATCAAAAGAAATGCACCATTGAAAACCTTGACTGGAGAAGTCATCACTGATAAGAAACATCAGATGGACAGATGGGTAGAGCACTATTTGGAGCTTTACTCAAGTGAGACCAAACTAGCGGATAATGCCCTCAACGCCATAGAGGCTCTACCAACTCTTGACAACCTGGACACACTTCCCACCATAACAGAAGTTAAGTGTGCTATAAATGAACTTGCATCTGGCAAGGCTCCAGGTAAGGATGGGATTCCAATAGAGGTTATCAGGAGTGGGCAAGACACACTCACTATACAGATCCACCAGCTAATAGAGCTATGCTGGCGTGAAGGACAAGTCCCACAGGATTTCAAAGATTCAAGCATCATAACACTGTACAAGAACAAGGGCGATCGGAGCGACTGCAACAACTATAGGGGTATCTCACTTCTGTGTATTGTTGGAAAAGTATTTGCCAGAATTGTTCTGCGCAGACTTCAAGTCCTAGGAGATCAAGTCTACCCCGAATCACAGTGTGGCTTTCGACAGAACCGGTCTACCACTGATATGATATTCTCATTGCGACAAATGCAAGAAAAATGCCGTGAACAGAATCAACCACTGTTTATTGCCTTCATCGACCTCACAAAGGCATTTGATTTGGTCAGTCGTGAGGGTCTGTTCAAGGCACTAAAGAAGATTGGCTGCCCACCAACTCTTCTGTCCATTGTGGAATCGTTCCACACAGGCATGAAGGGTATAATCAAGTTTGATGGTGCAACTTCTGAAGAATTTGAAATCAAGAGTGGAGTTAAGCAAGGTTGTGTACTAGCTCCCACCCTCTTTGGAATATACTTTTCACTTCTACTGAAATATGCATTTCGTGATCAGGATGGTGGTATATACATTCACTCACGCTCAGATGGCGGCCTCTACAATGCTCAGAGATTGAAGGCTAAGACCAAAATTAGGAGGGTACTGATCAGAGAGTTGCTTTTTGCAGATGATGCTGCAGTTACGACCCACTCTAAGGAAGAATTGCAATGTCTACTATCTGCATTCTCCAATGCTTGTTCTGAATTTGGTTTAACAATTAGCAAAAAGAAGACACAGATTATGTCACAAGGTGCACATGGGGTACCATCAATCTTTATTGACGACGCCGAACTAGAGATAGTAGACCATTTTACATATCTAGGATCGGTGGTAAATAGCAAATTATCCCTAGATCAGGAAATCAACATCCGGATTGGTAAGGCAGCAACAACAATGAACAGGTTAAGAAAAAGAGTCTGGGAGAACAGGAAGCTTACTGCCAAAACAAAAGTCCTTGTCTATCAAGCCTGTGTCCTTAGTACTCTTCTCTATGGCAGTGAAACCTGGACAACTTACTCACACCAAGAGAACAATTTAAACAGCTTTCATATGCGGTGTCTGCGAAGAATTCTTGGTATTAAGTGGCAAGACAAAATCACAAATACTGAAGTATTGGAAAGATCAGGTTGTGTGACAGTTTATTCCATGCTCAGTCTTCGTAGACTTAGATGGATAGGACATCTTAGGCGGATAGATGATGGTAGAATACCAAAGGATATCTTTTTTGGTGAATTACAGATGGGTAAGAGATCTCAGGGTCGGCCTCTACTACGATACAAAGATGTGTGTAAGCGGGACATGATTGATACAGGCATTGATAATGCACATTGGGAGCAAGTCGCCGCTGAACGTATTGCATGGAGGGCAAACATCAGAAATGGAATAAAGTCAAAGTAGAAAATTATTGCAGAAAAGTCACACACCAAGCGTTTGAGACGTAAGATGGTGCATGATGGTGGAAATGACCACGTGTTCACATGCACCCACTGTGAACGGACATTTACAGCGCAAATTGGCCTTATCAGTCACACTCGCTACCGCCATAGTTAAAAGTTATTATGCCTTTTTAAAGCACAAACTATCGTCTGTCAAGACGGCAAGGTGCCATTGTCATGTATGTATATATATATATATATATATATATATATATATATATATATATATATATATATATATATATATATATATATATATATATATAATAAATATGTAAATAAAGGTTCTATAAGCCTAAATATCTCTCTGTTTTAAATACTGGTTTTTGGCGATCATATTGATAAACTTATTTATTGTGCAGTCCTGTATATCTGTGGTGTATTCTTTGGGTGGGGAAGGAAAAGTGAATCTAAAGATCTTCTTCTTCTTCTTTAGCGTTCCGAGCCATTGAGGTTCTTTGCTGCAGATACAATCCGTCTCCATTCGTCTCTCTGGTGGACCTTCTCTTGCCAGTCATTGATTCCAAGTGCTTGTAGGTCTGTATATGTATTATCTCTCCACCGCCTTCTTGGTCTACCTCTGGGTCTACGGTCATTTATTTCCTGAGTGTAAGCGAGTTTTGTTTCCCTATTATCTTCCATTCTTTCTATATGCCCCAGCCATTGTAGTCTATTAGCCTTCATGATACCAGTGATTAGCGGGGACTTAAACAGATCATAAATGTCTTTGTTACTTCTTCTTTTCCACTCTCCACTTTGTGTATCCCTAATGGGTCCAAAGATGCGTCTTAAAATTTTGTTCTCAAAGGTTTGTAACAAGGCTTCGTCTCCTTTCGTTTTACTCCAGGTTTCAGAGCCATACAGCACAACTGGTCTGATCAGTGTTTTGTAGATTGTGATTTTGGTGTTACGAGATAGCGCCTTTGATTTTAGTAGATGTTGTAGTGCATAGTATATCTTATTTCCAGAGTTGATTCTAGTTTGTATTTCTTCCCTTATGATGTTGGAGCAGTTGAAGATTGTACCCAGGTATTTGTATGTTTCCGTTCTTTTAATGGTTATATTATCTATTTGTATGTGGCCAGAGTTTTTAGCCATTCCGTCTCTTGAAATTACCATATATTCTGTCTTATCATGGTTGATAACCAGCCCCATCTGTTGGGCTTTTTCCTTTAAGTGAGTCAATATTTCCAATGTCTTTTGTTCACTTTGCCCTATAATATCTATATCATCTGCATAACCAAGCAGCTTGGATGTTCCTCCAATATCACATTCCTCCTTTAACTTCCTTACAACTTTCTCTAGAGCCAGATTGAAGAGTAGCGGCGATAGTGCATCACCCTGTTTCACGCCATATGCTATTTGGAAGGGGTCTGATTTCCTGCCTTTATATGTTACTATATTATAAGTATCTTCCATGCATAGTCTGGTCATGTTGATTAACTTCTTTGGTATTCCAAATTCCTGCATAGCATTCCATAGACTATTCCTATGGACTCTATCATAAGCCTTTTTAAAATCCACAAAAATGTTATGGAGATCTCTTTTATATTCCCAATTTTTCTCGGCTATTTGTCGTAAGATAAATATCTGATCTATTGTTGATCTGTTTTGTCTAAAACCCGCCTGGTAGTCACCTAATATGTCTTCTGAATATGGTTTTAGTCTATTTAGTAATACTGCGGATAGTATCTTATAGCTTGTGGACAGTAGTGATATTCCTCTATAATTTCCACATTGGAACTTGTTTCCTTTCTTAAAGATAGGTATCAATAATGACTCTTTCCAGTCATGGGGTAATTCTTCTGTCCTCCAGATGTTTATTATTAGTTCGTATAGCTTTAGATGTAATGCGTGGCCACCTGCCTTTATAAATTCAGCAGCAATTCCATCAGTCCCAGTTGCCTTATTGTTTTTAAGTCGTGCGATTACATATAGGATTTCTTCAAATGTAGGTTCTTCAATTTGTGGTTCGCATGTTAGAACCTCTTCCTGTGGGAAAGTGTTACTTGGAGCTTCACAATTTAGTAATTCAACAAAATATTCCTTCCATGTGTTGCACATTTCCTCATTGGTATTTATCATATTCCCATTTTTGTCTTTTAAACCATATGTGTTTTGTTGGTGCCCTCGTTTCATTGACTTAAGTTCTTTAAAAAATTTTCTGGATTCATTTTTCTGGTGATTAGTTTCCATATCTTTGATTATATTACTCATATATTCTCGCTTCTGCTGTCGGACTATTTTTGTAGCCTCTTTACATTCATTTCTATAATGCTCTTCCTTTTGGATGTTGTTGATGTCAGTTAACCATAAATGTCTGGCATTCTTTTTCCTAATGACTGCTTCTTCACATTTTTGATTGAACCATCTGTTCTTTCTCTGCGTGGTTAACACACCGAGACATTCTTCTGCGGTAGATTGAATTGTATCTAAAGATGGTAAAATATATATGATGGCAAAAAATGACTGATTAAAGACAGTGGTATACATTAGAATTAAAGAACTGCATGTGAAAGTATGTTTTTGAAAATGTATATGAAATGGAAACAAATAGGTATTTTAAACTCCTGCGAGAAAAAACGAACTAAACATCAACAAACGTTGCACATACCTTACAAGGAGATCCACGTGTCGCGAAATACAGGTGAAAAATCCCAAATCAGAAGCACTCAATAAATATAAAAATGAATAATAAAATAAGATAAAATACACACGAACGCATACAATACGACACACAGACGTTTCGATTCTCAGAATCTTTGTCAATGACAACACAGCTAACAACGAGATACAGCAAACGAAAGACCACAATACACTAACACACGATCTATAACTTAGCCATGTGAGGCCGAAAAGGTGACTTGGCCAGATGAATTAAAAATGGGTTGCCAAAAAGGATTTGAGTAGCCAAAAATATGTGAACAGTCTGCTATGAAAATATAGGAAAGTGAGGACAATTAAGTCTAGATATGGGGGGGGGGGCCGCAGCATAGTGATAGATAGTGTGAACAATTGGGGAAGATGCCACAGTTATACTGTAGCGTCCACAACCGTATTAATTCCGGCTGGGTGGATACATCCCAGATTGTTTATTAGCTGTCATTCAATTTTAAGTCTGACACAGCTATTGGAGAAGCAGGGTTTTAATGCGGTGACACATGCATCGTCGGTTCCATTATGGTTGGAGGAATTGAAATGGTTGGGGACAGGTTTTTCAGCGCCTTGATTGATGTCCCTGAGGTGTTCCCTGAAACGATCCGCAACACGTCTGCCCGTTTGGCCAATGTATTTCATGTCACATCGTTTGCAGATGATAACATAAATCAGATTGCGGGATGTGCAAGTGAAAGAATCTTTCAAGGTGAAGGTACCTCGGGGAAATTCAATCTCTGGTGTCTGAACAACGTATGGGCATGTCAGACAGTTCCTACGATGGCATTCGAATGTGTCCACGGATGAAGTAACCGTGGGGAGGCGACTATGCACAAGGTGGTCTCTGAGGCTCTGGTTACGGCGGAAAATTACCCTGGGGCCATTGGAGAATACCTCACGAGTGGTAGGATCGGATTCCAAGATGGACCAGTGTCTCAGGAAAATGTGCTTGATGGCATAGGCACGTGGGTGGAAGGTGAGGATAAGCTTGGGTTCATTGTTCGGAGGTCGCGTATGCTTGGCTAGGGACATTTCCCGCGAGACCTGGGTTATGCGGCTGAAAGCTGTCGACAAGACGTCCTCTGGGTAGGACCGTCTGCGGAAAAAGTCCAGCATTTCGTGGGCTCTCTCGAGGAAGTCATTATCGTCCTGACAGATACGACGAAGGCGGAGTAGCTGGGAATATGGGATGGAATCTTTGCAGCTTTTGGGGTGGGATGAGCTGTACAGGAGGAAACCGTGAGCATCAGTAGGTTTATAGTACACGGAAGTCGTCAGGCCTGTAGGGTTTAACTTAATGGTGATGTCAAGGAAATTGACAGAGGTGGTAGAAATTTCTGTGGTGAATTTGATCGATGGATGGAAGTTATTGACATAATTAATGAAACGGTTCAGTTCCGCCTCTGGCATGTCAGTGAGACCTATGCCGTCATCGATGTAGCGTCGGTAAAAAGAAGGGAGAAGACCATCATAGCTGAGTTCAATCTGGTGTTCCAGATGTCCCATAAATACACATGCGTAGCTGGGTCCCATTTTAGTGCCCATGGCGACACCGCTGATTTGTTCAAAGTAGTGGCCATTGAACTCAAAGGAATTATTGGTGAGGACCAATTCAGCGAGTCTCACAAGTGTGCGTGTAGGGATGGCTTGATCTGTGGGTTGATCCAGAAAGAACTGTAGCGCCTTGAGGCCATCGGTGTGAGGAATGGAGGTATAGAGGGAACATACATCCATTAGGAATAGTCTGTATGTGTTCCCAGGAGTCAGTTGGAGAGAGTTGAATGAAAATAACGCATGCGTTGTATCCTTGATGTATGACGGGAGATTCGCAACTAGAGGTTGGAAAATCCTGTCAAGAAACGCTGAGATCAGTTCAGTCGGGCATTAGCAGGCGGAATTTATCGGACGTCCAGGATTTTTGAGTTTATGTATTTTGGGCAGCATGTAGAGGGTGGGTTTGCCCAAGTCCGAGTCATGGATGTGAAGTGAAGTGGCACTGGGTGGTAAGGCATCCTCACGTATGAGCTGTTTGATGGTATTTTGAATCTTCCGGTTATAGGAGAGAGTGGGGTCTTCGGTGCAGGGTGAATAATTATCAGGTTTATTGAGTTGAGACATGACTTCCTCGACATATAGATATTTTTGCCAAACAACCACCGCACCCCCTTTATCCGCCGGTTTGATGGCTATGTCCTGTCTGCGCTGTAGTTGAGACAGGGCACGCCATTCGGGAGGGGTAGGTCAGGCGGTATGCATACCACTTTAGTGTGGTTGATGGGTGTCGACGTCGAGGGAGGGACATGGGGACGTAGATGGCTAATTTTGTCTTTCTTGCGTGAAGATAGACATTTATATAGCTCTCTATTATGATGTTGAATGATGGAGGTGATCAAATGGAAAGCAAGCTGGTTGTTGAACGTCAGTAGATGCAGAGTCCGGTACAGGTTGTGCTTGGTGTCCTTGAGCTCGGAGATATGTCGTTGATGCACAGTCACTGCCAGCTTCATGTACTTGACAGACTGCTCCTGTGCCAGGCGATTGAAGAGTCGTGTCTCAGCAGGAACCAGTTTGCCTAACGAGAGATGAATGTTGCTCCGGAAGCCTTTGGGTGTAATTTTGAGCCGGAGACAGTTGTTCAGGAAATTCAAATGGCAGGAAAAGCGAGTGATGTTAAACATAGTGCGCGCGAGGCTGATAAGTGCACGGGACATGTCCTGGGGCATGAGGGCAAATATGTCGGAGACGGTGTGGTGGAGAGATGACATAGTCCGTCTGTCAGCAGGCATGATCGGCTACAGGTCGGTAAACATGAAATAATGGATATATAAACTAAAAAAACTGACAACAGGAAAACGGACGATGAGAAGGGGTAGCAGCCATGAAATTAAATGATATGGAATAGAGAGAAAAAGTAGCGGCTGCAGCAGGATATAACAATATGAAATGGAAACAAATAGGTATTTTAAACTCCTGCGAGAAAAAACGAACTAAACATCAACATTCGTTGCACATACCTCACAAGGAGATCCACGTGTCGCGAAATACAGGTGAAAAATCCGAAATCAGAAGCACTCAATAAATATAAAAATGAATAATAAAATAAGATAAAATACACACGAACGCTTACAATACGACACACAGACGTTTCGATTCTCAGAATCTTTGTCAATGACAACACAGCTAACAACGAGATACAGCAAACGAAAGACCACAATGCACTAACACACGATCTAAAACTTAGCCATGTGAGGCCGAAAAGGTGACTTGGCCAGATGAATTAAAAATGGGTTGCCAAAAAGGATTTTAGTAGCCAACAATATGTGAACAGTCTGCTATGAAAATATAGGAAAGTGAGGACAATTAAGTCTAGATATGGGGGGGGGGGCGCAGCATAGTGATAGATAGTGTGAACAATTGGGGAAGATGCCACAGTTATACTGTAGCGTCCACAACCGTATTAATTCCGGCTGGGTGGATACATCCCAGATTGTTTATTAGCTGGCATTCAATTTTAAGTCTGACACAGCTATTGGAGAAGCATGAAATGTATAGTATGAAGTGTGAACTTGATGGGAGTGTGTGTCTGAACATATGTAGTATAAAGTGTGAACTTGATGGAATAGTGTGTTTAACTCACAAAATATCCGCTTGTCAAAGTTGCAGAACCCATAATGATCAATCTACATAGGCCAGTTTTGTACAAACTGAAAGACATGTTAGTTTAAAATGACTGTGGTAGACAATTGACATTACTGTGCAAACATGTGTATATTTCAGCTTGAAGGATTTATCTAGTCATTTTACTTTCACATGCACATTACTGTAGAGTGATTGAGAGAGTTAGAGTGAGTGAGAGAGAGAGAGAGAGAGAGAGAGAGAGAGAGAGAGAGAGAGAGAGAGAGAGAGAGAGAGAGAGAGAGAGAGTGCGTAAGAAAATACTGAGAGTTGAATTGCATCACTAATTTCTACGTTACACAATGAATATGTACAGACAATGTTGGTTTTTTCCTATGTGAATGCATCATGCACTGTTGATGAACGAAAGATGAGTGATTGGAAGTGTCGAATGTAAGACAGGCCTACGCGCCCAATTTGTTACCCTTTGAAAAATAAAGATAAATAGATATATAAATAACTTTAAATAGTGTCTAAACTATCTAGTGACGGCAGTAGTCTTCTGTCTTCCGTTTTCCTCTTATTTGGATTGCTTACGACTTGAAAACTATCAGTCTTCATTTTTTTTTGCGGGGGGGGGGGGGGGATTAATTTCTTATGTCTTGTTTTCCTGTGTGTTCGTGTCATCCTGTGTGTTAATTTGACTATTGATAGTTTGTGCCAGTTCTGTTCTTTTCTTTGGGGAAGTTCGCACGAGAGGCGGCGAAATCTTCTTCTTGACTTTGTATACCAATTGCTGCTGCTGGTGTGTATGTGTGTATGATGTATGTGTGTGTATGTGGGTGTGTATTTGCGTGTGTATGTATGTATGTGTATGCTCGTATGTGTTTGTGTGTGTATGTGTGCTTACATGCGGTGCATACTAGGGAGTGTGTATTTGTATGTTATTGAGTGCGTGCATAACTGTGAGAGTTTGTGTAAACGATGCAAGTATTATGCAGGTATGTATGTTTGCGTGTGTGTTTATGAAAGTGCGTGTATACATGTGTCTGCCTGTCTCATAACACGGTGATATGCATTGTTTATGTTACAAAATCCACGTAACAATGTTTGTTTTCCCCTATGTGAATGTAACTTCCACAATTGATGAACGAAAGATGAGTGATTGGAAGGGCCGAATGTAAGACGAGCCTATGTGTCAAATTTGTGACTCTTTTAAAATAAAGTTCGTTCGTTCGTTTGTTCCCTCTCTGTCTGTCTGCCCGTCTGTCTGTCTGTCTGATCATCCGCCCGTCCGTCCGTCCGTGCGCCCGCCCGCCCGTTGATCTGTCTGTCTGTCTGTCTGTCTGATCATCCGCCCGTCCGTCCGTCCGTGCGCCCGCCCGCCCGCCCGTTGGTCTGTCTTTCTGTCTGTCTGTCTGTCTGTCTTGCCGCTTGCGCGCACGAGCAAAATCATGCATATCTCTTTGCAACTTACTTTCTAGCATGAGATGCTTGTTGCAATGTTTAATGCATGATTCATTCAGTGATACCATTAAAATTGTTTAAATAAATCTATGTGTGAATGAGAATACTTTCAGTTTGAAAGAATGTCTATTGAAAGATTGTAATATGCACGAGAGAAATTGATTACTCACAATCATCATCAACAAGTAATGTGCAGGTAATTACATCATGCCATAAATATATTATCATCATATGTGTATATTGATTTATTTGTTTGTTTCGGGATTTGAGATTTAAATATTGAACACCACGACTGGCAACTACTGTAAACTGATTAGAGTCATTAGACGTAGACAGTCAAATTTTTTGGGCATGTTATGAGATGAAATGGATTGGAGAACTTGGTGACAACTGGCAAGATCGAAGGGAACAGACCAAGAGGAAGACCTAGAAGCAAATACCTGGATGGCTTGGCCTCTAGGCATGGTCGAGACAGAAACACGGAGCTGATCCACAACTCTGGTGATCGAGTAAGATGGCAAAACATGACCGCCCACGCTTTCCGACATGGTACATGATGATGATGACTGGGCAACGCTGATCGTATTCTGGTATGACCCTAAGGCCTGTCCATATATATACGTGTGTATATATGTGTATATACATGTATATGTTGTATTTGCAAATGTAAAAAACACAACGCACCGTTAAAATACACACTATTTTGTCCGAAATAAAACCAAATTAACAGAAACACGATTTACTAAACTATTGAAAAGGGATATAACAACATAACTTTTTTTTTTCAAGGGACTTTACTTGTATTTTCATCTATATGCTGTAAAATGTAAATAGTTATAGCATTGTTCTATATCTCTTATAGAATTTTTATAGAAATAAACAAGCACTCTACACTTCGTAAGAAAAGATATCAAATTTTAATCTTATGTGAGGTGGTTTGGATCCCCGGCCCCGAAGTAGTGCGCCTGGTCTGGTCGGGGGCCGGGGATCCAAACCACCTCAAATAAGCATCACTTTAAATGTGGGCCCGGTGGACCACTGTGGGCAATAGCTCACAGTGGGACTAAGGGTCCACGCCAAAAAACAGGGGGAGGCGGGGAACCAGCTAGTCTGGGATGACCGCCAAACCCACCAAAAAAAAAAAAAATCCAACTATTAATACTAGGGGTAACTCGAGAGATGGAATAAATCAATTGTCTGTCATATTGGATTTCGATCTCCTCATCGACGGGGTTCGATATCTACATGACTGAGGCTCGATCACACCACACATCCCACCACACACGCACGCACACGCACGCACGCACGCACACACACACACACACACACTGGGACTCGAACCCAGATGCCCGGTGACTTGTTGGTCTACCTATCTATATAAGTATACCACATGCACGGGGCTTGCGCCGCTGTCTTTTAGCGACCCCGGGACGGACCAGGGAAGCGGAGGCGGCCGGTGGAGGCATCTGGGTTACCGAGGGCGGGTACTCAAGTGCCCAGTGACTAGTTGGTCTACTTATCTTTATAAGTAATGCACATGCTCGGGTCTTGCCTCGTTGTCTTTGAATGGGCTCGGAAGCGGTCGGGGGAAGCCGAGGCACCTGTGGGATGGGTGGTGAATAGGGGGTTAAGATAGGCTTAATATACCTATTTGTTTCCAATTCATATTGTTATATCCTGCTGCAGCCTCTGCTTTTGCTTTCAACCCCACATGTAAAAGAAAGCCATTACTTTTACATAATCTGAAACGATAAATTAAAATTGTTATCAAATCTTTTATGCTGCATTTAATCGTTGATAATTTCTATAAGAAACTTTACAAAGGATAAAGACAAATACTACAAATATTTACATCAAATAACATATTTATGCTACTTTAAGTTACGTCCCTTTGACATTTCTGTTCCACTTGCTTGATTTTGAACGCAAGCGTAGTCCATACACATACTTCCATTAGTGTCGGACAGAATTTTGCGTGTGGACTAGCTTTCCCTAATACCAGTGTCCCTCGTCATCAGCCGGACCCACTCCGACTTCAGAGGTACTTGTAATTTACGTCCCCAAATCAAGGACGAGAAGTCAACATTTTAGTCCAACTGTCCGGTGTAAGAGTTGAAGCCCTTACCTCGGCATCAGCACACTGGATGTTTAACAACACGCGTTCTTATCCATTCAGCCATGCTGACCTCATGTCCCTTGAAATAAGTGTTATGTTGTTATGTCCCTTTCTAATATTACAATTAGACGTGTTTCATTTAAAGTGGTTTTATTTCGTGCAAAACAGTCTGTATTTTCAAAATGCGTGTTTTGTTGTTGTTGTTTTTTTTTGGTGGTACATTTACGATGTAGACGGTCTGCTGTCAAATTGCCCGTAGGTGTATTTCGAACGCAGGTTTGCGGGATTACGAACTGTGTCCGTGATTCCTTCGCCACTGAGTCATCTGGTTGTGACAGTGCACATGGGATTTGCGCTCTTATTTGAAGGTGATTGTTGTCCACAAGCGGTTCTCCTTTATCAAAAGAAGTCTTTACTCACACAGGGTATTAATTTGAGGGTGATTGTGGCCTTCTACATTTTGTTTTGTTTTGTTCTTGACAGAGAAAATCTTTAATCCAGATCTACACATGGTGAAAACAATCAAAATTACCGACACAAAATAAATATCACTGATGTGTTTGAATAATCTGTAAAAGAGAAAATCTTTCATCCAGTTTGTAGTGAGCACTCGTGACCACAGAGGGGAAATTTAATCGGAAAGGACAGTATTCCAATGCGGTAATGGGAAGTAATCTTATCCAAAAGGCTGAGAATTGTTTTTTTCAAACGTTTATTTTATACGAAGCAATGTACGTATATTTACAAGGTGATGCGTGTTTCTTGTTTGTGTATATCTCAGAGCGTTGCCGTTTGTTAGTGTTAAGTGTTATACCACAAGAAACAAATACATACATATACATTGATGATAATATGACATTTATGGCATAGTTCAAATGCCAGTCAAAAATAAGGTAAAGCACCACTTCAATACCGTAGCAATGCCATTAAAAGGATATATAATGTAATATCAAGGAGAAATACAAAGATGGCTTTTAACATTTTCCCACATGTAAAATAAAGCCATTACTTTCACATAATCTTAGAAGATAATTAAATTATTATCGAATCTTTTATGTTGTATTTAACCGTTTCTATATTCTATAGAATACTTTACAAAAAAAAATACAGACAAATCTAAGTTATTTGAATCAAATAGCACTTTTATCTTACGCAAAGTAATGTCCCTTGAACATATTTCTTTCCTCTTGCTCGCTGTTGAACGCAAGCGTAAAGTCCATACACAATACTTCTAGTAGTGAGGGACATAATTGTGCGTGTGGACTAGCTTTCCTTATTACCAGTGTCCCTCGTCTTCAGGCAAACCCACTCCGACTTCAGAGGTACTTGTAATTCACGTCCCCAAGTCAAGGACGAGAGGTCAACATTTTAGTGCACCTGTCCGGTGTAGGGGTTGAAGCCTTACCTCGACATCAGCACACCTGATGTTTAACAACACGCGTTCTTATCCATTCAGCCCTGCTGACCTCATGTCCCTTGAAATAAGTGTCATGCTGTTATGTCCTTTTCCACTATTACAACTGTGGATGTGTTAGGAATGATGAAACTGCTTACAACTGCACTACTCACAAAAATTGTTGATATCTTGTATTTGTAGCTGATAGAATGTATATAATTTATTTAGTCAGTGAATGTCATGTTTCTGTGTGTGTTTGTCGCATGGAAATGTGATCCCATATACCTTTATGTTGTCTGTGACTGTTAGATCCAGGGGGAAATCTGCTTTATTCTTCCACCTTTCCAGACCCATTATTTTAGATTTCTGTGCGTGTATTTTGGCCAGAATTCCTTCACCAAACTATCTGAAGTTGTGGAGTATATTTACTATGGATGTGTATATCGTAAGGGAGAAAGCGGTGTCATCTGCATAAGCAATTAGTTTCCGCTCTCCAGACTCATGTATGAATGTTCCTTTAATGTTGGTTAGTTAGTTAGTTAGTTAGTTAGTTAGTTAATTAGTTAGTTGACAGATCATCCTAATTGCACATCGAACCATTCAATCCATAAGTGCTCTGATCGTCTCCTCAGCAAATCTCGCAGCGTGTAGCGGCTCACGACACAAGTTCTGTGTTGGTTTATTAATCTTCTTCGGCTTCCTGCGTAGTGTTCTTGTTTGGCCACACCTCTTTTAACTTACTATTCTCGCAGCCTTACCATGGTTGCAAATTTCCAGTCATCGTTTGGTTCTCGTAAACGACTTACTTCTCGTAGACATTCATAATTCTTTTCTTCTGATCTTCTTTAACGTCTTTGGTTCTTTCTTTCTTTCCCGGTATGGGTCTAGTTGGTGAACGATTGTCAGTGACAATGTCTAGACTGTCTAGTGACTGTGGTAAGCTTTTGTCTGCCCTATTCCACTTCTTTGGATTGTAGACGATTTAAAAACCGCCATCTTCATTGCTTGTCTTGTTTTCTTGTGTTTTGATTTCTTGTGTGTACCTGTCTCCGTGTGTGTTGATTTGACTATTAAAAGTTTGCACCAGTTCTGTTCTTTTCTATGGAGGAGCTACTCGCACTAGAGGAGGAAAATCTTCTTGACTTTCTACACCAATTGCTGCTGCTGTTGGTGTTATCGGTGGTCGTCTGCCATGAAATTTATTTGCCCATTGGTTATCTTGACCACACGTAGGGCAGTTGGCCATTCTCCCCGTCATTTTAATCATTACTCTGTGATTATTGTTAGTAACCCCAGGTGTTTAGATCCGTATGTAATGGGACACTTCTTTTTTGGGTTGCAGAGTGCACCCCACTTGCCAAGCCTATTGTTCAGCCTGAAGACTTCAGCTTTATCCTCCCCTGTAACACTGTGTGTATTTTTAACTCCTGCAGGAGTAATCGCGACAGGTAACCAGTGAATAGTCAGCCTGTCTCTTCCTTTCTCTAGATGCTCTAGTGATATGTCTATCCCTAGGCTTGGTAAAGTGAACTTTATTTCCGTGTACCTTGTCATACAGGGCTTTCTGCCCTTCTGTTGACAGGTGAAAGTTCCAGCTAGTGGGAACCTCGAACCTATACAGGTTGGTGATTCCCCCTGAAGGCACACGCCCTGGACAAGTTAAGGCACTAACAATAAAAGCTCGCGTCGATTTCGCCTCAGACTCTGGACCAGTTATTGAGTAAACTACAGTACCAGGCTGGTGAAGTTGCGTAACTTCGTAGTCGTCTCTGGGAACGGCAAATGTAGCGATGTTTGAATTCATACCGATAACTTTTTATTTTGGGCAATAATAACTTAGTTTCTCTCGGTTCCAACATCATAGCAAC
This sequence comes from Cepaea hortensis, assembly GCA_963921405.1. Lineage (NCBI taxonomy): Eukaryota > Metazoa > Mollusca > Gastropoda > Stylommatophora > Helicidae > Cepaea > Cepaea hortensis. Next base: position 17,451,812 of record OY992895.1, read on the forward strand.
GGGTCGTCCCCATTATGCTCCTTTCCTGTGCCAGTGAATGTCACACAACATGCTCCTCACTGCCCCATGTGAAAAGTGGAACAGACAGGAGTCTCTACAAACTAACAGGCCGCACAGGTTCACTGTGCATAATGCCGACGCCAGAATGCCAACACAAAAGTCCTCTACGAAAAATACAGTTCATTGTCCATGGAAGCTGCAGACACTAGAAAACCAGCAGCCACCCATTACTGCATAAGGCAAACCAGTCCGTTTTGCGACAAAGCCAGCTGCCTTACTCCGAACATGCAGTTAACGATACATACAACCGCGGATAGATGTAAAAGCATTTCACACGAAATGAACAGCTCACACTGTCGCGCCACGTACTCAACTCAGTAGCAGGGCCACGAAACTATGCACTTCCAGTCCAACATGAGGAAAATGCAAATGTAAACGGTAGCCACACGCACAAAACACTCCAGAGGCCTTAATCGTTTCAATAAATATCCTCCATGTTAGAGATAAAAAGAAAAATTCACAGTATCCCTAAGAATATCATATCCAAAGAAAAACGCACAGTATGTCCTTGAAAATGTAATTGAAACATTTTGAAAAATCCGGTTTTTTAACAGCGTAAATAGACATGTAAGCAAATATGCTTCTCACAATGCGGATTCACAATGTTTCCCAAAAAGTTTATCAACTCTGTATCGAGTGAAAATAAATCTAAGCCCGTGAGTGTGGTAGTGCACATGAGATCTGCGTTATCATTTGAAGGTGATTGTTGTCCGAAGCCTTTACCCACACATGATGGTGACTGAGGCATGTTAAAGGCCGGACAAAAATTAACTCTAGTATAAATACACCGCTTGAGCGCCAGCAGTATATAAAACATTTAATATAATATCGAGGAGAAGAAGCAAAATGAGATATACAATTTTCACGCATGTAAAATAATGCCCTTACTTTTACAGAAACATAGAAGAAAATTATCATCACCTCTTTTGTGCGGCATATTAGTGATGCTTATAAAACCATATAAAAGATAAGACAAACACAACTATTAATACTATTTAAATCACAAAATACACATGTGTAACTTTATGTAATATCCCTTGATTTAAGTGTTATGTTGTTAAGTTCCTTTCCAATACTCCAATTGGATGTGTTCCTTTTACTGTGGTTTTATGTGGAAGGAAAAGGTACAAATAATGCAATATATACATTACGGAAACTAATATAAAGGTTAATAGAGACACAGAAAGGCATATATTTGTGCTTCATAGATTATACTAAGGCATTTGATAAAGTAAAACATGATGAACTGATTAAAATGTGGGAAGATATCAACATTGATGGGAAAGATTTAAGAAACTTGAACCAAGTAGCACCAATTAAAATGGGAAATAAAGAGGGCAGTTACGAATAGATAAAGCTAGGAGTACGACAGGGGTGTGTTTTGTCACCGGATCTCTTCTCCCTCTACAGCAAAAAAAAAAAAAAAAATGAAAGAGATCCAAGAGGAGCCAGGAATACTAATATACGCTATGCAGATGACACAGTATTGGTGGCAGATAATGCAATAGACCTACAACAATTGTTGAACGTTGTAGTAACAGAGAGTGCAAAGAAAGGACTCTCCATGAATATCAAGAGAATAGTCATCATCATCATCATCATCTTCCACTTCTGCCGTCAAGCGCCGTGGGGAGGAATAATTTGCGTTCCAGCGCCCGGTGGACGGCACTGGATAGTGTCATTCCGTGTGGTTGTACAATGTCTCTGATGTCGTCAATCCATTTTCTTCTTGGACGTCCTCGTGGTCTCGTCGCAGATGATCTTTGATGTAAGGCCAGTGATGGTAGGTGCTGATGTTGCATTCTAACGACATGGCCAAACCACTTGATCTTCTGTCTTTCAATAAATGTGGCACAAGGTGTTGATCCCACAGTCTGTCTGATAGTAGCATTTCTTACTCGGTCTCGGATTGTTAAGTTGGCAGCTCTCCTCAGGCATCTCATTTCGCAGGTGTTGATTTTGCGAAGGTGTAATTTGGATAAAGTCCAGGTTTGAGATTGATAGCATAGGGTTGGTGTGAATATGCTGAGAATAGTAACAATGGTAATATCAAAGAAAATGGTGACACCAAAATGTGACATAGAAACAGAAGGAACAATTCTTAACCAAGTGGATAATTTTAAATAATTAGGGCCATTTATAACATCAGATAGAAGATGTATAACATAGATTAAGATCCGAATAGGGCAAGCAAAAACTTGGAAACAACAAGCTGCCATAAGAGTTGATAATGAAGTAGGCCAATACCAGCCTATTAAGAGTGGTGTGAGACAGGGATGTGTAATGTCTCCAGATCTGTTTTCCATGTACAGTGAAAATATTTTCAGAAATATTGAAGATATGGAAGGAATCGACATTAGGGGACGATGCATTAATAGCATTAGATATGCAGATGATACAGTCTTGATTGCAGACAATGAACAGGACCTGCAAAATTTAGTAGATGCGGTTGTTACACACAGTTAACAACTAGGGTTAGAATTAAATTGTAAAAAGACACAGATTATGGTCGTCACTAGGAAGAACGAAATACCACAATATAATATACAAGTAGATGGAAATATTCTTCAACAAGTGAATAGGTACAATTATCTCGGAACAGTAATAACATCTGATGGGAGATGCCTTGAAGAGATTAGAACAAGAATCGCCATGGCAAAAGTAGTCTTTAGCAAGATGAAAAACATACTGACCAATAAAAAGATGTCAACTGAAACGAGAAAAAGAGTGTTGAGATGCTACATAGAACCTATATTTGTATATGGATGTGAAGCTTGGGCAATGAGCAGTCAGGCTGAAAAACATCTGATGGCTGTAGAAATGTGGTTTCTGAGGAAATTGCAAAGAATACCATGGACATATAGAAAGACAAATGAACAAGTCCTTCAAGAAACAAATGAAGATCGTAAACTGATTAGAGACATTAGACGTAGACAATCACAATACTTTGGGCATGCTATGAGAAGAAATGATTTGGAGAACTTGGTGACAACTGGTAAGATCGAGGGGAGCAGACCAAGGGGAAGACCTAGAAGCAAGTACCTGGATGGCTTGGCCACGTGGCATGGTCGAGACAGAAACACGGAGCTGATCCACGACTCTGGTGATCGCGTGAGATGGCAGAAAATGACCACCCACGCTTTCCGGCATGGCACATGATGGATGGAATCTGATGGCTTCTATAATTTCTTCTTTTAGTATGTCTGGTTCTAGTTCTTCGGTGGTATCTGTGTAGGTTTCTTGAAGTCCTGTGACATCTGATGGGATGTTGAGACGTTGTTCGAAATACTGCTTCCATCTTATTAGGATTTGATTTTGTTCACTTATTTATTCTCAATTTTCACTGTTAATTATTTCAGTTGGGTCAAAGGGTTCTCCTCTGGTTTGCATTGCACTTATCTTTTTGTAGAAGTTTCTAGTTGCATCCTTGTAGTTTTTATTTAGTGTTTATAAATACTCTTCCAGTCTTTTTGTTTTTCCCTCTTTACTATTCTATTCACATGTCTTCTCGCTATTCTATATTCTATGTAATCACATTACTGTTTGCTCGCCAATACTGTATCATCTGCAAATCTAATGCTATTGATGGTTCTTCCTCAAATGGTGATTCCTTTATTATCTTCTGCATTTCTGAAAATATTTTCACAGTACAGGGAAACAAAGTTCTGTGGACATTCTACGACACTGCAATACATGCTATTCTTGTCATCTTTAAAGAAGGTAGTTTTCCATTGCTTTCCTTCTTAGCAGTGATCATACTGGTTTATGACCGTGGCCATTGTCTCACCAAACAAGAGATCTCTGCCGACCGTCGTGAAGTTGGAGACCAGACCTACAACTATCTGTTAGCTGCTCTTCAACTTGATCCACAACATACACACATGGCTTCATGTAACTCTGATCAGGGGGGGGGGGGGGGTAAAGGGGTACTCTACCTTGCCCAAGGGTGTCCGGTAGGATAGCGGAGGGAAGGAGGTACCTTACTTCTCCTTTGATAGGGGATTCCCCTAGCCAGCCACTTTGTCTAATAACGTGACAAGTATTTCAAGGGACATTACTAAACATAGCATACATGTATTATGTGACTTAAATAACTGAGTATTTATCTTATATTTTGATATAATTTAAATGTAAATTAACCACAGTTATATCCAGTAAATATAATGCAGTAATATTTTTAGGCTGCCTTTAAAGTTTGTGTACAAATAAAGGCTTTATTTTAGACATTTGAGAATTTTATAAAGCACTTTTCTATTTTTCTTCCATATTATATTAAAGGTCAAATACTTTTGATATCAGAGCTATGTTTTTTTCCATTAAATTTGTGTCCGGCCTGTAAAAGGCCAAACATCCTAAATATTCAGAACCTCGTATTGTTATCGAATGCAACAAACTTCATGCATTCCGTTGACTCTCTCTCTCTCTCTCTCTCTCTCTCTCTCTCTCTCTCTCTCTCTCTCTCTTTCGGTAGGCCCAAATGTGTTACCCATGTAAAATACAGTTAAATCACATCAAATCAAATTTCTCTCTCACTCTCACGCTCTGTCTCTCTCTCTCTCTCTCTCTCTCTCTCTCTCTCTCTCTCTCTCTCTCTCTCTCTCTCTCTCTCTCTCTCATGTCAACGCTCAAGCAAACGCCATAAATGCATGTTTTGTAGTTTACATTGTAAAATGGAATGCTTGTTGGGATGTTCAATGTATGGAACATTTTGTAGGTACATACCATTTTCAGAAAGCAACGGTGAATGAGAATAATTGGAGTATGAAAGAATTTCTATTGAAAGATTTTAGTATGCATTAGAGTAAATGATTACTACACCACCATCATCAACACGTAATATGTAGGTAATTACACCATGCCATGAATGTAATATTATCATGTGTGTATGAATGTATTAGTTGTATTCGAAAATGTAAAAACAAAAACACACACAATGCACCTTGAAAATACAAACTGCTTTGAATGAAATAAACGTTTATTTTACAATTAATAATAATAATAATAATAATAATAATAATAATAATAATAAATCAAAGTGTAGTATCTATTTTTGTATGACGACAATGATTAAGGGTAGACTGACTTATCTGCACTTGATCAGGACATGGCCACCAGCAGAGGCGGTCATCACAATGACATGCAGGGACTTGGAACCTCATGGGACGGCTCTTGCTCGTGGGGAACCCTGAGCCCTAAAAAATTAAGAAAATTTTTAATATTCAGGACACTCAAACACAAATGTTTACAGCTATGTTCGTGAGCAATGTGTAAGTGTTTCCCTCCTAAATTAACATATGATTCATACAATTATCGCTGTTATTTAACATTGTTATTATTATTTCATACAGAAAACATAAATGTGATGGGCCTGTTTCAGGCCATATACCTTGGGATGGGATGGGATAGAAAAATATGTCCCATGGACAAGCCTGCCGGTAGGCGTGGGAGGCCATGTCTTGCCTTCTCACTCGTGGATCACCTCAATGTTCGTGTCTGGATCATGCCATGTGGTCACGCCATCCAGGTATTTACTTCTCTCCCTTCCTCTTGTTCTTTTCCCCACAGTCTTGCCAATCGTCACTAAGTTCTCCAATTTATTTCTTCTCATAACGTTACCAAACATATTGACTGTCTACGACTAATTTCTCATATCAGTTTGCAATTTTCATTTGTTTCTTGTAGGACTTGGTCATTGGTCCTTCTGTCTGTCCATAATATTCTTTGCATTTTCCTAAGAAACCACATTTCCACAGCCATCAGATGTTTTTCAGCCTGTTTTTTTATTGTCCACGCCTCAAATCTATACAAAAGCACAGGTTCTATGTAGCACCTCAACACTCCTTTTCTCGTTGCAAATGACATATATTTTATATGTCAGTATATTTTCCATCTTTCAAAAGGATAGCTTCGCATGGCGATTCTTGCTTTAATCTCTTCAAGACATTTCCCGTCAGATGTTATGACTGTTCAGAGATAATTGTAACAATTCACTTGTTTAATGATATTCCCATTTACTTGTATATTACATTGGGGTATTTCGTTCATCCAAGTGGCAACCACAATCTGCGTCCTCTTACAATTTAATTCTAACCCTAGTTGTTCACTGTGTGCTACAACAGCATATACTAAATGTTGCAGATACTGCTCATTGTCTTCAATCAATACTGTATCATCTGCATATCTTATGCTATTGATGTTTCTTCTTTCAATGGTGATCCCTTTCATATTTTCTCATTTCTGAAAATATTTTCACTCTACAGGAAACAACAGATCTGTGGATTTCTACGAGACAGCAATACATGCTATTCTTGGCATCTTTAAAGAAGGTAGTTTGCAATTGCTTTCCTTCTTAGCAGTGACTATACTGGTCTATGACAGTTGTCACTGTCTCTCCCCCCACCCCCCCCCCCCCCCACCCAAAAAAAAGAGATCCTCTGCCTACGGTCGTGAAGTTGGAGACCAGAACCTACAACTATCTGTTATCTGCTCTTCAACTTCATCCACTACATGCACACATGGCTTCACGTAATCCTGATAGGGGGGCTGAGCGGGTACTCCACCTTGCCCAAGGGTGTCACGTGGGTTAGTGGAGGGAAGGATTCATCTGTCCTCTTCTTTGATAGAGAAAACCCATACCCCACCACCCAAAATAACAACATAACATTTATTTCAAGGGACTTTACAAATAATAGCATACATGTATTATGTGATTTAAATAATTGAGTATTTATGTTACTTTTTGATATAATACAAATATAAATTAACGACAGTTATATGCATCAGACCCTGCTCCCTGGCCGAGGGGTTAGCAGCTTTCTCCGTTGGTCCCGAATACTCTCATGGTTGACGTGAGCGCAAGAGAATTAGAAGTGCTTCGAGTCGCGCCAGTGACTTATGGGAGTATAGAGCCGTGGCGTGCTGATGAGCGTAATATAGCCTAGGAATCAACATACAGCTGAAAGATGCTGGTGTTGACCGCAATATCCTGAAACAGGATGGAAACGCGAAAAAAAATGCATCAGAAATAATGGAATAATAATTTTAGGTTATCTTCAAAGTTTGTGTAAAAGTAAAAGCTGTGTGTTAGATATTTGAGACGTTTATAAACAATTGTTCTATGTCTATTCGATATTATATTGAATGTCTTATTCTTTTAATATCGTTCTAACTTCCATGTTTCAAGGAATTTTTGTCAGACCTGTAAAATGCCAAACATCCTAATTATCCAGCACCTTGTATTGTTATCTAATGCAGCTAACTTCATGCATTCCTTAGACTTGCTCTCTCTCTCTGTCTGTCTCTCTGTCTGTCTCTCTCTCTGTCTCTCTCTCTATCTCTCTCTGTCTGTCTGTCTCTCTCTGTCTGTCTCTCTCTCTCTCTCTCTCTCTCTCTCTCTCTCTCTCTCTCTCTCTCTCTCTCTCTCTCTCTCGTGTGAACTCTCATGTAAACGCCATATATGCATGTTTTGTAGTGTACTATGTAAAATGGAATGCTTGTTGAGATGTTCAATGTATGGACAACTTTGTAGGTGCATACCATTTTCAGAAAGCAATGGTGAATGAGAATAATTGGAGTATGAAAGATTCAGTCATACTGTTAAACTTGTTTAAATAAAGCTAAGTGTGAATGAGAATACTTGTAGTATGAAAGAATTTCTATTGAAAGATTTTAGTATGCATTAGAGCAAATGATTACTCCATCACCATCATCATCATCATCATCATCATCATCATCATCATCATCATCATCATCATCATCATCATCTTCCACTTCTGCCGTCAAGCGGCGTGGGGAGGAATAATTTGCGTTCCAGCGCCGGGTGGACGGCACTGGATAGTGTCATTCCGTGTGGTTGTACAATGTCTCTGATGTCGTCAATCCATTTTCTTCTTGGACGTCCTCGTGGTCTCGTCGCAGATGATCTTTGATGTAAGGCCAGTGATGGTAGTTGCTGATGTTGCATTCTAACAACATGGCCAAACCACTTGATCTTTTGTCTTTCAATAAATGTGGCACAAGGTGTTGATCCCACAGTCTGTCTGATAGTAACATTTCTTACTCGGTCTCGGATTGTTATGTTGGCAGCTCTCCTCAGGCATCTCATTTCGCAGGTGTTGATTTTGCGAAGGTGTAATTTGGATAAAGTCCAGGTTTGAGATTGGTAGCATAGGGTTGGTGTGAATATGCTGTTTATTATCTGTCGTTTTGCGGACATGTGTATATTTGGGTGTTTCAGTAAGGGTGATAGTTGATATGTAAGTGCATTAGCTTTTTGACATTTGATATCGATTTCTCTGTCCAATCTGCCATCTTCTGTGATCATACTTCCAAGGTATTTGAATTCTTTAACTTGTTTCAGAGTTGTGCTATTTATCTGTATACTTAGTGGACCAGGTGATCTGCTAACCCGCATTACTTCAGTTTTGGCTGTATGTATTACTCATATGGTATCTCCTGCATGTTGAAATCAGATTATTAATATGATTTTGCAGTCTGCCCTCGTCGCTGTAAAACAGGCACTGATCATCTGCAAATAGAAGTTCATTTATTCCCTGTGGGTCAGTTGTTTCATCTGGAGTAAAGAGTTCTAAATTTTTTTAATCTGGTCTGTCGAGACTTGCTTCTTTGGAAATTATGTCCATGTAGATATTGAATAGCAGGGGAGAGAGCACACATCCCTGCCTCACTCCTGTATTGACTGTGAACATATCTGATATACCTTCCTGTGTTCTTACTGTACTTTGGCTCGAGTGGTATATGGCTATGATGTTTTCTAGCAGTTGCCCTTCTATCCCATAGTCTTCAAGAATGGTCCATAATTTGTATCTGTCTACTCTATCAAAAGCCTTTTCCTGATCTACAAACACAATATTCTGCTGGTCACTATATTCAATAGTTTTTTCACAAATTTGTCTAAGTGTAAATAATGCATCAGTGCAACTTTTACCTTTCGGAAAACCGAATTGTGCTTTGCTTAACTGTTGTTCAACTATTGGTCTAGCTCTTTGTTCCAAAAGTTTTGCATACATTTTCCCTATATGGCTCAGGAGTGATATACCTCTGTATGTTTCGCACTCTCTCATATTGCCTTTCTTTTTCCATATTGGTAATATTATTGCCTGTTGCCAATCATCTGGGACTTTTCTTTCTTCCCATGCTATATTAAAAAGTCTTGTTAGCCATTTAACTCCTGTTTCCCCACATGCCTGAATAGCTTCTGTGGTTATTCCATCTGGACCTGGTGATTTGTTTTTAGGACTTTTCTGTATAACTGCTTTGACTTCTGCAGGTATGAAATTTGGTTCTTGCTGTCCCTGGCGTTTAGGCACAAAAGTGAGGTTTCCTATGTTATCTGTGGGGTTAAGTAGTTCTTGAAAGTATTCTGCCCACCTTGCTAGTCTTTGTTGTGGATTAAATATTGGCATACCTCTTTTGCTGTTTATGATGGTGGTTGGGTTGTAAGATGCATCTCTGTTTCTCATAGTGGTGACACGTTTATAAAATTCTCTTGGGCAGTCTTTGCTAAGGGTCGCCATCTGTTAACCGTATATTCTCCAGGATTCATCTTTAGATGCTCTAATTGTTCGTTTGGCATTACGCCGTACTATTCTATAAGTAATATAGTCCTGTTCAGATTTAGTTGTGATCCACTTTTTGAATGCTACCTTCTTTTTAAATATGCTATCTTTAACTTCGTTGTTCCACCAGGCTGTTCTTAATCTTTTGTCCTGCCATACTTTCTTTGTTCCACATTTATTTTTCAGTGTGTCGAGCATGGCAGCCTTGAGACATGTCCATTCCTTATCTACGCTTGAGTGGTCATCAGGGATGTTCTTATGTAGGTTTTGGATTTCTTGATTGAATTCGTCTTTTACCGTATTTTCCTGCAGCCTCCTATAATTGATGACATGTGTTGTTACCTTTTTGTTTCTTATTTACCTGTGTGGTGAAATCTTTTTTATTATGACTGGCTTGTGATCAGTATCAACATCTGTATTTGGGAGTGCTCTTGAATCTAATAGTAGCCTTCTGTCTGATTTCCTAATTAGAATAAAGTCAATTTGGGATGCTTGGTTTATGTCATTCCATTTATACCAGGTTTTGGTGTCGCTACGACGATGTTGAAAAAAAACTATTTGTTATTATTAGTCCTTGTTCCGAACATATGTTGAGTAGATGTTGACCATTGCTGTTACAATCAGTCTCTGTGTCGCTGAATGGCCCCATGCAATCCTCCCACGGTGTTCTTCGTGTGCCTATTCGTCCGTTAAAATCACCCATCACAACTATAGTCTGTCCGGAAATTTATGCCGTCATTCAAGATCAATTATTTTGAAAACTATCTGTTGCATCGTTATGAAATTTTTCCAGCCGTCTTATATTTACCCCCACCCAAGGAATATGTCTTTGATAGGTCCAAAAACAACTTAAATCATTAAAAGCGGCATCATTCCTTTGATGTTTTGCTTAACAACTAGTGATTTCTTGTTAAAAAAGTTATGTTTACGGTAATGAGGACCTGCAAATCCAGATGACAAACAAAGGCGTATCTGGATTCGTATGGGAGTGGGTGCAATCAAAGAAGTAGCTTACAGTCGACAAAATCGGCTGCATTGCACCGGGTTTTTATCCCATATGGCTCAGTTTCTTTCCGCAGCGCGGAAAGCGTCGCACAAAGCACGAACTCCGTAGCTCCAGCGACGACCCTCGGCAGTCTCCGAATAAAATGAATGACGCGGCCCGGACAGACAGACAGAACGGTAGGTAGGTAGGTAGATAGGTAGGCAGAAAGATAGGTGGATGGATGGCTGGCTGGCTGGCTGAGTGGGTGGATCGGTCGGTTGGTGGGTCGGTCGGTCGGTGGGTGGGTGGGTGGGTCGGCAGACAGGCAGGCAGACAGACAGATAGATTAGATAGATAGATAGATAGATAGATAGATAGATAGATAGATAGATAGATAGATAGATAGATAGATAGATAGATAGATAGATAGATAGATAGATAGATAGATAGATAGATATCGGTAGGTCGGTCGGTTAGTGGGTGGGTGGGCAGGCAGGCAGACAGACAGACAGACAGACAGATAGATTAGATAGATAGGACAGACAGATAGATTAGATAGATTGATATCGGTAGGTCGGTCGGTCTGTCAGTGGGTGGGTGGTCGGGCCGGCAGGCAGGCAGATAGATAGATAGATAGATAGATAGATATCGGTAGGTCGGTCGGTTAGTGGGTGGGTGGGCCGGCAGGCAGACAGACAGACAGACAGATAGATTAGATAGATAGGACAGACAGATAGATTAGATTAGATTAGATAGATAGATAGATAGATAGATAGATAGATAGATATCGGTAGGTCGGTCTGTCGGTGGGTGGGTGGTCGGGCCGGCAGGCAGGCTGATAGATAGATAGATGGATGGATGGATGGATGGATAGATAGATAGATAGATGGATGGATGGATGGATGGATGTATCCGGATGGATGGATGGATGGATGGATATCGGTCGGTCGGTCGGTCGGTCGGTCGGTCGGTTGGTGGGTGGGTGGGCCGGCAGGCAGGCAGACAGACAGACAGATTAGATAGATAGATAGATAGATAGATAGATAGATATCTGTCGGTCGGTCGTTATGTGGGTGGGTGGGCCGGCAGGCAGGCAGACAGGCAGACAGACAGACAGACAGACAGACAGATAGATAGATAGATAGATAGATAGATAGATAGATAGATAGATAGATAGATAGATAGATAGATAGATAGATAGATAGATATCGGTACGTCAGTCGGTTGGTCGGTGGGTGGGTGGGCCGGCAGGCAGACAGGCAGGCAGGCAGACAGACAGATAGATAGATAGATTAGATAGATAGATAGATAGATAGATAGATAGATAGATAGATAGATAGATAGATATATAGATAGATATCAGTAGGTCGGTCGGTCTGTCGGTGGGTGGGTGGTCGGGCCGGCAGGCATGCAGGCAGATAGATAGATAGATAGATAGATAGATAGATAGATAGATAGATAGATAGATAGATAGATAGATAGATGATAGATAGATAGATGATAGATAGATAGATGATAGATAGATAGATAGATGATAGATAGATGATAGATATATAGATAGATAGATAGATAGATAGATAGATAGATAGATAGATAGATAGATAGATATTTGTCGGTCGGTCGGTCGGTCGGTATGTGGGTGGGTGGGTCGGCAGGCAGACAGACAGACAGACAGATAGAGTAGATAGATTAGATAGATTAGATAGATAGATAGATAGATAGATAGATAGATAGATAGATAGATAGATATCGGTAGGTCGGTCGGTCTGTCGGTGGGTGGGTGGTCGGGCTGGCAGGCAGGCAGATAGATAAATAGATAGATAGATAGATAGATAGATAGATAGATAGATAGATAGATAGATAGATAGATAGATAGATAGATACATACATAGATAGATAGATAGATAGAATCCGTGGGTCGGTCGGTCGGTGGATGGGTCAGCCGACCGGCAGGCATTCAGACAGACAGACAGACAGGCAGGCAGGCAGACAGACAGACAGACAGACAGATAGATAGATTGATTGATTGATTGATTGATTTCCACCAGAAACCGGGCCTTGTCATCTAGTTTATTTATATAATCACGTTTCATGAAAAAACCCACATTTGGAGACACCTCTGAATCTTCGCGCTGTTTGTTTGAAAACGAAAGTCACGTGAAAATTTTGAATAATGTGGGTCGAGTCTTGGTGAAACTGTAAAACTGTTAAAATCATGGACGTAATCTTTAAGTCATTATTAATATACCGTATATAAGCTAACTTTAAAATCTGCTGTAAAATCTCCAGAACAAAAATTTTTTTGTTGGGTGGACATAATGATAACGTTATATACTAAATCTCATCATTTTATCTCAGCCCGTTACTGAGATATTGAATTTTATATTGAGGCAACCAAAAAAAAACACACTATAGTATTATCCTTTCTGATATAAATTTACTGTTGATAATGGCTTTCGCTTTGTCTGGATGCAACAAAAAACCCACTCCATGTTTAGCTGTAGCTCGCTGGTCGACGCCACTCCATATAAGGACGTAACCTTCATCTGTTTGTTTCGTGTTCTGCCCCTTTTTCCTAGTATCTGCGAGTCCTAATAATTGAATATTTGATTGTTTCATAAACTCTACGAGAGCTGGTTCCTTATATCCTAGACCTGTAACATTCCAAGTTGCAAAAATCTCTTTTCTATTTGAAGTGTGTCGACATTTAGCAGTTGTCGTCGTTAGTCGCTTGTTGTGTCGCTTCGGTGTGTAGTTTCCGGCGTGAACGCTGATAGAATTACTTTTTTCTCTCAATTTCCTCCATAATTCTCGAGCAATAGTTCTTGAACAAATAAATTCCCTACCGGTTTGCTGGACCTGTCATAGGTTCATCCTTATTTGAACAAATTGATGTTAAGAAACACGCACAGAACACATAATTAATCTCTGAATTGAGCGACGCGGTTTACACCGCCATCTTGGACCATCATCACCACGTAATATGTAGGTAATTACACCATGCCGTGAATGTAATATCATGTGTATATGAATGTACATGTTGTATTCGACAATTTAAAGACCAAAAAAAAACACACACACACAATACACCTTATAAATACAAACTGCTTTGTACGAAATAAACGTTTATTAAAAAACAAAAAACAACAACAACAAAAACAAAAACATGCAGCACTTTGGATTGTTTCACGGCATGTTGGCTAAGATCAAAGTGTAGTATCTGTTCTTGTATGACGTCAGTGATTAAGAGTAGACTGACTTATCTGCACTTGAGCTGGCCATAGCCCCACCAGCAGAGGTGGCCATCACAATGACATACAGGGACAAGGAATCTCATGGGACGGTTCTTGACCCTGGGGAACCCTCGGCCCTAAAAATTAAGCACATTTTTAATATTCAGGACACTCAAACACACATTTTTACAGCTGTGTTCGTCAGCAATGTGTAAGTTTTCCTCCTTTATTAACATATGATGCATGCAATTATCTGTGTTTTTAACATTGTTATTATTATTTCATTCAGAAAACAAAAATCTTATGGACCTTTTTCAGGCTATATACCTTAATAAAAGAATGGATCTCGCTTCTCGGTCTCTTGGCTGGGATCAAAGTGTAGTATCTGCACTTAATCTTACAAGGACTACATGCAAAGGCGGTCATCCGAATGACATATAGGGACGTTGGACCTGATGGTGCGGGTGTGACACCATGGTGAATCTCGAGCTCTTATTTAACAGAATTAAATCTTAAAAAGAATCGATACACTTTGGAAAAACCCGTATGAAAACCTTATTTCATATAAAGCATTCAACATTTTTTACAGATTCACGTCCGTCCATCTGTTGGACTGAAAAATTTACAAGTATTCAATTGTGTTATTCTAAAGGATACTGTAAGTTTTTCTTTGGAATGTCAGTTCCCGAAAACAACAATTTATGGATATGAATTCAATCATCCCTACATTTGCCGTTCCAACATAATAAGGGAAGAAACACAAGCTAGAATCAACTTTGGAAATTAGATATACTATGCACTACAACATCTGCTAAAATCAAATGCGCTATCTCGTAACACCAAGATCACAATATACAAGATACTGATCAGACCATTTGTGCTGTATGGCTCTGAAACCCGGAGTACAACTAAAGGAGACGAAGCCTTGTTACAAACCTTTGAGAACAAAGTCTTAAGAAGAGATACACAAAGTGAAGAGTGGAAAAGAAGAAGTAACAAAGACATTTATGATCTGTTTAAGTCCCCGCTAATCACTGGTATCATGAAGACTAATAGTCTACAATGGCTGGCGCATATAGACAGAATGGAAGATAATAGGGAAACACAACTCGCTTACACTCGGGAAATAAATGATCGTAGACCCCGAGGTAGACCAAGAAGACGGTGGAGAGATAATATATATATATATACAGACCTACAAGCACTTGGAATCAACGACTGGCAAGAGAAGGTCCACCAGAGAGACGAATGGAGACGAATTGTATCTGCAGCAAAGAACCTCAATGGCTCGGAATGCTGAAGAAGAAGAAGAAGAAGAAGAAGAAGAAGAAGAAGAAGAAGAAGAAGAAGAAGAAGAAGAAGAAGAAGAAGAAGAAGAAGAAGAAGGAGATGAAGTTATTACACAGACATTTAGAGAATATTGCTGCGTGTGACGTGTGGTGTCTTGTTGTGCTTGCAAATGTAAATGAAAACACACACTGCGCGTTGTATATAAACACTGTTTTGTGCGAAATTCATAAACATTAAAAGGAAGACATGTAAATAAAATAGTGAAAAGGGACATAAAATCATCATCATCATCATCATCATCATCATCATCATCATCATCATCATCATCATCATCATCATCATCATCATGTGCCATGCCGGTAAGCGTTGCGGTCATGTCTCGCCATCTCACTCGATCACCAGAGTCGTGGATCTTCTCAGTGTTCGTGTCTCGACCTTGCCACGTAGTCAAGCCATTCTTGTATTTACTTCTCTGCCTTCCTCTTGTTCTTTTCCCTTCAATCTTGGCAGTTGTTTCCAAGTTCTCCAAGTTATTTCTTTTTATAACCTGACTAAAATATGTTGTCTGTCTACGCCTAATTTCTCTAACCAGTTTACAGATTTAACGTGGTTCTTGTAGGATTTGGTCATTGATTTATCTATATATATATGGTATTCTTTGCATTGACCTAAGAAACCACATTTCCACAACCATCGGTTGTTTTTCAGCCTGTGGGCTAATTGTTCACGGTTCACATCCATACAAAAGCACACTTTCTATGTAGCACCTCAATACTCTTTTTCTCGTTCCAAATGCATATTTTTATTAGTCAGTATGTTTTCCATCTTACAAAAGGCTACCTTTGCCATGGAAATTCTTGTTCTTATCTCTTCAAGTCATTTCCCATCAGATGTTATGACTGATCCGAGGTAATTATAACAATTCAGTTGTTTAATAATATTCCCATTTAATTGTATATTACATTGTGATATTTCGTTCTTCCTAGTAACAATGACAATCTATAATCCTAGTTATTCACTGTGTGCAACAACCGCATATACTAAATGTTGCAGTTCCTGCTCATTGTCTTCCGTCAATACTATATCATTGGCACCTTGCCGTCTTGACAGACGATAGGTTGTGCTTTAAAAAGGCATAATAACTTTTAACTATGGCGGTTGTTAATGTGACTGATAAAGCCAATTTGCGATGTAAATGTCCGTTCACAGTGGGTGCATGTGAACATGTGGTAATTTCCACCATCATACAACATCTTACGTCTCAAACGCTCGGTGTGTGACTTATCTGCAATAATTTTCTCGTTTGTCTTTATTCCATTTCTGATGTTTGCCCTCCATGTAACACGTTCAGCGGCGACTTGCTCCCAATGTGCATTATCGATGCCTGTATCAATCATGTACCGCTTACACACATCTTTGTATCGTAGTAGAGGCCGACCCTGAGATCTCTTACCCATCTGTAATTCACCAAAAAAGATGTCCGTTGGTATTCTACCATCATCCATCCTCCTAAGATGTCCTATCCATCTAAGTCTACGAAGACTGCGCATGGAATAAACTGTCACATAACCTGATCTTTCCAATACTTCAGTATTTGTGATTTTGTCTTGCCATTTAATACCAAGAATTCTTCGCAGACACCGCATATGAAAGCAGTTTAAACGTTTCTCTTGGTGTGAGTAAGTTGTCCAGGTTTCACTGCCATAAAGAAGAGTACCAAAGACACACGCTTGATAGACGAGGACTTTTGTTTTTGCAGTAAGCTTCATGTTCTCCCAGACTTTTTTCTTAACTTGGTCATTGTTGTTGCTGCCTTACCAATCCGGATGTTGATTTCCTGATCTAGGGATAATTTGCTATTTACCACCGATCCTAGATTTGTAAAATGGTTTACCATCTCTAGTTCGGCGTCGTCAATACAGATTGATGGTACCCCATGTGCACCTTGTGACATAATCTGTGTCTTCTTTTTGCTAATTGTTAAACCAAATTCAGAACAAGCATCGGAGAATGCGGATAGTAGACATTGCAATTCTTCCTCAGAGTGGGTCGTAACTGTAGCATCATCAGCAAAAAGCAACTCTCTGATCAGTACCCTCCTAATTTTGGTCTTGGCCTTCAATCTCTGAGCATTGTAGAGACCGCCATCTGAGCGTGAGTGAATGTATATACCACCATCCTGATCACCAAAGGCATATTTCAGTAGAAGTGAAAAGTATATTCCAAAGAGGGTGGGAGCTAGTGCACAACCTTGCTTAACTCCACTCTTGATTTCAAATTCTTCAGAAGTTGCACCATCAAACTTGATTATACCCTTCATGCCTGTGTGGAATGACAAGTCCCACAGGATTTCAAAGATTCAAGCATCATAACACTGTACAAGAACAAGGGCGATCGGAGCGACTGCAACAACTATAGGGGTATCTCACTTCTGTGTATTGTTGGAAAAGTATTTGCCAGAATTGTTCTGCGCAGACTTCAAGTCCTAGGAGATCAAGTCTACCCCAAATCACAGTGTGGCTTTCGACAGAACCGGACTACCATTGATATGATATTCTCATTGCGACAAATGCAAGAAAAATGCCGTAAACAGAATCAACCACTGTTTATTGCTTTCATCGACCTCACAAATGCATTTGATTTGGTCAGTCGTGAGGGTCTGTTCTTTAGTGCCTTGAATTGACAGGGACTTATAACCTGTAACAGTTGCCTCTCGCTTTGATTCCGAGACCAGTTAAGACCAGGGATGAAGTTATTGCCTCTCCATAGCACAAAGCCTGGGCTAAAATATAGAGATCATGTGTTGCCCATGCAGCATGATCCCTCTCTCGGCCTGCCTAGTTCACTCCAGAGGAAAGGTAACACCTCTACATCTGGAACAGGACAAGCTGCAGAAGCTGCCGGATCAGCAAAGCAATGCTCTAACTGTCCGCCTGTCGGAGCTTCGATCCTAGACCAGCCGCCAACCAAGGCTTAGGGCCTGGTCTGCCCTGCCGTGACATTGTGTCTTTAGATTGCATTTCCTCGCACCAGGATAAGGCTAGTACCCTCCCACTTGCGCTCTTCCGCCCGAAGCCGTTGGCACAATGTTGGGTGTCGGGTTTGGTAAGTGCCGCCCAACGTTCGGCGCTAACAGAAAGCAGGTAGCACCGTCTACTGTTATACTGTAGCTCAGTCATATCTGACTAAGACCTGACACACGTCAATACTGTATCATCTGCATATCTAATGTTATTGATGTTTCTTCCTCCAATAGTGATTTCTTTCGTGTCTTCTACATTTGTGAAAATATCTTCACCGTACTGGGTAAAAAGATCTGGGGACTTTCTATAAGATTGCAATACACATTATTCTTGCCATCTTTAAAGGAGGTAGCTTGCCATTGCTTTCCTTCTCAGCAATGACTATACTGGTCGATGACGGTAGCCATTGTCTCCCCCCGCCCCCCCCCCCCCCCCCCAAAAAAAAAGATATCCTCTGCCTACCGTCGTGAAGTTGGATACCATAACCTTCAACTAACTTACTGTTGGTTGCTCTTCAACTTCATCCACCACCTGCATGCATGGCTTCAGGTAATCCTGATCGGGGGGATAAACGGGTACTCCACCTTGCCCAACGGTTTCCTGTAGGCTAGAGGAGGGAAAGAGGACCTTACCTTTCCTTTGATACTGGATACCCCTTCCCCGCCACCCAGTATAACAACATAACAGTTATTTCAGGGGACATTACTAATAATAGTACACATGTATTATGTGATGTAAATAACTGAGTACTTGTCTATATTTGTATAAGATTTACAAAGAAATAATCGACAGTTATATTGATCAGAAGCAATGGAGAAAAATTTTAGCTTACCTTTAAAGTTTGTATTACAATAAAGGCGTTATTTTAGACATTTGAGAATTTTATAAAGCATTTTCCTATTTCCCTTGATATTATATTAAAGATCTTTTATTTTGTTAAACATCACTTTTTGTAGGCTTCAGAGAAAGTATTTTTGTAAGGCTTGTGAAAGGCCAACTATCCTAAATATTCAGCACCTTGAATTGTTATACATCGCAGTTAATTTCATGCATTATCTCTCTCTCTCTCTCTCTCTCTCTCTCTCTCTCTCTCTCTCTCTCTCTCTCTCTCTCTCTCTCTCTCTCTCTCTCTCTCTCTCTCTCATGTTGACTGTCTACGTCTAATTTCTCTAACCAGTTTACAATTTTCATGTGTTTCTTGTAGGACTTGGTCATTGGTTCTTCTGTCAGTCCATAACATTCTTCTCTCTAATATTCTTCTCTCTAAGAGAACTCATTTCTACAGCCATCAGATGTATTTCAGCCTGTTTGCTCATCGTTCACGCTTCACACCCATACACAAGTACAATTTCTATGTAGCACTTCAACACTCTTTTTCTCGTTCCAACTGACATCTTTTTATTGGTCATTATGTTTTCCATCTTACAAAAGGCTACCTTTGCCATGACAATTCTTGTTCTAATCTCTTCAAGACATTTCCCATCAGATGTTATGACTACTCAGAAATAATTGTATCAATTCACTTGTTTAAGAATATTCCCATTTACTTGCATATTACATTGTGGTATTTCGTTCTTCCTAGTGACAACCACGATCTGCGTCTTCTTAAAATTTAATTATAACCATAGTTGTTCACTGTGTGCAACAATCTTAAAGTCGCTTAAAAGTTGACAGTGTCAACTTCATTGCACCGGATTTTATCCCATATGGCTCGGTCTCTTTCGGCAGCGCGGAAAGCGTCGCACAAAGCGCGAACTCCGTAGCTCTAGCGACGACCCACAGGAGTCTCCGAAAAATTTCACTCGTGAACCGAAGGACGCGGCCCAGAATCGAACCCACAACCTTCGAAGCCCGAGTCAGGCGGCTTGACTACTTCGCCACGGAGACTCCCTGGTTCCCAAACGGGGAATTGAACCCCAGACGCCGCGGTGAAAGCGCGGAATCCTAGTCACTAGACAACAACCGCATATTCTAAATGTTGCAGATCCTGCTCATTGTCTTCAGTCAATACTGTCTCATCTCTTCTCATCTCATCATGTTCCTCTTGTACCTTGCGGTGTCGAGGTGAAATATAAACATCGTGAGAGTGCCCCATTATGAGCTACATATATCGATATTCCCATGGACTCTGCTATTCCCTCCGTCCAACGTTTACGTGGTCGGCCTCTTCCTCTGTTTCCATCTGGTCCGTACATCATTGCTTGTTGTGGTATGCTGTTGACTGGTAACCTACTTGCATGGCCAAACCATTTGACTTGCTGCTTTCTAATAACATCTAGTGCTGCTATAACCGCCACTTTAGTCCTGATTTCTTCATTTCTGATCTTATATCTTCTTGATACGTTGAGTATTCTTCTCAGGAATCTTATTTCTGTTGTTGTGATTTTTCTTTTCTATTTTTCTGTCATTGTCCAGGTTTGGCATTGGTAGCATAGAGTTGGTAGGAAGATTGTATTGTAAAGTGCATTCTTAGTGTAGTTATTGACACATGTTTGTTCTTTAGTATTGGTGCCATTTGTCCAATGAGTTGGTTTGCCTTATTGCATCTATTTTCGATCTCATCATCTGATCTGCCATTTGAATATATCATACTTCCTAAGTATTTGAAACGCTTTACTTGGTGAATTGTTGTTATTTGTTCTTCTTTAGTTATAGTCATTACCTCTGTTTTACTTGTGCTAATTTTCATGTTATGTTACCTACACATTTCGTTTAGACTATTCATGTGGTCTTGTAATTCAGCTTCTGATTTTGCTATTAGTGCTTGGTCGTCCACAAACAGGAGTTCTCTAATGGTTAGATATGCAGATGGTTCTTCTTCTGTGTTCTCGTCATGCGGTATTCTTGCTGTCTCTGTTTGGCTGGTTTCTTTACATATATTGTCTATATATGTTATGAACAAGAGAGGGGGCTCTCCAGATCTTATGGTGAAGGGTTTTGAGTGTCCTCCAGTTGCTCTCACTATGCATTCACTGTTGTTATATAAGCGTCTACATAGGTTTGTTAGATGTGTACTCACATCATATTGTTTAAGGATTTCCCACAGCTTGTTTCTATCTACTCTGTCAAATGCGTTTTCTTGGTCGACAAAGGCTAAGTAGAGTGTTTCATTGAATCCATTGATTTTTCTATAAGTTGTCTAAGAGCAAAAATGGCATCTGTGCATCATTTGTGTTTTCCCAAATCCAAGTTGTCCTACGCTCAGCTGGGGTTCTATAGTACTCCGTAATCTTTTCTCAAGAATTTTACAAAATATTTTCCCAGTATGACTCAACAGTGAAATGCCTCTGTATTGTGTGCAATCTCTTTTGCTGACTTTGTTTTTCCAACTGGGATAATTATGGCGTTTCTCCAGTCTCGTGGTGTCTGTTGTTCTACCCAAACATGGCCGAATAGTCTATGTAGCCATGCTATTCCTACTTCTCTTGCTGCTTTAATTAGTTCATTTGGTATTTCATCTTGTCCCGGTGATTTGTTCAATGGGGCTAATCAGAACAAAAATAATCCTCCCAAATATGAAGGAATTCACAGAAAAGTCAGAGCCTTATGTAAGGAGGCAAAAGAAACATGGCTAGAGAAAAATTTCAGAGAAATTGAAAAGCAACACAACAGTAAAAATGTGAAACTAATGCATAAAAGAATTCAGGAGCTTACTAATAAAAGAACACGTACATCAGCAGGCAGCCTAAAGACAAAAGATGGAAGATTCATAATAGAAAAAGATCAGATCTTACGTGTATGGTCAGATTACGTGAAAAACCTTTATGACGATAACAGAGACGAACAGTATAATGTTCAAAATAATAATGAAGGACCAGCAATTTTGAAGATGGAGGTTCAGAATGCTCTTAACCATATGAAATCAGAAATGATTAATGCTTTAGAAGAATATGGAATAGATAAAGTTACCAGTCTGCTTAATACAATAGATGATACTGGAAATATACCTCATGAGGTATGTAATTCTGTATTTATTGCAATCCCAAAGAAATCACGAGCCTTGGAATGTGATCAACATTGAACAATTAGTATAATGAGTCACACCACGAAGATTTTGCTAAGAATTATCATGCAAAGAGTTAGGAGGAAAATACAACCTGAAATAGGAGAAGAACAATGTGGTTTTGTAAAAGGCAAGGGTACAGTAAATGCTGTGTATATACTGAGAACCGTAATCGAACGTTCTATAGAAGTAAACAAAAATCGACACCTTTGCTTTATTGACTACACAATGGCTTTCGATAAAGTGAGACATGTCGACATGATAAGGATGCTTGAAGATCTACAAATTGATGGAAAAGACCTTAGACTTGTAAAAAACATATTGGAAACAACAAGCTGCCATAAGAGTTGATAATGAAGTAAGCCAACATCAGCCTATTAAGAGAGGTGCGAGACAGGGATGTGTAATGTCTCCAGATCTGTTTTCCATGTACAGTGAAAATATTTTCAGAAATATTGAAGATATGGAAGGAATCAACATTAAGGGAGATGCATCAATAACATTAGGTATGCAGATGATACAGTCTTGATTGCAAACAATGAAGAGGACCTGCCAAATTTAGTAGATGCGGTTGTTACACACAGTGAACAACTAGGGTTAGAATTAAATTGTAAAAAGACACAGATTATCGTCGTCACTAGGAAGAACGAAATACCACAATGTAATATACAAGTAAATGGGAATATTCTTCAACAAGTGAATAGGTACAACAATCTCGGAACAGCAATAACATCTGATGGGAGATGCCTTGAAGAGATTAGAACAAGAATCGCCATGGCAAAAGTAGCCTTTAGCAAGATGAAAAACATGCTGACCAATAAAAAGCTGTCAATTGAAATGAGAAAAAGAGTGTTGAGATGCTCCATGGAACCTGTATTTTTATATGGATGTGAAACTTGGACAATGAGCAGTCAGGCTGAAAAAACATCTGATGGCTGTAGAAATGTGGTTTCTGAGGAAAATGCAAAGAATACCATGGACAGCCATAAAGACCAATGAACAAGTCCTTCAAGAAACAAATGAAGATCGTAAACTAATTAGAGACATTAGACGTAGACAGTCACAATTGTTTTGGGCATGTTATGAGAAGAAATGATTTGGAGAACTTAGTGACAACTGGTAAGATCAAGGGGAACAGACCAAGGGGAAGACCTAGAAGCAAGTACCTGGATGGCTTAGCCTTGTGGCATGGTCGAGACTGAAACACGGAGCTGATCCACGACTCTGGTGATCGAGTGAGATGGCAGAACATGACCGCCCACGCTTACCGGCATGGCACATGATGGATGGAATCTGATGGCTTCTATAATTTCTCCTTTTAGTATGTCTGGTTCTAGTTCTTCGGTGGCGTCTGTGTAGGTTTCTTGAAGTCCTGTGACATCTAATGGGATGTTGAGACGTTGTTCGAAATACTCCTTCCATCTTATTAGGATTTGTTTTTGTTCGCTTATTTATTCTCCATTTTCACGGTTAATTATTTCAGTTGGGTCAAAAGGTTCTCCTCTGGTTTGCATTGCACTTATCTTTTTGTAGAATTGTAGAAGTTTCTAGTTGCATCCTTGTAGTTTTTATTTAGTGTTTCTACATACTCCTCCAGTCTTTATGTTGTTCCCTCTTTTCTATTCTATTCACATGTTTTCTCGCTATTCTATATTCTATGTAATCACATTCCTTTTTGATCGTCAATACTGTATTATCTGCAAATCTAATGTTATTGATGGTTCTTCCTCCAATGGTGATTTCTTTCATATCTTCAGCATTTCTGAAAATATGTTCACAGTACAGGGGAAAAAAGTTCTGTGTACTTTCTACGACACTGCAATACATGCTATTCTTGGCATCTTTAAAGAAGGTAGTTTTCCATTGCTTTTCTTCTTAGCAGTGATCATACTGGTTTATGACCGTGGCCATTGTCTCCACAAACAAGAGATCATCTGCCTACCGTCGTGAAGTTGGAGACCAGAACCTACAACTATCTGTTAGCTGCTCTTCAACTTTATCCACCACATACACACATGGCTTCATGTAACTCTGATCGGAGGGAGGAGGGGGGCTAAAGGGGTACTCTACCTTGCCCAAGGGTGTCCAGTAGGATAGCAGAGGGAAGGAGGCACCTAACGTCTCCTTTGATAGGGGATTCCCCTAGCCCGCCACCCAGTATAACAACATGACAGGTATTTCAAGGGACGTTACTAAAAATAGCATACATGTGATGTAAATGACTGAGTATTTATCTAAAATTTTGATATAATTTAAATGTAAGTTAACCACAGTTATATCCAGTAAACATAATGCGGTAATACTTTTAGGTTATCTTTAAAGTTTGTGTAAAAGTAAAGGCTTTATTTTATACATTTGAGAATATTATAAAGCACTTTTCTATTTCACTTCAATAGTATACATATGGTCATATACGAGTGATAATAACGGTCGTCGTCGCGCGCATCGGCTTTTTCTTCGGGAATACTAAGCCGTCTTCATTCTCCTTTTGAATATTAAGCCAACGCTTTTGAGATAAGATTTCGTTTCTGGCGCATTTTTTTGATCTAACGTTTTTGAGACGGGTTTTCGTTTCTTTCGTGTTCCGCGTTTTTCGACGTGAGTGTTTTGTTGCTCCGCCACTTTGAAGGGATCAGCATACGTGAGTATATTATCTAACTAGATCATAAACTAAGAAAATAGACTAATTAACAAAGAAGGTAAAAAAAGCAAATTAAATAGAATATTCAATCTAGAGAAGTAAATAAGATAAATTAACATAATTAATAAATACATAATTAACGGGGACACTGCAAAGGTAAAACCAAACAAACACAATGATACAAACCCGAGCCAAATCTGCTGAGGCAGAAAAAAATAAAGGAAAACAAACTGCAAAAAATAAAGGAAAACAAACTGCCCCGACAAACAGCATTACGGAAACTGACAAGCTAACACGGGAGGAACAGGGAAGTCAAGTGGCGAATATTCAACCCGTTTTGGAGGCCAGTGGTACAGGAAGGCAATTCAAGGTAACCCAGATTGAGGGACAGCAAGTGTCATTGACAAACCTTACCAGATACAAAGCCATCCAAATGATGGAAAATGTACTCGGCAGCAGAGCTATTTATAACATAGCCAGACGATTGGATGGCACAATAAACATCCACACATACGACACAGACAAGACGAGACAATTAGCGGAGGAAATTATAGGAGGTGGACAACCAGCGATCAGATCTCTTCCAAACGACGTTAAAGTCAGCATCGAAATTGCACAGCCGTACACCACCATTGTAATTAAAGGGATCAGCCCAACGATAGATATCAAAAACATGAAGGAGGACATCAGGAGTGAAAACAGGAATGTGGAAGCGACTCACTGTGAGAGGATAACTACAAAAAGAGGCGAAGCTACTTCGGTTGTAAAGATGGTGATGATTGGCACAATGATGCCAGAACGAATAAAATACCTGGGGAAAGACAGATACTTTGAGAAACATATACCACCTATCAAGCAATGTTCGAAGTGCCAAAGGATAGGTCATACTGCATTATTTTGCAGAGAAAAAAATCCCACCTGCAGATTCTGCTGTAAAAATCATTGGTACAGGGAGTGTGAAGACGCCAAGAAAGACAACAACTACAAAGAAACAAATCCGGCAAGGCACTGTGCCAACTGCAAGGGAAACCACAGTGCACGATATAAGGGATGCCCAAAATTTAAAACGTCGGAGACAGCATGGAGAGAGGCTATACTTACTCAAACACCAATGAGAATTGCCAGATGGCGTATAGAGAACGCAGACAAAGGAATTGATACTAATTCGGAAGTGAGAATTCTGAGATCAGAGGTATCCAACATAAGGAATAAAATGGCTGAGAGGCAAGTGGAGAAGGGCGGACCACAAGAAGATAAAGAGGGGAGCGAAAACAAGGAATTAAAACAAGCAATTGAGGATATGCATAAAAATCTGGCAACCTTAAGAAATGAACTGGAAGCGGAGAAATCACACACAAGAGGAATGGCTAAGGAACTGGAGACCACCAAAAAAGAATTGAAAAAACAGAAAGAAGAAAACAACACAATCCGGAAAAAGTTAAAAGAACTGGACCAGAAGATGGACACTACCAAACGAGAACTAGCTTGCAACAAAACAGACATAGGAAACATGAATGTGACGCAAAAAAGAAACACTCAGATAATAACAACGAGCATATCTGACTTCGGGGAGTGGATGAGAGAGATGAGGGGAGACATAGATTTAATCAGAGAATCCATAGACTTACGACCGAGCAAAGACCAGATGACTGACATACTCCGGAATATATGCAAAAGAGCGACAGACGGCCGGATATCAATGGAGGAACTCCCCGAAATACTGGCAGAGGCGATGAACGAGACAAGCGAGGAGGACAGTGATGATGAATAATCAAGGAAAGACCTTTAGGCAAGGGAGAAAAGAGATACAAAGGGTCATACACCAGGATGGGAATAGGAAAAGATATCAAATACTCCATAGAGGAAGAACATACAAATATATCTAATACCAAATTAAATATTTTAGGCAAACAATTTAAACAGCTATATATAACCTCTACCCAAAGGAAAATAAATAAATAAATATGCCACATAAGAGATCTGATAAATAATTACCACAAACAAGTTAAATATATAAACAAATAAGCAGATAAATAAATGAATAATGTCACAGATAAAATAAACCACAGATAATATATGCACATAAAGCAAAAACAAAAAGATGAGGATCAGGAAGGCAGTGAATATATAGGCAGGACATCAGCAGACCACCATGAATGGGAATAGAAAAAGATACCAAATACTCCATAAAGGAAGAACATACAAATATATTTAAATTTTTATAAACTAGATAGCTAGACACATAACATCTACACAAATAAGACAATACAAATAAAATAAATAAATAAATATGCCAACTAATAGATCTGATAAATAATTACCACAAAAGAGTTAAATATATAATCAACCCAGGCAAATAATTAAAGGAATAAAGTCGCGGATAAAATAGACAACCACAGACAATAGATGTTAAAAACAAAAACAAAAACGATGAGAATCAGTAGGACAGCGAGGATCTAGGTAGGAAATCAGCAGACCATCAGGAATGTCTGCACTCGATGAATGTTAGTTTGTACCTTTACTGTCCGCGTTTTGTGTACCTAAATTCTTTTTTTTAGGACATCCACCTTTTTCTATTGTGGTGGATGTCCTGGCTGCCCTGGGAGGGGCGGTGGGTTGCGGCGTGGCTGGACGGGATGTGTGTGGTTCGGCTCCACCCTGGAGGAACAGAAGGAGGGAGACGAGATGAGCGATCCCTCATGATGGCTACAGCAGTATCACGGGCGGGTACGAGAGAGACTAGGACAAAGATCAGCACCGGTATGCTGGTTTGCATATGAGTTAATCAACAAGAATGGATTGACGACGGCCTGGACAAATGAACCAGGGACGGGCCATGGGCATTATATAATAAAAATAAAAAAAATAAAAATAATAAAAATAAAAATTAAAAAAATGGACTTACTGGACTACCAGACTTACTACCCAATGTCACAGACATTGTATGCTCATAATATAAGTCAGATTTTACTGGCACATAAATAAAGTAATAATCCACCCAACATTACAGAAATTATATGTGCATAATATAAGTCAGATTTTAATGACACATAAATAAAGTAATAATTTACGCACCATGAACCACCGATATTATAACCGATGCCGCACGGGCTGGTTGAAACAAGGTGGAAAGTTTTTTTTTTTTTCTCAAATTGGATGGATGGATGGATGGTGATAATAAAGTGTAATGCACACTTTCATCCAATTTTTGTCCGGCCTGTAAAAGGTCAAAAATCCTAAATATTCATCACCTTGTATTGTTATCAAATGCAGCGAACTTCATACATTCCTTTGACTCTCTGTCTCTCTTTCTCCCAATCGCTCTATCTCTCTCTCTTTCTCTTTCGGAAGGGCCGAATGTAAGACGGGCCTGCGTGCTCAATTTGTTACCCATTTAACATACAGTTAAATCACATCAAATCAAATCTCTCTCTCTCTCTCTCTCTCTCTCTCTCTCTCTCTCTCTCTCTCTCTCTCTCTCTCTCTCTCTCCCTCCCTCTCCCTCTCTCCCCCTCTCTCCCCCTCTCTCTCCCTCTCTCTCCCTCTCTCTCTCCCTCTCCCTCTCCCTCTCTCCCTCTCTCTATCTCCCTCTCTCTCCCTCTCTCTCTCCCTCTCTTTCCCCCTCTCTCTCCCTCTCCCTCTCTCTCCCTCTCTCTCCCTCTCTCTCCCCCTCTCTCTCCCTCTCTCTCACTCTCTCTCTCCCTCCCCCTCGCTCCCTCGCTCTCTCTCTCCTTCTCTCTCTCTCCCTCTCTCCCTCGCTCTCTCTCCTTCTCTCTCCCTCTCTCTCCTCTCTCTCCCTCTCCCTCCCCCTCCCTCTCTCTCCCTCCCTCTCTCTCTCCCTCCCTCTCTCTCTCCCTCTCTCTCCCTCCCTCCCTCCCCCTCTCTCTCTCCCTCCCTCTCTCCTTCCCTCCCTCTCTCCCTCCCTCTCTTCCTCTCTCTTTCCCTCTCTCTCTCTCCCTCCCTCTCTCTCTCCCTCCCTCTCTCTCTCCCTCTCTCTCCCTCCCTCCCTCCCCCTCCCTCCCTCCCTCCCTCTCTCCTTCCCTCCCTCTCTCCCTCCCTCTCTTCCTCTCTCTTTCCCTCTCTCTCTCTCATGATGCATGTGCAGGTCCACATGGCCGAATAGAAAAGAACGTGTGTTCTTAAACATCCGCTGTGCTGATGCCGATGTAAACGGTTCAACCCCTACACCGGACAGCTGGAATAAAATGGTGATCTGTCGACGTTGACTTTGGACGTTAACTATAAGTACCTCTGAAGTCGGAGTTGGTTCGCCTGAAGACGAGGGACACAGTTAATAAGGACAGCTAACCCATAAGCAAAATTCAATCTATCACTACTATGAATAGTGTATACGGACTACGCTTGAGTTCAAAGCGAGCGAGCTCAAAAATAAAATGGTGCATGCAATTATCGCTGTATTCTAACATTGTTATTATTATTTCATTCAGAAAACAAAAAATTTGATGGGCCTGTTTCAGGCCATATACTTTAATAAAAGAATGTATCTCACTTCTCGGCCTCTTGGCTAAGATTAAAGTGTAGTATCTGCACTGAATCTTACCAGGACTACATGCAAAGGCGGTCATCCGAATGACAAATAGGGACCTGAAACCTGCTGGGGTGGGTCTGACCCCATGGTGAACCGCCAGCCCTTTTTTATAACAACATTAAAACTTTAAAAAAATCGATGCACTTTGGAAAAGCCCATATGAAAACCTTATTTCATATAAAACATTCAACATTTCTTACAGATGCACTTCCGTCCATCTGTTGAACTGAAGAATTTACAAGGATTCAATTGTATTATTCTAAAGGATACTGTAAGTTTTTCTTTGGAATTTCAATTACCGAAAACAACAATTTATGGATATGAATTCAAATACCGCAAAATTTGCCGTTCCAGAATAATAAATAGTATGCAGTTATTTCAAAAACATTTAGAGAATCTTGCTGCATGTGACGTGTGGTATCTTGTTGAGTTTGCAAATGTAAAAGAAAGTAAAATGTAAAAGACAGGACAGACGTGGTTGCGGCCTTGTGGGAGCACGTGCACACCTCGGAGGAGCAGATAGATCACCATAGTCTGGTAAGAATGAGGCAGCGAGGTGTGACGAGGGGATCTGGCCGACGATCGACGCTCAGAGGAAAGGCGAGACGGACATATAATCAGATTGCTACTGGAACTATTAATGTTGGAACTCTTCGCTGGCTGCTGAGGATGGGGACTGCGCGCTTATGGGAATGTCCCGATTGCTGTGATGTCGGTTCCTAAATCAATCAATCAATCAATCATGTAAAAGAAATCACACAATGCACCTTGCAAATACACAGATTTGTGCGAAATAAAACCACATTAAACGGAAGACATGTAAATTAAATAGTGAAAAGGGACATACACATCATCATTGCTACTTGTCACCAAGTTCTCCAATTTATTTCTTCTCATAACGTTACCAAAAATTGTTGAATATATACGTCTAATTTCTCTAATCAGTTTACAATTTTCATTTGTTTCTTGTAGGACTTGGTCATTGGTTTTTCTATCTACCCATGGTATTCTTTGAATTAACCTAAGAAAACACATTTCTACAGCCAGCAGATGTTTTTCAGCATGTTAGCTCATTGTTCACGCTACACATTCATGCAAAAGCACAGGTTCTGTGTAGCACCTCAACACCCTTTATCTCGTTGCAAATGACATCTTGTTATTGGTCAGTAGGCTATGTTTTCCATTGTACAAAAGGCTACCTTGGCCATGGCGATTCTTGTTTTAATCTCTTCATGAAATTTCCCATCAGATGTTATGAATGCTCCGAGATAATTGTAACAATTCATATGTTTTAGAATATTCCCATTTACGTGTATATTACATTGTGGTATTTCGTTCTTTCTAGTGACAACCACAATCTGCGTCTTTTTAAATTTAATTCATTGGCACCTTGCCGTCTTGACAGACGATAGTTTGTGCTTTAAAAAGGCATAATAACTTTTAACTATGGCGGTAGCGAGTGTGACTGATAAGGCCCAATTTGCGCTGTAAATGTCCGTTCACAGTGGGTGCATGTGAACACGTGGTCATTTCCACCATCATGCACCATCTTACGTCTCAAACGCTTGGTGTGTGACTTTTCTGCAATAATTTTCTCCTTTGACTTTATTCCATTTCTGATATTTGCCCTCCATGCAACACGTTCAGCGGCGACTTGCTCCCAATGTGCATTATCAATGCCTGTATCAATCATGTCCCGCTTACACACATCTTTGTATCGTAGTAGAGGCCGACCCTGAGATCTCTTACCGATCTGTAATTCACCAAAAAAGATATCCTTTGGTATTCTACCATCATCCATCCTCCTAAGATGTCCTATCCATCTAAGTCTACGAAGACTGAGCATGGAATAAACTGTCACACAACCTGATCTTTCCAATACTTCAGTATTTGTGATTTTGTCTTGCCACTTAATACCAAGAATTCTTCGCAGACACCGCATATGAAAGCTGTTTAAATTGTTCTCTTGGTGTGAGTAAGTTGTCCAGGTTTCACTGCCATAGAGAAGAGTACTAAGGACACAGGCTTGATAGACAAGGACTTTTGTTTTGGCAGTAAGCTTCCTGTTCTCCCAGACTCTTTTTCTTAACCTGTTCATTGTTGTTGCTGCCTTGCCAATCCGGATGTTGATTTCCTGATCTAGGGATAATTTGCTGTTTACCACTGATCCTAGATATGTAAAATGGTCTACTATCTCTAGTTCGGCGTCGTCAATAAAGATTGATGGTACCCCATGTGCACCCTGTGACATAATCTGTGTCTTCTTTTTGCTAATTGTTAAACCAAATTCAGAACAAGCATTGGAGAATGCAGATAGTAGACATTGCAATTCTTCCTCAGAGTGGGTCGTAACTGCAGCATCATCTGCAAAAAGCAACTCTCTGATCAGTACCCTCCTAATTTTGGTCTTAGCCTTCAATCTCTGAGCATTGTAGAGGCCGCCATCTGAGCGTGAGTGAATGTATATACCACCATCCTGATCACGAAATGCATATTTCAGTAGAAGTGAAAAGTATATTCCAAAGAGGGTGGGAGCTAGTACACAACCTTGCTTAACTCCACTCTTGATTTCAAATTCTTCAGAAGTTGCACCATCAAACTTGATTATACCCTTCATGCCTGTGTGGAACGATTCCACAATGGACAGAAGAGTTGGTGGGCAGCCAATCTTCTTTAGTGCCTTGAACAGACCCTCACGACTGACCAAATCAAATGCCTTTGTGAGGTCGATGAAGGCAATAAACAGTGGTTGATTCTGTTCACGGCATTTTTCTTGCATTTGTCGCAATGAGAATATCATATCAGTGGTAGACCGGTTCTGTCGAAAGCCACACTGTGATTCAGGGTAGACTTGATCTCCTAGGACTTGAAGTCTGCGCAGAACAATTCTGGCAAATACTTTTCCAACAATACACAGAAGTGAGATACCCCTATAGTTGTTGCAGTCGCTCCGATCGCCCTTGTTCTTGTACAGTGTTATGATGCTTGAATCTTTGAAATCCTGTGGGACTTGTCCTTCACGCCAGCATAGCTCTATTAGCTGGTGGATCTGTATAGTGAGTGTGTCTTGCCCACTCCTGATAACCTCTATTGGAATCCCATCCTTACCTGGAGCCTTGCCAGATGCAAGTTCATTTATAGCACACTTAACTTCTGTTATGGTGGGAAGTGTGTCCAGGTGGTCAAGAGTTGGTAGAGCCTCTATGGCGTTGAGGGCATTATCCGCTAGTTTGGTCTCACTTGAGTAAAGCTCCAAATAGTGCTCTACCCATCTGTCCATCTGCTGTTTCTTATCAGTGATGACTTCTCCAGTCAAGGTTTTCAATGGTGCACTTCTTTTGATCACTGGACCACAGGCTTTCTTTATTCCTTCATACATGCTTCTTATGTCTCCCTTATCACTTGCGATTTGAATGGACTCACATAACTTGATCCAATAATCATTTGCACACTGCCTGGCAGCCTTTTGCACATCCTTCCTAGCTTGCCTTAGCTCACTCAGAGTGTTACGCGTTGGTCTTTCCTTGTTTCTTAAGAGAGCTTTCTTCTTCTTATCAATCAAGGGCTGCAGAGTCTCGCTGTTGGCCGCAAACCAGTCCTGCCTCTTATGATCCACAGTGCCGTAAACCTTTACGGCAGTTTTACAAAGAGTTTCCTTAAGTTTATTCCATTTATCATTTACTGTAAAATTTTCTGGTGTATCAGTGAAAGCGTCTTCAAGTTGCTGTTGAAACTGAAAGCACTTTTCAGGATCATGAGTGTTAATAATATTAATCCTGGGGCTAGATTTGTGTTTAGCTGTGTAGATTCTCTTTGGTCTCAGTCTAACCCTTGCAACAACCAAAGAATGATCCGTATCACAGTCAGCACTGTGGTAACTACGAGTCAATGATATATGGTTCAGATGTTGTCTCCGTGTGATGATGAAGTCCAGCTGGTGCCAATGGCCGGATCTTGGATGTTTCCATGTGACCTTATGCATCTCTTTTGTTTTAAAAAAAGAGTTTGTAATACATAGGTCATTACTGGTGCAATGCTCCAGCAGCCTTTGCCCATTTTCATTCATGCGACCGATGTTGTATTTTCCAAGGCACACTGGCCATGAACTCGAGTCCTTGCCCACACGAGCATTGAAATCACCGAGCATATAAATGTAGTCGGATTTTGGAACTGCCTTGATCACAGAGTCTAACTCCTCATAGAACAAATCCTTCACATCATCAGAGGAATCGAGTGTCGGTGCATATGCAGTAATAATGGTGGCAAACCCACAAGAGGTTGCCAAGCGCAGGGATAATAGTCTTTCATTTCCTCCTGCTGGAATTTCAATCATTCCCAGTAGCGAATTCTTCACTGCAAAGCCCACACCGTGTTGCCTTTTTTCTGCCTGCCCTTTACCCTTCCAGAAAAAGGTGTAGTTGTTTTCCCTGAGTGACCCTTCCTCAGCGAGGCGAGTCTCCTGCAGGCCAGCAATATCAATGTTAAGACGATTGAGTTCGGCATCAATCACAGCCGTTTTTCTCACATCGTCAATATTGGTCAAGTCAGTGGAAAATCCTGGACACATGGTTCTCACGTTCCAGGTTGCAAGCCGTAGCTTGAGGTTTCTATTTATATTTTTGTTTGTACCTGGTGCATTGGTTTTACATCCTGCGATTCAGATTTTGTCCTAGCCCCAAGCACCCATTGAAGCAGGCAGGCTGTGGCGGATCAGCACCCAATTGGCTGGGGGCTGCCCAGCTTGAGGCGGGCGGTAGCTGATCAGTGACACCTATAGGTGTCTCCCACCGTCAGAGGCAACGCGTGGCGCCCCATGTCTACGCCAACTGACAAGGACTTATAACCCGTAACAGTTGCCTCTCGCTTTGATTCCGAGACCAGTTAAGACCAGGGATGGAGTTATTGCCTCTCCATAGCACAAAGCCTGGGCTAAAATATAGAGATCATGTGTTGCCCATGCAGCATGATCCCTCTCTCGGCCTGCCTAGTTCACTCCAGAGGAAAGGTAACACCCCTACATCTGGAACAAGACAAGCTGCAGAAGCTGCCGGATCAGCAAAGCAATGCTCTAACTGTCCGCCTGTCGGAGCTTCGATCCTAGACCAGTCGCCAACCAAGGCTTAGGGCCTGGTCTGCCCTGCCATGACAATTTTGTCTTTAGCTTGCATTTCCTCGCACCAGGGTAAGGCTTGTACCCTCCCAATTGCGCTCTTCCGCCCGAAGCCGTTGGCACAATGTGGGGTGTCGGGTTTGGTAAGCGCCGCCCAACGTTCGGCGCTAACAGAAACCAGGTAGTACCGTCTACTGTTATACGGTAGCTCAGTCATATCTGACTAAGACCTGACTGACTAAATTTAATTATAAGCCTAGTTATCCACTGTGTGCAACAACCGCATTTACTAAATTTTGCAGATCCTGCTCATTGTCGTCAGTCAATACTGTATCATCTGCATATCTAATGTTATTTATTTTTCTTCCTCCAGTGGTGATTCATATCTTCTACATTTCTGAAAATATTTTAACTGTAAGGGAAAAAAAGATCTGGGGACATTCTATGAGACTGAAATACGTGCTATTCTTGGCATCTTTAAAGAAGGTAGTTTGCCATTGCTTTACTTCTTAGCAGTGACCATACTGGTCGATGACTGTAGTCATTGCCTCCCCAAAAAGAAGAGATCCTCTGCCTGCCGTAGTGAAGTTGGAGACCATAACCTACAACTATCTGCTGGCTGATCTTCAACTTCATCCACCACTTGCACACGTGGCTTCACGTAACCCCGATCGGGGGGGGGGGGGGGGGGCTAGATGGGTACTCAACCTTGCTCAAGGGTGTCCCGTAGACTAGCGGAGGGAAGGAGGCACCTTACTTCTTCTTTGATAGAAGTTACCCTTACCCTGCCACCCAATATTGCAACATGGCTGTATTTCAGGTGACATTACTAAAAATAGCATACATGTATTATGTGATTTAACAATTTGAGTATATCTTACTTTTTGATGTAATTTACATATACATTAACGGCAGTTATATGCTACAGAAATAATAAAGTAATAACTTTAGTGATCTTTAAAGTTTGTCTAAAATTAAAGGCTTTATAAAGCATTTCTTATTTCTCATCAATATTAGATTTAAATGTTTTATTGTTTTAATGTCAGGTAGTTTATGAAGCGTTGCACAATCGTGTGTGTGTGTGTGTGTGTGTGTGTGTGTGAGAGAGAGAGAGAGAGAGAGAGAGAGAGAGAGAGAGAGACAGAGACAGAGACAGAGAGAGAGAGAGAGAGAGAGGGAGAGAAATGGACAGGTGTTACATACATTCCGCTTGTGTAAGTGGAAATGAATTATATGCAAGGCATGTGTGTTTACATGCACAATGCCATAAATGTTATATTATCATAACTGTATACATGTATGTATATGTTTTATTCACACATGTGACAGCTAACACCAACAAACGGCAACGCTCTGTAATGTACACAAACAAAAGAAACACACATTACACCTTGTAAATATACATTGCTTTGTATGAAATAAAAGTTTAAATTAAAAAAAAAAGGCCAAAAATGCTAAATATTCAGCACTTTGTATTGTTATCTAATGCAGCTAACTTCATGCATTCATTAGACTTGCCCTACCTGCCTGCCTGCCTGCCTGCCTGCCTGTCTGTCTGTCTGTCTGTCTGTCTGTCTGTCTGTCTGTCTGTCTGTCTGTCTCTCCCACCCCCCTCAATCGTGTGAATGCTCAAGCAAATGCCAAATATCCCTGTTTTACAGTTTACTCTGTAAAATGGGATATGGGATGCTTGTTTAGATGTGTAATGAACTGTAATGTACGGAACATTTTGTAGGTACATACCATTTTCAGCAAGCAAGTGCGAATGAGAGTACTTGGAGTATGAACGATTCAGTCATACCGTTAAACTTGCTTAACTTAAACTGTGACATTATAGGAGTAGACAGAGGACCTAATCAGTAGTGGTCTCTGAAATAATAGATAGAATAATAGATAGACAAGATAAAGGATATGAGTTTGCACGTTTTTGTCTAGAGGTCTCTCAAATGAGATAGATAATCATTCCCGCATAGCCCTTTTGGAGAACAATTTTTCCTGGCTCAGAACCCCCACTGTGAGATTCCCAAGTATCCACACAGAAATTTATAAAAGAAGGAAAAGGTCCCCTCAAAGGCCAAAAGAAGATCTGGACTATTCGCCCCTGTACAACTGAGGATTCCATTCACTCATCAAAATGTTGTCAGTGTGCTATCCGTCCGCCACTTTAGATCTTCCCTTATTTTATTTGTGTCAAAAGTGAACTATGTCAGTTGTCCAATTAGACCTTAGGACCTTTTAGTATTCAACATTAGCAGACAAACTTTAACAATACTGTACTTAACATCTGTTGAACAAGACATCTACATGACAGGTTATCGACAAAAGTGGGACATACATTCACATGGAAATGTTTACACCAACAATTGCACAAGACATACCTCATAAGAGATACTTGACAACATCTATACATGACTTTTCACAATATCTGTAACCAACCACAGTAACTTAAGACATTCACCAGGAACAATACTTGACAGCAACTGTACAAGACATTCACCGGGGACATGTACTTAAAAACACTGGTTCAATAATACTATTTATTGAGCTACTGGTGATGTTGAATGAAGACCAATGGTTCTTCCTTTGTCATATCTACACTTCGAAAAGTACATAATATACAAATATGCAGAACATGCATGCAGATAAAACATGGTACAACAACTCCCAAGTAATCCACCAGCAGATCTCAATATACTCTCCTCTTCCTCTACTCTAATCTCTTTCTACACAACTACCTCACTGTACTTATCATCCCTTCACTGTCATTGGGGAAAATTATAGAATACTTGTTATGGGAAAACTTAAGGAAAGCACTACTGTTCTGGATCATTAACATGCTGTTATCATCAGCAATTGATGTTGGGAAAGCTCCAGGTAGCAGACTTCCTGTAATAAGTCCCATGCAAGATAATTTCCTCTTGTGAACAGCATTTGAGGTAATGATATTGTACTGAATCTCACGATTGACCAGACTGCTTGTGAAGCTGACAACTGGGGTACTTCAAATGGTTGAGGATATCACTCTCCTGACAATGGGAGATATATTCTCTGCGCAGGCTATTCAATACGTGTTGAAGACACCCAGAGGTAGGAACAAATCCAATATAACGCAGCATCTCACCTGGCTAGTCCGATTTCATCCACTTTTCTTGTTTCACCAAACAATAACTGTGTGAGCACCATGCTGGGTATTCTCTAAGTTAATTCTCAGATGAACAATCCACTGCAAAGTCACTTCACCAGGTTTCTTTGAATGGAGTTAACAACAAGAGACTTGATTTCAGCTCTCAGATGATAATGATATAATAATCACAACCATGATCACCATAATGACCACAATAATCCAGATAATGGAATAGAATCACTCAGAACTGTTTTTCTCCCATTGAAATTCAGCGGTTAGGGAGCTGAGGTAAAACCCTCCAAGAAATTCCGGCATGTCGGATACTAGGAGAATGATAGGTGTTCCATGGGGCACAGGATTACCTTCCATCAGCTTGACCAAGACAAACTGTAGACAGGAGTCATCTTTAATAAAGCATTGTTTTACTGTACTCCAAGACAGAATTACCAATATAGACCAATCCTGATTTCTGTTTATAAACAGTGATTTTAGTTGACTTGGACCAAGGCGTGTCATATCATGAAGATAAAGGCTGGCAAATCAGCCTGTGTACTTCTGTGGTCATCCCTGCATTTCACCGATAGGGAGTTAGTTCTGAGTCTGGGACTCCTATTTGGTTGTCCCAGAGAAAATAAGAAGCCTCTCCACCATCCTTTGTTCTCTGTTGATACATAAAATGGTACAACATTTCTTTAAATTTGTTCAAAGATAATGTTATCAAACATCAACATACACCGATGGAAATGGGGAGGTGAGGGGGAGGGGTGTTGACCAAACACACCTCTCCTTGTTGGTGATGATGTGTATTTCACTCTGATGGACTGTGGGTGATATGCTTTCATTATTCACCCTTATCTGTGATAGTCACAAGCCCATATGCTGAGACAGGGGTAGCCTTACACAATAACAAGCATTTTATATGTCTAGGTTCTCACATATTTAACCACAGTAAGCCTGGGCACAATGAGGAACAGACACAGTAAAGGAAGCACTATAAGGCAAGCAGCATGTGAAATAGCAAAATGAGACAGGCATTGTGAAGCAGAAGGAAGATAGGCATATTTACAACTGCAATATGTAATATGCAACATCATTTGACAACTGCAAATTAAACAGTAACCAAACCAATGGTGGTAGGTTTGTTACATGGATGTCCTTCTCCATACACACATACAGCAATGCCAGACCTCACCCCTCTCAGACCAGACTTGGCTCACAAGTACATCATATCACCATCATCATGTGCTCTTTCCCCACTGAGTAATGTCCATATTAACTACAGCAGGTAAAAGAAGCCAAATTGCATAAGCAATTGTTCGCATATGAACCAAAGCACATATGGAGAAAACATGTTTTTTCCTTGTAAATTTGCATGAGCCATAAATTATATTCAGCCAACTAAGACACAGGTTCGAACACATATTGTTCTTTTAGGAACTAGTTCATATGAACCAACCAACAGTAGAGGTACCAGTGTAATACTTCAGAGAGAAATTATATTAATTCTCCTGAGCGTAATCCAGCCACCAGGCATCACAGGAACTTTGCAATTCTGGCGTGCCATACACGTCCTGCCTACATATGGATATTGAAGCATCTATCCTTCTACTAATGTGAGAGGCTACTTTTCAAATCACCAACTCACTCACTCCAACATTCTCAGCATTTACAAAGGAACTTGTACATGTTACATCACACATTCTGATCCCGAACTGCCAAATGTTAACTCTCAAGAGCGGCGTACAGTTTTGTTAAGAATGGGTCATGATAGGCATTTAGAATGCACAAAGGGTTTACGAATCTGCATTGAGTTAATTTACAATCATCAAGCATACGCAACCAGTCACAACAGGGGAATGATATGCACTTGGAGTATAAAGCGTGGAAGACCTGACAGGTTGAAGAAGCAGTATTCAGAATACTTTAACAATGAAGTTCTGTTTTTCACTTTCACATTTTCTTCATAAAATACACTTATTTTCTTCTCTTTCGTTCACTAGGCATAACCACACATTTAAATATGTTTTAAAGTGGCACCTGTTATTCCAGAGAACAATATTCATTATATTATTAGGGCGTTATGATCACCACATCACAATGCATCCTGCATTGATGGAAACCGAGCTAAAACTACCAGATATTTGAATTTGGCCTAGTGGATAACGTGGTCTACCACACACTAGCCAATCACAATGCGGGCGTGCTCCTTTTGCCCTTCCCCACCGTGTTCTGGAAGGTTCTATTCTTTTAATAACCCTACTATCTGGATGGTCTCCGTTCAAGATTAAAAGTATTATTATAGATGTGGTGAACTGGAAATGTGTGTGACTGATCCATAATGTCACAAAAACTAAGTGTCAATGAGAATACTTGGAGTATGAAAGAATTTCTATAAAAAGATTTCAGGATGCATTTCAGAAAATGATTACTTCAGCACCATCACCAACAAGTAATATGTAGGAAATTCCACCATGCCATGAATGTAATATTATCATGTGTATATGAATGTATATGTTGAAATCGAAAATGTAAAAACAAAAACACACACAATACACCTTGTAAATACAAACTGCTTTGTACGAAATAAACGTTTATTCATCTCACCTCATCTCATCTCATCTCATCTTATCTCATCTTATCTCATCTCTTCATGTTCCTCTTGTACCTTGCGGTGTCGAGGTGATGTATAAACATCGTGAGAGTGCCCGATTATGGGCTTCATGTATCGATATTCCCATGGACTCTGCTATTCCCTCCGTACAACGTTTACGTGGTCGGCCTCTTCCTCTGTTTCTATCTTATCTGTACATCATTGCAGCACTTTCAATTGTTTCAAAGTATTTTGACTAAGTTCAAAGTGTAGTATCTGTTCTTGTATGACAACAGTGATTACTGGTAGACTGACTTATCTGCACTTGATCTGGCCATGGCCACCAGCGGAGGTGGTCATCACAATGACATGCAGGGACTTGGAGCCTCGTGGGACGGCTCTTGGCACTGGGGAACCCTGAGCTCTAAACATTAAGCAGATTTGTAATATTCAGGGCACTCAAACACACATGTTTACAGCTATGTTCATAAGCAATGTTTTTTTCCTCCCCAATTAACATTTGATGCATGCAAATAACGCTGTGTTTTTTAACATTGTTATTATTATTTCATTCCGAAAACAAAAATATGATGGGCCTGTTTCAGGCTACAACTTGGGATTGGGCAGAAAAATATGTCCCATGGACAAGCCTGCTGGTAGGCGTGGGCTGTTATGTCTCGCCATCTCCCACGATCACCAGAATCGTGGATCATCTCAATGTTCTTGTCTCGTCCATGCTACGGGGTCATGCCA
Organism: Cepaea hortensis; assembly: GCA_963921405.1. Classification (NCBI taxonomy): domain Eukaryota; kingdom Metazoa; phylum Mollusca; class Gastropoda; order Stylommatophora; family Helicidae; genus Cepaea; species Cepaea hortensis. The sequence goes on from OY992895.1 coordinate 17,492,751, forward strand.
TCCAGGTATTAACTTCTCTGCCTTTCCCTTGTTATTTTCCCTTCAATCTTGCTAGTTGTCACCAAGTTCTCCAATTTATTTCTTCACATAACGTGACCAAAAATGTTGACTAATTTCTGTAATCAATTTACAATTTTCATTTGTCTCTTCTAAACATCTGGAACAAGACAAACTTCAGAAGCTCTAACAGTTCGCCTGTGAGCTTGGATCCTAGACCAGCCGCCAACCAAGGCTTAGGGCCTGGTCTGCCCTTGGTCTGCCCTTGTATCCACAAGGATAAGGCTTGTACCATCCCAGTTGCGCTCCTCCGCCCGAAGCCGTTGGCACAATATTGGCTGTTGGGCTTGGTAAGCGCCGCCCAACATTCGGCGCAAACAGAAAGCAGGTAGTATCGTCTACTGTCTACTGTCACACGATAGCTCAGTCATATCTGAATAAGACCTGACACACTCATCATGCAGTATGCGCTCACTCATCATTACTACACAGGAAATTAATAGCTACCCGTTCCTGACTCACATATTGTGTTCTAATAATATCCCACCTGTCTGATGTCTGCAGTATGGCTGTACCGGACCCGATTTTGTGTATGCCTAAACTAAAGCATGAGTGCCTGAAATATAGCTGTATGGTGATTTGTTATGCGAATGTTTCTGAATATATGTTTGTTTCTTGTCGTAGTATAAAGTCTGGTTTGTATTTGCATATGAGTGTGATGATCGTTTGTAATTATGTACGTATACCACTAGATCAGTTCGCACAGCGAGTCGTTTTCCAAGATGGACACGTCTAGGCTAGCAAGTCTTCCAGTAACAAATGTTTATACAAGAGGATCATCTTGATCCTCGTTCTTGTCACTTGCGACGTGTCCTCGAAGAGAATGTATTTTGTGTTGTTATGTCTTATTCGTCTTGTACTTGTTTATCCTCTTGTTCTTCTTGCTCGTTTTCGTTTGTCTTGTGACCTTCTGTAATGTCTTAAGTACTTTCTTTCTTTTCCGGTATGGATTTAGTTGGTGAAAGATCGTCTGTGACAGTGTCTAAACTGTCTAGTGACTGCATTACTCTTCTGTCTGCCTGTTTTCTCTTCTTTGGATTGCTGACGATTTGAAAACCGCCAATCTTTATATTTGGGATTCTTTTCTTGTGTGTTTCTGCATTGATATGTGTTGATTTGACTATTGAAAGTTGGTGTCAGTTCCGTTTTGTTTATGTGGAGGAACTTCTCGCACGAGAGGGGAGAAATCTTCATGACTTTGTACACCAATTGTTGCTGCTGGTGTTATCGGTGGTCGTCTGCTAGGACATTTATTTGCCCACTGGTTATCTTGACCACACGTAGGGCAATTGACCTTTCTTCCCGACATCGTAGTCAATATTTTGTTTAGTGCTGCATATCCCTTACAGGACGTGGCAGTCAACACCAGCATATTTTAATTTGTGCTGTTGTGAACTCTTGGCATGTTTATGTTTAGTAGCTTGCCATTGATTTCTGAACGACCGGCACCCACAACATTTTGGCAAAAAGAAGAAACGCAAGGCGGTCTGCTGCCAAATCGCCCGCAGCTGTATGTGGACGTGGGTTTGCGGGATTACAAACTGCAACCGTGATCCCTTCGCCACCGAGCGGGCTGGTTGTGACAGTGCACATGGGATTTGTGCTCTTATTTGAAGATGATTGTTGTCCAAAAGCAGTTCTCCTTTATCAGGACATGCCTGTACTCACACAGGGTATTAATTTGAGGGTGGTTGTGGCCTTTTACATTTTGTTTTGTTTTGTTCTTGACGGAGAAAATCTTTAATCCAGATCTACACATGGTGAAAATAATAACAATTACCGCCACAAACTTAATATCACTGATGTGTTTGAATAATCTGTAACCGAGAAAATCTTTCATCCAGTTTGTAGTGAGCACTCGTGATCACAGAGGGGAAATTTAATCGGAAAGTACACTTGTCTAATAGGGTAAAGGACGGTAATCTAAGCCAAAAGACCGAGCATTGTTTTATTTTCAAACCTTTATTTTATACAAAGCAATGTACGTATATTTCCTAAGTGACGCGTGTTTCTTGTTTGTATCACAACACGTTGCCGCTTGTTAGTGTTAAGTGTTATACCACATGAAACAAATACATACATATACATTTATGATAATATGACATTTATAGCATATTTCATATGCCAGTCAAAAAATAATGAGACGTTAAAGATTAATAGCTTAGCGATGCCATTAAAAGGATATTTAATGTAATATCAAGGAGAAATAGAAAGATGTCTTTTAACATTTCCCACATGTAAGATAAAGCCATTACTTTTACATAATCTTAAAAGATATTTAAATTATTATCGAATCTTTCATGCTGCATTTTACCGTTGTTAATTTATATAGAAAACTTTACACAAATTAAAGACAAAACTACAGTTATTTGAATCAAATAGTACATTTATCTTACTCAAAGTAATGTCTCTTGAAAATATTTTTTTACACTCGCTTTCTTTTGAACACAAGCGTAAAGTCTATACACAATACTTCCAGTAGTGATGGACATAATTTTGTGTTTGGAATAGCTTTCCTTATTACCAGTGTCCTTCGCCGTCAGGCAAACCCACTCCAACTTCAGGGGTACTTGTAATTTACGTCCCAAAGTCAAGGACGAGAGGTCAACATTTTAGTGCAACTGTCCTGTGTAGAGGTTGAAGCCCTTACCTCGACATCAGTGCCATAATGCAAGTCCTCTTAAATTACAGCCATGTCTTATTTCATTGACTTAAACTATGGTATGGTTGGCTCATTCACAATAGGCAGTAAAGATAACTTGAGAAACAAATTGCCGACAAATACCTCCTTGTCACGGCAACATAATATTCATGTTATTGTATGCAAGGGACATAACTCGCCAACTTTTTCTTCTAAAGAAGCAATTAGTTACATCAGTTGTTAAATGTTTAATTTAATGACACTGCCTACTCACAGTTAACACTATAATTTATTATCCAAAAGTATAAATACTGCCACTGCTAAAATTGAATATAATGTACTTGTTAATGCAATATATACAATGTTTCAACACTGCAAGCTCCGTGCACGATGTTAACGACTTCCCCCAATGGTCGACCTGACATTCTTACTCTGGTTTCTCTTCACAACGTAGAAATCTTTCGCCCATTTATTTGAAACCACCTCATTAAAGACATTATCACCTACACACACGGGAAAGACTGTCCATCCCCCTCTTGTCCCTGGATCAAGAGAAGGCCTTCGACATAATTTTCCACACTTACCTGCATAGGACACTAGAACACTGTAACATAGGGCAGTACTACCGGCAGTGGATACAGATCTTGTATAAAAATCCTGAGAGTAAAGTGTTGGTGAACCATTCACTGACAGCAAGTTTCAGGCTCACAAGATCTGTAAGGCAGGGATGCCCCTTATCACCACTCCTGTATGTGCTGACCCTAGAGCCACTATAAGAAAAGATAAGACAAGACACTAGTATTAAAGGCACCTTCCTGCATGGGATAGGAGAGCAGAAGCTTGTCGCTTATGTAGATGACACTGCTTTCTTTCCCACCAGCAACACATCAATAAGGAACATACTCCACACCTTTACCCATTTTGGAAAAGGCAGTGGAGCCAAAGTAAATGTACAAAAATCACAGATAATGGGTCTGGGAAGGTGGAAACAAAAGTCGGATTTTCCTCCAGACCTGAGACACACAGACACCATGAAACTGTATGGGATAACATTTCCATTTGATCCCACAGAAACACACAGACAGACATGGCACTCACTGACCCAACAGATCACAGACATGTTACATAGGTATAGGTACAAAACATCCACAATATTTGGTTGAAGCACAATAGTCAACACATACATAATACCTAAAATAATATACTTAGCGACAGTACTGGACCCTCCCAAACAGACCATCACAGACATAAACAAGCAAATCAGACGCTTCATCTTCACCAACACAATATACAGCATACAACACAAAACTCTCATACAAGACAAACAGCAAGGAGGTATTGGACTACAAGGCGTCCACACAAAAATACTGTCACTTAGAATTAGTTACATAGGCAAAATCATCAGACATCCAGAACAACATAGATTAGCTTTATATTATATAGCACACAACATTAAACACCTCACGCCTCTTAACAATGCAACTGCACACTACCAGGGAACACTGCCAACATTCTATCAGGCATGCATACAGGCAATACAAAGACATGAACATTTAATACAGCAAACAACACACAAAATATACAAACAGTTAGTTAGAGAGCAAGCACCACCACTCAAACTTAGGATCAAAAGAGGACACAAATACTTCATGTCTGACTTCACATGCACCTTTTCAAACCTACACAACAAACACATAACACAAAAAGCTAAGGAGATCACATATAGACTGATATACAATATGACACCGACAACACAGGTAGAAGCACACAGATCCAAACAAACATCACAATGCCAATTATGTAGAAAAAACACACAAGAGACAGAGGAACACATTTATTTTACATGTCCATCAATTACAGCCATACGCGAAACACTCAAACACCTCATACAAACGCACACAGGCAAACAAACCGACATATATAAAGCAATTTTTCTCAATACTATACCAAAATCAGCAAAACACATACATACAAAACTACTGACAGCTCTTTCTTACTACAGACATCTCATATGGACATGTAGAAACTCAGCCAGATACAAACACCGCACATATAACACACACTTAATATCATTTATGTACACGCACAAAATAACACAACTGTTTCCTGAGTAAATCATATGTATTCTTCATTATTGAATTACAAAGTTGGTATACATGAGTGCGAGAAAGAATCTGGAAAATGTGAATGATTGCGGATTGAATGAATATACAATCACATATGGTTTACCAAACCAACGATATTGTAAAATGTGTGAAAACACAAATGCTTGTTTTATTCTTACCAAAAAAAAAAAAAAAAAAGGGAAAAGATGAATGAACCCTTACAAAAAACCAAAAAAAGAAAAAAAAAATGCAAGTAGAAAAGAAAACAACTCCTTTACTCCTACTATTATTAGAAATAGCAGGTTGCACTTCTATGTTACTTGCTATGCTATATTAAAACCATTGCCGAGAAAATCATGTTTAGTAAGTGGAATCACACGTTTATTATATTTTTGTCATTATTATTACTATTATTATCTTTCCTGTCATTATTCTTAGTATTTGTTTCTACCATTACTATCATTATCATCGTTGTAAATATTTAACTTCATCTCGCATGTACCCCCCACCCCCTTAGCTTTTGTTACCTTTGCTGATGCCCTCACCAGTTGGTTCAAATAGTCACCCTGCCTCTAACATTATTACATGAGAGTGGTGATAGTTGATTGGTGAGGTGGGGCCAATGGGGAGAGCGGCAGCAAGGGAAACAAAAATGGGAAGTTTTTTCTTTCTCTTCGTTGCCCCCCTTCCACAGGGTAACATGTTCAATGAATAAATTATGCATATGTCACATACACGCCCACATGCAACGCTCGGTAAATACACGCACACAAATACTGAACCCACAGGACGCATGTAACAACACTAACAATACAAATGCATTTGTACTGCTATTACGATGCTCTCTTATTGAGATTGGAAGGTAATTCTGTATCACTATAAGATTATTATGGTTTGATCGCTATTAATTTTAATTTAAGATCACTATTATTATTAGTATCCTCCCTCATCTCCGCCTTCTCCCCGCTTATTACTGTTGCTGTTGATGCTGATGCCGCCCTCACTGGTTGGTTCCAAAATGTTTACTGCCTTTATCAACATTACCGAAGAGATGGTTATGGTATCGACGGTTATGGAGCCGGCTGCTGGTGAGGGTGGAGACAGGGGAAACAAACATGGTAAAATAACATACATTTTGGGTTACCCCACTTTCACATGTAATTATACCAAATGAATTATTGTTGTAATATTACACATATGTCACCTACACGCCCACATGCAACGCTCCGTTAATACACGCACACAAATATTGAACACACAGGACGCATGTAACAATACGAACAATACAAATGCAATTGCACTATTATTATTATGCATTCTTGTGGCGATAGTTACCCTTGTGCATTACCTTTCTATTATTAAGGGTTATTGCTATCAATTTTATTGTTGTTAATTTTTATGGATGTTTACTATTACTATTATGCTCCCTCATTTCCCCTCCTCCCCGCTTGTTTACTGTTGGTTGTTTTGACGCTGCTACCGCCCTCGCTGGTTGGTTCTATCAATTGGCTGCCACTGCCATCACTACCGAAAAGGTGGCGATGGTATGGGTGGCTTTGGAGCCGGCTGGAGATGGTGGTGACATGGGAAACAATCACGGTAATAAATAAATTTTGGGTTACCCCCCTTGACATGTAAATATGCAAATGAATTAATTGTTGTAATATTACACATATGTCACCTACACGCCCAGACGCAACGATCCGTAAATACACGCACACAAATACTGAACACACAGTACGCATGTAACAACATGAACAACACAAATGCAACAACCACCTTTCCTGCATTGTAAACTAGTATACCCCTTGCAAACCCCCCCCCCCTCCTTTTCCCCCACCGTTTCGATACTGTTGGTTTTGATGCTGCTGCTGCCTTCACCGGTTGGTTCTAACAAGTTTTACTGCCATTTTCCTCATTACCAAGTGGTGATGATGGTATTGGTGGGGTTGGAGCTGACAGGTGAAAGGGTGGCAGAGGGAAAATAATGGTATACTATCGTCTTGTTGTTGTTGGTACTCGTTTTTCGTTACCCCCCCCCCCCCCCCCCACATTTCAAATGTAAAAATGTTGAAATAAATGTTGTAAAATTTTGCGCATATGTCAAATACACTTCCACATGCAACGCTCTGTAAAAACACGAACAATACAAATGCAAATGTTTCTTAACACTCAATAAAGGTTTAAAAAATTAAAAAAAAGTTATTTGAAAATAAATAGGCCAGATAATTGACAGGGAAGGAAATATACAAGTCGAGCCACAACAAATAGCCTTAGCCTTTGAAGATTATTACAGGAACCTTTATGCAGAGGAAAACACACAGGCGCACGTGCAAGAACACTTTATGAAATTCACAAAAGAACTCACAGAGGAACAGAAACTAACACTAGATACTGAATTAACACTAACAGATATAACACAAGCGGTTCATGGAATGCAGAAGGGCAAATCGCCTGGCCCTGACGGTATTACTGCTGAATTCTATCAGTTTTTCTTTCTTCTTCTAGGTCCCCTTTTACTAGCAGTTTTCTCTGAATCTTTCCACAAACATGAACTCCCATCCAGTTTCAACACGTCTTACATCACTCTTATTCTGAAGGAGAACACTGACAAGACACTTTTAAAGAGTCACAGACCGATCTCGCTTTTAAATGTACACTACAAGATTTTAACAAAGACTTTGACGAATAAATTGAAACCAGTAATGTCATCTCTCATTCATGAAGACCAGCAATGTAGTGTACAACACCGGAATATCCAGCAACACACACACTTCATAAGGGACATCATCAACTACACACATCTGAAAAACTGTCAGTTCTCAATTCTCTCTTTAGATCAAGAAAAAGCATTCGACAGAATATCTCACTCACACCTCCACAAAACACTCTCACACTGCAACGTGGGAAAATATTTTCGGACATGGGTCAAAATTTTATATTTGAAACCGGAAATTCGGATTCTATTAAACCATACCCTAACCAATTCTTTCAGGTTGACTAGGTCAGTGAGACAGGGATGTCGCTTGTCCCCTTTACTGTACGTTGTTGCTCTAGAATCCACTTCTAGAAAAGATACGACAGGACGACAATGTCAGGGGTACGTTCATACCAGGGAAGGGTGAATAAAAGCTGCGTGCTTATGCGGACGATACCATTTTCTTTCCGACTACTGAAAAATCTGTACGGATCATTTTGGAGACGTTCTCGTTTTTCGGCAAAGGGAGTGGGGCAAAATTAAACGTCCAAAAATCTACTATAATGGGCTTAGGCAAATGGAAAAATAAGGCGGATTTTCCATTTGACTTAACATCAAACAATTTTATAAAAGTGTACGGAATAGTCTTCCCACGTCAACCAAATCAGACACACAAAGACACATGGCAAAATCTAGAGAAGAAAATAACAGATATGTTACAGAGATACAAATACAAAACAACTACCATATTTGGTAGAAGTACCATTGTTAATACATATATAATTCCAAAAATACTATATCTGTGCACAGTCCTAGATCCCCCACGTCAAACTGTCACAAACATAAACAAAAAGATTAGACGCTTTGTGTTTGGCAGCACCATCTACAGTATCAAACATACTACACTCATGCAAGACAAAAAAGATGGAGGTATAGCCCTCCAAGACATAACAACCAAAATACAAGCACTTAGGATCAAACACGTAGGTGAAATCCTACAACACCCAGAAAAACAGCCTTTAGCACACTATTACATTGGAATTAGGCTATCCTTTTTAAAACCTATTAGGAATACATCCTCACATTATTTTGGCACTCTCAGAGCGTTCTACAAAACATGTATTTCACCCATTAAAGGACATGAAAAATTACTACACAAGAAAACACATACAATCTACAGGCATTTAGTTAAATTACAAGCAACTCCGGTACATCTCAGAATTAAAAGAGGACATATATTTCATAAAAGAGTATACCGAAATTTTCTCTAATATTCACAACAAGCAGATTACTCCAAAAGCAAGGGAAATTACATATAGGCTTGTTTACAGCATGACCCCAACAACAGAGAGAACAGCAGAAATAACTAAACAAATACTACAGTGTCAGCTTTGTAGACGGAACGTCCAAGAATCAGAAGAGCACATCTATTACGAATGCAACACAATCATGCCAACAAGAAATCTCCTACAAAACATCCTAAACACTCATTCGAAACAAAGAACAGATGTTTACAAAGCAATCATGATAAATTCCATTCCTTACTCCACACAAGACATCCGCACAAAACTACTTGTTCTATTGGCAGAGTACAGAAATCTTATATGGACATTAAGAAACAAAGCACTATACAATTACAGAACAATCAACAAAGAAATTGTCCAACAACTTTATCAACAAAAAGTCGCAAACATTCTAATCTTAGCCCCACAAGCGCAAATCTCGTAAAATATTTGGCTGAAGACAGCACATATTACAGAAGAAGCAAATAACTTGTTTTAATAAAGGATACTACAACTGTAAATGTGTTTATTGATGGTATTAATAATCTTACAATTATATTATTATTATTATTATTATTATTATTAATAATACTATTATTATTACTGCTACTATTATTATTAATTTTCCCATTATTATATTTGAATGTGCAACTTGAAATATATTGTGGATGGGTGTCTGTGCCGTTGTCAGTAACATATGTATGCGTCTGTGTGTGGGTGCAGGTGTGTGTGCGTGTGTGGTGCATGAATTTGCACGCGCATTTGTACGAGGGTGTGTGTGTGTGCACGCGCACGCGCGTGCGTGCGTGTAGCAGTCTTTAAACCAAGTCGGTATCTTAAGTATTAAAATGATGTTATACGGTAATGATATGTTTCAAAAGAAAAATATGCACCACCATGTATAAACAATTTCGATGAGCCCTTTAAGTACCCAGTAAGTTAAGGTGGCTTTTAGTGGCCAGGTTTTAACTCCTTCCCATTGTATATAACACCCAGACACTATCACAATTTGGGACCAATTATCTCCCTGGGGACAGACCATGGACCCTAATTGCTAGTAGTAAATCCCTGATTCTTGTCCCCCAAACAAAAGACATCATGGACTAGAGCGTCACCCTGAATTTGGCATCAGGCAACAACACCAACGACCTTCGCCTCGGGAGCTAAGTGACCCAGAAATTACAAAGAAGCCACATTTTAATGGAAATGATAGTTTAAAGTTTATTGTCCAAGCGCGGGGTATTTAATGTACTGCGGTCTACATAAAGCACGAGATTGTGTGTGTGTGTGTGTGTGTGTGTGTGTGTGTGTATGTGTGTGTGCGAGAGAGAGAGAGAGAGAGAGAGAGAGAGAGAGAGAGAGAGGAGGGAGAGATGGACAGAAAGTGAAGCATATGCAAGGAATGTGTATCTACATGCACTATGCCATAAATGTCATATTATCATAACTGTATATATGTATGTATGTGTTTTATTCACAATGTCACACTTAACACTAACAAACGGCAACGCTCTGTAATATACACAAACAAAATAAACACACACTACAATTTGTAAATATACATTGCTTTGTATGAAATAAACGTTTAAAAAAAATATTTGAAAAAGAGGCCACAAATACTTCATTACTGACTTCACATGCACCTTTTCAAACCTACACAACATACACATAACTCCAAAAGCTAAGGAAATCACATATAGACTGTTATACAGTATGACCCCCACAACACAGGTAGAAGCATGCATATCCAAACAATGTCAGTTATGTAGGAACAACACACAAGAGACATAGGAACACATCTATTATACATCTTCAACAATTACTGCCACGCGTGCAACACTCAAACACCTCATACAAACACACACAGGCAAACAAACCGACAGATATAAAGCAATTTTTCTCAATACTATACCAAAGACAGCTAAGGACATACATACAAAACTACTTGTAGCACTTTCTTACTACAGACAACTTATATGGACCTGCAGAAATTTTGCCAGATACAAACACCACACATATAACACACATTTAATTTCCGTTATGTGCACACACAAGATATCACAACTATTTCCAGAGTAAATCATATGTACTCTTCCTTATTTTATTACAAATTTGGTATACATGAATGCGAGAAAGAAAGTAGAAACTGTGAGTGAATGGTGAGTGAATGATTAAAAAAAAAGATCACATATGGTCAAAAGACTAATGGAAAATGCTTCCAAATGATTGGTTTCAACCCTTATAGATAATGGGAAAAAGAAAAAAAGGAGAAAAGAAAATCAACTCCTCCCATTCCAAATTACTATAAATGGAATGTTTGCTTTAAATGCACTTGCTGTGCTATACTACCACCACTACTAAGACTATCACTTTAGTAAAAAGAATCACATATCTACTATACTATTATTATTAATATTTTATTATTATTATTATTATTATTATTATTATTATTATTATTATTATTATTTTTACTATTTATTAGTATCTTTATTATAATTACTATCTTTATCTTAACCTTATTATCTTTAGTATCATTAATTTTACAAGTAACAAGTATAAATGATATCATCTTTATTAATTTTACAATTTCATCTCCCATGTTTCCTCCACCCCCCCCCCCCCCTTTGTTTAAGGTTTGATGCTTTTGCTACTACCCCCACTAATTGTTTCAAACATTTGTCCTGCCTGTACCATCATTATGGTCATGAGGCATTGGTAGAGTGGAACCAATTGGTGAGAGGGTGGAGAGGGAAACAAAATGTAAAGACTTCCCCCTTTCCTTGTAGTCAATACTTACCTTATTATCCTTAGCATCATTTGCAAGTATTAGGAATATCATAATTTTTATTTTACAACTTCATCTCCCCGGGTGCCCCCTTTTGCTTATGGTTTGTTGCCTTTGCTACCACCCCCACTGGTCGGTTCAAACACTTGTCCTACCCGTACCATCATTAAGGGTGGTCATGAGGGCATTTAGTGGAGTGGAACTGATTGGTGAGAGTGAGGCAAAGTAAACAAAAATGTAAAGATTTTCTTCTCTCTTTGTCACCCCCTTTGAATCATGTGAGTGAGTGTTGAATGAATGAATACAAAATCACATATGGCTACCAAACAAATGATACTGTAAAAATTTGTGTAAATACAGATGCTTGGGGAAATGAGAAAAACAAAACCAACTTCCTTTACCCCAACTATTATTAAAAACTTTAGTTTGCATTTGTATGTACCTGCTATGCTATGTTAACACCATTCCAAAGAAAATCATCCAAGCAAATGGAATCACAATTTGTAAAAAGGTTATCATTTTCATAACCATTATTACCATTGCTGGTTTTTATATTGCTGTTATTACCCTCAGTATGTCTCTTCTTGGCATTACTATTATTGTCATCATTAGTAATAAAACAAAAACCCTTTTCCCATGTGTCTCCCCTCGCTCATGGTTGTTGTTGCCTTTGGTGATACTCACAACGGTTTGGTTCAAATATTAATCCTGGCTTTACCATCATTGCCCAGATAGTGGTGATGAAAGACTTTGGTGGAGTGGAACAAATTGGTGAGAGGATGGCAAGGGAAACAAAAATGTAAAGATTTCCCCTATTCCTTGTATAACCCCCATTCACATGTAAATGTATTCAAGGAATGGAATATGCTAATGGATAAATTACCTATGTTGTAAACACAAAATACCACAGACATCTCCAGAGCAAACACAGGTACTCTTCTTTATGAGTTTATGGTATACATGAGTGTGAGAAAGAAACAGGAAAATGTGAGTGAATGTTGAATGAATGAATACAAAGCCACACATAGTTGCAAAACCAATGAGACTGTAAATATTTGTGTTGATACAAATGCTTGTTTATTTAAAAAAAAAAAAAAAAAAAAAACAAATAAAGAGGAGGGGGGAAAGGAGAATGAACCCTTACAATTAAGACAAAAGATTAAAAAATAAGCAAGGAGAAAAAAGAAAACCAACTCCTTTTACAAATACTATTATTGAACATTGCAGTTTGCAATTGTTTTGTAACTGGTATGCTATGCTAACACCATCCCAAAGTTAATCTTTTAGCAAATGGAATCACATGTTTGGAAAATGTGATCATTACCATAACTATTATTATCATTGCTGCTTATTATCATTGCTGTTATCACCCCTAGTGGTCTGCTTTATGTGATATTATTATTGATGTATTTAGTGTTATTTGCATTAATATTACTTTAGCGCCGAACGTTGGGCGGCGCTTACCAAACCCGACACCCCACATTGTGCCAACGGCTTCGGGCGGAAGAGCGCAATTGGGAGGGTACAAGCCTTATCCTGGTGCGAGGAAATGCAAGCTAAAGACAAAATTGTCATGGCAGGGCAGACCAGGCCCTAAGCCTTGGTTGGCGACTGGTCTAGGATCGAAGCTCCGACAGGCGGACAGTTAGAGCATTGCTTTGCTGATCCGGCAGCTTCTGCAGCTTGTCTTGTTCCAGATGTAGGGGTGTTACCTTTCCTCTGGAGTGAACTAGGCAGGCCGAGAGAGGGATCATGCTGCATGGGCAACACATGATCTCTATATTTTAGTCCAGGCTTTGTGCTATGGAGAGGCAATAACTCCATCCCTGGTCTTAACTGGTCTCGGAATCAAAGCGAGAGGCAACTGTTACGGGTTATAAGTCCTTGTCAGTTGGCGTAGACATGGGGCGCCACGCGTTGCCTCTGACGGTGGGAGACACCTATAGGTGTCACTGATCAGCTACCGCCCGCCTCAAGCTGGGCAGCCCCCAGCCAATTGGGTGCTGATCCGCCACAGCCTGCCTGCTTCAATGGGTGCTTGGGGCTAGGACAAAATCTGCATCGCAGGCTGTAAAACCAATGCACCAGGTACAAACAAAAATAAAAATAGAAACCTCAAGCTACGGCTTGCAACCTGGAACGTGAGAACCATGTGTCCAGGATTTTTCACTGACTTGACCAATATTGACGATGTGAGAAAAACGGCTGTGATTGATGCCGAACTCAATCGTCTTAACATTGATATTGCTGGCCTGCAGGAGACTCGCCTCGCTGAGGAAGGGTCACTCAGGGAAAACAACTACACCTTTTTCTGGAAGGGTAGAGAGCAGGCAGAAAAAAGGCAACACGGTGTGGGCTTTGCAGTGAAGAATTTGCTACTGGGAATGATTGAAATTCCAGCAGGAGGAAATGAAAGACTATTGTCCCTGCGCTTGGCAACCTCTTGTGGGTTTGCCACCATTATTACTGCATATGCACCAACACTCGATTCCTCTGATGATGTGAAGGATTTGTTCTATGAGGAGTTAGACTCCGTTATCAAGGCAGTTCCAAAATCTGACTACATTTATATGCTCGGTGATTTCAATGCTCGTGTGGGCAAGGACTCGAGTTCATGGCCAGTGTGCCTTGGAAAATACAACATCGGTCGCATGAATGAAAATGGGCAAAGGCTGCTGGAGCATTGCACCAGTAATGACCTATGTATTACAAACTCTTTTTTTAAAACAAAAGAGATGCATACGGTCACATGGAAACATCCAAGATCCGGCCATTGGCACCAGCTGGACTTCATCATCACACGGAGACAACATCTGAACCATATATCATTGACTCGTAGTTACCACAGTGCTGACTGTGATACGGATAATTCTTTGGTTGTTGCAAGGGTTAGACTGAGACCAAAAAGAATCTACACAGCTAAACACAAATCTAGCCCCAGGATTAATATTATTAACACTCATGATCCTGAAAAGTGCTTTCAGTTTCAACAGCAACTTGAAGACGCTTTCACTGATACACCAGAAAATTGTACAGTAAATGAAAAGTGGGGTCAAATTAAGGAAACTCTTTATAAAACTGCCGTAGGGGTTTACGGCACTCTGGATCATAAGAGGCAGGACTGGTTTGCGGCCAACAGCGAGTCTCTGCAGCCCTTGATTGATAAGAAGAAGAAAGCTCTCTTAAGAAACAAGGAAAGACCAACGCGTAACACTCTGAGTGAGCTAAGGCAAGCTAGGAAGGATGTGCAAAAGGCTGCCAGGCAGTGTGCAAATGATTATTGGATCAAGTTATGTGAGTCCATTCAAATCGCAAGTGATAAGGGAGACATAAGAAGCATGTATGAAGGAATAAAGAAAGCCTGTGGTCCAGTGATCAAAAGAAGTGCACCATTGAAAACCTTGACTGGAGAAGTCATCACTGACAAGAAACGGCAGATGGACAGATGGGTAGAGCACTATTTGGAGCTTTACTCAAGTGAGACCCAACTAGCAGATGATGCCCTCAACGCCATAGAGGCTCTACCAACTCTTGACCACCTGGACACACTTCCCACCATAACAGAAGTTAAGTGTTCTATAAATGAACTTGCATCTGGCAAGGCTCCAGGTAAGGATGGGATTCCAATAGAGGTTATCAGGAGTGGGCAAGACACACTCACTATACAGATCCACCAGCTAATAGAGCTATGCTGGCGTGAAGGACAAATCCCACAGGATTTCAAAGATTCAAGCATCATAACACTGTACAAGAACAAGGGCGATCGGAGAGACTGCAACAACTATAGGGGTATCTCACTTCTGTGTATTGTTGGAAAAGTATTTGCCAGAATTGTTCTGCGCAGACTTCAAGTCCTAGGAGATCAAGTCTACCCCGAATCACAGTGTGGCTTTCGACAGAACCGGTCTACCACTGATATGATATTCTCATTGCGACAAATGCAAGAAAAATGCCGTGAACAGAATCAACCACTGTTTATTGCCTTCATCGACCTCACAAAGGCATTT
This sequence comes from Cepaea hortensis, assembly GCA_963921405.1. Classification (NCBI taxonomy): domain Eukaryota; kingdom Metazoa; phylum Mollusca; class Gastropoda; order Stylommatophora; family Helicidae; genus Cepaea; species Cepaea hortensis. Next base: position 17,508,327 of record OY992895.1, read on the forward strand.
GATTTGGTCAGTCGTGAGGGTCTGTTCAAGGCACTAAAGAAGATTGGCTGCCCACCAACTCTTCTGTCCATTGTGGAATCGTTCCACACAGGCATGAAGGGTAAAATCAAGTTTGATGGTGCAACTTCTGAAGAATTTGAAATCAAGAGTGGAGTTAAGCAAGGTTGTGTACTAGCTCCCACTCTCTTTGGAATATACTTCTCACTTCTACTGAAATATGCATTTCGTGATCAGGATGGTGGTATATACATTCACTCACGCTCAGATGGCGGCCTCTACAATGCTCGGAGATTGAAGGCTAAGACCAAAATTAGGAGGGTACTGATCAGAGAGTTGCTTTTTGCAGATGATGCTGCAGTTACGACCCACTCTGAGGAAGAATTGCAATGTCTACTATCTGCATTCTCCAATGCTTGTTCTGAATTTGGTTTAACAATTAGCAAAAAGAAGACACAGATTATGTCACAAGGTGCACATGGGGTACCATCAATCTTTATTGACGACGCCGAACTAGAGATAGTAGACCATTTTACATATCTAGGATCAGTGGTAAATAGCAAATTATCCCTAGATCAGGAAATCAACATCCGGATTGGTAAGGCAGCAACAACAATGAACAGGTTAAGAAAAAGAGTCTGGGAGAACAGGAAGCTTACTGCCAAAACAAAAGTCCTTGTCTATCAAGCCTGTGTCCTTAGTACTCTTCTCTATGGCAGTGAAACCTGGACAACTTACTCACACCAAGAGAACAATTTAAACAGCTTTCATATGCGGTGTCTGCGAAGAATTCTTGGTATTAAGTGGCAAGACAAAATCACAAATACTGAAGTATTGGAAAGATCAGGTTGTGTGACAGTTTATTCCATGCTCAGTCTTCGTAGACTTAGATAGATAGGACATCTTAGGAGGATGGATGATGGTAGAATACCAAAAGATATCTTTTTTGGTGAATTACAGATGGGTAAGAGATCTCAGGGTCGGCCTCTACTACGATACAAAGATGTGTGTAAGCGGGACATGATTGATACAGGCATTGATAATGCACATTGGGAGCAAGTCGCCGCTGAACGTGTTGCATGGAGGGCAAATATCAGAAATGGAATAAAGTCAAAGGAGAAAATTATTGCAGAAAAGTCACACACCAAGCGTTTGAGACGTAAGATGGTGCATGATGGTGGAAATGACCACGTGTTCAGATGCACCCACTGTGAACGTACATTTACAGCGCAAATTGGCCTTATCAGTCACACTCGCTACCGCCATAGTTAAAAGTTATTATGCCTTTTTAAAGCACAAACTATCGTCTGTCAAGACGGCAAGGTGCCAATGGATGGATTACTTTATCATTATTAATATATAACCATCATCTCCCATGTTACCCCCCTTTCACATGTAAATGTGTTCAAGAAATGAAACATGCAAATGGGTATCTTCCCATGCTATAAACACAAAATATCACAGATATCTCCAGAGTAAACACAAGTACCCTTCTTTAAGATATCAAATTTAGTATACATGAGTGCGAGAAAGAAACAGGCAAAAGTGAGTGAACGTTGAATGAATGAACACAAAATCACAGATGTTTACCAAACCAATGAGATTGTAAATATTTATGTTGATACAAATGCTTGTTTTATTTTATTTTTTTTTTTTTTTTTTTAAAGGGAAAAGGAAAAAATGAATGAACCCTTATAATTAAGAATTAAAAAAAAAAGAAATAAGCAAGGAGAAAAAAGATAACCAACTCCTTTTACACCTACTATATTATTGAACAGTGCGGTTTGCAATTGTTTTTGTATGTACTTGCCATGTTTTAACACTATCCCTAAGAAAATCCTTTTAGCAAATGGAATCAAATGTTTGGAAAATGTGATCATTATCATAACTATTTTTATCATTGCGTTTATTAGCATTGCTGTTATCACCTTAGTAGTTTTATTCTTTGTCATTATTATTATAGATGTATTTCATGTAAACATTGCTGTTATTATCATTGCTGTTATTGTTATCACCCTTAGCAGTTTTATTCTTTGTCTTTTTTATTATTTATGTATTTGGTTGTTTATTTGCATTATTATCATTGTAATCATTATTAATATATATGGCTTTGGGCACTCTTCCGATTGACGGGTCTAAATAGTTCCACAGTGAATAAGTTAGGGTTTTGGAGTCAGGTCTTAGTCAGATATGACTGAGCTACCGTATAACAGTAGACGGTACTACCTGGTTTCTGTTAGCGCCGAACGTTGGGCGGCGCTTACCAAACCCGACACCCCACATTGTGCCAACGGCTTCGGGCGGAAGAGCGCAATTGGAAGGGTACAAGCCTTACCCTGGTGCGAGGAAATGCAAGCTAAAGACAAAATTGTCATGGCAGGGCAGACCAGGCCCTAAGCCTTGGTTGGCGACTGGTCTAGGATCGAAGCTCCGACAGGCGGACAGTTAGAGCATTGCTTTGCTGATCCGGCAGCTTCTGCAGCTTGTCTTGTTCCAGATGTAGGGGTGTTACCTTTCCTCTGGAGTGAACTAGGCAGGCCGAGAGAGGGATCATGCTGCATGGGCAACACATGATCTCTATATTTTAGCCCAGGCTTTGTGCTATGGAGAGGCAATAACTCCATCCCTGGTCTTAACTGGTCTCGGAATCAAAGCGAGAGGCAACTGTTACGGGTTATAAGTCCTTGTCAGTTGGCGTAGACATGGGGCGCCACGCGTTGCCTCTGACGGTGGGAGACACCTATAGGTGTCACTGATCAGCTACCGCCCGCCTCAAGCTGGGCAGCCCCCAGCCAATTGGGTGCTGATCCGCCACAGCCTGCCTGCTTCAATGGGTGCTTGGGGCTAGGACAAAATCTGAATCGCAGGCTGTAAAACCAATGCACCAGGTACAAACAAAAATATAAATAGAAACCTCAAGCTACGGCTTGCAACCTGGAACGTGAGAACCATGTGTCCAGGATTTTCCACTGACTTGACCAATATTGACGATGTGAGAAAAACGGCTGTGATTGATGCCGAACTCAATCGTCTTAACATTGATATTGCTGGCCTGCAGGAGACTCGCCTCGCTGAGGAAGGGTCACTCAGGGAAAACAACTACACCTTTTTCTGGAAGGGTAGAGGGCAGGCAGAAAAAAGGCAACACGGTGTGGGCTTTGCAGTGAAGAATTCGCTACTGGGAATGATTGAAATTCCAGCAGGAGGAAATGAAAGACTATTATCCCTGCGCTTGGCAACCTCTTGTGGGTTTGCCACCATTATTACTGCATATGCACCGACACTCTATTCCTCTGATGATGTGAAGGATTTGTTCTATGAGGAGTTAGACTCTGTGATCAAGGCAGTTCCAAAATCCGACTACATTTATATGCTCGGTGATTTCAATGCTCGTGTGGGCAAGGACTCGAGTTCATGGCCAGTGTGCCTTGGAAAATACAACATCGGTCGCATGAATGAAAATGGGCAAAGGCTGTTGGAGCATTGCACCAGTAATGACCTATGTATTACAAACTCTTTTTTTAAAACAAAAGAGATGCATAAGGTCACATGGAAACATCCAAGATCTGGCCATTGGCACCAGCTGGACTTCATCATCACACGGAGACAACATCTGAACCATATATCATTGACTCGTAGTTACCACAGTGCTGAATGTGATACGGATCATTCTTTGGTTGTTGCAAGGGTTAGACTGAGACCAAAGAGAATCTACACAGCTAAACACAAATCTAGCCCCAGGATTAATATTATTAACACTCATGATCCTGAAAAGTGCTTTCAGTTTCAACAGCAACTTGAAGACGCTTTCACTGATACACCAGAAAATTGTACAGTAAATGATAAATGGAATAAACTTAAGGAAACTCTTTGTAAAACTGCCGTAAAGGTTTACGGCACTGTGGATCATAAGAGGCAGGACTGGTTTGCGGCCAACAGCGAGACTCTGCAGCCCTTGATTGATAAGAAGAAGAAAGCTCTCTTAAGAAACAAGGAAAGACCAACGCGTAACACTCTGAGTGAGCTAAGGCAAGCTAGGAAGGATGTGCAAAAGGCTGCCAGGCAGTGTGCAAATGATTATTGGATCAAGTTATGTGAGTCCATTCAAATCGCAAGTGATAAGGGAGACATAAGAAGCATGTATGAAGGAATAAAGAAAGCCTGTGGTCCAGTGATCAAAAGAAGTGCACCATTGAAAACCTTGACTGGAGAAGTCATCACTGATAAGAAACAGCAGATGGACAGATGGGTAGAGCACTATTTGGAGCTTTACTCAAGTGAGACCAAACTAGCGGATAATGCCCTCAACGCCATAGAGGCTCTACCAACTCTTGACCACCTGGACACACTTCCCACCATAATAGAAGTTAAGTGTGCTATAAATGAACTTGCATCTGGCAAGGATCCATGTAAGGATGGGATTCCAATAGAGGTTATCAGGAGTGGGCAAGACACACTCACTATACAGATCCACCAGCTAATAGAGCTATGCTGGCGTGAAGGACAAGTCCCACAGGATTTCAAAGATTCAAGCATCATAACACTGTACAAGAACAAGGGCGATCGGAGCGACTGCAACAACTATAGGGGTATCTCACTTCTGTGTATTGTTGGAAAAGTATTTGCCAGAATTGTTCTGCGCAGACTTCAAGTCCTAGGAGATCAAGTCTACCCCGAATCACAGTGTGGCTTTCGACAGAACCGGTCTACCACTGATATGATATTCTCATTGCGACAAATGCAAGAAAAATGCCGTGAACAGAATCAACCACTGTTTATTGCCTTCATCGACCTCACAAAGGCATTTGATTTGGTCAGTCGTGAGGGTCTGTTCAAGGCACTAAAGAAGATTGGCTGCCCACCAACTCTTCTGTCCATTGTGGAATCGTTCCACACAGGCATGAAGGGTATAATCAAGTTTGATGGTGCAACTTCTGAAGAATTTGAAATCAAGAGTGGAGTTAAGCAAGGTTGTGTACTAGCTCCCACTCTCTTTGGAATATACTTTTCACTTCTACTGAAATATGCATTTCGTGATCAGGATGGTGGTATATACATTCACTCACGCTCAGATAGCGGCCTCTACAATGCTCAGAGGTTGAAGGCTAAGACCAAAATTAGGAGGGTACTGATCAGAGAGTTGCTTTTTGCAGATGATGCTGCAGTTACGACCCACTCTGGGGAAGAATTGCAATGTCTACTATCTGCATTCTCCAATGCTTGTTCTGAATTTGGTTTAACAATTAGCAAAAAGAAGACACAGATTATGTCACAAGGTGCACATGGGGTACCATCAATCTTTATTGACGACGCCGAACTAGAGATAGTAGACCATTTTACATATCTAGGATCGGTGGTAAATAGCAAATTATCCCTAGATCAGGAAATCAACATCCGGATTGGTAAGGCAGCAACAACAATGAACAGGTTAAGAAAAAGAGTCTGGGAGAACAGGAAGCTTACTGCCAAAACAAAAGTCCTTGTCTATCAAGCCTGTGTCCTTAGTACTCTTCTCTATGGCAGTGAAACCTGGACATCTTACTCACACCAAGAGAACAATTTAAACAGCTTTCATATGCGGTGTCTGCGAAGAATTCTTGGTATTAAGTGGCAAGATAAAATCACAAATACTGAAGTATTGGAAAGATCAGGTTGTGTGACAGTTTATTCCATGCTCAGTCTTCGTAGACTTAGATGGATAGGACATCTTAGGCGGATGGATGATTGTAGAATACCAAAGGATATCTTTTTTGGTGAATTACAGATGGGTAAGAGATCTCAGGGTCGGCCTCTACTACGATACAAAGATGTGTGTAAGCGGGACATGATTGATACGGGCATTGATAATGCACATTGGGAGCAAGTCGCCGCTGAACGTGTTGCATGGAGGGCAAATATCAGAAATGGAATAAAGTCAAAGGAGAAAATTATTGCAGAAAAGTCACACACCAAGCGTTTGAGACGTAAGATGGTGCATGATGGTGGAAATGACCACGTGTTCACATGCACCCACTGTGAACGGACATTTACAGCGCAAATTGGCCTTATCAGTCACACTCGCTACCTTCATAGTTAAAAGTTATTATGCCTTTTTAAAGCACAAACTATCGTCTGCCAAGACGGCAAGGTGCCAATGATGATGAAGTTAGGGTTAAGGGTTAGGGTCAGTGTTAGTTTAACACTAACCCTAACCCTTAACCCCTGACCTATTCACTGCGGAACTATTTAGACCGGTCAATCGGAAGAGTGCCTGGCTTTGTAAACCCGTAAACTGTCACATCCCCCTTTCCCACCTTTTTGATACTGTGATTGTTGTTTTCTGCTGCCGCCCTCACCGGTTGTTTGTAAACAGTTTTGCACCGCCATGTTTCATCAACACCGAGGGGTGGCGATGGTACTTGGTAGGAGTTTTGGAGCTGACAGGAGAGCGAGGGCAGGGAAAATAAAAACGGCGCACTATCACCACGCGTTTTGTTTTGAAATATTTCCTTACAACAATGTCAATGAAGAAATGTTCAAATGTATAAAATGTTGGAAATTTTGCGCATATGTCACCTACACGTCCACATGCAACGCTCTGTAAAAACACGAACAATACAATTCGCAACGATTGTAACACTCAATAAAAGTTTAAAAAAAAAAAAAACATTATTTCCGCCGCTAGTGTTACATGTTCATCTGACGGCCGGAATAAAACCATCAAAGACAACTTTACGAGGGAAGAAATGTCTAGCCTGCACAAGCTAGAATAAAACCATCAAACACAACTTTACGAGGCAAGAAATGTCTAGCCTGCACAAGCAGATTTACTATTCAGATAATACACGGACGATTAATATGACTACAGACATGTCTTGCTTCCTACAGAGATTGCTAAACTTGTTCCCAAGACCCATTTAATGTCCGGGACAGAATGGCCAAGCATCGGTGTCCAGCAAAGTCAAGGATGGATACATTATATGAGGCATGGCCCAGAGCCACATGTGCTGCTGTTCAAAAGGAAGCTAAAAGGAAATTAAAGCACATCTTTACAGACTTATTTTTTTATCTTCTCCACTTGTCACTGCTGCGGTTGTTTTTTTTTTTTTTTTTTTTGCATCACATGGATACCTCACTATTTCTTTTGTATATAATTTATTTTTGTTTGGGTTTTTTGGTTTCAGTTAAATGTCACAATTTATTAATAAATTGTATACTAACATTTAAATGAAAAACCTTATGGAATGAATGTTTATGCATTGCAGAAAATTCACGTGTTTTATATTAAAAGCCTTGTAAAATAAAAAAATAAAAAATGTATTTGTACCAATTGTTGTCACATCATCGTCGAGCCGCACAGCGTTGCGGCCGGTCGTCAGCACAGTCGTAGGAAAACAAGAGCAGCATGCACCAAATGCTGCACAAATGCACCAATCCTGATGGTGATTTCCCTCGATCGGGAAATCGACATCAGGATTGGCAAGGCAGCAACAACAATGAACATGTTTGCAAAAAGAGTCTGGGAGAACAGGAAGAAGCTTACTACCAAAGCAGAAGTCCTTGTCTACCAAGTATGTGTCCTTAGTACTCTTCATTTTGGCAGTGAAACCTGGACAACTTACTCACGCCAAGAAAAACGTTTAAACAGCTTTCATATGCGGTGCCTACGAAGAATACTTGGTATTATGTGGCAAGACATAATCACAAATACTGAAGTATTGGAAAGATCAGGTTGTGTGACGGTGTGTTCCATGCTCAGTCTTCGTAGACTTAGATAGATAGGACATGTTAGGAGGATTGATGATGGTAGAATACCAAAGGACATCTTTTTTGGTGAATTACATATGGGTAGGAGATCTCAGGGTCGGCCTCTACTATGATACAAAGATGTGTGTAAGCTGGACATGATTAATACAGCCATTGATAATGCACATTGGGAGCAAGTCGCCGCTGAACGTGTTGCATGGAGGGCAACTATCAGAAATTGAATAAAGAGAAAGGAGAAAATGATTGCAGATAAAGCACACACAGAGCGTGAGAGATGTAAGATGGTGAATGATGGTGGAAATGACCATGTGTTCACATGCATCCACTTTGGACAAACATTTACAGTGCGAATTTGCCTTATCAGCCACATTCGCCACAGCCATGGGGTGTAGTTTCTTTGCCATTTTGAAGCACAATGTACCAAACTATCGTCTGTCAAGACGGAAAGGTGCCATTTTAAAAATTTAATTCCTCCAAAACAGACAATCACAGACGTAAATATACAGATAAGACATTTTATATTTAGTAAGACAATACACAGCATAAGCATACAACCCCCATACAGGACAAGGAACAAGGAGGAATAGCACTTCCGGACATACATACAAAAATACAAGCACCTAGAATCAGCCGCATAGGTAATATTAGCAGACATCAAGAACACCATAGATTAGCATTATATTAAATAACACACAAATAAAATATCTCACAAAATTAAACAATACATCATCACATCATCAAGGAATACGGCCAACTTTTTATCACACTTGTATACAGGCAATACAAGGACATGAACATTTAATACAGGAAACAATACAGGAAATATACAAACAATTAGTTAGTAAACAAGCACCATCACTTCTACTGAGAATAAAAAGCGGACAAAATATTTCATGTCAGACTACACATCCAACTTTTCCAACTTACACAACATACACATCACACCTAAGGCAAAAGAGGTTTAAGAATATTCCCATTTACTTGTTTATTACACAGTGGTATTTAGTTTTACCTTGTGATAACCATAATCTGCGTATTCTTACAATTTAATAATAACCCAAGCTGTTCACTTGTGCAAGAACCGCATCTACTAAATGTTGCAGAATCTGCTCATTGTCTTCGGTCAATACTGTATCATCTGCAAATCTAATGCTATTTATTTTTCTTTCAACTGTGGTGATTCCTTTCATATCTTCTACATTTCTGAAAATATTTTCACTGTACAGGGAAAAAAGGATCTGGGGACATTCTAGGAGACTGCAATAAATGCTATTCTTGGCATCTTTAAAGAAGATAGTTTGCCATTGCTTTCCTTCTTAGCAGTGACCATACTGGTCGATGACCGTAGCCATTGCCTCCCAAAAAAGAAGAGATCCTCTGCCTACCGTCGTGAAGTTGGAGACCATAACCTACAACTATCTGTTGACTGCTCTTCAACTTTATCCACCACCTACACCCATGGCTTCACGTAACCCTGATCGGGGAGATAGACGGGTACACCACCTTGCCCAAGGGTGTCCTGTAGGCTAGCCGAGGGAAGGAGGCACCTTACTTCTCCTTTAATAGAGGATACCCCTACCCCACCACCCATTATTACAACATGGCAGTATTTCAAGGGACATTACTAAAAATCATTCAAGTATTATTTGATTTAAATATGTGATTCTTAATAACTGAGAATGTGTCTTATATTTTGATATAATATACATAGAAATTAACAACAGTTAGATGCGTCAGAAATATCGGAGTAATAATTTTAGGGTACCTTTACAGTTTGTATAAAAGTAAAGGCTTTGTTTTAGGTATTTGAGAATTTTACAAACCATTTTTGTATTTCTCCTCCATATTATATTAAATGTCTTATTTTTGTTACCGTGCTTATAACGTCAAGGCTTTCGATATTTTTGTCTGGCCTATAAAAGGCCAACAATCCTAAATATTCAGCACCCTGTATTGTTATCTGATGCAGCTAACTTCATACATTCCTTAGACTCTCTCTCTCTCTCTCTCTCTCTCTCTCTCTCTCTCTCTCTCTCTCTCCCCCTCCCTCCCTCCCGTGTGAACGCTCATCAAACGCCATATATGCCTGTTTTGCAGTTCTGTAAAATTGTATGCTTGTGAGATGTTCAATGTTTGGAAAATTTTGTAGGTACGTACCATTTTCAGAAAGCAAGGGTGAATGAGAATACTTAGAGAATAAAGAATTTCTATTGACAAATTTTATGATGCATGTGGGCAAATGTTTAAGACACCACCCTCATCAACACGTAATATGTAAGTAATTACACCATGCCATGAATGTAATATTTTCATGTGTATATGCATGTATGCCGGTCTCTCTGGCCGAGGGGTTACAACAATTTCTCCGTAATCCCGTTTATCACGCAGAGTCTCGTAGCGGGCGAGAGCTGGAAGCGGTTCGACCCCCACTGGTGACTTGCGGGATAACTGAGCCGGCCGCTCAGAAAGCAATGGCAAACTACTGAGCGTAATCTTGCCAAGAAATCAACATACAGCTGAAAGATGCTGGTGTTGACACCGATGTCCTGTAAAGGATATGCAAAACATTTTTTTTATATGAATGTATATGTTGTATTTGCTCTCCTTCCCCCCCCCCCCCCCCCCCTCCCCCGAACACAAATGTTTACAGCTATGTTCATAAGCAATGTGTAAGTTTTTTCCTGCTTAATTAACATTTGATGCATGCGATGATCGTTGTATTTAAACATTGTTATTATTATTTCATTCAAAAAACAAAAATGTGATGGGCCGGTTTCAGGCCATATACCTTGGGATGGGAGGAGGCAGATAAATATGTTCCATGGACAAGCCTGCCGGTAGACGTGGGCGGTCATGTCTCGCCTTCTCACTCGATCACCAGAGCCGTGGATCACCCGAGTTTTCTTGTCTCAACCATGCCACTTGGTCAAGCCATCCAGGTACTTACTTCACTGTCTTTCTCTTGTTCTTTCGTCCTCAATCTTGCCAGTTGTCACCAAGCTCTTCGATGTATGTCTTCTCATAACGTGACCATAATGGTTGACTGTCTACGTCTAATTTCTCTAATCAGTTTACAATTTGCATTTGTTTCTTCTAGGACTTGGTCATTTTTCTTGTCCTGCGTTCTTTGAATGTTCCTGTCTGTCCATGGCGTTCTTTGAATGTTCCTGTCTGTCCATGGCGTTCTTTGAATGTTCCTGTCTGTCCATGGCGTTCTTTGAATGTTCCTGTCTGTCCATGGCGTTCATTGAATGTTCCTGTCTGTCCATGGCGTTCTTTGAATGTTCCTGTCTGTCCATGGCGTTCTTTGAATGTTCCTATCTGTCCATGGAGTTCTTTGAATTTTCCTAAGAAACCACATTTACACAGTCATCAGAGGTTTTTCAACCTGTTTACTCATTGTCCACGACTCAAATCTATACAAAAGCATAGTTTCTATGTAGTATCTCAACACTCTTTTTCTCGTTGCAAATGACATATTTTTATTGGTCAGTATGTTTTCCATCTTAGTTTAGTTGAGTTTAGTCGACAAATCAACATCACGTCTCAAGGGTGTACTCTTAAGTGCTCCGTTTTACTCCTAACTCAATCCTGAGTACGGATAATCTCAGCCCAGTGTACGAACTCCGTAGCACCGGCGAAGATCCTGAAATACTTTGGGTAAATCTTTAACTCAAAATTTTGCCCTGGCAGCGCCGTTTGGCTACTCTTTTTAGATTTCTAACGGCAAAGGGATATTTTACCTGGGCAACAATACACACGGTGTCCGATCTCACTACCCAGAGACCAGGCGAAATTTTGTTTCTAAAAGTCCACGTGAACAAATCCCGGCCCTCATCGGGACTTAAACCAGGGACTTCCAGCACTCGACGCGGACACCATACTTCGAGTACACTCAGCCCCTTTCCATCTTGCAAAAGGCTACCTTCGCTATGGTGTTTCTTGTTCTAATCTCGTCAAGACATTTCCCATCAGATGTTATGACTGCTCCGAGATAATTGTAACAATGTACTTGTTTAAATAATATTCCCATGTACTTGTATATTATTTTTCAAATATCCATTACAGGACATTGCAGTCAACACCAGCATTTTTAAGCTGCTGTTGATGTCTTGGCAAGATTATGTCCAGTATTTTGCCATTGTTTTCTGAGCGACCGGCTCACATACCCCCGTAAATAACCAACACGACGCGATCCGCTACCTAATCTCGCGCAGCTGCGTTTCCCACGTGAATATACGGAATTACGGAGAAAGTCCTTAACCTCTTCACCAGAGAGACCGGTATTTGTGTATTACATTGTGGTATTTCGTTCTTCCTAAAGGAAATCCAAAGAACAAATATTTCAAGAAACAAATAAAGATCGTAAACTGAATAGCCATTGACGTAGACGGTCAAAATGTTTTGGATATGTTGTGAGAAGAAATGAATCAGAGAACTGGTGACAACTGACAAGATCGAAGGGAAGAGACCAAGGGGAAGACCTAGAAGTAAATACCTGGATGGCTTGGCCACGTGGCATGGCCGAGACAGGAACACAGAGCTGATCCACGACTCTGGTGATAGAGTGAGATGGCAGAACATGACAGCCGACGCTTATCGGCATGGCACATGATGAATGGATGGAATGACAACCACAGTCTGCGTCTTCTTACAATTTAATTATAAACCCAGTTGTTCACTGTGTGCAACAACCGCATTTACTAAATGTTGCAGATCCTGCTCATTGTCTTCAGTCAATACTGTATCATCTGCAAATCTAATGTTATTGATGTTTCGTACTCCAATGGTGATTCTTTTCATGTCTTCTGCATTTCTCAAAATATTGTCACGGTACAAGTAAAAAAAAATCTGTGGACTTTCTATGAGACTGCAATACATGCTATTGTTGGCATTTTTGAAGAAGGTAGTTTGCCATTGCTTTCCTTCTTAGCAGTGACCATACTGGTCTATGACTGTAGCCATTGCTTTCCTTCTTAGCAGTGACCATGCTGGTCTATGACCGTAGCCATTGTCTCACAGAAACAGGATATCCTCTAGCTACCGTCGTGAAGTTTGAGACCATAACCTACAACTATCTGTTGGGTGCTCTTCATCTTCATCCATCACCTGCTACATGGCTTCACGTAACACTGATCGGGGGGTCTATACGGGTTCTCCATCTGGCCTAAAGGGTGTGCAGTAGGATAGCGGAGGGAAGGAGGCACATTTCCTTCCCTTTGATAGGAAACACTCCTAGCCCACCACCCAGCATAACATGAAAGTTATTTCAAGGGACATTACTAAAAATAGCTTAAATGTTTTATGTGATTTAAATAACTGAGTATTTTTCTACATTTTGATGTTAGTTTACGTAGAAATTAACGAAAGTTACAGACTGCGGAATAATCGTGTAAGAATTTTAAGCGATCTTTTAAGTGTATGTAAAAGTAACGGCTCTATTTTAAGTATTTGATAATTTTATAAAGCATTTTTTCTATTTGCCCTCGATAATATATATTAAAGGTCCTATTTTTTTTAAAAAGTCGACAAGTATACTTTCAAGAATATTTGTCAGTCTTGCAAAAGGCTAAAAATCCTAAATATCCAGCACCTTGTATTGTTATCTAATGCAGCTAACTTCATACATTCCCTAGACTTGCCCTCTCTCTCTCTCTCTCTCTCTCTCTCTCTCTGTCAAGCAAACGCCATATATTCCTGTTTCGTAGTTTACTTTGTAAACTGGGATGCTTGTTGGGATGTTCAAAGTATGGACAATTGTGTTGGTACATATCATGTTCAGAAAGCAAAGGTGAATGAGAATAATTGGAGTATAAAAGGTTGAGTGATACCGTTAAACTTGTTTAAATAAAACTGAATGTGAATGAGAATACTTGGAGTATGAAAGAATTTCTATTGAAAGATTTTAGTATGCATTAGAGCAAATGACTACTACACTACCGCCTGGAACGTCAAGTATTATTTCCCCACATTGTCAAAGAACATTTCGAGCCAAAATAGGCCTTACCAGCCATCTTAGAACTCACGGGTCCATACATTCAACCCCACTAGATGAAATGAAGGATCATCATCATTGTGATGGTCAAACAACACTACACCACCGTCATCAAAACGTAATATATAGGTAATTAAACCATGCCGTGGATGTAATACTATCATGTGCATATGAATGTATATATTGTATATACTACAAAGCAGTTGTATTATCCACACTGCTATATGCTTGTGAAACCTGGACTGCTTATCAGCCACACGCTAGAAAATTAAACCACTTCCACACAATCTGCCTTAGGAAGTTACTGAAGATTAAATGGAAAGACAAGATCCCAGACACTGAAGTCCTAGAAAGAGCGTCCATGCCCAGTATCCACACTTTACTAATGCAGAATCAGATTAGCTCGGCTGTTCCTTGACGCGCATGCCAGATCACAGGCTCCTTAAATGAATTTTTCACGGCGAGTTGCGTCGTGGTAAACGCTCCCAAGGTGGCCAGAGGAAACGCTATAAAGACACTCTGAAAATCTCACTGAATGCTTTTGGAATTCATCATGACACCTGGCAGACTGCAGCCAGAGACCGAAATTCGTGGCGTGCATCATTACGCAAGGGTGCAGTCACGTGTGACGCAACCAGGACTGCAAGAGCTGTGAAGAAAAGGCAGGACAGAAAAACCACTGCAGGAAATCCTCCTCCAGAAACGTCAAACAATCTTTGTCTACATTTTCAAAGAACATTTCGAGCCAAAATAGGCCTCATCGGCCACCTTAGAACTCACGGCTCCATACTTTCAACCCCACTGGATGAAATGAATGGTCATCATCATTCTTGATGGACAGACAACATATGTTGTATTCGAAAATGTAAAAACATCAACACACACAATGCACCTTGTAAATACGAACTTCGTTGTATGAAATAGACGTTTATTTCTTCTTCAGCATTCCGAACCATTGAGGTTTTAATGGTCATATTATCTATTTGTATGTGGCCATAATTTTTAGCCGGTCCTTCTCTTTAAATTACCATACATTCTGTCTTATCTTGGTTGGTAACCATCCCCCATCTGTTAAGCTGTTTCCTTTAAGTGAGTCAATATTTCCAATGTCTTTTGTTCATTTTCCCCTATAATATCTATATCATCTGAATAACCCAGCAGACTGGATGTTCCTCCAATAGCACATTCCTCCTTTACCTTCCTAACAATTTTCTCTAGAGCTAGATTGAAAAGGAGCGGCGATATTGCATCACCCTGTTTCAAGCCAGATGTTATTTGGAAAGGGTCTGATTTTCTGCCTTTATATGTTACTATATTATAAGTATCTTCCATGCATAGTCTGGTCATGTTGATTAACTTCCTTGGTATTCCAAAATCCTGCATAGTATTCCATAGACTATTCCTATGGAATCTATCATAAGCCTTTTTAAAATCCACAAAAATGTTATGTCTTTTATATTCCCAATTTTTCTCGGCTAATTGTCGTAAGATAAATATCTGATCTATAGTTGAACTATTTTGTCTAAAACCCGCTTGGTAGTCACCACCTAATATGTCTTCTGAATATGGTTATAGTCTATTTAGTAATACTGCGGATAGTATCTTATATTTTATGGACAGTAGTGATATCCTCTATAATTTTCACATTGGAACTTGTCTCCTTTCTTAACAATGGGAATCAATAAAGACTATTTCCAGTCATGGGGTAATTCTTCTGTAATTCTGCAATTCTGTAATTTCTTATCATAACTTGACCAAAAATGGTGACTGTCTACGTGTAATTTCTCTAATCATTTTACAATTTTCATTTGTTTCTTTTATGACGTTGTCAGAGTCCAACAGGGGACAGCGATGCAGGGACATCGTTACGACCGCCAGGCGACTTAGCTCCCAGTAAGGGATGCAACAACTTCGTTGCGCCGCCAGGCGAATAGGAGTTACCGGCCTGCGAGATCGCTGGCTGACCAGCGGTCAGGCCGCCAACGCAAGACGCACGCCTGCCACGTGACGCCACGTCAGGCAGGAGGCAAGTTGCGAACCAGGTCCAGACAGCTCTGGGGACACGGTACAGGACGGACGTGTGATTGAGAGAAATGCGTTGTATGGTTTCTGTATTGAAAGGCGAGTGTCTGGACATCTTGCGAGTCAGACTTGTGAACTGTATTGTGGATGTAAGTTGTAAAGTATCCATTATATATTGTTGTGATCATCATTCTGTATTTGATATGTTAATAAATCCATTGAATGGTGTATCGTTGAGTCTTACGTCAAATCACGTTGTATTTGTACTGTCTCACACTTGTTAGGAAAGCGAGCCAAGTTTAAGACTCTGACATGTGTGAACGTGGAGGGCTCGTCCCACTTTAATTTAGTTAGATTTGAACGTAGCTCGTCCTTTTTGAACATGAAGGTCTCGTCCAGCTTTAATTTAGTTAGATTTAAACCTAAATGTGATCATGGAAGGCTCATTTTGATTGTTACTACATTATTTAAACATGTGTAAGACCATTTGTAAACGTACAATGCATACATTTTGTTTGATCCTGTAAGCGTGTAAAACATTTGTGATTTGTGAAACTTGTCACCGTTTTGACCTTGTCGACATTGTGATCTTGTCGCCATTTTGACCTTGTCGCCATCTTGTAAACTTGATGTCTATGTCCTTACTGAATGTCATCTTGATGTAAGTGATGTGTCATCAATGTTGTAGAGTGTTAAGATACTTGTAGATTGTCTTTGTGCATTGAGTTTGTGGAACGCGGAAAGTGTTTGGAAAGAAAGTAACGTGTATTAAAAAAAAAACTGTTGACGGACAAACTTACGACATACAATTACACTCAACGCCATACAAATCTAATCAACACTTAGTGACAAGCAGGCACACACCAACAAATAGACGCTAATTTATCTTCTTCCAAAATAAAAGCAGTTTTTTCCGTACCATCCGAAACCTTGCCGTAGAGGTCATATACGATTCGAAGTAGCGACCCTACAGTTCCTAGCCCGATTTCCAACCGTTCTTCACCGCATCCAGGGCACTTGAGTATAATTTTTTTCTTTTCGTATACTTTAAAAATGCATTTTTAGGCACATATAGTCCATATAAACAAATTGTAAATTGTTACTTACTAACCACTTATTACATATAGTGTGTGGCTGGTATTTCATTGACATTTTTTCATCATGTCTTCATTAAATGATTTCATTGATATGGGGTTAAAATTGAAGTTAGCAGGTGATGAGTTAACAAAGTGGAGTGAGAATAAATACTCTGAATACCTTCGCGAGAAAGCTAATGAACGCGATGAAAGGGCAGCAGAACGAGCTGCCAAGCAAGCCGAATTAGAACTGGCTGCAAAGCAAGCTGAGATGGATAGCGAACTAAAGAAGGCAGAAACAGCCTTAAAGCAAGCTGAGATAGATAGTGAGCTGAAGAAGGCAGAAATAGCAGCTCAAAGTAATAGAGAAGAACTGGAGTTACAGTTGAAGATAAAACAACTTGACACTGAGACTGCCATTAACAAAGAGTCTAAGAAATCTGAAAGACTGGAGAAAGAAAACCAGTATAAGAAATATCAAGGTATTGTACGTAATTATACCTCGGGTGACTGCATCGCAGCCTTTACCCAAAATTTTGAAACTTTAATGGAACATTATCAAGTTCCACTGTCTGAATGGAATATTGTGTACATGAGGAGTTTGTCAGGGGAACCTCTTAAAGTTATTGAAACCATCCCCAAAGACCTCAGAAAAGATTACCATTATCTGAAATCCAAGATTATGGCACATTTTATGTTAGATGAGGCAGGTTACAGAGAACAATTCAGTAAATTGAGCCCAAAACCGACTCAAACGTTCTCTGACTACCTCTGCTTAGTCCGAGATATTTTCACCAAATGGACGTCAGCAGCCAAAATTGAAAAAAGTTATCAGAGATTGGAAGATCTAATCATTAGAGACAAAATTGTATCATCTATTCCTTCAGCCTTTGCTAAATTTTTGTTAGAGAATGAATGCTCTAGTGTGGATGAGATTGAAAGACAGGGTCGGCTTACTACACAGCCAACAAACATTGCTTTGCTACTGAAGATACTAACATTAACTTTGTAGCAGCGGCTAATTATGACAAACAACCCTATAGTAGGCAGAAACCTCATAGGCCTACCTCTGAGAAATTTAATCATTGCATTTATTGTAAATATTCACATCATCAGGGTGAAATGTGCGATCAGAACCCAGGGTACCATACTTACTTATTAAACATGGTAAACAGACAAGACAAGGAACGTAAATCCTTTAAAAACTCACGAAAATGTTTCCTCTGCAAGGCATGGGGACACCATCGGAAAGATTGTAAGGGCAGGCATATGACCAACAAAGCAAATGCCGCCTTGTTTGATAGTTCGTCTTCTGATGAAGAAGAGCCAGAGAAACATCATGTGAACTCAGCACAGGCTTTTGACATATTCAACGCAAACCATTGCTCTGTTTGTAACACCTTCTATGAAGATGGTATTTTAACATGCGGTCATGCCATCCCTATTGCCAATGAAGAAGCTAATTTGGTAGTAGACTCAAAAGGCAGAATAAACATCCATCACGGATATATAAATGGCAAATCTGCTACAGTCCTTCGCGACACGGGGAGTTCACTCATTGGCCTGAAGAGAACGTTCATAATGCCTACAGACTATACAGGCAGGCACGTAACATGTAGAACATTCTCAGGCAATATTGAGAAATACCCATTAGCATGGGCATATATTGAAACACCTTTCCTCACTGGGAAAGTAAAGTGCGCTGCACTAACCAGTCCAGTTTGTGATATAATTATTGGTAATTTACCTGAGGTAAATGATAAACCTCATGACATAACATCTGTATGTATTGATGATACCATAACATCACCATCAAATGTCATCATTGAAAATGTCACACCACCTATTGATTGTAAAGTAGCTAATGTAGCACTAAGTTCTCATGACATCATTGAAACTGTTGTTCCATCATCATCTGACATCATTGAGTGTGTGAACGCAGTAACGAGAGCTACTGCTAGAGTGCAAGATGAAATAAATCAAACTGAGGCGATACAATTGCTCAGCCCAGTTTCACTACCTACTAACACCATGAAGGAAGCATTTGTAACAGCCCAAAAAGCTGATCCTTCATTGTCAAAGTACTTTGACCTGATCGGCCGAAAGCCAAAAGTAACCAAGAATGCAAAATGGCATTTTGCTATGAAAAATGATATACTCACCAGGTATTACACCAGAGGTGACAATACCACAGAGCAAACTGTTTTGCCAACTAGTTATCGCAAGCAAGCCTTACATATTGCACACGATATACCTCTTGCAGGACATATGGCATACGTTAAGACCAGATCAAGGTTATTGACACAATTTCACTGGCCAAAATTTTGCAATGACATTAAAGAATATTGCAGAAGTTGTGACACCTGCCAGAAACTGGTTAAAAAAGGTAAACACCCACAGGCAAAGTTACAAGTTACCGACTTAGACAGTCGACCTTTTGAAAAGTTATCGGTTGACATAGTGGGCCCTCTTAGTCATACAACAACTAGAGGGAATAAATTTATTCTAACTGTTATTGATACATGTAGTCGCTGGCCAGAAGCTATTCCGTTAAAGAACATAACTGCCAATGACATAATGGAAGTGTTCTTCCATATTTTTTCTAGGATAGGTTTTCCAGATACTATCCAATCTGATAGGGGCACTCAGTTTATTGCCGCATCCACCCAAGCGTTCACCAAAATGTTGGGAGTGAAGCAGTGTTTCAATTCACCCTACCATCCTCACAGTAGCGGAGTAATAGAGAAGTTTAACGGGGATCTCAAGCACATGCTTGCAAAAGTAACGCAAGAACACCCCAACAACTGGGATGTATATCTACCAGCTATTCTTTTTGCTTATCGCGAGGTACCACATGCTAGCACCGGTTTCTCTCCTTTTGAACTCATCTATGGTGCCAAACCACGTGGCCCATTGACCATTTACCACCAAATGTTAACTGACTCTACACCAGTACTTAAACCCATATCATCATACTTATATGTTACATCATTGCGTGAAAGAATCATCAAATCTTGTGTTATTGCAAAGAATGCACTAAAACTATCTGGTGCTACTTATAGACAGTATGCTGACAAAGGTAACCGGACAATAACATTGACACCTGGACAAGACATTCTTCTGCTACTACCTAGTGACAGACACCTACTGACTGAGTCTTGGCAGGGACCTTTTAAAGTGACGAGACAGATTTCACCTGTAGACTACGAAATCCTTATAAAAGACAAACACAAAATATTTCACATAAATATGCTAAGACCATACCACAACAGAGACAACGAACAGGACGATACGACAGCTTGTACAGTGATAATAGATCACGAAGACGACGATGCTAGTGACGAAATTCCAACACCTGCATTAGACACGACAGACTGCTTGAAGGAGATCAAAATCAACCCAAAGTTAACTCAAGCAGAGACAGACAGGTGCAAACAACTTATACAACAGTACAACACCATCTTTTCCAACAACCCAGGACAAACAGAATTAGTACAGCATCGCATCACACTCACATCAAACACACCCATTAGATGCAGACCATACACCATCCCATTACATTACAAAGAGCATTTACATCTAGAAATCATCAACTTAGAGAAAAATAACATCATAAGACGATCCCAATCAGACTACTCATCTCCCATGGTCATAGTCCGCAAAAAGGACAATACAATAAGACTGTGCATCGACTACCGAAAACTGAATAAAATAACTGTTCTATATCTTGAGCCAATGGCAAACACTGACGATCTTTTGACAGAACTGACAGACGCTAGGTTCTTTACGACGTTAGACATGACGAAAGGTTATTGGCAGATTGCTGTAGACGAACAGAGCAGACATCTGACAGCATTTGCCACACCTTGGGGACTATACGAATGGTGCAAACTTCCATTTGGGCTTGTTAACGCCCCAGCCACATTTGTACGGATGACACGACTACTTCTAGTAGACATTCCTAACATAATCTGCTATATCGACGACATATGTATTCACACAGAGACAATGACTGAGCACATTAAGACTTTAGACCAGACATTTGAACGGATCAGACAGCACGGACTGACAGTGAAGCCTGCAAAAGTAGACATAGCCTACCAGGAAATAACATTCTTGGGTTACAAAATATCCAATGGCTTTGTCACGACAGACGATAAAATTGTGTCCAAGATACTAAAACTCTCACTTCCGACTACTAAAAAACAAGCCAGAAGTTTGTTGGGCTTAATAAATTACTACCGGCAGTTTATTCCTGATTTTTCTGAACTGACCGAGGTATTTACTAATCTACTAACAAAAGATAAACCAGAGAAAATTGTACACGATCAATGCCTAAAAATTGCATTTCATAAAGTTCTATCATGTTTTTCTGATAAGAATGAACGCAATCTTATCCTTAAATTGCCCGATATCCGTTTACCTTTCAGATTACGCACAGATGCTAGCTCCGTGGCGATTGGAGCAGTCCTGTTGCAGGAGTATAACAACATTCTCCACCCCGTTTATTTTGTATCCAGGAAGCTGAAGGCCCGAGAGCGGGCATGGTCCATTCCTCAATTGGAAGCCCTAGCTTTAGTAGTAGGT
The DNA here is from genome assembly GCA_963921405.1 of Cepaea hortensis. Taxonomy (NCBI): domain Eukaryota; kingdom Metazoa; phylum Mollusca; class Gastropoda; order Stylommatophora; family Helicidae; genus Cepaea; species Cepaea hortensis. The sequence goes on from OY992895.1 coordinate 17,529,750, forward strand.
ATTACAAAATTGTCTAGATTTCTTCTAGGACGCCATTTCATCGTAGAATCGGACAGCAGCCCCTTACGATGGATGAATTCAGGAGTGCCGTCGAACCATATGGTAGCGCGTTGGTCTTTGAAACTCCAAGATTATAGCTTTGAGGTTCGACACATCCCAGGCAAAACCAATTCAATTGCCGATCTTTTGTCACGTTGCCCGACCGACCCAGTGAGCACCAATGTCTGAGTGCAGTATGTAGAAATACACTCAGACCGACACAGCCATTTAGCAGTGAATAGTGGTTTTTCATTCACAAAAAGCTGTGTAATGTCTACAATATTGTGATAGGGATTACTCCCGTTATATATAGTGTTCTTATTTTACTAGTTCATGTAGTGATTGTCGTGTATAAATGTGCAGTATGTGGTAGAAAGCGAACTATATTAATTGTAGATAATACGTACAAGAACAGTGTCACATTCGCACTTACCTGAAGCGAATTATCCAACTTCACAGTGACAACTTCGTGTGGAATCTTCCAGGAACATTTTAATTACGAGTGTGAAAGTAAAAACTGAACAGTGACGACTTTTCTACACCTTTGCAGTGAACCGAAATCTTTAATGTTCGACTGAAACATCTAACACATGAACATTCGATCCTAATCCAGAAGATTGTGTAGCAACATCTAACACGAACTTTGAGAACATTGTACCTTCCTTAAACTACATCAAACCGGAACAGGTGTGTTCTAAAAGCTTTACCAGCAGCTGATTTTAGTGTTCGTGTGTACTTCCGGATTAATTAGAAATTTAGAACAAAAATAGCAGACAACATATAAAAGAAGAAAAAGTTTTGACGATTCTAAAATGTTTAGGATTCTATAAAATTGAATACACGAATTGTGTGTTTATTTATTTCTCTAATGTAATCTAAGAATCATATCTTGATTAACGTATTCATATTACCGACTTTTTTCTCGTTAATATGAAGAAACGTCAAGCAATGACACTAAGAAATTAAATAGTTATTGTAAATTATTGTGTGTCACTAATGTTAAAATTACTTCCCTTTCATTTATTGTTATTACATTTTCACACAAAGGGCCATAATTTGAAATGTATATGCTAATGTGTTGTGTGTAATATAACATGTTGTTGTTAAAGTGTTGACACCACAGGCAGGCATCTACTGGGCATGGCAGAGTGTTGCCAACATTGTACGCCAACACAAGAACTCCTGGCCAAGTAGGGACAGGGTTGGAGTGTTTTATACGACTTATATAAAGCCGTATTTCAGTCTGGCTAGATGGTTTTTGTTCCAAGAACCATATTATTCTTTTTTTTCAAATTGCTGCGAGGTAGATGCGTGAAGCTGGTACTACTGATCTGACTGGGTGATAATACAATTGAGGTAACCAGCCATCGAGAGGGTGAAGCCTGATATGTGTTAAACATGAAGCACCACATGTCTTTGTACCCAACTCCCAGTGCTTATATATTTCTATGCCATGTGTGTATTTTGATAACGTTGTGTATAACAATAGAAAGGTAGACTCTGACAAGGGTATACTATTAACCCAACAGGTACAGACATTATACATGAAAGACGACATCTTTCATGGATTTTACCGGGGGAGCGTGTCAGAGTCCAACAGGGGACAGCGATGCAGGGACATCGTTACGACCGCCAGGCGACTTAGCTCCCAGTAAGGGATGCAACAACTTCGTTGCGCCGCCAGGCGAATAGGAGTTACCGGCCTGCGAGATCGCTGGCTGACCAGCGGTCAGGCCGCCAACGCAAGACGCACGCCTGCCACGTGACGCCACGTCAGGCAGGAGGCAAGTTGCGAACCAGGTCCAGACAGCTCTGGGGACACGGTACAGGACGGACGTGTGATTGAGAGAAAGGCGTTGTATGGTTTCTGTATTGAAAGGCGAGTGTCTGGACATCTTGCGAGTCAGACTTGTGAACTGTATTGTGGATGTAAGTTGTAAAGTATCCATTATATATTGTTGTGATCATCATTCTGTATTTGATATGTTAATAAATCCATTGAATGGTGTATCGTTGAGTCTTACGTCAAATCACGTTGTATTTGTACTTGTTAGGAAAGCGAGCCAAGTTTAAGACTCTGACAGACGTGGTCATTGGTTTTTCTGTCCGTCCATGGTATTCTTTGCATTTACCTAAGAAACCACATTTCCACAGCCATCAGATGTTTTTTTTTCAGCCTGCTTGCTCATTGTCCACGCTTCACATCCATACAAAAGCGCAGGCTCTATGTAGCACCTCAACAATCTTTTTCTCGTTGCAAATGACATATTTTTATTGATTAATATATTTTCCATCTTAATTTAGTTGAGTTTAGTGAGATGGCAGAACATGACCGCCGACGCTTATCGGCGTGGCACATGATCGATGAATGGAATGACAAACCACAATCTGTTAGTTAGTTAGTTAGTTAGTTAGTCGACAGATCATCCTCGTTGCACATCGGACCATTCAGTCCATAAGTGCTCGGGTCCCCTCCTCAGCAAATCCCGCAGCGTGTAGCGGCTAACGACGCCAGTTCTGTGTTGGTTTATCAATCTTCTTTGGCTTCCTGCGTAGTGTTCTTGTTTGGCCACCCCTCTTTTAATTTGCTGCTCTCGCAGTCTGGCCATTGTTGTAGATTCACAGTCATCACTTGGTTCTTGCAAAAGTCTCACTTCTCGTAGAGCATTCAGAATGTCAGCCTGGTCCATGGCGCGTCCGCCCTCCACAGTAGCCTCACCTGCGAGCTTGTCAGCCCGCTCATTTCCTTGTACTCCCGCATGCCCTGGCACGAAGATAAAACTAATCTTTGCCAGCCGAGACCGCTTCAGAGGCAGCAACCATTCTCTTCGGATCGACCCCTCCTCTATCCTCTTGATCATGTTCATTGAGTCGCTAAGGAAACAAGCCCTAGTGAATGTCTGTGTCTCGAGCCATGTTATTGCTTTACTTACTGCCATGACTTCCATGGTCAGGCTACTTGTGGTTTCAGTGAAAGCACCAGAGTCCTCCTTCACAATTCTCCCTCCGGCCCGAGCTGTAAAGGCCCATGAGCTTCTCACATGTCGGACGACCGACCCATCTGTGTAGATGACCGCGTCACTGTCTAGCGAATTCTCGAAAATCAACGCTTGTACTTCAGCCTCCACAGCAGCCGGATTTTCTTGTCTGCATTTTCTATCTAGTTGGATGCAAACTGAAAAGGATGTGCAGAAGTCTGTTGGCACTTGCACCCACTCCTCGCCAGGTTCTAAGTCCTCAAGTGAACACACCTGTTGAAGAATGTCTTCGGCTTGACCCATCCACGACCGTCCTCTTTTTAACCTGCTGCCCTTCACCTTCCTAATTTCACTATGCAGTGGATGCTGTGTGTTTGCGTTAATTCTGAGGTAGGCGCGTGCCCTGCAAACTTGCATTCTCTCTTCAATGGTTGGAAAATCAAGAAGGTAGCGCATCGCCCTGCATGCTGTATCTCTTGTACATCCAAGAATAATGCGCATAGCTTCATTCTGTATCCTTTCCATCCTTTCTATCTGCTTATGGCTGAGAGTCAGGATTGCCATTGCATACTCCAAAACAGACATGACCAGCCCCTCGTACAGAAGACATAGATGGCGCTGCTCACAGTTTGCTGCCGCCATCACCCGCATCGCTGCCAAACCCCGCTTGGCCTTTGTTATCACCTGGTCTATGTGCACATTATAAGCAAGGCTTCGATCAAACCGTATCCCCAGGTAATTCATTGCCTGCGTTCTTTCCACCGTATCTGAACACAGCATTACAGTTGGTGTTGGATTGTTGACAATATGATTATTCAACGAGAACCAAGTCACTGTTGCCTTTGTTGGGTTGACCATTGCCCCAGCTTCATCACACCAAGTACTTATGCGATTGAGTTCGGTTTGTAGTTCCACAGCAACCTCCTCTCTATCCTTACCCTGACGATACACTAAAACATCATCGGCATATGACAATGTCCTGCCAGGTCCAGTGATCTGCTCACTGGTGATTCTCACTGTGTAGGCGTTGAACAGTACCGGAGATAATGGTGATCCCTGTGGTAGGCCAGGATATATTGTTGTTGGTTCCGAAGTCCAACTGCCACATCTAAAAACTACTATCCGTTGGAAGAGGGCTGCAGCGATCCAACTAAGGAGGAATGGACTTACGTTTAGTTCAAGAAGCTGAAACATTAAAAAATCCAGTGGTACTCTGTTGTATGCGTCCTCAAGATCAATCGCTGCAGCAACGGTTTCAGTGCCTGAGTGGAAACCTTCATAGACATCGTGGGCAAAGACTGCTGCATTGGTCCAGGTTTCTCTTTTTGGACGGTACCCACCCAGGGTAGGTGGGAAAACACCTTGCCTCTCTAGTTGGCTTGATATTTTCCTGGCAATTACCTTCTCCAGCAACTTGCCTATTGTATTCTGCATGGTTATAATTCGATATCCCTGAATTTTTTTGTGGTCTTTGTCAGGCTTCGGCAAGGGAATCAGATAGCTGTGTAACCATTCCTCCTTGATGCTAGCACTCCCTATACTGTTGTTGTACATGTCTGCTAGTTTCTCTAGCTCATTGTCGGTACACCTATTTATGTCGTCGTATCTTATGCCATCAGGCTGTGTCTTCTTACAATTTAATTATAAACCCAGTTGTTCACTGTGTGCAACAACCGCATATACTAAATGGTGCAGATCCTGCTCATTGTCTTCAGTCAATACTTCATCATCTGCAAATCTAATGTTATTGATGTTTCGTACTCCAATGGTGATTCCTTTCATATCTTCTGCATTTCTCAAAATAGTGTCACGGTACAGGGAACAAAGATCTGGGGACTTTCTATGAGACTGCAATACATGCTATTCTTGTCATTTCTGAAGAAGGTAGTTTGCCATTGCTTTCCTTCTTAGCAGTGACCATACTGGTCTATGACCGTAGCCATTGCTTTCCTTCTTAGCAGTGACCATACTGGTCTACGACCGTAGCCATTGCTTTCCTTCTTAGCAGTGACCATACTGGTCTATGACCGTAGCCATTGTCTCACAGAAAAAGGATATCCTCTAGCTACCGTCGTGAAGTTTGAGACCATAACCTACAACTATCTGTTGGGTGCTCTTCAACTTCATCCACCACCTGCTACATAGCTTCACGTAACCCTGATCAGGGGGTCTAAACGGGTACTCCATCTTGCCTAAAGGGTGTGCAGTAGGATAGCGGAGGGAAGGAGGAACATTTCCTTTCCTTTGATAGGGAACACCCCTAACCCGCCACCCAGTAGAACATAAAAGTTATTTCAAGGGACATTACTAATAACAGCATACATGTATAATGTGATTTAAATAACTGAGTATTTGTCTTATATTTTGATTATAGTTTACATAGAAAATAACGACAGTGAAAGGCCGCGGATAAAAAGTGTAATAATTTTAAGCGATCTTATAAGTTTATGTAAAAGTAATGGCACTATTTTAGAGGTTTGATAATTTAATAAAGCATTTTGTCTATTTGCCCTCGATAATATATACTATAGGTCCTATTATTTTTAATTCAACATACCATTACATTGAATTAAACTTCAAAGAATCTTTGTCCGGCCTGTAAAAGGCTGAAAATCCTAAATATACAGTACCTTGTATTGTTATCTAATGCAGCTAACTTCATACATTCCTTTGACTTTCTCTCTCTCTCTCTCTCTCTCTCTCTCTCTCTCTCTCTCTCTCTCCCCCCCCCCCCTCCCCCATGTGAACGCTCAAACAAACGCCATATATTTCTGTTTTGCAGTTTAATTTGTAAAATGGGATGCTTGTTGGGATGTTCAATGTATGGAAAATTTTATAGGTACATACCATTTTCAGAAAGCAACGGTGAATGAGAATAATTGGTGTATGAAAGATTCAGTCATACAGCTAAACTTGTTTAAATAAAACTAAGTGTGAATGAGAATACTTGGTGTATGAAAGAATTTCTATTGAAAGATTTTAGTATGCATTAATGCAAATGATTACTCCAACATCATCATCATCATCACCATCATCGTCATCATCATCATCATCATCATCTTCCACTTCTGCCGTCAAGCGTCGTGGGGAGGAATAATTTACGTTCCAGCGCCCATCATCAACACGTAATATATAGGTAATTATAATTATAATAATGAATGTAATATTATCATGCGTGAATGTATGTATATGTTGTATTCGAAAACGTAAAAACAAAAACACACACAAAGCGCCTTGTAAATACAAAATACTTAGTACGAAATAAACGTTTAAAAAAAAAAAAAGAATCAGCACTTTGGATTGTTTCACGGCATGTTGGCTAAGATCAAAGTGTAGTATCTGTTCTTGTATGACGTCAGTGATTAAGGGTAGCCTGACTTATCTGCACTTGATCTGGCCATGGCCACCCGCAGAGGTGGACATCACAATGACAAAGGGACTTGGAACCTTATGGGACGGCTCTAGGCCCTGGAGAACCCTGAGCCCTAAAAGTTAAGCAGACTTTTAATATTCAGGACACTCAAACACAAATGTTTACAGCTAGGTTCAGAAGCAAAGTGTAAGTGTTTCCCTCCTTAATTAACATTTGACACGTGTAATTATCGCTGTTTTGTTTTTTTAACATTGTTGTTATTATTTCATTCACAAAACACAAATGTGATGGGTCTGTTTCAGGCCATAAACCGTAATAAAAGAATGAATCTCACTTCTCGTCCTCGTGACTAAGATCAAAGTGTAGTATCCGCACTTAATCTTCCGAGGACTACATGCAAAGGCGGTCATCCGACTGACAAATAGGGACGTTTGACCTGATGGGGCGGGTCTGAATCCCTTGTGAACCGCGAGCCCTTGTTTAACAACATTACTACTTAACACGATTCGATGCACTTTGGGTAAACCCTTATGAAAACCTTATTTCATTTAAAACATTCAACATATTTTACAGACTCTTCTATGTGTTTTGTTTGAGCAGAGTGTCTAATTTTGGTAAAAACTTGGTTGATGATTGTAATTTGGTGGCGCATATATGTTCACTATGCTGTATGCATGTATAGTTTTTTCTATCTGTGTTATGCAGATTCGTCCCTGGTCATCCGTCTGTGTTCTAATAATATTCTACATGTCTGATGTGTGCAGTATAGCTGTTCATGACCCGATTTTGTGTAGCCCAAACTAAAGCATGAATGTCTGAGACCTAGCTGTGTAGTTATTTGTTGTGCGAATGTTTCTGAATATATGTTTGTTTCTTGTAGTAGTATAAAGTCTGGTTTATGTTTCCATATGAGTATGATGATGTGTTGTAATTGTGTACGCAGACCACACATATTTAAAGTAATAATAATTATATCACTAGTAATCGTAATTTGAGTAAAATAAGAAAAGGAGATACACTTACTAGATTTATTAGCAAAGCAAGTTGTTTTCCAAGATGGACATGTCTAGGCTAGGAAGTCTTCCATTAACAAATGTTTATACACGTGGAACGTCTTGATACTAGTTCTTGTCACTTGCGTCGGTGTCCTTGAAGAGAGTGTCGTGTATACTGCATGTGGCTTCTTCGTCGTCTATTTGTTCCTCCTTTTTGTTCTTCCTGTTGGTTTTCCTTTGTCTTGTGACTGTAGCAACTCTATTGGGGTTGGTTTTAGAACTGATAAAGGATGTCACCCATCTATCTTAAAAGTACTCAACTGGTGATTCTGCAGACCCCTTGGACCCAATGATTACAACACATGCACTGGGCAGTCACCTTAGACTGGTTTTCAAAACATAACTCATCTTCCCCCCTTTAATTAACTTAAAACAACACACCATACAACACACAACACACCATACAACACACAACACACCACACACCACACAACACAAAACACAACACACCACACAACACACAACATAGAATAGAGTTCCATTGTACAGATAAGGTAGGCTACCAACACGACAAGTAGAATTGTGCAGAAGCTCAGAAGGGTCTTAGCAGGTTCGTCATAGAAGTGGACTTCATTGTATCTGTCCGTCACGTCGGTTCCACACACTTCACCTTGTTCAATAATAGTGTCGTAAGTTATCCTTCCTTACTTTAGTGTCGTCCCTGAAGTGAGGAGAATCAACACCCACATTATTATTAACCCAACATTATTGTCCTAGAGAAACCACCAGACTCCGTTCACAAAACTCCGTCAGTCTGCAGACACCTCTTTCTCACTCTCACTCACCCGTAGATCATGCACCCTCTCACTCTTCCCCAACACAACATACTCAACAACTCTTGCTCTAACAAATAAATGCAAAATAATTTATTAAAGCACAGAGTATGTGTGTGAGAAGTGTGTGTGTGTGTGTGTGTGTGTGTGTGTGTGTGTAATGTGTAGAATGTATGTCGAATTCTATTGTGTCTGTAGATTCAAAGCAGCAGATCAGGAGCTAAGTCAGATGATCATCATAGCAAGGGTACGCCACAGCATGATAGCTTAGTACGTGTACACCACACCCGGTGATGCGTCTCTTCTTCCAGACGTTGACTTTCTCCGGGATCCACTGGGTCGACTAGATGCATGATCCACCAAGAATAGTTAGTATATAACCTTAATCATGGATCTGTCACTCACTGTAAAGACTAAGGTCCCTATAACTCAAATAAGTACGGATCGCTGTACTGTGAAAACTAGGTTTCAATGTCACAGGTCTCACATTTGTTCTAATCCATGTTCATAGATTGTCACACACAAACTGTTCTAAAGTACTTCTTCACGGTACTAAATTATTCCACGAGAACTTCATGTTCGAATGTCTTTCTCTAGACTAAATTATTCTCAAGAACTTCATGTTCAAATGTCTTTCTCTAGACTCTAATGTTCAGTGGTATGTGGTGAAGAAATTAGTATCCCCCAACCTGGGTGAATCCCTATTGTAAAAGAATCGTTTATAATATTTCTCTCACTTGAGCCCGGTTCGTATGAACCCTCTGGATTCTAGGCCTAGCATAAACAGTGCTGATTGTACTTTCTTCTTGGTATTTATTCATCTTATAAAATCAAGTGAATGTTCATTGAATGTTCTTCTTAAGGAGAGTTGACCTCCATCAAACCCAGTGTAGAGCTTCCTCATAGACGTAGGGGAACCTGTCAGAGAAAGAGACCACATCTGGTGAAGGCCGCCTGATACTAATCCCTACTAGCTGAATGTAGGCCTACTGCCTTGCTCAGAGAGTTATCAGTGAACTAATCTCTGTCAAGGATCAGAGTGTCTCATCCCTTAAATATGAAAATGGTTAAGACAAGGAAAGATCAATAACTGAGTGCAGAACCCCAGTGGACAACCCACTGAAAGATCCCACCATTGGATACTTTCCCCATCCCCCAACCAATTCCTAATCTCTCCAAATATCACCCTGCTACACTATTCACACTAGCAGAGCTAATCATCACTTCACTACTCTAACTAGTTTTATCAAGGCAACTGCTTATATTAATTAGGCTTAAATATACTATCAATACTACCTTACGCACTACCGCATCATTCCTGGATGGCCTCTACACTTTGCCATAAAGACACATATTATTTAATTTTTAATTAATCTAACACTGTAGAGCTCTCTGAACTTCCTAACTGCGGGAACAAACACGTCAATCCTAGTCAATTCTCTTGGCCACGCTAATGTACACAAGTCTTGTATCTGTCAAGAGCTGGGAGTGTTCCAGTGAAGTCTTTGATGTCATGCAGGTGTCCCCCAAGGGCACTAACTATTTCCAGAAATCTTATGTCCCCTTGGTTAAATCAATGCCAGAGTGATTTCCCTTGTTGCAACATCCAAAACAAGGTAGCGAGTTCCTGCATTCTCCCAACAACGGGTTTCAATAACAAGCCGCCAATTCGTTTGATGTCGGAGAATTCTCAAGAACCGACGGTACTGTTTCATCCCGCGAGTTGGGCAATTCTACTTGGATCCGACTTGTTTTTCTTACTGTTTGAGGCCTTGAAAACATGCCATGAATTAGACTGTTTGTATTATCATCATCTGGTTAATCCACAGTGACTTCATGACAGATAGTCTTTCCAGGAATCCTCCAGGTTATCGACAGTTCTGCACTCCACTTGGATCACTTCTGGTTAGCTTTCTGGTTTTTCCTTTTTCCTCTTTTGAGGCTAAGCTGGATACTGATTCAACTTTGGAGTTTGAGTGTTCAGCAGTTCGTAAAGATCTTCACTATCACTGCTCATGCTATTAAGCCATTTTCTCAGGGCCTAGTGGTATTTGTTAACTGATCGACTTTAGTTCGATGATATGGAATGTCCGTAGTCCTATTCCCAAGTCTGTGCAAGGAGGCAGGAGGGATTTGGCAATTGTCTTTGATAATACTCGTGCCTCACAGTCACCTGGGGATAATTATAATCTATGGATATTCCCCAAAGTCTCTGATGCTGTCCTTCATTGGAGATTCAGAATTATCAGGAGTGCGCGACATTGGACTTAATGACTGTTGACATCCAAACATGTAATAAATATTGATAAACTTCATACCTTCCGTGTCCCAAACCTTTGATAGAATGGTGGGTTAGTGTCCAGTAATTTCTTCAGTTAGATATATTCTTCATGAACGTACCATTTCTGATAGTTGTCTAAACATAATCTTCACGTAGGGGACCTGTGAATATATACAGAACCTCAGGGTAGTATATGGTTTAACTCAACTTTAATATGACAGTATCACCCCCCCCCCCCCTTGTATGCCCAAACTGTTATTGATAATTGGCATAATTATTTGCCTCTATTTTTACCAAAACGTTTTTGTAGCATGTTACTTTCTATAGATGAAAGGCTCAGAGAAGAAAAAGCTGGCTTAAGACCAAAACGGTCATGTATAAACCTCATTTTCACTCTTAGTGTAATCATTGAAGACTCCGTAGAATTCCAATCGAAATTAATCACCAACTTTGTCGACCTTCAAAAAGCCTTCGACAGTATCCACCGTCCTTCACTTTGGAATCTACTTAATATCTATGGTTTCCCTACCAAATATACCAACATCATTAAATCTTTCTATAAAGAGACACGTTGCTGCGTGAGAATGAATCAGGCAATTCTGACTGGTTCTCAGTGGAAACGGGAGTGAAACAGGGTTGCGTCTTGTCACCGATGCTCTTTGTAATAGCTATCGATTGGGTCATGCGCAAATGCACAAACAACACAAATAGGGGTATCCATTGGGTTGACTAAATGCTTAGTTAGTGCTGAACTTTGCCGACGACATAGTGCTTTTGAGTTCAACACACCCAGATGCCCAAGAGAAAATAAACTATCTCCAAAACGTTTCAGGACAAATTGGTCTCCAGATTAACACCACAAAGACAAAAACTATTGATCTCACCAACAGTTCAGACGACACCAAATTAAACAACCATGTTCTGGAAAAAGTCAACAGCTTCACATACATAGGAAGCAAAATGTCTTCTAGAGGAGACTCACCACCAGAAATATTATCTAGAATCGCACTGGCTTCTGGTGCCTTCAATAAACTGTCAAACATCTGGAAGTCAAAGACACTCAGCCAACATTCGAAACTTATATATTATATATTATACGAATCAACGGTAGCTTTAGATTTAAAAAAAAATAGACAATTTTGAGAACAAATGTCTTAGAAGAATTCTAAACCTCCACTAGACAGATTTCAAAACCAGTACGCAAATAAGACAAGAGGCTAAGCAAGATATTGTATCCAATTTTATAAGAAAACGCCGTTGGAACTACGTCGGCCATGTACTCAGAATGGACAAGTCAAGACTCCCTTACCAAGCCCACATATGATCACCGGTAAGGAAAAGAAAACTGGGAAGACCAAGAGAGACCCTGCGTAGAACCATCATCAGAGAAGGCTCATTCAACGGCCAAGTGAACTTCCTGGATCTACAACAGGTAGCAGCGAACCGCCAGACATGGTGAGCCATGACTTCTGCCTTATGTGCCGCCTTAGGCCCAAGAGGAAAGACTAACTAACTAACTATAATTATCTATAGACCCAAATATTCTGGCGTTCTGAACAAGAACTTGGACCAAGAAATGTCCCGTTTGAGTCTTTGATCTGGATGGGAGAAGCAGAGTTGGCTGTCATCATGAGTTATGGGTTGTACACTGATCTGGTGTTATGTTCTTGCACCCTTCTGCCATTCTGTACATGTATGGTTTACCCCCATAGTTTACCTTTGCCTTCTTCATTAAGTTACTTAATTAATGCGATGGTTTTATTTTCCATCCCTTTTAGTGGGTTGGTAAAGCATTCTTAGTTATAAAGGTATCTTAGATCTTTCCATTATTAGCTAGGAAGTTATATGATTGCTATAGTGTGGGTCTTCAGTATATAGAAATAGAGTTCCCTATCTTTCTATATAAAAGTCTGTCTGGTATAATAGTGCTATTTGGTAGGGAGCGTGCTTCATAGCTTCAGTGCATCACCCCATCTGGCACATGATATTGAATGTAGCACGTCAGCGAATTATGCCGATTTTGGTTTTATTTTGAAGCTTACGGGATTATGAAGCTCGTTTCCTATATTCCCCTTCGATTACTCCCATTGTCAGCTCATTCCTTAATGGTTATGCTCTATGATGGTCTCAGGTTCAGCTACGGTGTAGTTTTATTATAATGGGTCACAGGCATGCTAACGCACAGCCGGTCGTGACGTCATCTGCGCTTGCTTACTTCAGACCAGCTGTTAGAACGTTGTTGTGTGAAGAGCCTCAGGGACCACCTTGTTCATAGTCGCCTCCCTACAGATACCTCATCTGTGGGTACATTTAAATGCCACCGTAATAATTGTCTGACATGTCCACACGTTTTTCAGACACCGGCAGTCACATTCCCCAGAGACACCTTCTCCTTGAAAGATTCTTTCACGTGTTCATCCCGCAATCTTATATATGTTATCATCTGCAAACGATGTGACATGAAATATACTGGTCAAATTTGCAGACGCTTTGCCGACCGCTTTAGGGAATACCTTGACAAACCTGTCCCCAACCATTTTAATTATCCTACTCACAATGGAGTCGATGATGTTTGGTAATACTCGCGTGTGACAGTGTCTAACCTGTCTAGTGACAGCAGTAGTCTTCTGTCTGAACGTTTTCTCTTCTTTGGATTGCTGACGATTTGAAAACCCTCATAGTCTTCATTTTTTAGATTGTTTTCTTGTGTGTTGTTTTCTTGTGTGTTGTTTTGTTGTGTGTCCCTGTCTTCTTGTGTGTCTATTTGACTATTACACAGGGATATTTTTTTTCACGTGGACTTCTAATAATAAAATTTCCCCTGGTCTGTGGGTAGTAAGATCGGACGCCCGTGTGTATTGTTGCGCACGTAAAAAATCCCTTGGCAGTTGGAAGTCGAAAGAAAGTAGCCTAACGGCGCTGCCCGGGAAAAATTTCGAGTTAAACATCTACCCAAGTATTTTCAAGATCCTCGCCGGTGCTTCGGAGTTCGTGCACTGAGCTCAGTTTCTCCAGACTCAGATTTGAATTAGGAGGAGAACGGAGCACATATGGTTTGCACCCGTGTGCCGTGATGTTAATCTATCGACTAAACTAAACTAAACTAAACTAGACTATTAAACGTGTGAATCAGTTCTGTTCTTTTCTGTGGAGGAGTTTCTCGAATGAAAGACGGGAAATGTTCTTTACTGTGTACATCAATTGCATCTGTTGGTGTTATCAGTGGTCGTCTGCTAGGACATGTATTTGCCCATTGGTTATCTTGACCACACGTAGGGTACTTGGCCTTTCTCCCGGCATCGTAATCAATACGCCGTGATTATTGTTAATAACCCCATGTGTTTAGATCCGTATGTAATTGGGCACTTCCTTTTTGGGTTGCAGAGTGCACTCCACTTACCATCCCCATTGTTCAGCCTGAAGACCCCAGCCTTATCCTCCCCTGTAAATCTGTGCACCAGTTTTCTAACTCATTCAGGGGTAATCATGACAGGCAACTAGTGTGCGGTCAGCCAGTCTCTTTCTTTCTCTAGATTGTCTAGTGATATATCTACCCCTAGGCTTGGTAAAGTGAACTTTGTTCGTGTAACTTGTCATACACGGGTTTCTGTCCTTCTGTTGACAGGTGAAAGTACCACCTAGTGGGAACCTCGAACCTGTGCAGGTCGATGATTCTCCCAGAAGCACACCGCCTGGACCAGTTAAGGCACAAACAATAAAAGCTGGTGTCGATCTCGCCGCTGCCCCAGGATCATTAATAGAACAAACTACAGTACCAGGCTGGTGAAGGTGGTTAACTTCGTGGTCGTTCCTTGGAACGGCAAATGTATCGATGTTTGGATTCATATTAATAATTTGTTGTTTTCGGTAATAATAATTCCAAAGAAAAACTCACAATATCTTTTAGAATATCAATTCCAAATAAAAACGCACAATATGCTCTTGAAAATTTAATTAAAAAATAGTGACTAATCCGGTATTTAAATAGCTTAAATTGACACATCAGAACATTCCACCAAAAGAAAAGAATGATCAAATCAGTCAGAAGGCCACCAAACCCTACTCAAGATGACTACCACGTTATGGACAAACCAGAACAGGTCATTATTCTGCGCCTCAGAATAGGGCACAATAGATTACGCAACCACACGTATACAAAATTCAAGATTGGTGACTCAGCCATGTGCACATGTGGTTTGGCGTCGCAGACAGCAGAGCACATACTCCAGGACTGCCCAAGCTACAACATATACAGGCAAACCTCCTGGCCTAGAGAGACAATAGTGAATGATAAACTATATGGACCTCTGAGTGAACTAAAAAAGTCTGTTAGATTCATACAAGAGACAACATTGCAGTTATAAACATATTTCAAGCGAACGAAAGAAAAGACATGTCAGAAAATCTGCTTCCAACAATGCCAACTCACAATTTTGCCAAAGTGTTTGTCAACTCTGTATCGAGAATATATGAACAGTGGTTGTGACAGTTAGTCAGTTGCATATCCTTTACAGGGCGTCGCAGTCAACACCAGCATATTTTTAGTTTTGCTGTTGTAATCTCTTGGCAAATTTACGTTCAGTAGTTTGCCATTGCTTTTTGAACGACCGGCACCCAAACCATTTTCGTAAAACAGAAAAACAAGGCGGTCTGTTGCCAAACTCCCACAGCTGTATGTCGAACGCGGGTTTGCGGGATTGCGAACTGCGTCCTTGAACCCTTCGCCACGGAGTAGGCTGGTTGTGATAGTGCACATGGGATTTGCGCTCTTATGTAAAGGTGATTGTTGTCCAAAAGCGGGTTCTCCTTTATCAGGAGAAGTATTTCATACATTGGCACCTTGCCGTCTTGACAGACGATAGTTTGTGCTTTAAAAAGGCATAATAACTTTTAACTATGGCGGTAGCGAGTGTGACTGATAAGGCCAATTTGCGCTGTAAATGTCCGTTCACAGTGGGTGCATGTGAACACGTGGTCATTTCCACCTTCATGCACCATCTTACGTCTCAAACGCTTGGTGTGTGACTTTTCTGCAATAATTTTCTCCTTTGACTTTATTCCATTTCTGATATTTGCCCTCCATGCAACACGTTCAGCGGCGACTTGCTCCCAATGTGCATTATCAATGCCTGTATCAATCATGTCCCGCTTACACACATCTTTGTATCGTAGTAGAGGCCGACCCTGAGATCTCTTACCCATCTGTAATTCACCAAAAAAGATATCCTTTGGTATTCTACCATCATCCATCCTCCTAAGATGTCCTATCCATCTAAGTCTACGAAGACTGAGCATGGAATAAACTGTCACACAACCTGATCTTTCCAATACTTCAGTATTTGTGATTTTGTCTTGCCACTTAATACCAAGAATTCTTCGCAGACACCGCATAAGTTGTCCAGGTTTCACTGCCATAGAGAAGAGTACTAAGGACACAGGCTTGATAGACAAGGACTTTTGTTTTGGCAGTAAGCTTCCTGTTCTCCCAGACTCTTTTTCTTAACCTGTTCATTGTTGTTGCTGCCTTACCAATCCGGATGTTGATTTCCTGATCTAGGGATTGTACTATAATTATTTAAATCAAAAAGCACATTTATGTTACTTTGAGTAATGTCCCTTTGATATTTTTTGTTCCCCATTCGCTAGATTTTCAACCTAGGCCATGCCCATATAAGAGTGGTGAGGGGATACATAAAGCCTGTTCTTTTGTATGGATGTGAAACTTGGACAATGTGCAGTCAGGCTGAAAAACATTTGATGGCTACAGAAATGTGGTTTCTGAGGAAAATGCAAAGAATACCATGGACAGATAGAAAAACCAGTGATCAAGTACTACAGGAGACAAATGGAAATCGTAAATTGATTAGAGAAATTTGACGAAGACATGTTATGAGAAGAAATGGATTGGAGAACTTATTGACAACTGGCACGATCCAGGGGAACAGACCAAAAGGAAGATCGAGTGGAAAATACCTGGATGGCTTGGCCACATGGCATGGACTAGACAGGAACACTGAGCTGATCCACGACTCTGGTGATCGAGTGAAATGGCTGGTAATGACCGCCCACGCTTTCCGGCATGGCACATGATTGATTGTAGTCCATACACACTATTTCTAGTAGTGCATGTGGGCTTGCTTTCCCTAATACCAGTGTCTTTCGCCATCAAGCGAACCCACTCCGACTTCAGAGGAACTTGTAATTTACATTCCCAAATCAAGAACGAGAGGTCAACATTTTAGTCCGACTGTCCGGTGTAGGGGTTGAAGCCCTTACCTCGGCATCAGCACACCGGATGTTTAAGAACATGCGTTCTTTTCCATTCAGCCATGCTGACCCTCATGTTCCTTGATATAAGTGTTATGTTGTTATGTCCCTTTCGACTATTACAATTGGATGTGTTCCTTGTAAAGTGGTTTTATTTACAAAACAGTATATTTTGCTTACCTACAAAACAGTGCGTATTTTCACAGTGCTTTGTGTGTTTTATACATTTTGCGAATGCAACATATACATTCATATACACATATGATAATATTATATTCTCGACGTGGTTGAATCACCTAGACATTACTTATTGATGTTATGTCCTATTTGGTTGATTCTTAGTGCTTGTATTTTTGTGTATAAGTCTTGTAGTGCCATTTGTCCTTGTTTCGTATCCTGTATTAGTGTTTTGTGTTGTATACTGTGAATTATTTTGCTGAAAGTGAAATTTAAATATTGAGCACAACCCACTACTGGCAACGCCGATCGCATTCTGGTATGAACCTAAGGCCTATCCACGTCAATATGGAAGCACTAAACTCGAGTTTCGCACTCGTTTGAGCTCGTCAGTAGTGCATATCCTTGACCGGATCCGGAAACAGTCTCGGATCACGCGTGTGAAGCGGGTGTGTAACCACGCGGCACACACTGGACACACCAAATTATTACAACAGAACATCACAACGCTACCCATCATAGGCTATGCTCAAAGTGAAAGTGAAATGTCTGATGTCTTTGCATATGTCTGTGATTGTTTGTTTTGGGGATATAACACTGTACCTAAATATATTATCATTGTTTGTTTTGGGGATATAACACTGTAACTAAATATATTATCTTAGGAATGATGGAACTGCTTACAACTGAACTTCTCCCAAAAATTGTTGATATCTTGTATTTGTATCTATTCAGAATGTCTTAATTTGTTTTGTCAGTGAATGACATGTTTCTGTGTGTGTTTTTGTGGCATCGCATGGAAATGTGATCCAATATATTTTTATGTTGTTCATGACTGTTAGATCCAGGGGTAAATCCGCTTTATTCTTCCACTTTTCCAGACCCATTTTTGAATTTTGACCCCAATGTCTTCACCAAACTATCTGAAGTTGTGGAGTATATTTACAATGGATGTGTATGTTGTAGGGGAGAAAGCGGTGTCATTTGCATAAGCAATTAGTTTCCGCTCTCCAGACTCATGTATGAATGTTCCTTTAATGTTGGTGTCCTCACTGATTGCTTCTAGGAGTGGTTCTGGTGTGAGTACATACATGATTGGTGATAGTGGACTCCCGTTTATTACAGATCTTGTGATCCTGAAACTCGCCGTGAGTAAATGACTCACCAGTAACTTACTTTGAGAATTTGTATACAAGATTTGTATCCACTGTCTATAATACTGTCCTATGTTATAGTGTGTTAGTGCTTTGTGTGAATATTATTGTGACATTCTGTCAAAAATCTTCTCCTGGTCCAGCGACAAGAGGGAGGGTAGACAGTCTGTCTGTCTGGAGGGTGTATGTGATGATATCTCTAATGAATTGTGTATGTTTGGTTTATGTTTCTGTATTTAATACTGCACTATTGGTCTGGGTGTATGAGTGATAGCAAGAACGTTTGTATTTTGTTTGAAAGTGTGTATTGTTAGTTTATACGAGCATGAGGTGTGTCATGTTTTGTACATAATCTGTATGTTGGAGTAGGGTCCTGATGAATTTCCAATGTGGTGATCATTTTGAGGGCCGCGTATTTTTAATATATGTACTGGTGTATGATAGTACTGCTTTGTGATCTGTGAATGTTTATGTTTCTTGTATGTATTTTATTTGAGCAGAGTGACTAATTTTGGTAAAAAATTGGTTGATGATTGTAATTTCTTGGTGCATGTATGTTCACAATGGTGTATGCATGTATAATAATATTTTCTAACTGTATTATGTAGAAAGCAATGGCAAACTACTGAGCATAATCTTTCCAAGAAATCAATCAGCTGAAAGATGCTGATATTGACAGCGTTGTCCTGTAAGTTGAGTTGAGTTGAGTTAAGAACCGACATCACCGCCCTCAGTACATTCCCATACTACTAATCGTTCCCACCGCTATCTGATTAAAAGTTCTCCTGGTCTTCCCTCTCAGTTTCTAGATTCTTCCAGAACCCCTGCCGATCCCCCGCAATCTCATTCTATCCACATAAGGGTTCTCAATCTGTTCCTCCGCCTTCCCCACCCGGTCCCACAAGCGCACAACCACCTGCCCTTGTCCATAGGCAAACTACCACCAAGAGGTGCATTCCCTGCTAGTCTATCAGCCTTTTCATTCCCCCGTACCCCCCGCATGGCCAGGGCAAAATATCCATACAACTCTCACAATCTGTGACCTTTGAAGCGACGAGAGCCATTCCTGTAAAGGACATGCGAATTAAAAAAAACATATGCAGATTTGTCCCTGGTCATCCGTGGTTGTCCTAATAATATCTCACCTGTCTGATGTCTACAGATCCCCTCCTCAGTAAATCTCGCAGCGTGTAACCGTTCACGACAACAGCTCTGTGTTGGTTTATTAATCTTCTTTGGTTCCTACATAGTGTTCTTGTTTGGTGTGAGGTTTTTTTGTGGGTTTATAGAGAATTACAGAAGTTCTAATGAGTGAAGTTCTATAAAGTATATCTCTCTATAAAAGATACAGGTTAGTAACAGCAAGTGTTGTCTAGAGGTATTGATATTTATTCTCGCATAACCCTTGTAGAGAAACCATTCAGAATTTTGGCTCATCGAGTACCCCCACTGTGAGAAATTAGACACAAGTTAAGTTCTATACAGAATTATTTATAGATGATTTCTCTTCTAGGCCATATATATATATATATATATATATATATATATATATATATATATATATATATATATATATATATATATAGAGAGAGAGAGAGAGAGAGAGAGAGAGAGAGATCTTGGCAGTTAGCCACAGTAACCAATGAAAGCAGTTCTCTCATCTTCCAGCTGACTGTGCTCTGATCGCCAACCTCATTTTTGATCTCATTACTTATTTCAAGTGACACAAGACACTTGGACAAATGATCACATTGACAATTGTACCATTGTAGTGAACATAAACAACAATGACTGTATTCTACACTGGTTGAACAAGACATCAACATGAGAAGATCTTGACAACAGTTGGACAAACATTCACAAAGAATGATCACACCAACAGGTTAGACAAGTCATACATCATGGAAGATACTTGACAACAACCACACAAACTTTCACAATCTCTGTAACCAACCACAACAGTAGAGTAACAGTCACCATGAAGATGCTTGACACCAGTTGGACATTTCTTTCTCAACAATGTACAAGACAATCACAGAGACATGTATCTCAAAAAAACTGTTTTCTTACTACTAATCATTTATTAATGTTTCTGGACCAGATGAAGACTCAGGCTTCATATAGTCAATCATCACACTTCAAATTCTTAGTTAATATGTAATATATTGACATAATTATGAACCTAAATACAACACCCAAATCCCACCGAGACATTAATCTAAATAACCCTCCTCCTCCACTTCTCTACTCCATAAGTTATCCTACACCACACTTTAGACTTAAATCCTTTCTTCGACTGTTAATGAGGGAAACACAAGATAAGCCATAAATTGGGGCAAGCATAGGGACGTTCTGCTCCACTGGTCTGTTTAATCCTTTTAGCACCTATGATGGTGTTGGACAGCTCAGGTTACAGTTCTCCCCATGATGGTTTTCCAATTCAGGCTATTCCCTGCTGTCACAATCTTGAAAGAAATTTTAAAGCTCTATCTTTTCACTGGTGAGTTCATGAAGTTGACACTTAGGACTGTTCTTTTACTTTTCCAGTAGAGGAAGATCTAAAAAGAAACAATATGTCCTAGCATTCTTCTTTCTGTCTATCTCACCTAAATTTGACTGTTCATGAAGTTGACACCCAAGACTGTTTTTTTGCTTTTCCAGTGGAGGAAGATCTAAAAAGAAACAATATGTCCCAGCTGTCTTTCTTCACAGTCTATCACTCCTAAGATTTCTGATGGAACTGAATCACCACACCGACTTAACACCAATCCATTTTGTGAATTTGCTCTATTTATTAACTTCTGCTCCTTCAGCTTTCAGCCATTATTAATATTAAGCTGTGATAGGGTCAGCTCCAAGTGCACCTTTAATGTCCAATCTTAGCCAGTAGTGACATGCTGAAAACCAGGTGATCTCTCCTCTTAAGGTTTCTTCTTGAATTTATCTTGAATATATAGCCTGGAGCTTTTACAAAATTGGAGAGTATCCCTGTCTTAGGCTTTTAAGAAAGACTTTTCTTCAGTGCCATCTGTATAGGCCAGAATTAGTGGATTCAGGCTGAATCTTTGCAACCTGTTGTTCATTTTGGTCTTTTTGGAGTCTGACTTTTCAGCTGGAGTTGAAGCCAGAGCTCAGGACTTCCCTGGAGTTGTCCTGGTAATTGAAAAGCCTCCCCCATCTTCCTCATTCTCTGTTAATAAACAAAGGCACAACATGTGTTTTACATCTATTGAACCATTGTCACAGTTATACAGTACTATCACAGATTCAGAGAGGAATGGGAGGGGAAAGGGGAGTGTGATATTCGAACACCCGCCTCTCACTGATGATGAAGTGCAATTTTATTTGGGGGTTTGGGGTGATATCCTTTCCCCAGGTTCATCCCCAAAACCGTGAAGTCATAGGCACATACTCCTAATCAGAGGTAGCTTCACACAATTATCTTGTAAATTCTCACAATGAGTAGATCACAGGGACCGGTGTACCATGAGAACAGACAGTGTGATTAAGCACCAAGAAGTAGGCATTGTATGGCAGAAATCATGCACTAGAAATGCTTTCACATGTGGAATACACATAATGAAAGAAAACATGAATTTTCCCTGACAAATAGCATGAGCCTTCCCATGTATTCATCTGACAGACACTAGGTTAATTTCTACAGTGCAATGCAGTCCTGCAAACATGGATTTAATAAGTGTCTTTACTTTTACAAATATGAGAAGTTAATTATATAATTATCATCTCATTCACTCAAACATTCTCAGCCATTATAAGGGAGAAATTACATGCAGTATATAGCATCACACATTCTGAAACAACTGCCAAAGGTAACTCTGAAGAGCGATGTACAGTTTGGTTAAGAATGGTCATGATAGGCACTCAACGAATGTTCAGAGCGCTCAAAGGTTTTGCAATATGCATGGAGCGTGGTTTACAGTCATAAGCATATGCAAATCATCAAATCAGACAGACAATAGACATGGCAAGAATGTTTCACTGCGGTAGACATGACAGGTTTTGAGCAGCAGTTTTAGAGTCACTGTACAACGAATTCCTGTCTTCTTTTTACATTTTCTCAAGAAAATACTCGGCCATTCGTCTCTCTCTCTCTCTCTCTCACTTCATCAGGTTTACACATAACATATTAAATGATTTAGGTACCTGATGTGCAGATGACCACATCTTAAAGAATGCTTTTGGGCAAATTTTACCACTGCATCTTGAACACGTCCTTACGGGATGGAATCAAGGCTTCGACTGGCGGGCTAATTATGTATTAAGGAGCGTTACCAGCCCAAGGGTTACCCAATCAAATTGAGTCCCCACCCTTCATCTACCCTCTCTCGATCTAGAATCTACGATTCTATTTTTAGTTAGGGTATCACGGCGGCTTACGTGGTTAACTACTGAGTATTGAGAAATGTAAATGGACTGGGGATGCGAACGTCTGAAGACATCATGCTACATTTGGCCACGCCTCTTTTAACTTGCTGTTCTCGGAGTCTAACCATGGATGTAGATTCACAGTCACCACTTGGTTCCCGTCAACGACTTACTTCTCGTAGAGCAGTTGTTCTCAACCTTTTTTGTTAACCCGTGCCCCCTGCACCATATTTTCAGAACGTCATACTCCCCTTTTCGTATTTCCTCCTTAAAAATCCCCCCACCCCTACACAGTATGCGTAATAATAGAAGCTAAATATAATAGCACATCGTAGAACAAGTCTATACGTCTAATAAAACGTGATTTGCTGGTCTACTAACGTTATAAATGAATTCCAGAAGGGTGACACGTACAGAACCGCAAAGTATGCAGGGAAAAACAATATCAAGTAATCGGTTCTTGTATTAACGCGATCTTGAAATAATCTTAACACCTCCCCCCCCCCCGCCCCCACGGAAACCCTAAAATACTAAAAAAATTCCCCTCTCCCGGGGAACCACTGTCGTAGAACATTCAGTATATCAGCCTGGTCCATGGCTCGTCCTCCCTCTATAGTAGCCTTACCTGCAAGTCTGTCAACCTGCTCATTTTCTTGGACACCCGCATTCCCCGGCATGAAAATGACACTAATCTTTGCCAGTCGTGACCGCCTCGTAGACGCCAACCACTGTCTTCGAGCCCACCCCATCGCTATCTTCCTGAGCTTACTCATTGAGTCACTAGGGAAACATGCCCGAGAGAAGGTCTGTGTCTCGAGCCCACCCCATCGCTATCTTCCTGAGCTTACTCATTGAGTCACTAGGGAAACATGCCCGAGAGAAGGTCTGTGTCTCGAGCCCACCCCATCGCTATCTTCCTGAGCTTACTCATTGAGTCACTAGGGAAACATGCCCGAGAGAAGGTCTGTGTCTCGAGCCCACCCCATCGCTATCTTCCTGAGCTTACTCATTGAGTCACTCATTGAGGGAAACATGCCCGAGAGAAGGTCTGTGTCTCGAGCCCACCCCATCGCTATCTTCCTGAGCTTACTCATTGAGTCACTAGGGAAACATGCCCGAGAGAAGGTCTGTGTCTCGAGCCCACCCCATCGCTATCTTCCTGAGCTTACTCATTGAGTCACTCATTGAGGGAAACATGCCCGAGAGAAGATCTGTGTCTCGAGCCCACCCCATCGCTATCTTCCTGAGCTTACTCATTGAGTCACACATTGAGGGAAACATGCCCGAGAGAAGGTCTGTGTCTCGAGCCCACCCCATCGCTATCTTCCTGAGCTTACTCATTGAGTCACTAGGGAAATATGCATGAGAGAAGGTCTGTGTCTCGAGCCCACCCCATCGCTATCTTCCTGAGCTTACTCATTGAGTCACTGGGGAAACATGCCTGAGAGAAGGTCTGTATCTCGAGCCCACCCTATCGCTATCTTCCTGAGCTTACTTATTGAGTCACTAGAGAAACATGCCTGAGAGAAGGTCTGTGTCTCGAGCCCACCCCATCGCTATCTTCCTGAGCTTACTCATTGAGTCACTAGGGAAATATGCCTGAGAGAAGGTCTGTGTCTCGAGCCCACCCCATCGCTATCTTCCTGAGCTTACTCATTGAGTCACTAGGGAAATATGACTGAGAGAAGGTCTGTGTCTCGAGCCCACCCCATGGCTATCTTCCTGAGCTTACTCATTGAGTCACTAGGGAAACATGCTCGAGAGAAGATCTGTGTCTTGAGCCCACCCCATCGCTATCTTCCTGAGCTTACTCATTGAGTCACTAGGGAAACATGCCTGAGAGAAGGTCTGTGTCTCGAGCCCACCCCATGGCTATCTTCCTGAGCTTACTCATTGAGTCACTAGGGAAACATGCCCGAGAGAAGGTCTGTGTCTCGAGCCCACCCCATCGTTATCTTCCTGAGCTTACTCATTGAGTCACTAGGGAAATATGCCTGAGAGAAGGTCTGTGTCTCGAGCCCACACCATCGCTATCTTCCTGAGCTTACTCATTGAGTCACCATAGAAACATGCCGGAGAGAAGGTCTGTGTCTCGAGCCCACCCCATCGCTATCTTCCTGAGCTTACTCATTGAGTCACTAGGGAAATATGCCTGAGAGAAGGTCTGTGTCTAGAGCCCACCCCATCGCTATCTTCCTGAGCTTACTCATTGAGTCACTAGAGAAACATGCCTGAGAGAAGGTCTGTGTCTCGAGCCCACCCCATCGCTATCTTTCTGAGCTTACTCATTGAGTCACTAGAGAAACATGCCTGAGAGAAGGTCTGTGTCTCGAGCCCACCCCATCGCTATCTTCCTGAGCTTACTCATTGAGTCACTAGGGAAACATGCCCGAGAGAAGGTCTGTGTCTCGAGCCAAGTAATTTCTTTACTTACTGCCATGACTTACATAGTCAGATTAGTTGTTGTCAAGGCATAATCACCAATATCTTACTTCATAATTCTCCCTTAAGCTTGAGCCGTAAAGGTCCATAAACTTCTCACTCGTCGACCGACCGATCCAACTGTGTAAATGACAGCATCATCCTTTAAAGAATTTTTGAAGATAAAAGCCTGTACTTCCTCCTGCACAGCAGCCGGATTGTGAGTGAGTTCTGTTTGTAGTTTCACAGCAACCAGATCTCTATCCTTACCCTGACAATACATCAACACTTCGTTGCTATACGACAATGTCCTACCCGGTCCTGTGATCTGCTCACCGGCGATTCTCACAGTGTAGGCATTGAACAGCACCGGAGATAATGGTGATCACTGTGGCAGACCTGGATATATTGTTGTTGGTTCAGAAGTCCAACTGCCACATGTAAAAACTACTTTCCGTTCTGCAAGTAGGCGTTGTGAGCAAGCCACATAAACGAGAGAGAGAGAGAGAGAGAGAGAGAGAGAGAGAGAGAGAGAGAGAGAGAGAGGGAGAGTGGGAGAGAGAGTGGGAGAGAGAGTGGGAGAGAGAGAGACAGAGAGAGACAAAGGGAGAGACAGACAGAGAGAGACGGAGAGAGAGATGGAGACAGAGAGAGAGAAAGAGAGAGAGAGAGAAAGAGAGGGAGACGGAGAGAGAGGGCGAGAGAGAGAGAGAGAGAGAGAGAGAGAGAGTGAGAGAGAGTAGTCACAGCCACAGCTCCTGCCACAACATATCCTCTAGACCAGTGGTTCTCAAACAGTGGGAAATTTCTCCCTCCCAGGAGGGAATTTTAGGTTTTTTTTTCTTTTTTTTTTGGGGGGGGGGGTGGAAGAAGATCATTTCAAGATCCCGTTAATACAAGAACCGATTACTTGATATTGCTTTTCTCTTCATACTTTACAGTTATGCACGTCTCATCCTTCTAAAATTAATTTTATAAAGTATGTAGACCCACAAATCACGTTATATGTGGATGTCTAGACCTGTTTTAACATATTTACCTTCCATTTTTACGTATACTGTGTAGGGGTGGGGGAATTTTTAGGTAGGAAATATAAAAGGGGGGGGGGGAAATGACGTTCTGAAAATATGGTGAAGGGGGGCACAGACCAAATTTTTGAAAGGAAGGGGGGAATGACGTTCTGAAAATATTGTTGAGGGGGGGGGGGCACGGGCCAAAAAAGGTTGAGAACCACTGCTCTAGACATTACATTTAATAATAACACCCCATCAAGGGACATGGCAGACATGCGGGGCTCGTCACAACTGAATCCAACATAACACCAAGGAATCAACAACGGGTCATCATTACTACACATAAAATTAATAGCTACCCGTTCCTGACTCACATATTGTGTTCTAATAATATCCCACCTGTCTGATGTCTACAGTATGGCTGTACCTGACACGATTTTGTGTATGCCTAAACTAAAGCATGAGTGTCTGAGATGTAGCTGTGTGGTGATTTGTTATGCGAATGTTTCTGAATATACATTTTTGTTTCTTGTACTAGTATAAAGTCTTGTTTGTGTTTGTATATGAGTGTGATGATCGTTTGTAATTTTGTACGTATACCACTAGATCAATTCGCACAGCAAGTCGCTTTCCAAGATGGACACGTCTAGGCTAGCAAGTCTTCCAGTAACAAATGTTTATACAAGATGGACACGTCTAGGCTAGCAAGTCTTCCAGTAACAAATGTTTATACAAGATGGACACGTCTAGGCTAGCAAGTCTTCCAGTAACAAATGTGTATACAAGAGGATCATCTTGAACCTTGTTCTTGTCACTGGCGACGGTGTCCTCGAAGAGAATGTATTTTGTGCTGTGTATGTCTTATTCGTCTTGTACTTGTTTATTCTCTTGTTCTTCTTGTTCATTTTCGTTTGTCTTGTGATCTTTTGTAATGTCTTTAGTACTTTCTTTCTTTTCCGGTATGGATTCAGTTCATGAAAGATCGTCTGTGACAGTGTCTAAACTGTCTAGTGACTGCATTTGTCTTCTGTCTGCCCGTTTTCTCTTCTTTAGATTGCTGACGATTTGAAAATCGCCAGTCTGAATTTTTGGATTGTTTTCTTGTGTGTTTCTGTCTTGTTGTGTGTTGATTTGACTATTGAAAGTTGGTGTCAGTTCCGTTGTTTTTATGTGGAGGAATTTCTCGCACGAGAGGGGAGAAATCTTCTTGACTTTGTACACCAATTGTTGCTGTTGCTGGTGATATAGGTGGTCGTCTGCTAGGACATTTATTTGTGGTTATCTTGACCAGACGGAGGGTAATTGACCTTTCTCCCCGGCATCGTTATCAATACTCTGTGATTATTGTTAGTAACCTCAGATGTTTAGATCCTTATGTAATGGAGCACTTCCTTTTTGGGTTGCAGAGGGCACCCCACTTACCATCCCCATTGTTCAGCCTGAAGACCTCAGCTTTCTCCTCCCCTGTAACACAGTGCAACAGTTTTCTGTTGACTCCTTCAGGAGTAATCGTGATAGGCAACCAGTGTATGGTCAGCCTGTGTCTTTCTTTTTCAAGATTTTCTAGTGATATGTCTATCCCTAAGCATTGTAAAGAGAACATTTTACCATGTAACTTGTCATACACGGCTTTGTGCGCTTCTGTTGACAAGTGAAAGTACCACCTAGTGGGAATCTCGAACCTGTGCAGGTTGATGATTTCCCAGAAAGCACACCCCCTGGACCAGTTAAGGCATTTACAATAAACGCTGGTGTCGATTACGCCGCAGCCCCACGATCAGTAATAAAGCAAACTACAATACCAGGCTGGTGGAGTTGCTAAAGTTGTTAGTACTCCCTTGCAACGACAAATGTAGTGATATCTGAATTCATTTCGCATGATCAAATGGGTAAGAACGCGCGTTCTTAAACACTCGTTGAGCTGATGCCGAGGTAAGCGATTCAACCCCTACACCGGACTAAAATGTTGACCTGCCGTCCTTGACTTTGGGACGTAAATTACAAGTACCTCTGAAGTCGGAGTGGGTTCGCCTGATGACGAGGGACACTGCTATTAGGGAAGCTAATTCACACGCAATATCAAGATCATTACTTCTATAAATAGTGTGTTTGGACTACGCTTGAATTCAAAGCGAGCGAACGTTAAAAAAAAAAAAAATCAATTCCAAAGAAAAACGCACAGTAAGTCCTTGAAAATTTAGTTGAAAAATAATGCATAGTCTTATTTTTAAATAGCGTAAATTGACACGTCAGACAATATGCTTCCAACAATGCGAATTGTTTGTCAACTCTGTATCGAGAGTATATGAACCGTGGTTGTGACAGTTAGTCAGTTGCATATCCTCTATAGGACATTGCTGTCAACACCAGCATTTTTGTTATTGTTGCTGTTGTGATCACTTGGCAAGTTTACGTTCAGTAGTTTGCCATTGCTTTCTAATCAAACGGGACCCATTCCATTTTCGTAAAAAAGAAACGCAAGGCGGTCTTCTGCCAAATCGCCTGCAGCTGTATGTCGAACGCGAGTTTCCGGGATTACAAACTGCGGTCCTTGCTGCCTTCGTCACGGAGCCGGCTGGTTGTGACAGTGCACTTGAGGTTTGCGCTCTTATTTGAAGGCGATTGTTGTCCAAAGCGGGTTCTCCTTAATCATGAGAAGCCTTTATTCGCACAGGGTATTAATTTCAGGGTGGTTGTGGCCTTTTAAATGCCAGTCAAAAATTGGAATCTGCAAATTCAAAAACGATGCGATGCCATTAAAAGAATATTTAATGTAATATCAGGAAGAAATAGAAAGATGGTGTTTAACTTTTCCCCACCTGTAAAATAAAGCCGTTACTTTTGCATAATCTTAGAAACTAACTTAAAATTATTATACATTCTTTTATGCTGCATTCAAACGTAGTTAATTTCTATAAAAATTCTACAAAATATAAGACAAATACTACAAATATTTAAATCAAAAAGCACATTTATATTACTTTAAGTAACGTCCCTTTTGCATTATCTTTTCCGCTCGCTCGATTTTGAACTCAAGCGTAGTCTATACACATTACTTCCAGTAGTGCTGGACTGAATTTTGCGTGTGGACTTGCTTTCCCTAATACCAGTGTCCCTCGCCATCCGGTGGACCACTCAGACTTCAGAGGTACTTGTAATTTACATCCCAAAATCAAGGACGAGAGGTCAACATGTTAGTCCAACCGTCTGGTGTAAGAGTTGAAGCCCTTACCTCGGCATCAGCACACCGGATGTTTAACAACACGCGTTATTATCCATTCAGCCATGCTGACATCATGTCCCTTGAAATAAGTGTTATGTTGTTATGTCCCTTTCTAATATTAAAATTAGACGTGTTTCATTTAAAGTGGTTTTATTTCGTGCATTTTCAAAGTGCGTTGTGTCTTTTTTTTTTTTTTTTTTTTTTTTTTTTTTTTACATTTACGTTGTAGGCGGTCTGCTGCTGTCAAAGACTGGAATACGAGGCCAGAGGTCTGCCTCAAGATAGAACACCACCGGGATGTGGTCAACCTCATATAGATTAGAGAGGATACAATGCCCGGGATAAGGGCAGGGTAGGGGATAGAATGGATAACTATTAACTAGTTCTCTCATGAGACACGGAGACGGTGACCAAATAGTTAGCACTCTGGTCACGACAGAATCACGGCGCCTACATGATAGCCACGATTGCAAATCAACCGAAAACAGCTAATGTAAGCGTGCTAAACAGAACGGCACGCAGAAAGCCGAAGGACACCTCAAGGTCCTTCCGCGTGGTGTGTAACCACGGGAGCAGGCTAGTCAGACGGGGGACTGACTTTGTAGCGGGCACCTCGTTGTAGTATTGATAGGAGATTTGTGTAACCAAATAGATAGAATTAGCATTAGGGTTTAGAAACTAGGGATAGTAATTATGTGGCTTTGTGTGTGGTTTTGATAGCGACTGTTATGTACTTGTAAAGAGCCAACGGCAATAAAATGTATCATTTATTTCCTCTCACACGACTTGCAAGTTTCTTGTGTGGTGCGAGAGAAGTAATCTGATGATGCCTTACACATGAGTTGTTGACAGGCAAAGATTAATGTGGTGTCAGAAGTGGTGCTTGGACGAAAGAGCCAAGCTAATACCCACATGAAAGATTAATGTGGTGTCAGAAGTGGTGCTTGGACGAAAGCGCCAAGCAAATACACTCATCCACGGCTCTAGACTAAGTTTACAAATAGTGAAGTAGTGATTTAATTTGTGTCAGTGACGATTAACTTGTGCAGAACTAGGACAAGTTGCTGACGAAACGGTGCCTATCGTGACGAAATAATGCTTATTTATGTTTAGTAAAATATTATATACTTAAATCATGTGTTTCTTCAAAGTTGTAAGTATTGATATTATTATTTTCTGTTATTTATTCATGTAATTATTTATTTATTTATGAATAACTATCAAAAATGATTCTTGGCGGAGCGATACACAGCCAGCAACATTATCGATTTTTGCAAGCTAAAAATAGCGCTGCGCCTCTGACGTAGCACGATTGACAAGCAGTTGGGTTACGCCATTGGCAATCAGCACCTGAGTGTTTACAAATCGGTAAACTGCTGCCCGCCTGAATCAGTGCTTTATATTACCTATTATTTATTTATTTGATTTAGTAATTGAATATATTTGTTTATTTAAACAATATTAATATATTTTCCTTTATTTCAAAGCAGTTAGTGAATTTGTTTTTCGTACTTTTTCTTGTGTTTACCGTCACGATGGCACTATTTTCAGCCAGGCAAATTAGACTGGTCTGCACAACACTTGCATAGATTAAACTAGGTTAGTGACGAAAGGCATATACGGTTAGAACGAAGACAGGACATTGACAATTTAATATTAAGTAAATTATATTCTGTTTTGTTCGTGGGGATGTCAGTGGCATTGTGTCAAATTGTCGAATGATATGTCGTTTGCTAGTTGCTAATTGTTGCTGCTCTGTAAACCAGGGTGAACAACAGCTGATTATAAGATTGGTGTGTATGCCGAAGTGCCAAACAGGTGATCTAGATAGAGAACTCGTGGCGATACTGAAGCGCCAAACAAGGTGACCTGTGTTACCGGAGTGTGTTCCTTGTTCTCGGGAACATTAAGTTGAGTAAAACCTACATATTTGGCATGCTATGTGATTAATAGTGCATCTCTTTTTCAGCTTGTAATGCATTACCATACTTTTGTGCTCTGTTTTTTTGCAGGACTAAATTTTTCAGGTTATACACGAAGAGTACAATTTGCAGTGCTCAGATATTAAGAAATATAACATATCAAAGAAAAATAAGTGAATAAAAAGGTCAGTGTAGGTCAACGCTAGCTATTTACCTAACATCATGGCTACTTTAGCTGACTTCGTAAAAGCAGGCAAAGAAATGCAATACACAGGTAAAGAGCTAGAAGAATATGCTGATAAGAAATTTAAAGAAGCAAAGGACGCAGAGAGGGATAAACGCGCACTAGAAAGACAACATCAATTAGAAGTAAAACAGAAGCAGTTAGAGCATGATAAGGAAATTAAGCAAAAGCAATTAGATCAGGAAAAAGAATTAAAACAAAAGCAAATAGATCAGGAAAAGGAAATAAAACAAAGAGAATTAGATCTAAAGCAAAGAGAGATAGATGAAATGATTAAAGTCAAGGAAAAACAAATACAGGTAGAATCAGAGACACAGTTAAAGATGAAAGATATGGATGTAAACTCACACGCAGAGATCTCTGCCACTAAACTTAAAAGTCAACAAGAAGAAAATAAGTTCAACAAATACAAAAATATTATCAAACGATATTGTAAAGAAGATTCAATATCAGCCTGGACAGAAAATTTCGAGTATCAGTTTAAATATCACCAAGTTCCAATAGACATGTGGGCTATGATTTATATGAAGAACCTAAGTGGTGAGCCCCTTAAAGTGATAGAAGCTATACCAACTGATCTTAGATCTAACTATCAATACATCCATGATAGGATAATGCAACACTTTTTACTTGATGCCCCTGGGTATCAGGTTCAGTTCTCAAATTTAAAACCTAAACCTAGTGAGACTTTCATTGACTACGTCTCAAATGTTCAGAGTGTACTAAATAGATGGCTTAAGGCAGCTAACATAGGAAAAGACTTTGATAGACTGAAAAATTTAATAGCCATGGATAAAGTCATATCCACTATACCATCTCCTTTTGCTAAATTTCTACAGCAGTCAGACATTGAGAACATAGAGCAGTTCGAAAAGAAAGGGTCTGCATATTTTTCTTCTAACAGAGATATTTTTAAGACCTCAAATGACTCTGAAGTAGTTTCCTTTGTGAAAGACCAACCAAAAAATTATCAAAGTAAGAGAAAACCCTTTCACAAAAGCGACACCAAAGATAGAAAAGTATCAAAATGTATTTATTGTCAACTTTTGCATGACACTTATTCTATGTGTGACAAATCGCCAAATTATCCGGCGCATCTTGAAAATGTTATCAAGAAGCAACAAAACAAAAGATCTGCATACAGGCGTGCAATCAAATGCTTCTTTTGTTCCAGCTACGGCCATTACTCAAATAAGTGTCTGGGCCGCCAACGTATGAAAGCCAACAATGCTATTTTGATTGATACATCTTCTGATAGTGGTAGTGAGACTGAGTGTGAAGTTGAGAATGTATTACCTTTTAAGCAATCTGAAGATGTCTGTTGTGTGAACGATGTGTTAGCCTTTGACAGTTGTGACCAATGTCACCAATTTCATGCAGACGGCAAACTTACATGTGGGCATACAGTAACATCCTCCTTAGAGAATGCAAACGCAGCTATAGCCTCCAGAGGCAATCTATTGTTTCACTCTGCGTTGGTCAATGAGAAGCCATGCCGATGTTTGCTAGACAGTGGGGGCTCTATTATTGGTGTGAAAAAGGAACTTGTGAATCCAAAGGATTATACTGGTGACTCTGTAAGATGCCGGACTTTTTCTGGTAATATAGAAACCTATCCTCTGGCAAGAGCCCGTATAAACACCCCGTTCCTTTCTGGTACCTTTACTTGTGCAATACTAGACAACCCTTGTGCTGAGTTAATTCTTGGGTGTCTGCCCCAGCTAAAGCACTGTACAGATGAAGAAATATCTGTCTGGGAGGAGAAGAATGGTTTCACTCCAGTAAACAGTGAAGATATCCTCGGACATCACAGTCCTAACAAAGGTGCTAGACCCATAACACTTGAAATTGGTCAATACATAATGGTGCTACTACCAGACAAGCATAATAAAATGTTAAATTCTTGGCAAGGGCCTTTCAAAGTGATAAAACAACTTTCAGATGTTGACTATGAAATATCAATAAACGGACACTTAAAGATATTCCATGTCAACATGCTGAAACCTTACTTTTCACGACAAGAGACAGAAGTAGAGACAGACGAACACAGTGCACCCACACCAAATGATCAGACGACAGACATACACAACGCAACTACACTAGTTAGCGAGACTGGCATATCCGACGATATCCATACATCTAGCGAGAATACAGAATACGCACTTAGTACCACCACCGTACTGAATCAGGTAGACGACGACGGAATGGAACTACCCGTTCCTATTGTGGACAAGACTGCAACATTAGATAGCATACAGATAGAACAGGGACTAACAGACAGTCAACGACGACAATTAGTAGAATTAGTGACGGAATACAAAGACATATTTTCTGACATTCCAGGTAGGACGGACAGAATCGAACACTCCATTCTTCTTTCGGACTCTAAGCCTATTAAATGCAGGCCGTACTCAATCCCACTAAGCTATAGGGAGAATCTAAATAAGGAAATTCTTAATTTAGAAGCTAGTGGGATCATCCAGAAATCCACTTCTGAGTACTCTTTTCCAATCGTCCTAGTTAAGAAAAAGGACTCTACAATTCGTCTCTGTGTGGACTATCGAAAACTCAACAACGTCACTAAGATCGACGCAGAGCCAATTCCTTCCTGCGAAGATCTTATTCTTGACATGTCCACCTCCAAAATCTTTTCTAAACTAGACCTGACTAAGGGATATTGGCAGGTCCCTATGGAGTCTCAATCCATCCATCTTACTGCTTTTTCAACACCTTTAGGACTATACGAGTGGCGTTTCCTTCCTTTCGGTCTTCGAAATGCTCCTGCCACTTTCGTACGCTTAACTAGAGATCTACTTCATGGAGTGACGAATACAGTGACCTATATAGATGATATATGTGTCCATACTGATGACTGGACAACACACTTACTGAAACTAAGACATGTCTTTGATAGGTTGCGACTCTTCGGGCTCACTGTCAAACCGAGCAAAGTCGAATTGGGCCTTAAAGAAATTGACTTTTTGGGTCATGTCATTTCTCAAGGTCAACTTAAGACTGACAATAGAATTATTACAAAAATTATGAACCTGACCATGCCTATCACAAAGAAGCAGGTCAGAAGCCTTTTGGGGTTAGTAAATTACTATAGCAAATTCATACCAAATTTAGCGGAAATTACAAGTGTATTTTCCAATGTGTTAAAAGCATCTGTAAAATTGGATGTCAAAGATGCATTATTAATTTCTGCATTGTCAAAATTGAAAATCCTTTTTAGTAATGTACCAATTCTCCGCTTGCTTAATCCTAGGCTCGTTTATTATCTTAGGACAGATGCCAGCAGAATCTCCATCGCTGCAGTATTAGGCCAATTTTATGATGGCATCTTCCACCCGATTTGCTACGTGAGCCGTAAGATCACACCAACTGAGTCCAGATATTCCATATCAGAGTTGGAAGCCCTAAGCGTCATCTATGCGGTGAGAAAGCTCCATCGATATCTGGCAGGTGTTCACTTCATTGTCCAGACTGACAACTCCCCAATCACGGTCATACAGAGTGGTGTGCATCGGAATGACCGTATATACAGGTGGTCGCTAATACTACAAAATTACACCTTTAGTATAGAACATATCAAGGGTAAGGATAACATCTTGGCTGATACCCTTAGTCGACCATCTGAGGTAGAGATACCAGAGATACCACATAAGAGTGTAGAGTAATAGATGTTAACTTAGTACAGTAAAATATTCTATGTTAAATATGTTACAAATACATAGACATTATGTGCTGAACTAGGTACTGAGAACATTGATTTACTATGTGTCCGTAGACATCAAAATTAAGAACTTTGCTCTGAGAACTAATATATCACTTTGTGAACGAGGACAGCTCATTACTTGCTAAGCTCCATATCTGTTCCAGTGAATCATTTGTTTTAAGCAGAGAAAAACAGTGTCAGGACATTACATAAATACAGACACGAAAACTGTGGTCTACGACACAAGCGAACTCTACAGGTGCAATACCCATAAGACATAAGTGTGACTATGTGATGTATTTCATATACCCAGGACAATTGTATAGATAGTATGCCAATGAAAGCATTTTCTGAACATTCAGGGCAACGACTAACCTGAGGTATTTAAATACCATGTATATAAATACTCATTGTGATATGTATTATAACGTTTTAATATAGTCATAAATTATAGGTAGATTATGTCATTTAATTTATATTTAGATTTAGATAATATAATAGTGTTCATTTTTTTTTTTACTTTAAATAGATTATTAATTTACCCACTTATTTAGTGTAAAAGTAGAATAGGATAATAATTTAAACATAACAACTAATTATAAACAACAATAATAAATTTAGATAGTAATAGTACCATTTAGTTTACTACATTTCACTTGGTTCATGTCATTTGAGTTCATTCCATCTTAATGAACCAATCCATTTAACAAACATTATCATTTAGTATTATAATTAGTTTAACACCGTAATAGGATAAATAGATTATACAAGTAAACATACATCATTCACACCATTTAGATTAAGAATATCAATCATATAGTTTTTTTCATTTAAAAACATTAGTTATAATTGTGTTATATTTCACATCACCCATATTAGAAAGGTACGTAACTTATTACATTTCACATTACCCATTTCACAAAGGTACATAACTCATCTCACATCAATGTCATTTTAAATAAGTTAGATTACATCCCTTAAATTAGATAAATATTAGGAGTAATGTAAGCTTGTTTGAGGATTAATGTCCACAGCTAAAGATTAATGTTTGAGGATCAATGGGACAGATAGATTAAGATAGGTAACACATTAAATATATATTTATATAACTAGTATTAGTATGTCAGTATTTAGAATATTATTGTAATAGAATATAGTGGTGAATAATACCAGGGTACAAATCATCAACCTTTTTTTTTTTCTTCCTACATGTAAATATATTGTAAATACTTGACTTGTGCAGCAATTTACGCACAGTCATGAGGCTCAACTCTGTCAAACTGAGACAAACTTGTACAGTGTCACTCCAAGGTTTTTAAATAACTATAAGAGTAAAAGATGTGTGACAGAAATGTGAAAGTGAAAAATGTGTGACAGATGTGGGAAAGTGAAATAGGTGTGACAGAAGTGTGAAAGTGAGAGCGAATGTAAATTATACAAGAGAGAGTGAGATCGGTCAGCGGATTTTTCGGCCGCTCAACGCGACTTTTTATTTTTTGTCTGCGTCAAATATGTGCTTTCTGTGTTGTGCTGTGATGAATGTGTTGTGTGTAGTTTAGTGTAGATCTTAGAGAAAGTATTTTAAGTCTCATAAGACGGAGATGTAGTCACTAATTAGTGTGATACACTTCTTTGTGGCCACATTCAACCGAATTATGGCACTTGAAAACTTACTTACATACACATGATAGTTAGAAACACATGTTAGAGAGTAGATTATACTATTAATATAATCCAAACACGCAAACAACCAGAAAAACAAACATATAAATTGCATACATATTTTATAGATCAAAGAGAGATAACTCCGGGTCAGGGGACATAATAGACAACGAAACACTAACTTAACAGTGAAAGATAACTTTACACGCGGAAGCGAGATAGGTAAAGCCTGTCGCACACAGCTTGTGTAATGGTTGTTTAATATTATATGGGGGACATGAAGCAATTCATGTGTTGACCCTAAGAAAGTCAACTTTGTATGGGTAGTGAGTTAATTTACTATTTGAGGGCAGGTCTTATTAGACAACGGTCCGGTTCAGACATACCTCTAATTAATATAATATTGCGATTGAGAATAGGGCTCACGCCAACCAAACAAGTTTGTGGCGATTGCCAGTAACCAAGTAAAGTGATACGACATTGTGACATTAGGCAGTAGAAGTCTATTGAGTAGCCCAAAGCCAGGTTATCTACAGTCTTTGACAAAAATTAGATACACTAATTTTTTAGAAACCTCTTGCGTCACAACCAATGATTCAAAGTTGATGACGCAACACAGGAGGGGAGGGTGTGTGTCAAAGACTGGAATACGAAGCCAGAGGTCTGCCTCAAGATAGAACACCACCGGGATGTGGTCAACCTCATATAGATTAGAGAGGATACAATGCCCGGGATAAGGGCAGGGTAGGGGATAGAATGGAGAACTATTAACTAGTTCTCTCATGAGACACGGAGACGGTGACCAGATAGTTAGCACTCTGGTCACGACAGAATCACGGCGCCTACATGATAGCCACGATTGCAAATCAACCGAAAACAGCTAATGTAAGCGTGCTAAACAGAACGGCACGCAGAAAGCCGAAGGACACCTCAAGGTCCTTCCGCGTGGTGTGTAACCACGGGAGCAGGCTAGTCAGACGGGGGACTGACTTTGTAGCGGGCACCTCGTTGTAGTATTGATAGGAGATTTGTGTAACCAAATAGATAGAATTAGCATTAGGGTTTAGAAACTAGGGATAGTAATTATGTGGCTTTGTGTGTGGTTTTGATAGCGACTGTTATGTACTTGTAAAGAGCCAACGGCAATAAAATGTATCATTTATTTCCTCTCACACGACTTGCAAGTTTCTTGTGTGGTGCGAGAGAAGTAATCTGATGATGCCTTACACATGAGTTGTTGACAGCTGCCAAATCGCCCGCAGCTGTATGTCGAACGTGGGTTTGCGGGATTACGAACTGCGTCCGTGATTCCTTCGCCACTGAGCGGGCTGGTTGTGACAATGCACATGTGATTTGCGCTCTTATTTGAAGGTGATTGTTGTCCAAAAGCGGTTCTCCTTTATCAGGAGAAGCCTGTACTCACACAAGGTATTAATTTGAGGGTGGTTGTGGCCTTTTACATTTTGTTTATTTTTGTTCTTGATAGAGAAAATCTTTAATCCAGTTTGTAGTGAGCACTCGTGACCACAGAGGGGAAATTTAATCGAAAAGGACAGTTGTCCAATGTGGTAATGGGAAGTAATCTTAGCCAAAAAGCCGAGAATTGTTGTTTCAAACGTTTATTTTATACAAAGAAATGTACGTATATTTACATGGTGTGATGCGAGTTTCTTGTTTGTGTATATCACAGAGCGTTGTCGTTTTTTAGTGTTAAGTGTTATACCACATGAAACAAATACATACATATACATTTATGATAATATGACATTTATGGCATAGTTCATATGCCAGTCAAAAATAAGGTAAATCACTAGTTAATCCCGCAGCAATGCAATTAATAGGATATTTAATGTAATATCAAGGAGAAATACAAAGATGGCTTTTAACATTTGCCCACATGTAAAATAAAGCCATAACCTTTACATAATCTTAGAAGATAATTAAATTACTCTCCAATCTTTTATGAAGGAAGTAACGGTTGTTAATTTCTATAGAAAAACTTACAAAAATATAAAGATAAAACTACAGTTATTTAAATAAAATAGCACATTTATCTTACTCAGAGTAATGTCCCTTGAAACTGTTATTTCCTCTTGCTCGCTTTTTAATCCAAGCGTAGTTCATACACAATACTTCTAGTAGTGATGGACAGAATTTTGCGTGTGGAATAGCTTTCCTTATTACCAGTGTTCCTCGCCATCAGGCAAACCCACTCCGACTTCAGAGGTACTTGTAATTTACGTCCCAAAGTCAAGGACGAGAGGTCAACATTTTAGTGCAACTGTCCGGTGTAGAGGTTGAAGCCCTTACCTCGACATCAGTGCCATAATGCAAGTCCTCTTAAATTACAGCCATGTCGTATTTCATTGACTGACACTATGGTATGGTTGGCTCATTCACAATAGGCAGTAAAGATAACTTGAGAAACAAATTGCCGACAAATACCTCCTTGTCACGGCAACATAATATTCATTTTGTTGTATGCAAGGGACATAACTCGCCAACTTTTTTTCTAAAGAAGCAATTGGTTACATCAGTTGTTAAATGTTTAATTTAATGACACTGCCTACTCACAGTTAATACGATAATTTAATATCCAAAAGCATAAATACTGCTACTGCTAAAATTGAATATAATGTACTTGGTAATACAATATATACAATGTTTCAATACTGCAAGCTCCGTGCACGATGTTAACGACTTCTCCCAAATGTCGACCTGACATTCTTACTTACTCTGGTTTCTCTTCACAACGTTGAAATCTTTCGCCCATCATTTATAGTTTGAATATAATTATTTTTGGCAGGTACACACGTGAAAAAAAAAATCATTTATTCGAAGTTCCGATGACAATCGTGTCGTTGTCGTCGCTTTTGTGTTCATTCGCACTGCGAGAGCTAACAAGTCAAGTCGCATTATTCTGTCAAGAAGCCTGATACCTCCCCCGATGGTGTTTCCACCTTGTCGTGGTGGGGGAGCTCGAGTTTCTCAATGACCCTGAGAGCTATGCCGGCGATAGCGTAGCTACCAGCAGGGCCTCCCAAGCCGGACACGTCAAAGGGTAGAGAACAGACAAAGAGAAACACCCTGGTCCTCCAGGTTGGGGGTTGAAGCGTGGGGTTAACATCCCCACCTTTGTAAAAACCTTTCTTTGTTACGAAACAAATACATGAGCCTCGATATCGGACTGACTTATCTGGACAACGACCTTGGAACGTTAAAGGACTTTTGAGATTTGGAACATGGAATGTACGGACACTATATCGAGCTGGAGCGGCCGAAGAACTAACCCGGGAGCTGGTTAAATATCAAATGGATATAACAGCAATTAAAGAAATAAGGTGCCCAGGAGCTACTTTAGAGCAAAATGGAATGATTATAATATATGGAGGAAACACCCAAAATAAACATGAATTAGGAACAGGATTTGTCATCAAAAAAGAGTTATGGGGGAACGTTCTAAACTTTAAATCTGTTAATGACAGAATTAGTAAATTACGAATAACAGGTAAATGGAAAAAAATATAACGATGATTAATGTGCATGCACCTACTGAAGAGAAAGAAGATGATATTAAAGAAGACTTTTATAATGATCTGGAAGATGTCATAGAAGAAACCCCTAAACAGGACATCCTGATTGTGCTGGGAGACTTCAATGCAAAAATAGGTAGAGAGCAAACTCATAAAAAAGTGGCCGGTATGGAAAGCCTACATACAAATTCAAATGATAATGAATGGAGAGTCATCAACCTGGCAGAAGCCAAAGGACTGCAGATTAGCAGTACCAGACTACATAGAAAGGATATACACAAACAAACTTGGAAATCATGTGTCAAGAGAACCCATAATTAGATAGATCACATTTTAATTAACAACAGAAATGCATCAACCATACAACAAGTTAGAAATTATAGGGGATCTGAGTGCCACAGCGACCACTTCCTCGTTGGAGCAAAATTTAAAATAAAACTTAAGAGAGCTTTCTATACTAAATTACAAAGATTACACCCAACATATAAAAGAGAAAAACTACAAGAAATTACAAGAAATTACAGACAAAGAGAAATTTACAGATGAAATAAAATGTAAACTTGAAACTCTGCAAAACCCTTTGGGGGAAAGCGTTGACCAAACTTGGTTGAACATCAAGAATACAATTCAATCTACAGCAGAAGAATGTCTCGATTTGTTAACCACGCATAGAAAGAACAGATGGTTCAATCAAAAATGTGAAGAAGCAGTCATTAGGCAAAAGAATGCCAGACATGTATGGTTAAATGACATCAGCAACATCCAAAAGGAAGAGCAATATAGAAATGAATGTAAAGAGGCTACAAACATAATTTGACAGCAGAAGCGAGAATATATGAGTAATATAATCAAAGATATGGAAACTAATCACAAGAAAAACGAATCCATAAAGTTTTTTTAAAGAACTGAAGTCAATGAAACGAGGGCACCAACACAACACATATGGTTTAAAAGACAAAAATGGGAATACGATAAATAGCAATGAGGAAATGTGCAACACATGGAAAGAATATTTTTTTGAATTACTAAACTGTGAAGCTCCAAGTAACACTTTCCCACAGGAAGAGGTTCTAACGTGTGAACTACAAATTGAAGAACCTGCATTTGAAGAAATCCTATATGTAATCACACGACTTAAAAACAATAAGGCAACTGGGACTGATGGAATTGCTGCTGAATTTATAAAGGCAGGTGGCCATGCATTAGATCTAAAGCTATACGAACTAATAATAAAAATCTGGAGGACAGAAGAATTACCCCATGACTAGAAAGAGTCATTATTGATACCTATCTTTAAGAAAGGAGACAAGTTCCAATGTGGAAATTATAGAGGAATATCACTACTGTCCACACGCTATAAGATACTATCCGCAGTATTACTAAATAGACTAAAACCATATTCAGAAGACATATTAGGTGACTACCAGGCAGGTTTTAGACAAAACAGATCAACAATAGATCAGATATTTATCTTACGACAAATAGCCGAGAAACATTGGGAATATAAAAGAGATCTCCATAACATTTTTGTGGATTTTAAAAAGGCTTATAATAGTGTCCATAGGAATAGTCTATGGAATGCTATGCAGGAATTTGGAATACCAAGGAAGTTAATCAACATGACCAGACTATGCATGGAAGATACTTATAATATAGTAACATATAAAGGCAGGAAATCAGACCCCTTCCAAATAACATCTTGTTTGAAACAGGGTGGTGCACTATCGCCGCTACTCTTCAATCTGGCTCTAGAGAAAGTTGTAAGGAAGATAAAGGAGGAATGTGATATTGGAGGAACATCCAAGCTGCTTGGTTATGCAGATGATATAGATATTATAGGACAAAGTGAACAAAAATCATTGGAAATATTGACTCACATAAAGGAAAAAGCCCAACAGATGGGGCTGGTTATCAACCAAGATAAGACAGAATATATGGTAATTTCAAGAGACGGAATGGCTAAAAACTCTGGCCACATACAAATAGATAATATGACCATTAAAAAAACGGAAACATACAAATACCTGGGTACAATCTTCAACTGCTCCAACATCATAAGGGAAGAAATACAAACTAGAATCAACTCTGGAAATAAGATATACTATGCACTACAACATATACTAAAATCAAAGGCGCGATCTCGTAACACCAAAATCACAATATACAAAACACTGATCAGACCAGTTGTGCTGTATGGCTCTGAAACCTGGAGTACAACGAAAGGAGACGAAGCCTTGTTACAAACCTTTGAGAACAAAATTTTAAGACGCATCTTTGGACCCATTAGGGATACACAAAGTGGAGAGTGGAAAAGAAGAATTAACAAAGACATTTATGATCTGTTTAAGTCTCCGCTAATCACTGGTATCATGAAGGCTAATAGACTACAATGGCTGTTGCATATAGAAAGAATGGAAGATAATAGGGAAACAAAACTCGCTTACACTCAGGAAATAAATGACCGTAGACCCCGAGGTAGACCAAGAAGACGGTGGAGAGATAATACATGTGCAGACCTACAAGAACTTGGAA
Source organism: Cepaea hortensis (assembly GCA_963921405.1). Classification (NCBI taxonomy): domain Eukaryota; kingdom Metazoa; phylum Mollusca; class Gastropoda; order Stylommatophora; family Helicidae; genus Cepaea; species Cepaea hortensis. The sequence continues at coordinate 17,572,501 of OY992895.1, forward strand.
TCAACGACTGGCAAGAGAAGGTCCACCAGAGAGACGAATGGAGACGGATTGTATTTGCAGCAAAGAACCTCAATGGCTCGGAAAGCTGACGAAGAAGAAGAAAAAGCCTGATACGCGGGAAAATGTCACGTTGAAAGTCCAACAACAAAAAAACACGCGGCAGCCAAGATGTTCAGTGTGGGAGTCGACAACAATAAGAAGAACGTGGAGAGCCTACCTGCTAGCTGCATCAAAGAGCCTGATACTACAGCTATTACTGAAGCTACCACGAAGGAGAAGATCGACAGCCCAACACAGACAATAACCAAGACAGCAGAGAAGAAGGAGGAGAAAACCACCAGAGTCGGAAACACCGACTCAAAAACAGTCCGATGGATCGTCAAGCGGATTCCAGTGGAGCTGACAGACGAAGAAATCCTGAAGCAGCTACGAGAAGAGAATCTGCACATCCGATACTTGAAGGCGAATCGGCTCCTCACCTACTCCAAGACACCTACAAATTTGGCAGTGGTGACATCGGAGGGCAGCGAAATGCCGACCACAGTATCATTCAACAAGAGAATACAGCAACCAGAGAGATTCATACCAAGAATGTCTCAATGTTCCAGATGTCAGATGGCCGGCCACAGCAGAGCTACGTGTCGCAGTAAGACGGAAATGTGCCGATACTGTGCCGATCATCACGCCTTCAAGGAGTGCCTGCTGGCTAAGCTGGACACGGACTTCCGAGCACCCAACAACAAAAGAAAGTGCGCCAACTGCCTGGGCAAACATGGAGCAAGATACCTGGGCTTTCCGTGCCTGCAAAGACACAGAGACGTCTTAAAGATCGCCATCACCACAAAGACACCATACAACGAAGCAATGAGGAGGTGCGAGACAGCAACTTGCATCTCACAAGCCGAGAAAGAGCAACTGCAAAGCCAGATTGAGGAGCTAATCAAGCAAGTCAAGCTACTGCAAACATCGGCACCAACCAGCGACAATGGGAAACTTCTAGCCGAAATAAAGGAGATCCAGCGGGACATCAAACAAGAGGTGGAGAATATGAGGCAGATGATAAAGATACATGAAGAGATTCTGCGAGACATCAAAGCGGTAAGAAAAATTCTAACAACTGAAAGGAAGCCGACTTAAAACAAATCAGCACAAGAAACAGAAAAGCCACGACAATATCCCGCCAGACATCTGAAGTAAACCAAGACGAGCACCCTGAGGACGACACGAAGTGGCCCCGGAGGCTTACCTTGGAGGATCTACGAGAGTCGGCAAGGAAGGAGAAACTCAGATACCAGGAATTCAAAAGGTACTGGATTGAAAGAGAAAAGAAGAAACCAAAACAAACTCAGGAGACCGGTAGATTACCCAAATGTAATCTTGGAAAAGGATACCGACTACTCGTACTACATAGAAGACGGAGAGAGAAAACCACGGCTGACCGCGGAGGAAAAAAAGGAATGACCGAAACTAAAACTTGAAGATGAAAAAATGTACAAGAAGGAAAATAGATCGTCGAAAAGCTCCTACAGAAAATACACAACGAAGGAGACTAAAAGACCTAATAAAACGTCCTTATAAGGACTGCAGCCAGCCAAGCCAGACGAGACAGGAGCCTGCACCAACAAAGAAAACCACAAGAACAGACGAGCACAAAGGAAAGCTTCTACAGTTACTTCACAATGGAAAAGACAAAAATACCAAATAACAAGTCCTTTTAAGGACTGCAACCAGTCAAGCCAGGAGCCTGCGCCTACAAAGAAAACCACAAGAGAAAACATGCACAAAGGACAGCCGCCGACCGATCCCCCAGCTGACGTCACAGACACAAAAGCTACATACCCAGTCCGAGATAGGACTTACAAGACAAGAATTAGGGTGAATAAACCCACAAGAACCACGGCTCTCAACAATAACCGACGCTGACGAAGCAGGTTAGACGAGACCGAATTTGGAATTTTTGTTTTGAAAATTAGAATTGGAATTATTTTTCAATTACATTTGCAAGAACATACTGTGCGTTTTTATTTGGAACTGATTTTTTTTTTTAAATTTAAATTTATTTTTTTGTTTTTGCGCTCGCTCGCTTTGAACTAAAGCGTAGTCCATACACACTATTTATAGTAGTGATGGTCTTAATTGTGCATGTGAATTAGCTTCCCTATTAGCAGTGTCCCTCGTCATCAGGCGAACCCACTCCGACTTCAAAGGTACTTGTAATTTACTTCCCCAAGTCAAAGACGAGAGGTCAACATTTTAGTCCAACTGTCCGGTTTAAGAGTTGAAGCCTTAATCTCGACATCAGCGCACCGGATGTTTAACAAAACGTGTTCTTATCCATTCAGCCATGCTGACCGCGTGTCCCTTAAAATAAGTGTTATGTTGCTATGTCCATTCCCACTATTACAATTGGATGTGTTCCTTTTAAAGTGGTTTTATTTACAAAACAGTATATTTTGTTTACGTTCAAAACGGTGTATATTTTCACAGTGCGTAGTGTTTTTTTTTACATGTTGCGAATACAACATATACATTCATATACACATATGATAATATTATATTCATGCGTGGTGTAATTACCTACACATTACTTATTGATGTTGTGTCCTATATGGTTGATTCTTAGTGCTTGTATTTTTGTGTATAACTCATGTAGTGCCAGTCCTCCTTGTTTCGTATCCTGTGTTAGTGTTTTGTGTTGTATACTGTGAATTATGTTGCTGAAGGTGAAATGTCTGATATGTTTGCTTATGTCTGTGATTGTTTGGTTTGGGGGATCTAACACTGTACCTAGATATATTATCACAGGTATGATGAAACTGTTTACAAATGCACTACTACAAAAATTGTTGATATCTTGTATTTGTAGCTGATAGAATGTATATAATTTATTTAGTCAGTGAATGTCATGTTTGTGCGTGTGTGTTTAACATGGAAATGTGATCCCATATACTTTTATGTTGTCTGTGACTGTTAGATCCAGGGGGAAATCCGCTTTATTCTTCCACTTTTCCATACCCATTATTTTAAATTTCTGTGTCTGTATTTTGGCCCGAATTCCTTCACCAAACTCTCTGAACTTGTGGAGTGTATTTACTATGGATGTGTATGTTCTAGGGGGGAAAACTGTGTCATCTGCACAAGCAATTAGTTTCCGCTCTCCAGACTCATGTATGGGCGTTCCTTTAATGTTGGTGTCCTCACTGATTGCTTCTAGTAGTGGTTCTAGTGTGAGTACATATATGATTGGTGATAGTGGATCCCCATTTATTACAGATCTTGTGATCCTGAAACTGGCAGAGAGTGAGTGACTCACCAGTACCGTACTTTGAGAATTTTTATGCAAGATTTGTATCCACTGTCCATAGTACTGTCCTACGTTACAGTGTGTTAGTGCTTTATGTAAATATGAGTGTGAAATTCTGTCAAAGGCCGTCTCCAGTTCAAGCAGCAAGAAGGAGGCTGTACAGTCTTTCTGGTGGGTGTATGTGATGATATCTCTAATGAAGTGTGTATGTGTGGTGTATGTTTCTGTGCTGAATACTGCATTGTTGGTGTGGGTGTATGGGTGAAGGCATGAACGTGTTTATTGTGTTTGCAAGTGTGTACAGTTAGTGTATACGAGAATGAGGTCTGTCTTGTGTTGTACATAACCTGTCTGTTGATGTAGTGTGTTTTTGAATTCCCAATTTGAAGGTCGTGTGTTTGTAATTTCTGTACTGATACATACTAGTACCGCTTTGTAATCTGTGAATTTCTATGTTTGGTTTATGTGTTTTGTTTCAGCAAAGTGTCTAATTGATTGATTGATTGATTGATTTAGGAACCGACATCACAACATTCGGGACATTCCCATAAGCACTCCGTCCCCATCCTCAGCAGCCAGCGAAGAGTTCCAACACTAATAGTTCCAGTAGCAATCTAATTATATGTCCGTCTTGACTTTCCTCTGAGCGTTGATCGTCGGCCAGATCCCCTAGTCACACCTCGCTGCCTCATTCTTACCAGACTATGGTGATCCATTTGCTCCTCCAAGGTGTACACGTGCTCCCACAAGGCTGCAACCACGTCTGCCTTGTCATGCATCAATACTCCACCAAGTTTTGCCGAGCCAGCCAATCTGTCCACCTGTTCATTCCCCAGCACACCGGCATGCCCTGGAGAAATGATCCAGGTGATGCTTGCTTCCCGTGACCTCAGAAGCGAGGCAAGCCACTCTGCACGAAGCCTGCCTGTCCTCACCCTCCTCAGCATGCTTTCTGAGTCAGTTACAATCACAATGTGTGTATGTCTCGTGTTCTCTATAAAGCGGAAAGCTGCACTGACCGCCTCCACCTCCATTCTTAAGCTAGATGTTGTGTCATCATAAGCCAGGCTGTCCTGCACCAAACGCCGACCATTAGCTTTTGCTAAGATTCCCCAGACACTTCTCCTACCTCTCAACACCGACCCATCCGTGTTGATAATCACATTACCCGGGCGAGAATTATCCTGAATTAGTTGCTGAATTTCCACTTCCGTGGCTCCTGCTAGCCACTCCCTGCACTCCCGGCTCAATGTGTCTAATTTTGGTAACAAATTGGTTTATGATTGTAATTTGGTGGTGCAAGTATGTTCACTATGGTGTATGCGTGTATAGTATTCTCTACCCGTATTATGCAAATTCGTCCCTGGTCATCTGTGTGTGTTCTAATAATATCCAACCTGTTTGATGTCTGCAATATAGATGTACCGGGCCGATGTTGTGTATGCCTGAACTAAAGCATGAGTGTCTGAGATGTAGCTGTATGGTGATTTGTTATGCGAATGTTTCTGAATATATGTTTGTTTCATGTAGTAGTACTAAGTCTGGTTTGTGTTTGTATATGTAGTGTGACGATGTGTTGTAATTGTGTACGTATAGCACACGCATTATATAAAATAATAATACCACTAGTCATGGTAATTTTAGTTAAACAATTTTAGGAGATACAATTACTAGATAAATTCGCACAGCAAAGACAGAATAAGAAAACACTCAGCGGTAAAATCAACGCCAGAACAGAAGGAAAGACAAACATAAAATATTATTGATTTACTAGTAATAAAATATTATATTATTAGTTATTTCAAGGGACATTACTAAAATTAGCTTACATGTAATATTTGATTTAAATAACTGAGTATTTTCTTACATTATGATATAATTTACATAGAAATTAACTACATTTATATGCGTCAGTAAAAACTGAGTACAATTTTAGGTTATCTTTAAAGTTTTTGTAAAAATGAAGGCTTTATTTTAGACATTTGAGAATTGTATAAAGTATTTTTCTATCTCCCTTCGTTATTATATTAAAGGTCTTATACTTTTAAACCTCGCGTTATTTACTAATGAAGCTACCACGAGGAAGGACGACGACAACCCACCACAAACAAAAGACAAACCTACTGAGAACCAGAGAGAGGAGAAAGACACCAGAGTCGGAAATACCGACTCACCGACAAGCAAGTGGGTTGTCAAGCGTATCCAAGTGGAGCTAACAGACGAAGACATCCCGAAGAAGCTTCGAGAAGAGAACCTCTACATTCGATTCTTGAAGGCGGAGCGGCTCCTCACCTACTCCAAGATTCCCACAACCTTGGCGATGGTGACAACAGAGGGCAGCGAGATGCCGACCTCAGTATCAATGAACAAGAAAATACAACAACCAGAGAGATTCATCCCAAGAGTCAACCAATGTTCCGGATGACAGAGGGCCGGCCACAGCAGAGCAGCGTCTCACAGCCAGCAAGACGGAAATCTGCCAGTACTGCACCGATCACCACGCCTTCAAGGAGTGTCCGCTGGCCAAGCTGGACACGGACTTCCATGCACCAAACTATAAAAGAAAGTGCGCCAACTGCCTGGGCAAGCATGGAGCAAGATACTTAGGCTGTACGTACCTGCAACGACACAGAGACGTGTTAAAGTTTGTCATCAACACAAAGGCACCATACAACGAAGCAAGGCGGAGGTGCGAGACAGCCACAAGCATCTCACAAGCGGAAAAAGCTCAACTGCAAGACCAGATTAAATTAACTAAAGAAGCAAATCAAGCTACTTCAAACACCGGCACCGACCAGCGACAATGAAAAGCTGCTGGCTGAAATACAGGAGATTCAGCGAAACATCAAGCAAGAAGTGGAACATATGGCACAGACGACAAAGAAGAATGAAGAAATTCTACGGGACATCAAAGCAGAGAGAGAAATGCTAAAAAGGGTCCTAACCCTAAGCAAACCAGCTGAAGCCAAGGAAAAGATTACAGAAAAGCCGCAAGATGAAACCGTACTCCAAGAAATCCAAGAGGAAACCGATATACCACCAGACCACTGGAGAAATCATGAGGGAGGAGAGTGATGGCGGCACAGATTACCCCCTTCCAATGACCCTGGAGGAGCTCCTAGGAACGGCTAGAATGAATGAACTCGAGCTAGCAGAATGCAATAAGCAAATAGATAGCAAAAGACTCGAAATGGCAAACAGACGCAAGAGAATCGAAAGGGAGAGGGAAGAGATATTAAGCAAACAAGAAAATGAAAACGTCGAAAAACTCCTACAGAAAATACACAAAAAAGGAAACAAAAATACCAAATAACAAGTCCTTTTAAGGACTGCAACCAGTCAAGCCAGACGAACTAATAACTTTCACTAACAAAAGACACCACGAGAGGAGACGGGAGCAAAGGACAGCCGCCGACCGATCCCCCCGCTGACGGCACAGACACAAACCAACGTACCCAGTCCGAGATAGGACTCACTCGTAAGAGAGCACAAGGCATTAGGGTGAATGAACCCACAAAATCCACGGACCTCAACAATATCCACAGCTGAAGAGGCAGGTTGAACGAGGCCGAATATGGCATTTTTGTTTTGAAAATTGGAATTGGAATTGGAATTCACGCTATGTATTATGATTACAGGAATTTTTGTCCGGCCTATAAAAGGCCAACAATAGTAAATATTCAGCATCTTGTATTGTTATCCATCGCAGCTAAATTCATACATTCCATATACTTGCTCTCTCTCTCTCTCTCTCTCTCTCTCTCTCTCTCTCTCTCTCTCTCTCTCTCTCTCTCTCTCTCTCTCGCTCGCTCTCTCTCTCTCTCTATCTCTCTCGCTCTCTCTCTCTCCCCCCCCCCCCGTGTGATCGCTCCAGCAATCGCGATATATGCATGTTTTGCAGTTTACTTTGTAAAATTAGATGCTTGTTAAGATGTTCAATGTATGGAAAACTTTGCAGATGCATACCATTTTCAGAAAGCAACGGTGAATGATAATAATTAGAGTATGAAAGATTCAGTCATACCGTTAAACTTGTTTAAATAAAACTAAGTGTGAATGAGAATGTTTGGAGTATGAAAGAATTTCTATTGAAAGTTTTTAGTATGCATTAGAGCAAATGATTACTCCTCCACCATCATCAACACGTAATATGTAGATAATTACACCATTCCATGAATGTAATATTATCATGTGTATATGAATATATATGTTGTATACGAAAATGTAAAAACAAAAACACACACAATGCACCTTGTAAATACACACTGCTCTGTACGAAATAAACGTTTATTAAAAAAAAAATCAGAACTTTGGATTGTTTCACGGCATTTTGGCTAAGATCAAAGTGTAGTATCTGTTCTTGTATGACGACAGTAATTAAGGGTAGATTGACTTATCTGCACTTGATCTGACCATGGCTACTAGCAGAGGTGTGCATCATAATGACATTCATAGACTTGGACGGCTCTTGCCCCTGGGGAACCCTGAACCCTAAAAATTAAATAAATTTGCAAAATCTTTAAAAAGAGATCTTCAGACATCAATAACTTGGCCTTCTACTGTCGTTACGTGGACGAAATACTAATTATCACCACAGACGAACTACAAGCAACGTCATTCCAGGCCACAATAAACGTGGCACATAAAAATATATCTCTATCTATGGAACACGAACACAACGAATCGTTGCCGTTTCTAGTTATCCTAATGAGACGTAGAGCAGACGGCACACAAAGATCAGTGTACCGTAAAGAAACATGGACTGGCCAATACTTAAATTT